>CM061144.1:31498224-32098224 GCA_030710495.1 Labroides dimidiatus | reverse complement strand
GGAGGAAACCCAAAAACAAGAGGAGCAGATGTGGTGGGAGAAACACAAATATTTCTCCAACTCTTTAATCGCAGCAGCAGTTACACACAGAGGAGCCATGAGTGATGCAACTTCTCCCAGGAGATGGTTATTCAGTGGTTATCCTCAATCTCCTTTTACCCAAAATGCACCTCTTCTAAATGAACTCCTCTGGGACTGAAGCACAGTTGAGCTGGAGTTCCTTTGAAAAGAGAAAACTTAACTCGCAGCAGAGTCTCATTCAGAGAGTTTTATATTAAGATTTTACTCGGAGGGACAAAGACAAATGGACTTCACTGCTTTTTCCCTCATTAGTCGTTGGGAGAGCAGAGTGTACCTAATGCGATTTGTTCAGATCTTTCTATTAAAGATTGATTTATAGTTATCCCCCAAGCTTTTTCCATTAGGGATTTATAATAAAACGCTTCTTCTCCCATCGTTTTACTTAAGTTTATTCATTTGTCTGAATGATTTATTGCCGCAAAGCCCTCTACTGGACAGCACTGCATATGCTTACACCACTAACCTTGAATTATAATGTTCATGTCTGAAAACCAGGCTACTTATTCTTTAGAGCCGCATCAGGACGACATCACATCATTAAGCATTTCAGATCAATGCTTCTTTTCATAAAGAAAAATAGATGTCACAAACATTTTGGGGTCAGAAAAAGATGTTTGAGCTGCTTTGTTGACATCATTTAAACCAGATGAGATTTGTGTGGAGTGGTAAAGGGGGCATGGGAGTTTGCCCAACCAGTCCACATGTGTTTTGTGGATTTGGAAAAGGCTTTTGACCGTGTCCCCTGAGATATCTTGTGCATCTCTGCTCTTTGCAGATGATGTGAACCTACTGGCCTCATTGAACACCTACCTCCAGCTCGCACTGAGGCGGTTTGTGGCTGAGTGTGAAGCAGCCAGGATGAATGTCAGCACCCCTTAGCCTGAGGCCAAGATTCTCAGCTGGAAAAGGGTGGACTGCCCACTTCGGCTCGGGAGGGACTGGGAGTCTAAGTTTCTCTGGATCTTGTTTACAAGTGCGGGGAAAATGGGGCGAGGGATTAGCAGACGGATCAGGGCGGCGTCAGCAGTGATGCAGATGCTATTTCAGTCTGTTGTGGTGATGAGAGAGCTGAGCCAGAAGGCAGGGCTCTGAATTTACCGGTCAATCTACATTCCATCCCTCACCTGTGGTCACAAGCTCTGGGTAATGACCGAAAGAACAAGATCGCAAATACAAGCAGCTGAAATGAGCTTTCTCCACAGGGTGTCTGGGCTCAGTCAGTAGAGATTCGATTTGGAGCTTGGACATCCAAGAGATGCTCAGAGTAGAGCTGCCACTCCTCTGCATTGAGAGAAGCCAAATGAGATGGTTCGACATCTTGTGAGGATGCCTCCTAGATGCCTTCCTGAGGAGGTGTTTCGGGCATGTCAATCTGGGAGGAGTCAATTATTCTTTTGTGGGATGTGCTCATGATAAATTACCCAAATCTTCTCTGCCAATGCCAAACAATTATTCTGCTATTGACTCTTGATTCTTGATCGGTGGATTGGTTGATCCAAGTCTGAAGAAACAAGGCTTATTGGCATTTTAATGGTGGTGGAAACATACTCAATCACAACAGCCTTGCACTTCCTCCTCATGCTGGTCACACACTGCTGTAGGACGGCATCCTATTCTGCAACCAGCACTGATTAAGTTGTATTACCAAGAAGCACGTTTATGCCACTGAGAAAAAAATACAGTCCCAATTACAATGAAGTTGGGACATTGTTCTTAAACCGTTGGACTATTTGCTCACGCATTTGTTCACAAAGTGGTGAACCTTGCCTCATCCTTGCTTGTGAATGACTGAGCCTTTCAGAGATGCTCCTTTAATACCAAATCATGACACTCACCTGTTTCCAATAAACCTGTTCACCTGTGGAATGTTCCAAACAGGTGTTTTTGGAGCTTTCCTCAACTTTTTCAGTCTTTTATTGACTCTGTCCCAACTTTTTTGGAATGTGTGAAGGCATCAAATTCAAAATGAGGGAATATTTACAAAACAGTTTATCGGTTTGAACAATCAATATCTTATCTTTGTAGTGTTTTCAATTGAATTTAGGTTAAACAGGATTTGGAAAATCATTGTATTCTGTTTTTATTTACGTTTCATACAACGTCCCAACTTCATTGGAACTGGGGTTGTATTTGTAGTTGTGTCTTTGTTACAACTTTCGGAGTCTTGCATATCTCCAAAAATGTCACAGTCCTTGTAACAAGCTGTTTGTTTGTTTGTTTGTTTGTTTGTTTTTTACCTCACCAGTATTCATAAATGGCTCATCCCTCCAACCCCTCCTTATGTTGTACTGGGGACCCTGTACGAATGCTGAGTGTGAGACCATGCATATCCAATTACAGTGTAGCAGATCCGTCCTCACAGAGACTACCTGTTATAGAGCAGGATGTCTGGCTTCCAAATGACGTGGTCGGGAAATCTCACATTGCTCACACCTGGATAGTCTTCTGGGTTCCACTGGAGGTACGTGTCATTCCAGGACTGTGAGGTACAGAAATATAATGTACAGTTTATGTCCCACAGAAAATCTTTGATGTATCCTTTAAACTGTTACAAGGCTTTGTGTTTCCACTAATGTCTGATATTTAACATTGTTGTGTGTTTTTAGTGGTGGAGACTGATTCCATTATGGATAAAATATACCTTTAAGTAACAGGTATGTGGTTCAAACTGTGTGTGCCAGTTGCCTGACCAAGCAGGGACAGTAATATCATGGCAAACCATTCATTAGTAGTGTTGTCAGCGTGGGCAGGTGCCAAGTTTGGCTGGAAATGTAAATCTGTAGATCCATAAAGCTTGTAAGTAGGTTGAATGAATGAATGGATGAATGAATGAATGAATGCTTGCGTGAGTAACACGAGAAAATAAACTGAAAAACAAACAAACAAAACCAATGAGAATCGTCAAAACAACAATAATATGAACCAAACATGTCCAAGAAGGAGAAGGATGAAGCATAAACTTATTTAAACCTACTCCTTCTCCACTACTCACTCAACAGTCTCCCCGAATATATATATTTACATAATACATGTTTATAAAATAAATAAAAACATATATAGATCATTTATGAAAACACCTGATTGTTAAAGCTCCCCAGGTCGAAGCATGCAGCGCACTAACATCTGGTAGAACTCTGCACTGACTTTGGACTTGATGAAACACAGTAAACATAACACTGATGATAAGAGCATCATCAGAGTTATTAAAATTCAGGGAAAGTTAATGTTAGTGGAAAATGTCATGGCAATCAGACCAGTTGTTTGATGTTCTACTTTGAAAAAAAGAAAAGCCTGGTGGTGGTAAAAAAACAAACATAGGAACACAAAAATCACCTTGCCATTATTGTTTGGATGAAGTTTAACTGCTTTTAGCCGTAGATGTAGATGACATACGGATATGTAAGTCCATATTAATGTATAGCACAGATGGACTATAAACCCTCTGATGCCTAAAGCGTGAGATTGTTGAATGAATTACTGGCTGCAGCAACATGATGGAACAGAGAGGTTTTTTCTGTTGAATAAAGGATAACAAAATAAATTGAGGGAGATTGGAATCCTTTTTGCAGCTCACACAATAAATAAAAAAAGGATTTCCTTGGAGTCAGATTGTCCTCTGTAAATTGCACCTTTTCAAATACTCCTATAGCTATTTCTTTGCCATTTTCTCCGACCTGTGTATATGAATGTTTTGAATGTTCTCCTCCTTTCTGAGTGTTTTAAAAGAAAATTGATGCTCCTCTTCAATTTCTTTGTTCAATAAGCAGGAGGCAGCCACTGCTTTGAAACAGCAATGTAACAAAAACAATCTGTAAGTCAAGTTTGTGAACCTCAGCGCCTCAAAACCCCACTTCACAGATCTATTTCACTCTCCACCAGAAGGAATTTTTTCCAGTTCCTTTGTTACCTCAGCAAACACATTTCAAACAACCTTATGGTTTCAGTATCTGTTTTCAGGTCCTTTCAAACACTGCAATACAATCATTATGTTCATTTTAGTCCCATTCAAAGAAAACAGATGTCATAGCTGGGCGTACTTTAGAGAAAGGTTACATTGTCCTTGACAAGGAATGCAGAAAGCAGAAAACAATCGGAAACAATCTATAGTCTGACTTTAAATTGCAGAGCGCAGTTATCCTGATTGTTTTGAATGAAAAGTATGGATTCCAGGCTTTGTGTGTGCAAATGCTGTTTTTAAATTTTCGTCATGGAGCTCTTAAACCTGTGTGGTTCTGATTGTTTTGGATCTTTGTGTCGCTGCCATAGTTGGCTACAGTCTTCCTTTGAAAAAGAGAGGACTGCTCTCATTGGGACGAACCTGACAAAATAAAGGTTTAATAAATGAATAAAACTAATCTTTGTTGTGGGAAATATAAACAATGGCTATTTTGGCAGCGTGCTACAACTTTCTCCAACCAGCAGCAGAAGAATTAACAGTCACTATCAGTCTTGTTGATCAACTTTCTTTATAAAGCACTTTCTTCAAACATTAAAAACATAGCACAAAGTGCTTTACATGTTTAAAAGCAGCTGTAAAAGCTGTAAACCTGAGATGTTTCTTTTTGGAAAAACAGAAAGCAGGGTGATACAGTTGTCCATACGACTGGAGATACAGTAAAAGCATCCATTAGTGTCTTTTTCTCTGTTATTGATAAAACCTTCAACAATAAAATCACAGGATGCAGGTGTTTGCCCAAAATTTCAAAAAAATTTGTAACCACTTCTGAGGTAAAATACACACCGTTATTAGCCAATATGCTAATATCAGAATCATGCGATCACAATTTATCTCAATTTATCTCATTTTCCAACACCACTGATGGAAAGAGAACATTAATAGGGCTGTTACTTAAAATCTGCATCAACAACAAGCATGTGTGCATCACTTTTAAGTGTCCTCTGGAAACACTTCCATTGTGTTGCAGTCTATTTGCAGTGCGTTTTTCTAATGTGTTGTCTTTGCAGCATGTTTTCTAAATTGATGACGATGTTTTTTTAATTTGTTTGTGTTTTGTCTGTGTGCTTTCTTTAGTTGCAGTGCTGTGAACCTTCAAGGCCACCGTACAAGACCCCTTTTTTTGATACCTGGCAGAAATGGGCTTCCATTATTTTTCATTTGTTACACAATTTCTTGGTACATGTCACCAGAGTGGCTGTGGCTCAGCAGTGTCTTGCCAAAGTGTTGTTGGCAAGACCCTTAACCCCAAACTGCCCCATTGTCTGTGTGAAAGAGGTTAGTTAAAACTGGTGGGCTCCAATAGCAACCTTTGCCATCTGTGTGTGAATGGGAGAATGTGACGAACAATGCAGGAGCACTATGAGAAGATATAAACACAGTCCATTTATGAGACCGTCGAAATCTTAAAATAAGGACTCATACAGAAAAAATGAGAAACTGTGTGGTCTTACAGAAGCATCATTAAGGTCTAAAGGTAACAGTCAGAAATGATCACTTCTTGAAGACTTTCTTGTAAACAGATGCTCGACTGAAGCTGACAGAGAGCAGATAGTGAGAGCGCTGTCTGCACTATCTTATGACTGAAAGCTGAAGTCGATGTTGCAGTGCGCGTGGAATGGGGCAGATTTAGTGAGGCTGCTGTTGTGTATCTACACCGTGATTTAACAGACCACACGGCCTTGATACAGCTTGCTGACGGTGCAGCGTCAGGGAACCAGTGTCACACAACAGACAGGCTGTGATAAAACATCTGTTTCCATACTTTTGATCTCACTGTGGGGAGAAAAATGAGGATTGCTGCTGATGTGGAAGATGAAAAGAAGCTGGATTGGAGTAGATGGTGCAAACAATACAGAAAGATATACATCTTTCCTCTGAGAACACAGGGTTACTCACTTCTTTATATTTGTTGGAACAGATGCATTGACTAAATATGAAATATACTTTATACATCATGAAAGGAGGAGTCTTACCAGCTGTAGCCAAAGGTTGGTTGTCAAAACTTGATTCTTCTCATCCTGTTGTTGAACAAAATCAGAAAATGTGTACATATTGAAAACAGGGATGATCATTATGCAAATCATGAACTGATTAACGGCTAACAGAGAGAGGCTCATGTCATTGAGCGTCTTTTACGACGTACCACATCCATGATCTGCATCAGAGTGAGGCCGAAGCTCACAGTGAGAGTCTCAGAATCATTATGAACAGGTCTCACAAGTGGATTGTATCCCCTCAGCAGGTTGGCGTACAGTCGCTGCTGGTTTGGCCCTTGTAGAGACTCTACAGAGGACAGAAGAAGAAGAATGTTGTTGAGAGTTTAGTATTCTTTTATTACAACATTGTGGAAGAAATTCGGACACTCAAAAGAACAAACAAAGTTGAGAAGAACTTTAGTGATGATCTTCATTCAGGAAGTGCTGGTGACTGGTGTTAATCAGAACTGCAGCCAAGGTCAAACCAGTGAGATCACGTTTCATGTCATCTCTGTGTGCACTACAGTTAACAATACAGCTGAATTTTTTACTTCAGATTAAAGAAACGCCTTCAGAAAGTCCCAGCCCTGGACAGGCTGTTTCACCGCTTTGTTTTCATTAGCAGTGCTCGCTCTATCTGCTTTATCTTTACGTGTTTAGAACCAATGTTTACCTTTTCATGTGATGGTGTCTGTTAATTTATCTCACACCAGTGGAATCCATTCAAAGGCCAAACAAATGTCCTCTGTCTGCTGGAACAAACCCCATCTGTCTGTTTACCAAGTAGCTTGAAGAGATCTGCCAAACTTTCTGCACACTTCAGGGACGAGGTTTGGCTAAAACATGTCGATTTGCTTGTTTAATGGGAACTTTAACTACTTCTCAGAATTGTAAAAGGGATTCACTTCGGGTGATTTGGCAAAAAACTAGTGACAGCTCAGAGGATACTGAGATCTTACATATTTGTATGAGGTACTTAATATTAAATGATAAAAAAAAACAGTTATATGCAACGCTAACATTACTTTTTGTTTATTATGTTTCATAAATGTCAGTAACTTCACCACACCAGAGAGAAATTAGATACATCTCTTACCAAATCATTTTCAGAGACAAACTTCCATAGGCAGTTATACTGCTGCAAGATTAGATCTTTTTAAAGACTGAGTGAAAGAGGTGGTGTTATGCTTTCCATATTTTAAACATGGGTATAAGGTAACAATGATGGAACCGTGCAGATTTTCAAACCCCGACATATTTACAGAAATCCTTGAATCTTAGGTTACGTTATGTTACTTTATTTGTACCCATATGTAGATTTGTTTTGCAGCAAGAGGAGCATCCACTTTGACATTTAGTCACAAGAACAAACATAAACACAAGACCCAACATAAACAGTCAGAACTGACACACTATTAATAATCTGTCCATAAAATGACAAAAAAAGGTAACACTTTATATTAAGGTGCTTGTAATAAGCTGTAATTAATAGGTAATAAGTCACTCATTAGATCTAATAAGACATTATTAGATTCTTATTAACACAAATAAGTTCATATAAGCGTTAATTGAGGTATAATTAATACTTTTATTATGTCTTATAAGACACTTATTGACACTCATTAGGAACTTATTAACGGTTTATATACTGCCATTAACAGTAATTAGATGTTTATTAACATTAATTAGACTTCATAAGGAGATATAAACACCTTATAAAGATTAATTAATACTTTGTTATGCACTTATTGTGAGCTAATAAAGCTCCTCTGCAGGTACTGGATCTAAAGTGTGAACACTACTTATAAAGATTCATAAATACTCTGTTATGCATTTATTAAGAGGTAATAAAGTTCCTCTGCAGGTACTGGATCTAAAGTGAGAACACTACTTATAAAGATTCATAAATACCCTGTTATGCATTTATTAAGAGAAACTAAATCTTCTTTGCAGGTACTAGATCTAGATGAGGACAGTCTGGGTCTTATTAAGATAAATGTTTGTGAGAAGTATTCACAAAAGGTGGAGCGAAAACAGTTCTGAAGCACGAAAACAAACTCTACAACATCTTTTGTGGAGAAAACTTTCGTTGGAACTTCAGAAATTTAATATTAAATCACTTTCAAGTAAATGATTCAACATTTTTACAAATGTTACAAATTACAAAAACAATATACAAAACATAGCAAACAAATTTTATATAAATCTGAGAAAAGGAATAGTTGCAGCTAAAAAAATGCATATCTCCAAACCGAATAATAATACAAAAAATAAACAGGAATTTGTTTATTACATTATGCGAGACATTTCATTCAGTCTCTTTCAGGTATTTACTCATCTTGAGGGCTAAACTTGGGAGACAAAGGAAAACAGCATGTGTAACGAAGGTCTTAAACGACTAAAACCCTTTATCTGCTCTGCAGCTGTAACTGAACACAACTTCTCAAGCAGCTGGAATTAAACAATAAAACTAAATAAAATAAAAAACACAACACTATGACTACTATTCAGCTAGGGTACGATATGCCCGCCATTCATCACTTAGGATAGTGGAGCCAATCTTTACGTGATGTGCAACCAGGGGCACAAGGTTCTGACAACTCCTTCTCTCCACCAGTCGCAGAACTGGCTTCCCTCTTTTTCCTTCCTGTTGATGCTGCTTAACACCCAACATGCCAAACACCCATTTCCTTCTTCTCCACGTGCCGCCCATTCTTCCTCTGCCATACTGTTGTGACAAATACAAACAAGCAGAAGAGACGAACCTAATTTAGTAGAGTTTCCATTCAAACATGCCTTTTAAATTACACTCAAGTTAACATATTTGATATTTTAATTGTGACTAATGGGCCTGTGAATTGATAAAGCAAACCAAGCTTTAAAAAAAACAGGAACACTTAATCTCTGTCACAGAATAACATAAGCTCTTCTAAAATTAATCCTTCCAAAGCAGAATGATATGGACTAAATAATACAAGCAATATTTTCCAGCTTTATCTTTAAATATGATAAATATTTATATACTTTTAAATATCCTTAAAAGCACTTAGTTAATACTTTTGACACAGATTAAAAAAATTATTATCTTGTTCACCAAAAATCTTCAATGATTAGGCAATATTGTAAAATAATGAACCATCAGTAGCTTACAGAATCTCTTTTAGAGCAAACAGATTTGCCAAAGAAACCCCCACTTTTTTGTCTCACATTGCTAATGGTAATTTTCCTTGCCTGTATACATTGATACTTCATAATCAGAGGCAATAACTTGATGCTCCTAAATTTATGGTTAGATAGGTAAAGTAAGAGGTTGGATCACTGGTTTATGGGTGATGGAAAGTCAGGGTGTCACAAAACAAAGCATTTTTTCCAAGACTTTGTTATTACAGGGGCTACATTTGACATATGGATCAAATCCTTTAGATCAGATTCAGGATGACAAATGTAAAAATCCTCTGCAACAAATCTAAGGGCCTCTGGTGAGCCCAGGAGTCCATTACTTGAAACATATGCAGCCCAAATGATAACATTCCCAAAACTCTCTGGGCAAAGTTTGGATGGATAGACTGAGCACCTCAAGATCCAGGTCACATAGAGCCTCTCTAGTTGTGAATTCTTTACACTAATTATTTCTCATATACGGTACACACATAACCCTCCCCCTTTTTATCTCCCCTTCAACTAGATCTCAGGCAGCCCGTATCATACCTTTCTCTTGTGGCGAAACAGACTCTCGTCGATAACAACAAATTCCCGTTGTCCACCAAGTAACTGCCCTTTTTTGGTTCTCATCGTTTCCACTGCCTCTCTGCAGACTTTGCGTAGCTTTTGTGACATTCTTGACAAAGTTGCAGTGCTTGCTGCTGTTTCATCCTCCATCATGTCAACTTGCCTCAGCCTGAGGCCCTGTGCAAATCTATGAACACATAAAAAATTAGAATTTTATATGCATTCCTTAACTTGCAAAAATGATACTGCACTCAAAGATTTATTACCGATATATGAACTGCATCCATTGAAAAAGAGAAAGGCGAGACTTGTGGAAAAGAGACTTATCCCTGATGGACTTCATGGTCCTGGCCCCCCGATGAACTGCTCGCTGACATATCCTTAAAAAAAGCATACAATGTGTTTGAATTAGTAAATTGCTGAAGATAGCAGCTATAGATACATTTTGCAGAAAACCATTATTGGACAATTATATTTTTACATGAACAATACATGAATCTGTAAAGTAGTCTGCTCAAGGATCAACTACAGCCCCCTCTTTTACACACATTTTCTATCTCCCTCTAAAGGCTGACATGAAAAGGGACAATGAGAAGCTCTCTTTTTATAGTTAACTGAGGAGAAATGAAGAGTGGGAGGTTGCAAAATAATGTCTTAGTATGATTTCATGCAATATAGAGCCTTTAATCATGAATAACATAGCACCCCTATCAATATAATGTTAACTTGGTATTACATAGAATATAAACATTTCTTTTCACAGTACTTTTTACACTCATTACTAAGTGACTGTAGAATGTTTCTCAGGAGTACTCATGATGTAATTTGCTTGTCAAGGTAGGTTTCAAATTAATGCTAACTATGTCACATTTACACTCTGAAGAGACTTATAAATAAGTTGAGCAGGCTAATAGTTAAAGAAGTGCTGGAGCTCAACAGTAGGCAGAAAGAGTTGGATATACTGTATTTCCTCACAATTAATTAGTTAAGCATAACACATTGAAACGCTTACCAGCTGTAATGATCCCGTCCATCCTTTTTGGCAAGCTTCATCCTCCTGTGACATATGCGGCATGTAGCTTTTCTCATGACAAGTTTTTTTTTCTGAAGGTATTTAATAAGCCTTAATGTTTTTTTTTTATGAGTTTCCTTCAAAAATAAGTTTCCTGATTTCTTTTTGTAGGCCCATCTTGATAAAGTAACTAATTGTTTTCACCGTTTTGTAGCAGGAGATTAGTGTGGAAGAAAGGCAGAGCCAGCATAGAGCGCGATTTTCTTTTGCGCCTTTTTTGTGGGTGGTGGGGGTGGAGGGGGGGGGGGGGGGGGGGGGTTGGGCAAATAAAGGAGTCTTTAACGGTCAACAGCATTCTAACAGTGGCTATCCTTTGAATTCAACTTAAATGTCTATACGTATGTATGTAGCATACTTGATTAACCTATCATAATATGATACCGTATTATATATATATCAGATTCCTATATAATGATATTTTATTTTGAAGGCCAAGGAGAAAAAAAAAACAACAGAAGAAGACGTTTCTTTGACGCACTATGATTGTGGGTAGTGTAGTTCATTTTTCGAGATCGCGAATAAACTACGTTTAAAACGAGGTTGAAATAAAACGAACTTTTGTTTTCACCAGGAGTATATAAAATTATTTTTTCTAAGGTAGCTTGTGGTGTGTCTACCTTGGATGGTTATGACACAAGGACCTATATCAAATCCATTGGGAGAAAATGAATGGGATTTTTACTTCCGGAAATACACTATCGCGGCCCTTGGCGCAAAGAAGAAGAAGAATGAGGGGGCGGGAATCATTTGTTTTGACTCGTGAATGAAGCGGTCGGACTCAGCGAGCATGATGGAGGAGACTGACAACTCTTTCCCAACAAAATCCGACAGTGGCATCACGACACGATCCGTCAGAAAAGCGCAGGGAAAGAGGAAAGTTTGTGAGGCGGATGAGGAGTCGTTTGGTAAGTAAATATCACAACGATAAAGTCAGACACCGAAACTACAAGACATGAAGACATATGAACCCGTAGCAACATTGACTGCCGCTACGTAGTTAGCTAGCTGAACTTAGATTAGCTAGATAGTATAACGTTGTAATATTTATTTATTTATTTATTTGTTTATTTATTTATTTTTATCAGCTTCTGATAATATCAAAACTGTTTGTCTGAAAGTCATTAGTTTGCATGGTCTCTCTTTTAACCTATTAACAGCAGAACGTCACTTAAGTGATATTGTTAATATTCTAAGTGGAATCTATCTCCTTACAACACTTTAGTATGAGAGTCTACATATATTATTGATCGGTCTTGGTTTGTAAAGCTGCTGTATGAGAAGTTGAAGTGAAATTTATTTACTGTTATTTTTTCTTTTCTGATAAAAAAAAATATTTCACTTAAAAAAATGAAAAAATAAAAAAGTTAAAAACATAGAGAGACCCAGTAACTTCTCAGTAATGTACAGTGGTAGAGGGCCTTTCTTGCCCTCCAGATGGGCGGTCTATAAGAGTGTGATGTCATGCGAAAGTTGTGAATAAACTGCTTTTACCAAATCCCTATAATGAGGTTTGGTTGCAGCAGGAAAACAGTTCCATTAGACCTATATCCAAATGGAATGTGCACAAAAAACAAGATAAAGTAGTGCAAAAAAAATTATCAAATTTAAGTGGGTGAAAGCTTTTACTTTTGCTTTATAATGTACTCTCTTTGCACAACTCTCTTTACTCTCTCATCTACTCTCTCCTTTAGCTTTCTGAATTTTCCTTCAGGATTAATAAAGTCTATTCTATTCTATTCTATTCTATTCTATTCTATTCTATTCTATTCTATCCAACTCAATAATTCTTAAAAGTATACTGCACTTATCCACCTCCTAGATTGTAGCAACACATAATCCATAATACAGATTAATACTAATACTCAATTTTTATTTCTGTTCCAGCCCCAGATGCTGCTCAAATTGCTCCCACTGCGAAGATAAGTATACAAATGCGAAAGCATGAATTGGAACTGGCCAAACAAAAAATAGCCTCACAGGATGAAAAAATTTTGGAGCTGACAAAGGAGAGAGATTTTTTAAGGGCACAAATGTCTCAGTGTAAGTCAGTTATTACTGTTCTGCACCAATAAACATATGTATAAGATGAAATGAAATGCAGTAGATGTGTGCATTTTCTGTCCATAACAGCAAGGACACCTTCCTTTCCTTATTGTGAGCCGTTACTCTGGTTTCACAATCCGTTACTTTACTGTCTAATGTAAACAATGTTATGTTGTCATTATGTTGTCTTCATGCAGTGTCAAAAACCTCCAGCAGAAGACCTGATGAGCCACCCCCTGAACCCTCTGTGATTTCCTCATCCAGTTCATCTGTGGAGTCAGAAAGTAACTCCTCCAGCAGCTCCCCAGACTCCATAAGCAGCTCATCCACATCTTTAGAAGATGTCAAGAAGAAGAAAAAAAGGAAAATGAGAATTAAAGAGTCTCATAAGAAAACGAAGAAAGAGAAGAAACGAACAAGAAGAACACGGAGCTGTGTTTCAAGAGGTAGTTAAGAAGTTCATAGAAACTATTAGTAAATTATTTCACCACATGCATTTGCTTGACAACCCTGTGACCATTAATAAAAGAGCACCACTGCTGCTACTTATCTTTGTTGTTTTATTTTGACTGAACACAAGCATATAAGTATTTATAGCTTTCATCATGAGACCGGTGCAGAGTCTTGGATGTCAAAAAGAGCCTGGAAAGTTTTCAACAATTTGAGCTGAAGCACAGGCTTTTTAATTTTCAATCCTCGCAAATGACGCATGTTTACATAACCTGACAACCACAGAAAAACAGGGATATTAAGATAAACAGCAAGTTTATGGCACTTTAAATTCTTATACAGCAAACGGGACACTATCTAAAACAAACATCAAAGTCCTTGCCTGAACTTCACTTTAGTAATGTTTATGTTTATCTTTACATTTACATTTAGGCCAGTATTGTTGGATCCTGTTAGTCTTGCAAAGTGATGTGATTTCATTCATGTCAAGCTGAACTTTTATTTCACTGAGGCTAATAACCAGTTTATTTCTTTTTTCTTATCTTAGCTCGTGGTCCAGAGGAAGTAATGGAACGCTATGCAAAGGTGGTGAAGACTTACAAACGAAAGAAATCGATCAAAGCAGCATGCAGGGCGGTGGGTGTAGACCGCAATACGGTTGCATTAAAATCACCAATTGCTGAGCTTGCCATTGCTGCCCCTGAGAAATATAATGAGCTCAGGAAGCAGCACACAAGACAAGAAAAACTTGGAGAGTTTGCCCGAAAATGTCTAAATATCATTCAAACGAATTTGGTCATCCAAGAACGGGTCCATGCCCTGAAAAGGTCAGGAAAATTACTGCCTCTGGGGAAGGGTAATTTTTAAGTTACCCATAGTTAGTTAATGTTGAGTTGGGGGTAATATTAATCTTAGTTTTTCAACACTCTTGTTATAAAAGGCAATTTGTATATTTCTGTTTTCTGTGCATTTTCTAAATATTTGTCCTAGATAAATGTAAAACTACTGGGAAGTTTTGCACTCCTACAATTTTAAGTTGTATTTTATAATTTTATTTAACTTTAATACATTGTTCAGGTTTTTGACTAACTTTAAAGATGTTTTATGCTTATATGCTCAGTACTAATTGGAACTGTTTGCAAAGGTCTGTTAGAACAAAGGTTTTTATTTCCTAAAGAGCTGTTTGAGCTAACCACTAAATGCTGTGTATATGTAAATTTATTTTTCAGATTTTTCGTCACAGATTAATAAATGATACAGTTTATTCATCTTTTGTCCTATTTTCCCACTTTAGATCCAGTACCTGCTAAGGACCTTTATTTGCTTTCTTTCTTTTTTCTTTTTTTGTATTTTTGGGCTTTTTGTGCCTTTAATGGAGAGATTGGTTAGTGGATAAAGTTGAAAAATCATTGAGAGAGAGAGAGTGTGGAGTATGCTATGTGGGAAAGGAGCCACGGGCAGTATTCAAACCTGAGCTTCCTGCTTGGAAGGGGTGGACACACTTACCACTGTCATCAGCATCCTGCTTTATAAGCTTTTAATAAGTGCATAACAGAGTATTTATGAATCTTTATAAGTAGTGTTCTCACTTTAGATCCAGTACCTGCAAAGAAGCTTTATTATCTCTTAATAAGTGCACAACAAAGTATTTATGAATCTTTATAAGTAGTGTTCTCACTTTAGATCCAGTACCTGCAGAGGAGCTTTATTATCTCTTAATAAGTGCACAACAAAGTATTTATGAATCTTTATAAGTAGTGTTCTCACTTTAGATCCAGTACCTGCAGAGGAGCTTTATTAGCTCACAATAAGTGCATAACAAAGTATTAATCAATCTTTATAAGGTGTTTATATCTCCTTATGAAGTCTAATTAATGTTAATAAACATCTAATTACTGTTAATGGCAGTATATAAACCGTTAATAAGTTCCTAATGAGTGTCAACAAGTGTCTTATAAGACATAATAAAAGTATTAATTATACCTCAATTAACGCTTATATGTACTTATTTGTGTTAATAAGAATCTAATGAGTGACTTATTACCTATTAATTACAGCTTATTACAAGCACCTTAATATAAAGTGTTACCCAAAAAAAAGTCTCTTCACATCATCTTAACGAGATCTTAACGAGATCTTAATGGGACTTGCTGAAATGATGAGGTCATTACACAAGGATCTCCCAACTGGTTCCTCAAACACCAAAGTCTGCCCATAGCTCCGCCCTCTGACAGACCTCCAGAAGGCTGACCACTCAGAGAAAGGTGGGTTTCTGAAGTGGGGAGCCTTAAAGAGACAGCACCTGGAGCACAGATGGCCTCGTGGTTAAGGTCACACTCCATATGGGCAAAAACAACAAAAAAAAAGCCCTTGAGCAGGAGGTCAAGGTTCGAGTCCAACCTGTGGAAACTTTCCCACATGTCACTCCCATTACTGTAAATCTTCAACTATTTGGGCTAGCGATAAAAAAAGGTAGCGTTTCCTAAAAGAAGAGAAGTTGAGCTTTCTGGGGGCAGGACCTTTAAATCTTTAAAGGAAAAAATACCCAAAAGATCCAGGTGGCCTGTGTTAAAATTAGCTGTTTAAGGGTTAAGTGACACCTCGGACAGTTAGCGTCGGCTTCCCTGAGCCATCCCCCTCCATACCAGCTCCCAGCATCCATCATATCAACTCAAACTCACCACACTAAAGAGTCTCTTTCCAGGTAGTGATAATACTGATGCTAATGATCCTACCATACAGCCTGGAGCAACCCCCACCACCTGATACAGTCTCTTCTCCTCTTGTGTCTCCCATAATGCAATACTTCCTGAGCATCTGGACAATTTAAGCACTTTCCACCCATCCATAAGCTTGTTTTTCCTTCTTGCCTGTTTTTTTTTTCCACCAGCACCCCTCCAGTTTGACCTTTCACCCTCTAATCTGTAACTCAACACCCTCTGCTGAGCTCCATCTCTAACTTGAGCCATATGGGTTGTAAAGTTTGTCTGCACTAACACCTCTCCCTTAAAACTTCTGCATTTCATTTAAAGTTTGGCAAAGTCTTTTTAAGCATTACTCGACTTTGGCCAAATTAGGCTCTTCTAACACAGCCTGCAGTGGTGAAACACTTGCTGCACCGTACATTGCAATCATCCAGAAATGAAACCTGGACTGCATTCATCTCACCGAGTGATCTGGAGTCAGACCTGCCCCTCATTTTATCACACTCTCGTCTCCCCTCATGAGTTATAGAGCCTTTTTGGCAGCTCCTGTTCACTTTACTAATGGCTGAAGCCCAATTATCAATAAACCACCTATGAGGAGCACATTATCCCGATGATTTGGCAGACAGCGTCTGGTCTCTGGACATCTCCACATTCCTCAGCTTTCTGCCACATCCGCTTCTTTCATCAAAACGACTAAAACGACAGGCTGAAAGCTGGTCTTTGTCTCCTGCCGGGTCCCCCTCTCAGTCCCACAATAATCAAATTTCACTTTGAATAGTAGCACGATGACATCAGTAAGTGTTATTCTCCTGTGGTGTTTGTGTAATACACACCCCAATACATTAGTGACCACAAGCCCACGTGAGGAACAGTTCTAATATGATGTCAGTATGATGCTGAAGAGCCATGAAAGGAGGAAGCCAAGCCTTTCGACTCTTTCTTAATCAGATTGAGCTGCTTTAACGATGTTAGAGATGGAGGAGGATTTCAAGAGCCTGAGATGTTCTGATGCTCATTTGTCAACACACGCTAACATGATTTACCACAGTCTGATACTGTGACACACTCTTCAGGAAGCCTCAATAAGAAGTAAAGTCTAATGACTAAAAATCTGAATCTATCTTGAGCTTTACTTCCTTCAAAAAAAAAAGCTGTATTTGCAGACTCAAGTGTGAGTTTTTCAGACCATAATGAACTCAATTTAAGATCCATTTCACATCCATACTGGCAAAAAAAAATACAAAAGACACAAAGGAAAATTGGATCAAGGTCTTGTAGTTAAGTTATCTGGTCCTCAAAAATCGAAAAATTTAAAAATAAGACCGTAGTTCATGCATTTGTTTTAAAGTAACGTTTCTACATTTTTAAGACCTTCCAAAATCGTTTGAATTTTAGAAATTTTAAAGGCAGGGTTGGTAATCAGATTTAGATACAATTTTTGTTCTTCTGGTTAAAATGATCTTTATGTCTCAATGGCAATCAATGCATGATGTGTTCTTAAAATAAACTGAAAAATATCTGCTGTCTACAGCAGGAGTAAACCTGGGAAAACGCCAACCAATTCTAGCGTTTAGGATCCAATTTATTAAACCAATCAAATCCCATCCTGCTGTTCTGCCCACCTCCTGCATGTACATTTCGCTGGCGTGCACTAGCCCTGATTCAAGGACTGGTTTTGAGTCTGTGGTTTTGAATCAGTCACGATCATATGATCGTGTATCAATGGAACTCGTGCATGTGAGCGGGGGCGTCGTTTTGGAGGAGATCCAAGTATGGAGGACGGGGGCTAAACGGACTCCTGAGGAGATGCTACATTCAAATTCATGCTAGTTTTCCATGACTACCAACCCTGTCTTGAAGGCCTTAATTTCAAATTATTGGATTTTAAACTTTTGAAGACTTTTTAAGACCCTGCAGACACCCTGATGATATTTGGCAGCACAGTTTTGCAATGAAACGCTTGAAGGTATTTATGAATCCGTAGTTCAGACACCAAATGAAGCATCAGCTTGCATTTAAAATTAGCTCTGAGAGAAATAAACAACTTGTTCTCTGCCTCTTTATCTTGAATGTCTGTAAGTAATGCAAGTCCATGCATTCAGACAAAAGACTTTTACCTCAATACTGAGTCACTATAGCAACTGAATGAATTTCTCTTCAGGGCTAATCAGAGCATGTGTGTCAGGGCAGGTCATACTCTGCCTGTGCAGCCACACAGCTTCACATGTTTGGGTTCATCCCATTTCGTGCAGAATGTTTCTGTTTTGTTTTTCCTTCTCATGTCCTGCTGTTCAGCCAAAACTTTCAGTAATTTACAGAGTTTGCCAGTTTTTCTTTTGAGATTGCAGAATCTCTTTTGGAACATGGTTTCCAGTGGAACAGGGTTGCAAATCAGTGCCTGATTAAAAAGATTTGCTAATGAGAGTTTGCAGGCAGTAAACAAATTAAACATGTCCATGAAAACTAAACTTAGAGGAAAAACTTCACATTTGCTCACCAAGATTGTGGATGGAAAACTTTACAGCAGAAAAAGTGCAAAATCTGTTTCCCAGTCCCCCATTTTGAATGACTTTCTTATTAGCAGTGCACCAGACCATCATTAAATTATTCACATTTCAGGGCAGGTCCAGGTAACTCTGATTGGACACACTGCCTTCCTTGAGGCTTGCATTAATTTACTGTGAAGAACATGGCTCCAGTTTTGTCAGATGTTTTAAATTAGCATGGTGTGACTTGTACAGCAGGGAATCTGTAAAGTCCTCCAACACCAAATTAGTTGCAGTGAGTAGCATCAAAATAACTTACACAAACTCTCCTCCTGATAGGCTGATGTGCTTTTCTACGGCTTTTAGAGGCATAATGAATTTCAGTCAGCATTACAACCAGATAAAAATTCAGATTGTATAACAATTGGAGAAGGGGGTGTTGTGCTTTTTTTAGGCTTTAAACTGTCCCCCTGCTGCCCCGTAGTATCTTTACATAATTTAAAGCTCAAAAGAATATTTTTTTGTCCTAACACCAATGTTTCAGGGACCGTCTGTACGACGTTTCACCCGAAAATGCAAAAAAAATGAGAAAAAAAATCTGCATTTACAAAGAAACGCTGTAATATGCATGCCAGGCCTGTAGATGGCATTATAGCTATAGAAACACACCCCATATGACCATTACCTGTTCCTCCTGACTGGAAGGAGTCCAGCCCACAGACTGTAAAAACATGGATGTAATCTCGCTCGGCTCGAAGTGAGTTTGACACAAAAACTGCTCCCCCTGGTGGCTGGCTGCAGTACAGGTCCAAAACGCCGCCTCTCTATTCATTCCAGATGGGCTGTGGTCAAACTTTAAAAAATGAAAACAACTTGTAGAAATGTTTCTTTCATCCGTATGCTGTGGTGATATGAAGATATTATTGGGCTGCCTTGAGTACAAGTCCTCTTTTTCTGAAAAGTTTCTTTTCGTTAGTTATTAGACGTTAAAAACAGGGTTTTACATCTCGTTTAACGATAATTGACAGCTGCCGTTCTTGTGTAGTTTTTCAGAAATAGTAAAATATGTCGGGAAGGAGAGGGTATTTTCTGACAGCTGTTAGTGCCGTTGCCTTGCAGCAAGAAGATTCCTCGTTCGAATCCCCATTTGGGCAAGATGTGCCTTTCTGTGTGGAGTTTGCATGTTCTCCAATTTCCTCCCACAGTCCAAAAACATGCTCATCAGGTTAATCGGTGATTCTCAATTGCCCGTTGGTGTGAGTATGTGTGTGAAAAGTTGTCTGTCTCTGTGTGTCAGCCCTGTGATTGGCTGGCGACCAGTCCAGGTTGTACCCCACCTCTTGCCCTGAGACAGCTGGGATAGGCTCCAGGCACCCGTGACCCTGAACAGGACAAGTGGTATAGAAGATGGATGGAAGATTGTAGATCGCTGAGTGCAGATGTACATTTTGTTCAAAGGCAGTCAGCAGATTCAGCAGCACGAGCACAACACAGCAGTCCGCTGTTGTTACCATGCACAAACTGTTCTCCAGTTTGCATATGGCAGTTTCAGAGAAATTCCATTCTGAAGACCGTTTTCAAGTTCCAATGTTTTGTTAAAACGCTGTTTTAACAGCCGGTACACCACGTTCCTTTTTGTTTCATCCTAAAACCGTAGCGGTGTCAATAAGCCCTCAGAAAACCCTTATTACAGCCTCTGTCAGAAACACTTTGTTTTAGCTGCTGTCTCTTTAAGACTCCCCACTCTACAAACTCACTTCCCTCTGATTGGTCAGCCCTCTGGAGGCCTGTCGGAACTGAGTTGTAGCAGACCTTGGTGTTTGAGGTCCTCACCTCCAGCGAGTCATGAACAGCTCAGAAGATATTTATGTAAATGCCTCAATATTTTTTAGCAGGTCTATGAAGATCTCGTGCCATTTTCAGAATGAACCGTTTTGATCGGTTTACAGACAGATTCTGGGATTTCTGCAACATATGGTTTGAACATCCAGCATTTTAACTTTTAATTTATTTAAATTTTATTTCACAAGAAAAACCTCAGTGAGATTAAAAAGCTCTTCTACTGGCACATTCCAACAAAGTTACTACAAACAACACAAAATAAAAAATGGGAAAGCATAATACCTCCCTTTTAAGCTGCCAAAAAAGCTTCTTCCACATGATGAAATTAAAATGTATTTTCCTGAAGAAACACTGAAATGTAGACTCATCCAGTTTCCCACTCAAAGGAGAGAGCCACTTTACTGAAAACTTTACATCTCTGCAAAACGTGAATTTTGAACTCCAGCACAGGATATTTGCCCCATGGTTATATTTCATACATTGGTATGGAGACAAAGTGTGACAGGAACAAGAACAGCGTTCTTCTGCTTTTAGAAGATCCAGTATGACAGTCCAAAGCCCTATTCAGACTGAAAATAAAGAACTTAATGTGGCTCTCGCTCTGTTTAGTGTCAATCTGTCAGTGGGACACACACGCTCACACACGCACACACACCGAGGACATAAAAACCCTATTACAAGAGCTGCACTGATGTTACAGCCAGTGCAACAGCCAAGTCTGCAAATCCAGACAGATGTATTCATTGCACTCAGCATAAAGCACTGAGTCCAGAAAAACAGAGCTGTGTTTTTGGACAAGCGAAACCTTCTTTTAATTTCTTAACAACATCAAACAGCTTTTAGAATTTACAGACAAAAGCAAAGATGCACTAACGGTTGCACTGGTAACATCAAATTCAAATGCAAATTTCACTTTTCGCTCTTATTCAGAGTCGGACAACTTGACTGAGCCTCGAAACATCAGACCGAGAGAGCAGGGTGCTGAAAGGAGTCAAAAGGACAGCTCTCAAATCACTCGTCCAACATTATTCATGTTGACATGCGGTCGTAACTTTATTCATGCACAGGTGAAAGAGAACGTTTCAAATCGATAATATGCACACACAAAAAAGAAAAGACACAGGTAGACTGTTTAACTCCAGCAGATAGGTAAAAACAGCTCAAGTAATCTGCAGCACACATGAAAAGAAAAAAAAGCAATCTGCCTCCAACTCAGACTCTTATAATAAGACAATAATAATAATAAAAGCGCGTGGTGTAACTGCTGTAATCCTACCTTTTACTGTGAAGGTGCTCACTGCAAGAAACAGCAGAAAATTCGGTAACTCCATGTTTTCTGATAGTCAACTCAGCGAGGAGTGAAAGCAGAGATTCCTCAGTTCATCTGTGAACCTGACGGGATGCGGGGATAGTGATAGTGTGTGTGGCTGTATGTGTGTGTGAGAGAGTGTGTGTGTGTGGTCAGTGGGTGTAAGCCCATTAAATAACTCCTCCTCTTAATGGATAGCTGCTGTTTGGCAGGTCTACGGTGAGATTTGTAGCAACATTTGGACTCTGCCCGCAGTAGTTTGTCTCTCTGATTGAAACCACACCGTCACACTGAAGCCTGTTGTGAAAATCATATAAATGATATGTTGATTCAGTCTCTGTTTACTGGAGTTTCAATGCATCTTTTCTCATCCTACACTTTTTCTATTGTTCAGTAATGAGTGTATATCAGTGAAATTATTTCAGGTCCTAAAGAACACCCCAAACAAAAAACAAACAAACAAAAAACAGACTAAATTTAATTCAATCCTCATATTTACACAGTAGCTCCATTCTTCTTCTTCTTGTTTAAATTTAACGTCGTTTCCCCCCTTTCTGTTCAAATAGTTTGACAGAGGTTGCTCAATAAGCCCAGTGAAAAGTTGTGAAGCCACCTGCTGGTCAATAACAAGACTTACAACTACATTTTTCTAATTTATTGACTTTAATGAGTCGTTTTTCTCTTCTTTATCCACCGAATTTTGTGCGCTCCAAATATTTCAGGTGTGAATCAAATCTCTGATTTAAAAGCTTAGTTTTCACAACTTAATATCCTTAAAGTCATTAACTTAAATTCCTATCTCATTTGTAAAAAAATTACAGTGATGCAAAATAAAATCCTCACCTGTACCTCTTCCAGTTCCCCAAACTAGCTTATGATTTGAGAGATAGCAAAGCACCAAGGTATGAAAACACAAAATACAAATAAATTATGCTCCGAGAACAAGTAGCTGGTTTAAAATGTGATATTTAATACGACATCTGGACTCAGACCTCATCCTTTGAAGTGTTTTGCAACATATATTACCTCATCTTTACCTTAAGGGCTTGGATGATTAAAAAGTCCAGAAAAATATATATATACTCTTAATCTTACATTTTGCACAATCACTTCTTTTTTTAAAGTTGGTATTCTGTTCTACTTCAACAATCCATTACATTTTCAGTTTCTGACTGTAAACTTGTATTAACCATATTGAACTGGATTGATTCGAACTGAATATTTAAAAAAAAAAAAAAAAAAAAAAAAACATGCACAAAGAATTTTTTAAAGAATTAAAAAATATTCAAAGAAGCAAACAAAAAAAGTCATCATTATAGACAATACACTTGTCAAAAAAAGAAGGCAAACTGCCTGCCATATCCTGCATGTACTGCTGATCTACATCCTCAAAAAGGAAGTAGATTTATTTAATCCTAAAGCTATTGTTTACACATTATAGAGTCAATAAATGCTCCACATAACATATAGAATATAAAATATAATAAGCTGACTATATTTGAAAGCATACAATTTATATTATCCCTTAATACTTAATTTCTTTACGTATATATCTCTATTGATATAACTATATATAAATATACCCATAGTATTACTTATGCTGAATGATCTGTTTACATACATATCCTCATACATACATAGCTTCTTATATACAAATATACACACATTACCCCCATATTCATCCATCCATCCATTTTCTATACCGCTTCTCCTGTTCAGGGTCGCGGGTGGCTGGAGCCTATTTACCCCCATATATAAAACTTAATTTCTTTACATATATAATGAATTGAACTGAATTGAAAACACTCTTCAGATGTAGTTGTCTTATCCCAAACACATTTTCAGACATGTTAAGATTAAATCAGTTTGATTTATGCCACTTAAGGTATATCTCCCATAATCCTTCTGAACAGTCAGAGAAGTGTTTGGATTTTCTTCCTTTCATTATCTGTTAAAAGCATAAATATGCTTCATGTGATGTCAAACACCCATCTTTGTTATTTACTCCCTAATGTGTTTGTCTGCCATTGACGGTTTCCACTTTAATTTAACAGCGCCAGCGTATATCCTGCCTCTGACAGAGAGGTTAGAAATGATTAAGAGGTAAACTGTGTGTGCTCTGCATGTTTAATGGTATACTAAATCAGCTTGTAACAATTGTCATGATTCAGCACTCTTCATCATGCTTTTATCAGTTTGACAAAGAACCCAGTCGCAGTAAATGTGCACACAAGTTGAACTGCATGAAGACATTATCTCATTGTGACCCTCTTTACACACAATACGAACGCGTCCCTTTATTGACGTGTCCATAAGCAAAAAGCCTGGAGTCCAGGTGTAAATGTACCATGTGAGTTACATACAAAAGAGATGTAAATGAGAGGCAGGATGAAAGCTTGTAAGCTCTACTGTCCGTGCTTTTAATGAATCATTTTTGCCATTCATGCAAAGAGTCTTCCCTTTGTTCTTGATTCTGTCATTAGACCACTTTGTAATCATGAAGTTTGAAGAAACTCAAGACATATTTACATCATGTTTTATACCCTTAAAGACTTAAGCCGTAAATACTGTCACTGTATTGTGTTTACTTTAATTGAAAAAAAAAAGAAAAAACAAAACAAAACCGTGCACAGCACAGGAATCTAAAATCCTTAGATATTGAAATATTGGGCATGATTAGTGAAAACAGAGAAAGCAAATTAAGGCTGTTCTTTTCTCTGGGCACACTCAGACTTTTTACCAGCCCTACAAAAGTCTGTGCCCACTTTGAAGACCCTGCTGGCATTTTTCTGCCTTACTGTTCACACTGTCTTGGTGTACTTAAGCACTAACATTATATATTTTACAAAATCTGGTTGTAATACAATAAAAAAGTCAAAATATTTTCTGATGTAATTCAAAAATATATATATCAAGTGCATTTCAAGCTTTAATACTGTTTGATAGTCATCACTGCCTATCTGATGATTAATTGAACCTTCTTTTTCTGTCTCACCCGGTGCTTTGCTCTTTGTGCAGAGTTGTTGTACATTTATTTTCTCATTAAATTCTTGCAAAATTTGCACTTGACCTTAATTTTTCTTTTTTATTATGTCAAAGAAATTATTCTAAAACATTTTTTTTCTGCCTGGCTTTTAACTCAGTTTGAGGTGTTGGTTTTTTTTTTAATTGTTTTTAATGTTTTTTAATAGTTTTTTTTTAATTCTTTAAGTTTTTTTTCTTTTATCATTCATAGTTTAGGATTGTGTACAACCCTTTGGCCAACATTGTTTTATTATAAAGTGCTTTGTAAATAAAGTTGATGTTAAAGATAACTTCACAGAGACTTTTTAATGATCCACAGTGTGGTTTCCTCTGGTTGTGATTCACACAGAACCACACAGGCTTTATCTGGCATCATTGCTCGCCCCTTCTTTTGAATTTAATTGGCAGTTAGCAAACAGTTAGCAGTGCTTTGTCTTTTTTTTTGCCAGTGGCTGCAGTCTAGATTAGTGAAAAGACTATTAGTTCAGGATTTTTCCTAATCGTCTAACCTCAAGCTCTTGTGAGAAACTTGAGGTCTGTGTCAGTTTTGTCAGTCTTTTGGTAAGTCTCATCTCTGAATTTGTTCCACATGAGTGTTAACAGTAAAAATTTCATATGATGGAATACTTCTAGGAAATCAAAAAGAGGCTGTTTTTCCAGTGTGTTTACCCCTTTCCCATCCCCATGTTATGGCAGAGGTTACATATTTGAAAACTACATCATAAAATTAACCAACATTTTTGCCAATATACTTATTTGCTCTTATTTGCTAGGTTATAGAGAGACATTGAATCAAGTCTGTTTCATCCCTAGGAAAAAACTCCTGACGTGAATTTAAGATATACAAAGAAACAGTGGTCCAGCACCATACTAAGCTACATATCACATAACACTGGCCATGGATACATTGCATTAAAAGTAAATATTGCTGAAATATTTAATGTGCCTTCAAATCTGAACTCGGGGTTTAGGAGCCCCTTTAACAGGGTGCTGCATTGTGATTGGTGGATGAGGCGGACGGGCGGGAACAAAGGCAGTAAACAGGAAGAAAGGTTACAGAATGACAGAAAGGTGTATTTAAGATGTGTGCATTAATCTTTTCCCGTTAACTAACTCTATTTTGGATCAGGAGTTTGACAAGAAGTACCGTTAGCTACATCATCAATTGCTAACACGAAACTGAAAATGGTGGCTGTACGAAAACGAAAAGACGCGCGGACAACAACAGAAACTCGGTTTGTACTTTTACTGTGACATTTTTTTAACCGTTGCCGTGTTTCCATTGAAGAAAAGCAGCTGATTGAGATTGTAGAGTCAGAGTGAGAGTTCAACATCTCAGCACTTATTGTCCCACACTAAGCATAGAGATCTGCTGCTTGTCTGCGTGCTGTAGACGGTGCGGCTTCATATGAATTCAATGGCAGGACGCGGATGATCAAGCGAACAGGCGCGGATTCACAGGCAGCGGTTTTCGATTTTTACTCAACAATAACAAAAGTCACTGAATTTCTTGGACAGTTTTACTCTACTCAACAAAACTGTCTGTGGGTTGTAATTTTTATGAGAACTTCCTGCAAATTACTCAAACATTTGCACGTGACAGACACAAATAGATGGCTCGTGGTTATTTTTTACCTTCCTCTTGTCTGCCGTCAGTCTTTGGCATTTCCGCTCCTGCTGTCACATGACTGAATCAGCACATTATATAGAGTGAAATTGAAATAGTAAATAATTTTGTATTTCAAATTGTACATTCATGGCTGAAATAAGCATGGAGCAAACTAATTAAACCCACAGTGAAGGTCAATTAGGAGAGATTGTTCTTTTTAGACTTCAATTTAAAGCGTTTGTTTTACTGTAAAAACAGCAATGAAGAATGTCATTGATCAGAAGTCCCTGTGAAACCTCTGTGAAAACCTCAGGAATCAATGTAGCTTTCCTGATTTGCAATGGAGAATAAAACACCACAAAGAACCAATCCATCAACCTTTAATTATAAAGCACCTTTTGTACAAATCATATATCATATCCAAAGTGCTTTACAGTAATTAAAAAAAGAATTGAATTGAAAATATGTTCTGCAAAATAATGACAGAACATATAAAAAATTTTAAGAGTCAAGACTAATCCACAACCAATGCTATTAAGTTTATGTATTTAAACTGTTTAAAAGATAGGGTTTTTTTTAAATTCTTTTTTTATTTTTTATTTTTTTTAATTGAATTGAAATTGTTTACTTTGTACATGTAAGAGAAAAAAAATGAAAAAAATCAGCAGACAAAGTCAGAACGGAGAAAAATTTTGCAAACAATGCAAAAAGGAAACAAAATCAAACTGTGAAATCATCGATTTCACTTGTATTACAAATTCAAAAAGGAGTGGAAAGAAGTGCCACTTATTGATTCCAACCTCCTCTCCAATGTTCATTAAGAAATAATCCCCCAGTCAGCTGTCTTATTTTGAATTTACCAACATATGCAATAAACGTCTCTGTCTGGACAGTGACTCAGACTGTTCTAACATTCATTGAAGTGTGATATTATTTATTTTTACTTATTGTCACATTATATGATGTTATGTTATTGTTGGTTATATATCGTGTCACTTGTATATAAATATACTTGGTTGAAGATAATTAAAAGACTTAAAAATATCAATATGCTAAAAAGACATTTAAAATAAAAAATATAAAATAAAGATTTAATTTAAAATATATTTATAAAGGCTTAAAGCAGACGTAGATTATACACCATTTGAGAGTAGGCCTACAATAATCTGGGGACATTTAAGCATAGAAAGTAGCTGTAAGTTGATAAACCTACAAAAAACATCCCACATCATAAAAAGCAGAGGTAAAGAGCAGCTTCAGATGCTCGTAGATTAAATATGTGTGTCAGGATGCATAATTTCAAGAATTCAAGTGGAAATTGTTTACTGCAACTGTGGTGGCACGTGGTTCAGATCATAAAGATATTTAACTGTGCATGTACTCACAGTCCTGGCAGGCAGAGGCGTTAGCTGCATGTCAGTATGCACGCTGGTACATGTCACATAAACAAAGCAGATTTTCCTATAAGATGGAGATGGAGATGGAGCATCTTCAAACAGAGGATGTTTGCCTGCTCATATAAATGAAAAAGGGAGAGAGAGAGCAGAGTCAGGCAGGTGTAGAGGCTGACGGCTCTATTATCGCTCCATTCTCTTTATGTTTCCCTGCTGTCAACAAGCGGCCTGTGTTCCTTTTGCACTGAAGAAGTCACCGTGCACTCAGCCACACAGGTCCCTCTGTTGTCCCTGCACGTATACTGAACTATAGCGGCTGTGTTCAGCGTGTTTGAGGAAATTGCACAGCTGCACTCAAAGCGGCATGAGTTGAAGAGGTCAACAAAGCTACAGCTGCTGGTGTACACAAGGACGGACTTTATTAGAGCTCTGAGAGAAGAAAAGAACGTACAACATACCTGATGTGATGGCAAACATGAAAGGAATGACTCAAGACCTTCTATAAAGAAACATCAATTTACTGAGTAGCAGACTGCATGGTAAACCTCCCTCAGTATTCCCTATATGTCCATTAACCTCAACCTCTCTGCTGCCCTCTACTTTTGTAATCTCCCTTTATTACTTTGAATTACAGTCTCTGTAAATGTGTTGACAGCACTCCTGGTGGTTTAAAGGAGAACGTGCCCCAGCAAGAGACTCCCTGCTTCCACTTTGACCTGTGGTTCTGCCTGACTCTGCAGAACTGGATCCTGGACTTTGGACGGCCTATAGCTATGGTGAGCAGGATCAATACATGATGCACGTAATCGATAAAATATGCAGGTTTTAAACGGCAGAGTGCAATAAAAAAAAGAGGGTTCCTTCCCAGTTCAGGGAGCGTTAATGGATGGCAGTATTTTCTCTGTTTTATGTTTTAGATCGTTCTTCCTCTGGAGTGGTTTCCCCTGAACAAACCCAGCGCTGGAGACTATTTCCACATGGCGTATAATGTTATAACACCTTTCCTCATGCTCAAGGTGAGTCTCTACAGCACGGGGTAGGTCAGTGCAAAGATACACCAGTGAGCGAACACAAAACTCTAAAGATGTCGAGGTGCCACTCAATGATCCAAACAGCAGCCAGTCGTAATATATTTTATTATTATGCATTAAAACTGTTTTTCTCCTTCGTTCAGCTGATCGAGCGCAGTCCCAGGCCGCTGCCCCGCTCAGCGGTCTACCTCTGCATCATCACCTTCGTCATGGGAGCCAGCATCCACCTGGTGGGAGACTCCATCAACCATCGGCTCATCCTGAGCGGCTACCAGCTCCACCTGTCGGTCCGAGAGAACCCCATCATCAAAGACCTCAAGCCTGCCTCACTGGTAAATGCTGACTTTGTCTCCTACTTGTTTTTAATTCTCTGACTTGAATAAAAGAAACAGAGAGAGAAATTTGTTGTTTCATCCAGAAGAATCCATCCGTTTTTATTTTTTTCCACCCCGATCTCCAGATTTTGACCAGATATTCACAGTTTCCATGCATGATATCAAACATGCAGATTACTCAAAGTTTTCGGGCTATGCACAGAACCAGATTTTCTCACATTTCAGTCATATTATTGCCACTCTCCCTTTGGATGAAGCCTGTCACTGGAAAAAAAAAATGTTTTCTGAGTGAAAAGTACAAAAGGAAATCTCTTCAGGGATATTTAAAGCTGAGTCTCGAATATGTTGAGCCGTCTGCTCGGCACAGTAAAAGTGCTGTCACTGGAAAAAGCACAACTTCCGTCTCCTTTAGTGTGAGACTACTGTCAGATTTTTTTATCCTGCTGTGAAAACACTTTTTTTGTGCTTTCGATCTCAAGTCGCTCAAACAGATTTCATGCTGGGTATTTTGAGGTTTCTAAGCCCTAAAAAGAAGTTTGAACATTTCAGGTTTCCTTTCTTCTCCGTCTTTGAATGCAGTGATGTTCCAAATAACATCAGATTGAATACAGAATGATTGCTTCTCCTTGGTTACCCAGATGTTGACACTGAATGTTTTGACATTGAATATTTAGAGATTGAGTGTTTGGTGACTCAGTTTCTCAAGACATTTTTTTTTGCATTTATTAATTTTTTTTTTTTACGCGTTTTTTTTTTAAAATTTTTAAAAACTGAATATTTTGAGACATCATCAATTTTTTTGCAATGAATTTATTTCAACAGTGAAAAAAACATCAGTGCTAGAAATTCATATTCAAACTCTGATGGCACAGAAATCATCCCATAATGCTCTCTGTGTGGAGGAATCTACTGAATATTTGCTGTCTACTGAATGTGGCCTCCCTGAAACAGTAGGGGGCACTGTTGCATCAGGCAGACTTCAGCACCTCATTGTTTGCTCATCCACACAGTCTAATATAGATTAAACCACCATAAATGTTGAATAAATTGCTATTTGACAGTTTTTTTTCTGATAATGTGAGTGTGTGTGGTTGTGTTTCAGCCTTTTTGTTCTTTCACAGATCGACTCCTTTGAGCTGCTGTATTATTACGACGAACATCTGGGGCACTTGATGTGGTACGTATGGTAGATAATTGTTAGAGTAGAGTGGAGCCTATAGATTGCATACATGATGTAGTGATTACAGGATCACAACAGAACACCTGATGAATTCTTTGCTTTGAAGTGAAGCTCGTTTACCTCCTGGAGTCGGCGTTCGTGTGAAGAGTCTGCTGGTAATTAATGTTGTGTCTTTTGAGAGAGCACATCACAGGAAACCAATCGAAGTGTGGAAACCATAAAACCTGCAGACAGTCATCTGTGTGCTGAACTCTGTGACTGTTTTCTATCTTTAAATGCGGAACAAATTTTTGGATTAGAAGAGTGAGGAGGTCTGCGTGTCAGCTGTGTGAAAATCAGAGTGCTGACTGTCAGAAAAGAGACGGCATGCAGGAAAAGAAGTTCAGAAGAAAAGACAAAACTGTTATTAGAAGAATAGCTACATCTCTCTCTCTCTTTCTTTTTCCACACCAGAATTTTCACGTTATAGCAATTAGGGGCCACAATTAGCCAATGGTACCACAGCGTTACGTTTTTACATGCAGCATGGACAGAATTTTTACACTGCACTGATAATTACGCCGTAATGGTGTGTCAAGTGGTGACCCTGATGCAAATGTGTCTTAATTACTGCTCCACATGACTGAACACATCTACCATCAAACCCAGGAGCAGGAAGTTACATCACAGTGTATATTTCGATCACCTCACACATTAATGTTCTTAGAAATCCATGCTGGCAGAGTAGGAATATGAAACTTATTAAATTTGGATAAAATAAGCTCAAAGCGATGTTGTCAGGACCACTCTCATCAAAAAGAGTAAATTGTTTTCATGTAATAAGCTGAATGCCAAAGCCTGAGGTGGGGAGAGCACACCTCCCTTCTCTTTTTATGAAAACCCAATGCAGGGAGAGCAGCAGCAAAGACAAATAGGAGTACAGATCAGGGCAAGCATCAGTGATGATTCATAGGACTGTGGTGGAGGTGCTGACATGGTTTGAAACTGACAGTGCTTCAGTCGCACTCTTAAGGGGTTGCTGTTGCTTGAGTTGACCACTAGGTATCGCTGTTTTCAGTTAGACTGAAACCCTGAAGCTTTGAACACTTTTCAACACAATGAGAAGTGAAGCCTCAGAGCTTCATGAGGCTTTACTTTCCCATCACTAATAACCACCTGACTGATAAATAATTACTCCCTCATAAATATTTTAAAAACAGTGCATTGTATATTTTATGGAGGCATTCGTTAGCTTAACGCTTAACGCCGTTAGCTTAACAAAGGTCACCTTTAACAAGTTAAATGTCGGGGCTTTAGTTCTTGTCACAGATGCTGTTTTTTTCTATCTTCTTTAACTCTCACTCCCCATTCACTTAAGTCAAAAATCCCCAAAAATAATATAAAATTAAAGCCACAAGCGGTGATGAGCGGGCCAGTTGAGGCATGTAGCAGCCGCCACATGTGCAGCAAGATCTGATGCACATCCGTGTGTATATAAGTCCAGAGCAGAACTGTGATTTTTAAAACACAAAAGAGAATACATAACTTCCTGTTGAGAGTAGGGGGCGCTGTAGTTTAAGGTGGAAAAAAAGCATATAGAAGCACTCAGGCTGTGACACTGAACATGTGTGTGCATTTCCTCCCGGATCCAACATTGTACATGCAACCTTTTGCCCAAAAAATCGTCAACTTTGGCGACCTCTCCTGGCCACGCCCATTGAGATATAAAAAATCCCTTTAAAACTTTTAATCGTCAATGTGTCTAATATACACAAAAAAAATTTCAAAGATGATCAGACAAAAATTCTGGGACAAGTTCGATCAAATACGTACCCTATAAATGGTCAAAATTAGACGTTTTACTCCAACTTCTGAACCTCCTGTTCGGAATTCCCAATGGTCGTGAGAGACGTTTTTTTTGTCTTTGCATGGTGGTTATGCTCACTGAAAATCAGAACTGTAGCTCAAACCGGTTGAGCTTACTGACTTTTCAGTGGCTAGGGGGCGCTGTGGAGCTCGTATCAACATGAAAACACTGCAGTCATAAAATTTCTTGTGGGGCTGAATTTTGTGGCTCGCGTTTATGTCACGTGGAAGGCACGCAATTTGGAGCTACAAAGTCAGGAAAAAATAATTGTCCCAGTGGTTTCAAGAGGGCCTTCACCCCGCTTCTTGGGCTCGAGCCCTAAAAAACACTTAAACCTGGATGTTGCTGCTTTAAGATTTAATTCAAAACCAAATGAGTGGCCCTGCCTGTTATATTTTTTTGGTTTTAAGCACTATAAATACTTTGTTCATTGTATAATTCGTACGTCTTTCTGCTCCAGGTACATCCCTTTCTTCATCATCCTGTTCATCTACTTCACCGGCTGCTTCACTGTGGCTGAAAAGCAGCGGACGATCCCCATCTCTGGTTGGCTGTTGTTGGCACCGAGCTCTCTCTACTATTGGTCAGTCTTCTTCTTGCCTTTGTTCTGTTTCCTCACAAATGTTTCAAGATGTTTCATGAAGTTATGATGATCTCAAGATAATTTTTTTAATCTAAAAACAGACAACAGTTCAAAGCATCAGCAGAACAGAAGCAGCTCTCGATCTTTCTCTCACTTTTAAAAACAAGCAGTTTTGGGGGAATGTTGAACTTTGAAGAAGCATTTTTGTTTTCTGCCTTTTTTTTAAATTGATAAAGTATTCCATTATAAAGCTTGTCATATGAAAGTTTGACTGCATGAAAATGAGCTTGTTTATTTGCTGGATCGATTCGAAGCGTCACACGAGCCGTGGTTCATATTGACGGAAAGAAAAAGCAGATTCTTTTGTTAACATCAAACCAGCTCTTTATTTCAAGCTTCATGTTTCGCAGGACTCAAGATAAGCGATGGCCCGACAACAAAAGTGCTTTTATCTGACGTTAAACTTGGAATGTGATAAATGTTAATTGGAAACGTGTTTAAAGTATGCTGCGTTACTGTGTTGTGAAAAGTTTCGATCGTGACATCTGTGGCTTTTCTTGTTTTTTTTTCTTTCTTTACATTTTTTTGTTGGGTTTCACAGCAATATACAATTGTATAACGTTTACAACAAGTTTTTCTTGAGAAAAAAAAAAAAAACCCAAAAACCTTTTTCCTTCTAGAACAAACAACTGAAAAACCAAGGTGGTCAACTTAGTATTGCTTCATACTCAAACAGCATATGAACAATAAAAGCAACAGCAATAAAAGAAAAGGATAAAATAAATAAATAAATATAGAAAAAGAGTAATAAACATAATAATAGAAAGTTGGACCAAGTAAGAACAAATAAGGTTAAATTAAAAATAATAATATCTGTGGCTTTTCTGGTATTTTCTCAAAGGTACCTGGTCACTGAGGGACAGATCACAGAGCTTTTCCTCCTCACCGTTGTTGCCATGCTCGCCATGGCGATCCATCAAAGGCGGAAAGGCTTCGGCCTGGACAGCAACGGCCTGTTCCTGTTCTACAGTTTCACTATCACGGTGCTTCTGGTGGGACTGTGGGTGGTCTTTCTGTGGAATGATCCGGTGCTACGTAAGAAATACCCTGGGTTGATGTACGTGCCTGAACCCTGGTCCTACTACACCTTACACGTCAAGAAGAACCACTGATTCCCGCCTGTGCAGGTCTGTGTTTGAGCAGAGTGTGTGTGAACTCTTTGACTGTTTGTGGGACTTTAACATTCATGTTTTTTTTCCCCTGCAGGTTTGTAGAGACGGAGATGTGGCTGCACATCCAAAAAGGTTCAGCGGATAAATTCAGAGAGGAATGTTCTGTTAATTTCTCTCATCTGTGTTGATGCACAAAGACTTAAACAGCTTTGAGCTGTTAAAATGTGGCCTTGGTTTTCTGACTTTGGACACGCAGTCAGATCTGTAAGCTGATTGAGATCCAAGACTGATAGATTTAATACCTTAGGCCAACACTGTCCCACAATTGCATCATATATGGAGCAGATTACAAAGAATAAATGAGACCTCTACTTCTTTAAATTATTCAAAATTCTTCGTCCACTTTTAACTTTTCTAAGACAGACGACAGCTTGTGTCTCTAAAGCCAGGGCAGAAATTCATCCTCTGAAGCTGCGTCCAAAACCAGACCTCTGGTTTCCGAAAACCAATCAGTATTTAAACCTACTCCAAGTTTTTCTTTTAAGCTTGATTTACGTTTTAATTGATTTGCAAAAGCAAAAAGTTACTGCGGCCTTCCTACAGGCTTAAATTGCTTTGACATTTCAGTTTGTGCACGATAATTACCAAAAGGTCCCAGAATCACTGAACCTGAAGAAAATGAAAGTTTTAATCTTTTTCTTTGCACCTAATTAATCCAGACACTGAATGCAGCTGGAGACCAGATGCCTTTCAGCTGCAGATTACAAGGTTAACTTCTCTCATCGTGAATATGTGTTTTTAAAAAATGAGAACATCACCTTACCTTCATTCTGAATCAAACCAAACACCAGTAACTGCTGCGAAGTTGATCTTCAAGTCTCAGAGAATAAACGTTTTCTTCAGTAAAATGACTGAAAGCTGCTCCTCTTTGGCCTCTGGGAGCGGAGAATGACTGATACGGTGGAGGCTCTGGAGATGCACAATACAGTAACAAGACATCATAGGAAGGAAGCTTTAAATGGCAACATCTTGAAAAATTCTCAAAGCATCATTTTGACACCAAAACTACAAAAAAATCCATTGGAGTGTGGCAAATAACAGAAGATACAAGATTTAATACCACAGACCAAATCCACAAAAAGAAGCAGGAACAAACAGAGAAGTTTCCTCAGGTATGTCGAGTTTCACGCTCGAACAGATGTTAGTAAAATGTATTCAGTTATTCATAAAGTCATGAGAGCTGTCAACAATCCTTTTTACTTTACGCACATTTTTCTCTTTGATACAGTTTCAGCTTCTCGAGATTCTTCACTGCTGTTATCGTTTGTATTGTTGAGTTTCGTGATTCAGATGAAACGTCTCGAAGGAGTTACTGTTCATCATGTTAAGTTGTTTTTGTTACTGATTTATGACTGATGAAATACTGTGAGTTACTGGCTGAATTTCTATTTTTTATGTCAGTCTAAATTAATTAATTAAAAAAAAAATCAGTTTTACCATTTATCTCTTGATTATCTCTTGATTTTTACCCTGACCATCATGGACAATGTCTCCCACCCTCTTCACGAGATACCTGAGAGTCCAAAGAGCAACGTCTGTCACAGACTGACCCACCCTGAACTATTTCTTACCTGCCTCTAAAAGACTTTAAAACTAATCAGCCCATCTTAAAAACACAGACTGTTAATAAGCCTGTTTGTGCTTTTATCTATGTATAAAAAGGATATGTTTATGCATTTGAATATATAATACTTAATTTCGGTGTCTTCTGAAAATGTATCCTAATGTGTAAACTGGTATTGACTGATAACCTGATTATGATAGACGTATTGATTGAAGATTTAAGATTCAAGAAAGCTTTATTGGTATGAATGGAAAAGCATTGTTGCCAAAACACAACAATAAATAGTTTTATACAATATTTACATGGATTGATATTATTGGGTATTGGAATCAATAAATTTGCACATATACATTAACAGTTGGAAAAATGTAATTAAATCCATCAGTTAATTGGAATGCTATGACTTTTTGAAAAGAGAATATTCACGAACAGAACATCTGATCAGCATAAGACGCACATTAACAACGCACAGACTAAGTGACCATCAGTGGAAGCCCAGAGAAATGCCTGAGGACATGTAAACACTTTTCTTCCGGGGAAATCTGTCCTCTGTACCAAACTGTACCAAACAGCAGCAGACTCAACATATCAGAGGAAAACATGCGCTGAACTGCTCAAACTCTGTTCATTCAAAAGTTACACATTTAGCTGCACAATATGTAACAAACTGCCATGAGATCAGAGAAAAACATGAACGCCAATCACATACTGTCATAGAATATTGTTAAATTGAGATAAATTACGTAAAAATATGAATAAATTGAACTCATGGCCCAATAATATCCAATTTATGTAAATACTGTATAAAACTATTTCCATTCATGCCAATAAAGCTTTCTTGATTCTATCTCCATCTATTTCTCTGTCTCTATCTTTATCTATATCACTCTATGTCTATATCTCTGTCTATGTAGTTATTTGTATCTATTTTTTTCAAAGATCCTCAGTGGATGCAGATGACTCCCTCCTCATAATTATTTGATCACTCCTGAACATGATCCTGCTCATTAACGTCTCTTTACATTCTGGTTGCATATTGAACTCTGTATTCAGTCCCTTTGTTCTGCCTCCTTCATTTAAGGTTACAAACTACATAATTCTTTCCCCTCTGATCTATTTGCCACCCACTTCTTTAACACAACAACGTGCCATTATGAGAACAGAGCAGAACAACTCAGCCTATCATCTCTCTTTCTTTCTGTCCGTCTGAAGCCGGGGGCACTGGATGATAATTGACTGGTTGTAAACGGTCCCTTCCTGTAATCAGAGGGCTGGAAAGGGAAAGGACAATACACCACGGTGGATCTGGTATCTGCGTTACCACGGCAACGCATATTAAATTGCCTGGAGGATTACAGGTGGTGGACTTTAAACAGGGTGGAGAGACAGGTGACGTGTGCAGAAAAACTGCTTCCTGGAACAGAACAAGAGAACTGGCAAAATGGTAAGAGCAAAACTGCTTCCCATCGGACCATTCAGACTTACTCTTATAAAAAAGCATTATAAATATGGTGATGTGTTGTGTTATACCTTATTATTGTAACCTTACAGGCGAAATTCTTCTCACCAGCTCAGATTAACGGTAAGAGTTTACCACAGCACCACCACAGGTTGTCTGTCTAAACCTGTTATTTACAGAATAAAACCTTTGTAACTTTATCTAAACAGCTCTTAAAACAGATAAGCTCAATTTAAATTGAACTTTGCTGAATCAATACAATGAAATAAACTTTGACATTTCTCTGCCAGAGTTCAAGGAGTGCTTCTCCTTGTACGACAAGAAGCAGAAGGGGAAAATTGATGCCAAAGATCTGATCACGGTTATGCGCTGCCTGGGTACCAGCCCCACGTTTGGAGAAATTGAAAGACATCTACAAGTTCACAAAATTGGTACAGTAGAACAAACAGTTCATCTGACTTGTTTTTGTTTATGTTTGGATAAAGAAAAACGAAACAAAACTGAAGTGATGGTGGTCGAAAAAAAAGGTATCACACAAATAATTTTGAAATCCTTCAGTACAATTTTTAAGTAAATTTGTGCACGACACTATGCAGTGATTCTGAGCGTGATCCGAAAAGAGAACTTGAATTCTTGAAGATGTTTCACCTTCTTCGCTTCTTAACACACTGATGGATGGAGAGAGAAAATATGAGCCTCTAAGAGGCATTAGCTTGCAAGTGTTGTCACATAGGGTCGTTAGCAGAGTTGTTGACCGAGTTCATTTGAGTCACCCTCTAGAAATCGAATATACTTATATATCTGAAACAAGTAGAGCAACACATGTCCCAAGAAGAGACTGTTAAAAAATGGACGTCATCTCATTCGGCTCAAAACGAGTTCACTACAAAAACTGCTCCCCCTGGTGGCTGGCTGCAGTATAGGTCAAAAACTGTCTCTTTCTCTATTTATTCCAGATGGGCTGTGGTCAAGCTTTAAATATTAATACACCTCATAGAATTGTTTCTCACATCCGTATGCTGTGGTGATACTTAGATGTTATTGGACTGCATTGTGTTTAAGTCCTCTTTTTTCTTAAATGTTTCTTTTCCATTAGTTATTAGACGTTACAAACAGGGTTTTACGTCACATTTAATGATGATTGACAGCTGCTGTTCTTGTGTAGTTTTTTCAGGAATAATAAAATACATCAGGAAGTAGAGTTAAAAAGAGATTAGACTGTCAACAGAAAAAATAAATTATTTCTGTCACCAGCTCCACTCAGATTTTATCAGAGTTCCACATAGTCTCTACTGCGCAGACTCGGGCTGCACAATGGCGGCTCCTGTGACAGAGGTTTTTTGGCCTTTAAAACTGTACAATAGTAAAAGGCAGAGCCACGCTGTCCATTCTATATACAGAGAGATTTTGCCATTTTTAAGATGTTTATAAATGTTTTCCAGCGTCCAAAAAAGACGATTTTAAAGTTTATCAGTAACTTAATGATAACTGCTGGATCTTCAACGAAGGGTTCTCAAAATGCACCATCCAAAACAACCCCCACATAGACCGATAAATACAGCTAAGGTTAATCCTCATTTCCACTTTCGTACGAAGGCGTAGTAGATCTGAGTGTGTTCTATATATAATCGTGTTTTTTTAGTCACCTAGGTTGTGGATATTCCAAGCTTGATCCTAAAAGAGGTCGTCATTACGTCAATTATGGCACATTAGTTTTTTAACAGCTGTTGAACTGTTTCCTGAGAGTTGTGGAGGTTACACGATCTCCAGTGTAAGTGTGGCTATACTTGCTTGGATAGAGAAATAAAACTGGCGTTATATGTTGGAAATAAGTGGCCATTCCGCCGCCACCTCTAAGAGACACTCTAGGAAGATGTTTAGTTTATGTTCGGCCACCACTGCCATGAAGGGAAGCTTGTTCAGGCTTCAGACACAACTTATCTCCAACTTATATCACAGATTTTGATCCTCTATCCAAGCCAGTAAGGCCACACTCACACTGGAGATCTTCAAGAACTCAGCCATCGACTCCTTTAACAACCCCATGACTTAATGACGACTCCTCTTCAGATCGATCTCCGAAGGAACCTCCACAGACAAAACTGTGCGATTCATCTCAGCTGTATCGTATCTTTGTGTGGAGATATTTTGATCATGCTTTTAGAAATATCTTTAAACATAAAGCAATTATCAGTAGGTTACCTTAAAGCCTTAAAATGTTTGATTTGTCTGTAAGACCTTTAAAGATTTTTAAAAGCATTATCATCTCTTTAAAATGTGTTGCTCCACTTGTCTAACAGGGCCAGTCAAGGACGTGTTTAATTTAAATTGCCGGATCATGTATGCATGAATCCTTTTCACATATTTTCTCACATTTATTTGATGGCATGGCACAGACATAATATCAGTTCTACTTTCCCATTTAGAAAAGAACGGAGAGCTGGACTTCTCCACCTTCCTGACAATGATGCACAGACAGATGCAACAGGAAGACCCCAAAAATGAAATCCTGGAGGCTTTGAGGATGACGGACAAACAGAAGAAAGGATACATCCAGGCGTCTGAGCTGCGAGCCAAGCTCACCATGCTGGGAGAGAAACTCACGAACAAAGAAGGTAAAATAAATCATGTATTAAACGACCTCAAAACTCTCCCTAAAATCCTCTGTACAGTGGATTTAGCACTGACTGCTGAGGATGTGGGGACCTTCTTTGGGATTATCATCTGCCTCTTTGAAAAGCCTCTGCATTTTGTGTGTTGGGCAGACGCAGCCAAACAGCCTTGAAACCAGATGACTCTGCACGCTAATGTCTTATTCCCCATGGTGGAGGCATCTGTTGCTCTTCCTGTTTGGAGAAATTTACATTCCAGTCTTATCGAAACAGAGCCAAACACAATCTTTCTTCTAATACAGTACAAGGCCAGATTTTATACACTGGATTTTTGTAAACAACCAAGATGGCTGCCTCCAATAAGGTATATGGAGTGTCCAAACTTTCGTTTCAGAGAGGGCCACGTTTGATTGTTTTTCATATTTCTCTTTTCTGCACCATTTCATAACTTTAGCTTATTTCATAAGTTTAGCACATTGTCAATGGGGGGATTTTGTGCTTCAGTTTTTTGGCCTCTTTTATGTAATGCTTCATTTAAACACAATTGTAGAGCACTTAGAGGCTTTTCAGCTCTCAACTCTTCCAATTCTTACTTCACCAGTGCTCACACTACGCTTCCAAGGGTGTTTTGATCAAAGCCTCCTGCCGACTGAGACCAGCTAACTCCAAACTGTGCCAGACTGCAGCTCTTGAGCAGTTATTTCCAGGAAATGTGACTGTTTCAATCTGTGTTCTTCTGTCTTCTCTGTGCAGTGGACGAGCTCTTCAAGGAGGCAAACGTCAAATCAAACGGGATTATCAAGTACGAGGAGTTCACTCAGATGGTGACCCTGCCACCTGTGGATTATTGACACTGAAGGACTTCAAAATAACTGAGCTTCATCTTAGATTATTATTTAAATAAAATCAGCAGTTTGATGTTTTGTGAATTTCTTTTTCTGAACATTTTATTCAACCTTCGTTTCTTCTTTTGAAACAACAAAACGTCCGCTCTGCTGTAAAATCTGTATTTAATTCAAATGACACAAGCCTTTTCAAATAAGCTTTTTCAAAGTTTTATTCCAAAGTATAAAGCACATTATTAAATATTCATCCGTAATGAGACATCACTGAATAATGAATGAAGAACACTCTCTCAACTGCACCTACGTTTACATAATGCAAGTCAGATTTGACGACTTCCAAAGTTGTTGTGCTTGAAAAACTTACAAAATCATTAAATGAACAAATTCAGCTTTTAGAAAAACAACAAGAAAAACACATCAGTTCATCAAAGTAAATACGGAAAAGTACAAAATGTGATCTTAGTTGCAGTTTGGGGCTTTTATCATCCCTGTTGACCTCAGCTCGAGATCATTGAAAAACACAAAGGCAGGACTTTGTGTGTCGGTGTTTCTGTCCTCCTCGCCTGTTGTGTTAAAAACAGAGAAATTTAACATAATATTAAATTTTTCCCTCATTCATGAAACCTTAAGCTCTCAGACTTTCTTGCTCATTTATGATACACACTTTGCTTCAACTGTGACCTCAGCAGAGGACGATTCAGCCCTGTGATGAGACATCGCCTTCCAACGTTGAAGGGAAAACACTCTCATGTGTGGCAAAACATTTTGATATTTAAAGGCTAAGTTTGACAACCCCACATTCAAATTTTCACGAGGCAAAATGTGAATTACAGATATCTGTAATTCAGTTTTGACTGGGCATCATTAATGATGTTGCTCTCTATTTTGATATCAAAGAAAGAAGAGGGTTCATTTATTCTTTTCTATGAATGGATGAAGGAAGAAGCAGTCATGGCGGTTGCTGTATCTTAAGGATAAAAGTGGGATTTCAGATTCTTCTCTCACACAGCTTCTTTATTGATCTGCCAGGGGAAATTATCGTTGCTCCCCTTTTTACAGAGCAGCCCAAAAATCCACCGTTGCCTTCCAGCGACGTCAACATGGTGACACCAAAACAGCACTTGCACACAAAATCTGCTTAATGTGCAGGAGAGAAGGTCCTTCTACTGAAAACTGAAAGAAGTCTCAGACGAAATGAAGATTTGCTATTTCCAGATACAAAGATGAACTCAAAGGGCCTACAATGTTATTTATGTGGGGATCGGATTTCCATAGATTTGATGATTTGAACAACAACCCGCTGTGCTCCCGCCTGAAGTGGGAGGTGGGCCAAATTTGCTGTAATTACAGATATCTGTGACGTAAATTTGAATTCAGCTTTGATTGAGCAAAATTAGAATTAAAGATATCTTTAATTCCAAATCTGTTATCAAAATTAATTTCAAGATATCTATAAATCTATTATATATTATAGATATCTTGAACTGAATTTTGACTATCCCTTATTCTATCCTGAGATGCCCACAATTTCAGTTTGACTAGTCATAATTCCATTTACAGATATCTACAAATTTTATTTCGCCTCATCAAAATTCAGTTTAAGAAATCAAAAGATATTTAGATACCAAAAACTGAGGTGAATTAAAGACATCTGTAGTTCTTATTCTACTTTGGTGAAATTAAATTATAGATATCTTGAACTTGAATTATGGATATCCAAAATTTCATTTGCAGATATCCATAACTCACATTTTGGATATCCGAAATGATGTAGATATCTGTAATGAGTCACCCCATACACATGAATGGCAAATGTGACATAATTTCACCAAGTCAAAACTGAATCACAGGTATCTCTAATTTACGTTTCAATGAGTCAAAATCAGATTTTAAACGTTAAAACGGCTTTCCATACTAATGGGGTTTTTATTTGTTATTCAGCAGCAGGATTCAAAGAGTTGCTGGTGTCTTTATGCCGATCAATCATCATCTTTATTCTGAGAGGAGACGAAAGCAGAGTGCTGGGAGAGAGAGAGAGAGAGGGAGGAAAGAAAAATAAGGCTGTCTGCTTGAGGACACTCAAATTAACCACAAGTCCAAACCCAGCTGCCCAAAACCTAAGTTTTTAATCAAAAATTAAAGAAACGGTGCTTTTTCTCTCTGCGCCATCATAAACCCAGTCTCCCGTGCTGCTGTGACAGCTGCAGGAGAAGTTAATCAGCTGCAAATCAAGAGGAGACTTTGTGAAAGAAAACAAGAGTTTTTTTCTTTTGATTACTTGTCACAAGAAATTGGCTTCTTGGTTTCTCCAGGCAAGAAAAAAAAAATCAACCAATTATTGCCAGTAAGTCTGCTTGACAGTGTGGAAATGGCAGAATAACTAACTCAAGATCTTGAGGTAGACGGAAAGAAGAATGAGAGCGTCCTTATCTTTCTCTTTCTTTAAGGGCTGAAATGTGAAGGGCCATGAAATGATATGACGGGTAAAAAATGCTGCGGGAAAACAAATCTAAATTGGTTTCATGGCTGCTGTATCACCGTGAGAAGGTGAGAGCTGAGGTCACAGATGTGGCGGGGATATATATGGTGCAAGCAAAGACTGTGGGTTACAGTAATTATTCCTTCATGAACAGTCACTAAATTAAAAATAATAATTCGTCGCCCACTTCTGTTCCAATCAAGAAGCTTTTCTACGTCCTGAACTGATTGAACAGAAATCAAGCAGCAGACGGGGCTTTTTGTATAACCAATCATCCAAAAACATCACAGGGCTGTAATTTTGAGATATCAACCAGATTAAAAAACATAAATGGTAATTAACCCCATCAAATATCTGTAATAAGCAGAGAACAATTCATCATTTCACAACAACACATGGCAATTTTCTGTTAACACACATGAAGTGAAGAAAAACGTTTTCTTCAAACTATAATCACAAACTAACTTCACACAAAGTTATTTCTTTGTGTGTGTGTGTTCAGTTGCTCGAGGCCGACATGTAATTCAGTTTACAGAAAGTTTTATTACACAACCTTCAATGAATGTCTTGTTTCTTTATAACACCACAAGGACAAGGGCGTCTCAACAATCCAGTCTTTAAGCAAAAAAAAAAGTTTCTTCACCCCGTGTCGCTGATTCTCAGAGAGTTTTGAGCTCCACTGTAAGACTTACAGTGATGGTACAAAAGCACAACACTGATTTGATTTCCCGCTTTTCTACTCAGAGAAAAGATGATGTGAAAAGCCAGAAAAGCTTTTCAGATTCTGCTGAAAAGACCATGAATTACAGCTTCAGTACATTCGAGCCAGTGCTACAGTGGTTCAACGTGATTCAGAGCGAGCAGAAGAAGATTAATCTGTGGTTTTATAACAAGACGTCATCAGAACTTAAAACTCCAGTTGCACACGTATAAAATACTGCATATATTGAATTCCACATCCAATGAGAAGTGTCTACATGGTTTTTTTAAATATTTCCCTCCATTCTGCTTCATTTAACTGGATGCTTTTATTCAAGTGGTTACTAAAACAAAGACATCAAATTACCAAAAACTCACGAATATTTCGGCACTGGGCCTGCCAATACCTGACCTGAAACGTTAGCACCAAATGATTTCCTGCCGCTCCCCGTGTGACAACAACACTTTACTTTGTGACTTTTTAAATGAGTGAAAAGCAAGAGGAGGTGTTCCAGTCATAGCATTACCAACGCCTCCGTTTAGTGTATTTCCACAAATGTCTCATGCAGCTATAACACTTATAAACCGTCTCCGCGGTGACATTAGCGCATCTTGCTAACTGTAACAATGTGTTGTAACATGCCATGTGCTGCTGTTTTGTTGCTCTGTGTATTCTTTGTGTTGTAGTCCGTCTTTGATTTCATTTACTGTGTGTGTCTTGTTTCTCTGTGTTGATTCCACTCGTTAGTTCCACCTGTGTTGATTTGGTCTTTGTGTTTCTTCCCTTTTTTGTCAGTTTGCTGTGTCAGGTCCTCGTCATGTTACCACTGCGTTCATGAGATTTTTCCAAGTGTAAGCTAAGCTAGGCTAAGCTAAGCTAAGTTGTCCCAAGGAGGAAAATTTGTTGAATTAATTTAATTAATTTTTTTATCCCAGATCATATTTACGTAACAAGGTTAGCTAGTTTTTTAATTTTTGGCCTGTAAAATGTCAGTTCAGTTCATCAAACATCTACAAGAAGGCGGCTAATTTCCACCATAATTTTTTAGTTTTTGACTTGAAGCACAATATACAGCTTTACAGAGGCTGAGAGGACTATCTGTTTGAAGTGGATCACAGCGACACCTGTTGGCTGGAATCATGCGCACACTATCGTGATGATATGACTCTTAACAAGGCGTGTTTGTTTTTTAAATGAATGGAGATCAGATCTTCTTTTAACACTACTTTTCTTTGTTCAAGACAACTTTTTAACAGATACAGCGTGACGAGGTTAGGTGTTTATCAACAGTTACACAGCGCTGTTGTTTGAAACGTAACAACAAGCAAACTTTGTCAGTTTGTGCCGTAGTGTAGTAACTGGTGCTCTGACTTATCTTTTGCTAACGTGTAACGTTAGCAAATCCTCATCTACCAATCAGAGCTAACATAACCTCACTCTTCATTTTATTGACAGACTCTCAAGTTTGATCAGATCACTGCAGAATAACTGCTGCATGTGGGTTGAAATGAACATTATCACAAACAGATTAGCTTGTGTTTTAGCCTTTAGCGTGTGCTATCACTCTCCCTCTCTTCTGTCCTTTTTCCGTCTGACAGTTCAGCTCCAGTCTCGAACCATCACTACTAAATAAATCATAGAAATCATTTTCTGCAACTTCGTCAGCCGGTGTGGTGTTGTCATAGAGACTTCAACATGCCGTAAATCAATCCAGTCCAACTCGACCTGATCAGGAAGCCAAGAAGTAGTATTTAGAAATAACCTATATTGGTGCTGATGATCTCATTTAAGTTGTGGATTTGGATCAGGCAGATATCTAGAAGTGAGACTTTTTCAAGACCACTTTGAAAATCCCCACAGGAACTTTAAATACTTGACTGTGATTAGTCCAAACCACTTAACACAGGTGATTAATTGTCAGTAGAAAAACCAACACAAGGGACAACCTGATCTTCTTTTTTTCTGTGTGTCACCGGTTTAAGTCTTTAGTCAGTAATAGGCGGAATGATTATCCCTCACTTTAGGCTTAGTTAACTCAAGCTAACTATCTTTTAACCACAGACAAAAAAGCTGATGCTAGCTTTTCTATTCATTCTAATTCACTGTATAGAGTTTCTCTCTCTGAACCACAGTGTAGTAACATCGAGAGGCGGGGCAAAGCAGCAAACAGACGATTTCTTGACACAAATTTCTCTTATTTGCTTCGTTACACGTGTAGCACATCATCCTTACACTTCAATGAGATTTGAGTCCCTTTCTGTTGATGCTTCTTCCTCTGCTGCAGTCATAAAAATGAAAGCATTGTACCAACAGTTAATAAGTGGTTTATCAACATGTGAAGGATGGCCTAAAATCAAGAAGGAACCCCTTTGTGTAGCACCAATCATGTTTTAAAGATGCATAAAATGTCCTCAGAGTAAAACTGTATAATAAAAAATATTTACATCCTCACGGTTTGCAAATAAAAAGGTTATTTCTTCTTACATGTACAATAATTTCATGATCGTTGAAGAGTTTGCAGAGTTTTGGAGAGAGTCTGTAGTGGTGATGAAAGCACGACTCTGTTATATTACATCAGTCAGCGGAGTCATAAGTGTTCCCCGTTGATGAGACCTGTGACTTTGTTGCACCTTAGCGCTGTGATGAACTGACGGAGCGGGAACGCTGGCTGCAGGATTTGCAGCACTGTGCTCGAACGTTGGGCAGGTGGCAGCGGCCGAGCCATCGGAGAGTCTGACAGAAACGAAGCGTTAGCCGATCTCGAAGACAAACCGCTCCTGTTGGAGTGACGGGGAAAGAAAGAAAAGATCATTAACAGACGTCAGAAATCCAAACAAGCTGCTCGTGTTCTTTTCTCCTCAGATCAACAAAGATGATGTTTACAAACCTGTTTAAGATTTTCTTGAACAGACTGTCCACTTGTGGAAAAAAAGGGTCAAACAAGTGTACCTGATTTTTTATCTTATTGTCAATCTTAAAACAATTTACTGCTCAGAAGAAAAGAAGTAGAATCAGAAAATCCAATCAGCCAGAATCTGAAATAAGTACCCGGCACTTAGTCAGGATTTGTTGGACTGGACTTCTTTTTTTTTTTACAGCAAACTAAACTTTAAATCCAAGGTAAGACTAAAACACTGCAGCTAAGATGAAAGTCATTGTGAAGTCATTTTTTAAAATTTGTTTTTCACGTCAATAAAAGCAATCTGACAGAGTAACGCAGGGATGAAATGAGCAAAAAATAAAACAGTCAAGAATTTGTTGGGATAGAATAAAAGTTTTCAGTGGATTTACTGCAGGATATAAATTCTCCGTATGAAAACAGTTTTTGATGCATTCAATTGAGAAACGACATGTTCACGCTTGATTCGTAATGCTACTCAAAAACTCAGCGACAGGCTGTGAAATATCTCCATTTGAGAGCCTTGAGGAGTAACAAAGAGATGCCTCCTTATGACCCACAAAAGCAAACAAGAGCATCGAGGATGAGTCCGAAATACTGTCCATTTCCATGCGGTCATTTTCAGTGTGTGGAGGAAGCTGTCAGACGAGAGAATTTACAGCGCGCCGAAGAAAAAATAACAACCTTTTTATTTTTACATGTCTACAGCAGATATCACAGTAAGTTAAATCTTTTTTTTCCATGTAAAGGAAAGCAGAAAATGCCTGTTATTCATACATGGAAAAGAAAAGCAAAGATATGGGACGTATAAAATTGACACTTGGGAGCTTTAACCAGAATTAGGACTTTGAACTGCTGCACACCTTTAGCCCAGTGTTTTAAACACAATGTTTAACGCTACTAAGGTCATTTAAATGCCAACCAATGTTTATTTGTAATGGTATGAGTATGAAGCAAGAAAACTGACACATTGATGAGCTATTTTACACTTCCTGTCCCTCCATTGGCCTCTGAACTCCATGAAAACCAATATAAAAGCAGTGCACAAAAAAACAGCTCTCATGCATCCTTTTATATTATAACATATTTGTAATTCTGTCAATCTAATCTACTTTTTTTCCCTTTTAGTTTACTTTAGAGCATATATATATATATATATATATATATATATATATATATATATATATATATATATATATATATATATATATATTTAAATCAAGTATGGACCAATAAAGGTGCTAAGAGGACTATCCTTAGTGTTTTTCTGATGTTTCCCATCAGCACCATTACTATTTTCTTCTGTCCTTTTTCTTTTTGTCTGTCCAGCTCCAGTGTCCACCACGACTAAAAAATAAACCCAAGAAATCTTTTTCTTCAAGAAAAAAAAAAGACAGATTTTCCTTCTTACTTCTAAACTTTGCCAGCATCAAAGAGACTTTCGGTTTACGTGCTGTAAATGGATTCGTGTTCTCCTGTAGGGCTGCCAAAATTAGTCGACTAGTCACGATGACGTTGACGATCAAATTCGTCGGCGACTTATTTAATAATCGACGTCGTCCTCGTTTTAATATTTTCTTTAAACTTTATTTTTCCCTCAAAACTGCCGCTGTACTTTCACCTGTCTCGTCTGCCGTTCTGTCCTTGACGCATACGCGCAGAAGTGGTAACCGGGGTAACCCGTGATGTCACCGGAAAAGTTATGCCCAACAGTATCATGGCTAGCTGGCAACAGAGCTCGAAAGTTTGGGAGCATTTTTCCAAAATAAAGGAGAAAAGTGTGCAATGCAAAATCTGCAAAGCAGAAATGTCCTTCCATGACAGTACGACGGCGATGCACGAGCATCTGAAAAGACAGCACGCCGTGGCTGATTTATTTTCTGACGAAGAATGACAATCTCGGTAAGCTAATTGGCTAGTTGGCTGCTAACATTAACGTCAACAGGGAGCTACCTACTTAATAGCGATGTCATGTTTGAATAGAATATTGGTACATTAAAAAAATGTCAGAAATGCTGCTACAAGCTGCAAAGTTCATTAAAAGCTGAATGAACTATGATATTAACTGTCTTCATTTTTAGTTAGCACATACCTTAAACACTTGAAGCTGGAAGCTAATGATGTTAGCTGTATGCTGGTGCAATAAGCTGCAATTTATGTATGATCCGAATAGTTGACTAATCACAAAATATAATCGGTGACTAGTCGATTATCAAAATAATCGTATGTGGCAGCCCTATTCTCCTGAAATGAAAATCTGATCACAGATCCTGAGAAATTACCAGTTTTGGTGCTGATAATCTCATTCCTAATCATAGATTATGAACAGGCAGATATACTATAAAAGTGAGACTGTTTTAGTATCATGTATAAAGTCTTCACAGGATCTTCACCTGCTCTGAACATGTAGCTATGGTTGGGTTCTAGAGGCGTGAAGCTGAATTTGAAACATTGGGCTGAAACACCTTTAACCTGCCATCTGATTGCTCTGAAAGCACATTCATCATCCTCCTCTTCTGCTGTCACAGCGCCAAAGCAGCAAACTGACGAGAAAATAAGACATTTCAGATGAACGTCTGATGCGCTGGCTGGAGGTCGACCGACAATCACGGCAACACAGGAAAAAAAAAAAAAAAACGAGCACATGCTTGAGTAAACAGTTTGTTTCTGTCAACCAGAGCAAACATGTTGACTTTCTGCTGTCTGCTTTCAAAGATGTCACAACACAGGCATGAAATTGAAAATCCAGGCTGCGGGGATCAGAGAGCGAAGGTATTAAATCATAACACCTCATCAGACGCGCCGATTCAAAGCCTGATGTTGTTGTTCTAAATCACTTATTGACGTCTCCTTTGAGGGCAGTGAAGAGAAGAAGGAATCAAACTTTACTCCAAGTTCCCACATGAACGTCTGGAGAAAGAGTCTGTGTTTACACACACTCACTCACTCACACACGCACACAAAAAGAAAACAGTCCAACCCACTCCTTCCTGATGGAATCTCATTTCAGGTAATTGGTTTCTACACAGCGGAGGGAACATGTGATGACTCTAACAGAAAGGACTACAGGTCAGACACAAACCTCCTCCTGAACGCAGTTATGTGTCTGAATGCCATTTCAGAAAGTCCTTCAGCACCCAAAGTGTGACATCATGATAATCAGACGAGATGTGAGGTTTAAATGTGTTTCTGTGTCGATCAGGAGGCGAGTGCAGACAGCAGATGGCTGATGGTGAAAGAGATCTGACAGAGGACTGAAACAGGCACTAATTTTTAAATGTGACTTTATTTCAACGTGACGTCAAAGAGACGGTCCAGATTTTTACACCTGAGAGAAGAAAGTCATCCTTTAGAGAGAGGACAAATCAGAGTACCTCATTTAGAGAGAGGACTGGGTATGTCTGAGCAGTCATAAACATCTGTTGCACATCAAACCCTCGTTTTTGTAACAGTTTAAAATTAGACATCAACATCTGTGATATGGGGGAAGAGGGGTTACAAGTATGATAAAATCTCCTTAAAGCAGTGTCTTCTTATTTTTAAATCAGTGGATGTGGAGTGAAAAGGTGTCGGTAAGATCTGAGCTCCAAATAATGTCAGAACATCTCTTCCTGTGCTGATAGTCGAAGTCTAAAGACAACACATATTTAGGTTGACGTTCCTGAATATTTGAGTTTCCTCTTTGTTTTCATTTTGCACTTTGTTGACGGTCCCTACATCTATTGTTGACTATGAAGTGTCCGGGTTGCAGGACGGCTTGTTTGGATCAAAATCAGGTTGTGACCCGGCTGTGGTTGGAAAGAGGTGTCAGCTTCATGGAATCGATGTTTCTCTGACGAGTCGAGAGTATTTGTCGTGATTTCATCTTGAGCTGTCAGCCAATCAGCTGCAGGCACACAGTTCACGGACAGCTTGGAGCCTTTCTGATTTTTGTTCTCAGTAAATGATGCTAAATGTAAACTGGATAAAGTAAAAGAAAAAAAAATGATATATATATATACATATATATATATATATATATATATATATATATATATATATATATATATATATATATATATATATATATATATATATATATGTGTGTGTGTGTGTGTGTGTGTGTGTGTGTGTGTGTGTGTATATATATACACACACACACACACACACACACATACACATATATATATATATATATATATATATATATATATATATATATATATATATATATATATATACACACACACACTCAAGTAGAATTAAAGGTAAACTGATAATGAATGCACAAACCCTTCAAGAATCAACATGCTGTATAATTAGTCACAAGGGGGCGCTCAAGCAGTCCTTGTTCGTCTCTCCTCAAACTCCGTGACATAAGCAGAGTTCAAAGGTTGCGTCTCAACATACAATATGCCCTGTGTGCTGCTACACTGGACCCACTCAGCTGAATGCCTAACGTGTGACAGAGGCAGGGCAGTGTGCGATTCTTGCACCGTTTTCTGATTCGTACTGAGCAGGATCTGACTGTCACATAAATACCATCTTTAAGGATTTGTACTGATGTGTTTTGTTTACAGTCCATGGATAAGATCTCTTATTATAACATGGAGAAAAACAGAGAGAGAGAGAGGAAGGAAAAACCAAGGGGCTTACTGTATATTGAATATTGATTCTGAAAGACCATCTCGACCCGTGACGACAAAAAGACACGTAATCTCCAGAGACCAGAGAGTATAAAGAAAACACGGAGCATGACCACAAATAAATTAAAAGACAGTTTTCAGCATCGTTTTTTCTCTATCATGTTCTTCACCTTGTGTACAGATTCTCTATTAGTATTATTATTATTATAATCATTATTATTATTTTGTTGTAAAAAAAAGTTTCATAAATAAAGTCTGATAACTAGAGATAAATAATAAGTGTTCATGTCACTAGAACAGGAAGAATACGATGAAAATAGATCAGTAACTTTTTCAGTAACAGTCCTGATTTGTTGTTCAAACATACAAAATCATGCATATATTTAAAATGTGTGCATGCTGGTCTTTGGTTGTGCATGAATAAAACATTCTTTGAATTAAATCATATGATAAGCAGGATAAATCAGCTGATAAGTGGTAGAAGATGGATGGATGGATGGAGTTCAGTGCTGTGTTATGTAACTACAGCGTTAAAGCATCCTGCAGCCGGATCTCCAGCAGTCTTTAAAATTGCTCGAGTGGCATTTTGCGAGTCTTGACACATCAATTTCCATCGGCTCTGCTTTGTTCGATGGCTTTTCATGTAATCACTGATTCAGGAGCTCTTTGAGTAGAACAAGAGAGAGTGAGAGAGAGTCACTGCCTGGAAATAACTGTGGAGCAGTCCATACACTAACCGGCCACCTTATTCGGTGTTAGCACCAGGTTTGTCTCCAAAAACCCCAAAGACACCCAGAGAAATGAGGGTTTTTCTTCTTTTTTCACTTTTCCTTTGGGTGTTACAGCTCAATAAAAACCTTAAACTTACTTTACGAATGAAGTGAGCTGCAGATTCAGAAAATAACTTCGTGGGTTCAACACCTCAAGGAGCCCTTCTCACATCATCACAATATTTCCTTACAAATAGGAGTTTCAGACGCTGTAAGGTGCTGGACTTGGATCCGATACATCAGGAGTGAAGGCGGTGGACACCCATCAGCATCTGTTTAGTCGACTTTTTGCTTCGGGTCGTTCCACAGCTGCTGGAGAAGAGCTTAACCTCGTGAAGGAAACTCTCTTAAGATAAATGATGTTGTGTTTGGCCCTGCTGAGAGGGATGTGGGCTGATGGTCTGCAGATAAAAAGCAGGATGACTGCACTAAAACTCACTTTCTTGACTTTCAAACAGTTTTCTTTATTTTATTAAACATTCTTGCGATCTTATTTTTCAGGTTTCTGTGCCCTGATGCAAAACAGCTGCTGTGTTTTGACGTCCGGATAACTTATAAATGAATACCGCACCAAGACTACTCTGGCTCTCACAAATGTCACATAATACTGACAGCAATAAAACTGAATTCCTGCTCATTGGCACCAAATCCACACTATCCAAAGTTGACACCTTCTCTCTCTATCGACAGCTTCCTTAGTCTCCCCCTCCCCTCAGGTTAACAGTCTGGGTGTCATCCTCGACAGAACACTATCTTTTCAATCTCATTTCTCTCAACATCACCCGGTCTGCTCACTTCCACCTGCGCTCCATCAATCGTCTCCATCCCTCCCTCAACCCCCACACCACTGCCATCCTCATTCACAGCCTTGTCACTTCCCGCCTCGATTATTGTAATTCACTCCTCTTCAGCTGGTTCAGAACTCTGCTGCCTGGATCATCACCAAAACCCCCTCATCCCAATCAAAGAATCACTTACAAAATTACCAAAATTACCTCTCTGACCTCCTGCAAGTTAGTGCCCTCAGATCTTCCTCCCCCCTCCATCTCAATTTGCCCACTGCCCGTCTTTGCACTATGGAACTTACTGCCAGCTGACCTCCGTAACTCTGCTCCTCTGCTCCTCTGCCCATCTTCAAATCCAAACTCCAAACTCATCTGTTCAGACGTGCTTACTCTCTTTACACTGCTTCACATGATCCGCCTCCTTATTTATTATTTATTACCTACTCTATGTTGTCTTTTATATTTTCTGTACAGTAACCTTGGGTGTCCTGAAAGGCGCTTTTAAATAAAGCGTATTATTATTATTATCATTATTACTCACACCTGTTAAGGTCCTCCAGTTATCTGTTTAAAATGGAAAAAGATAAATAAACAATTGTACATCATCATCAGTCAGCTCTGAGGCCATGATAGAGACAAATCAGAAGGAGAACTGATGGAGCTGCAACAACAATACTGATGTGAAACAGCCTCAAACAACAATTAAGAAACAGAGAACAATCCAAGGACACAAACACAAGCCAATATCTGGACGTGTATTTTCTTCAACATAAAGAAAGTTTGCAGCTCGTGCTATGAAGCTTAAGGACCTTGAAACATTCCTTGTGTCATCGATGCTTTCACAAGAAGGTCCCTGACACCGTTACGTGCACACAAACACACAGTGTGGCTCCATACAAACTCAAGACTCATCACAGGTTGTTTGTCTGCTGGATGTACTTCTTGCTTTACGCTCGTCTGCTTTTCTCAGATGCGTTCTCTGAACGTTCGACCACAACTGTTCGATCATCAGACCCTCTGTAGACGAAAACGAGCAGTTCGATGTCACTGAAAATAAAAAATATAAACGCTCTGGCACAAATTCTGCTGACTAGTATTTATTAAAGTATCTTTTAAAAATGGTTGTATAATTAACACAGTGCAGACATATTAATGAAAAGAATCAGATCATGTTTTTAAGAACTTTTTTTTCCCCCAATGAAGCTGGTTTCAAGATTTAAGATTCAAAAACAATCACTCATGGTGGGATTAAGCTAACAAGTGTGTCCCTTTTATTAAACAGCTACAGGACGTTTATGAAACAGAGAAAGAAACAAAACCGGAGCTCCTGATGAGACTAAATGCAGTCACAGTATTTTCCTTAAAATGAATAAAGAGAAACAAACGCTGTATTTTACTGATTAAACACTGCTAATTGTTGTCAGTTCCCTGCAATTCATCACAATTCAAAGAGTTTAACACTTCAACAGCTCCGGCTTGGTTGCTTTATTTTCTTCTGAAGCTGCTGTGCAGATAAAACTTCACTAAGCTGAAGATGTGAATAAAAGTGTCGGATTAATTTACTTAAAGCTTGAATTGTTAAAGCAGTGACACGAGCACATTTATAATATTTAAAAAGGCTTTATTAACTTTTCCTGAATGGAGAAAATGTCCCTCTCTGTAATGAAAATGCTATTATCTGGTCTCTTTGTTCACTCGTACAGCGTCCATGAGAAAGATGAACCCACGCTAACTTCATATTAGCCTCCCGCTGATAACCGACAGAGAGAAGCTGCAGGATGTTAATGACCCGCGGTTTTCATAGAATTGAAATGTGACGGCCTCACATGGAAACACGTGCTGGTTACACATGACTCATGTCATTACATGACTTTCTAAGCCTTTGTATGTTGATGACTGATGCAGGCCTCACATGAGCGACTCGGAGAGCAGCACGAGTATAAAAACAAACAAAAGAAGTGTCATTTTCAGCCTTCAACGAAATGTAAAATGTAGATCAGTATGTGACACTAAAGGGACAGAAAACTGACATATGACAGCACACAACCGCACGCAACACTGCAGCTCTGATAACAGGTTACTTTAGATGGGGGGGGGGGGGGGGGTGATCATTGATATTTATGGCGTAAGCTGAAAATCTGACAAACAAAAATATTTTATGTTCTGTAATGATAAAACCAACTCCTGCTTCTTCTCCTCACATCTGATACTCTAAAGCAGTGGTTTTCAAAGTGGGGGCCAGGGCCCCCTGGGGGGCCGCCAGAGGGTGCTAGGGGGGCCTCAGAAGATTGGAGGAAAGGGGAAAAACAAAATCAAATTATTTCTATTTTTCTATCATTCTTTTTATATAACCATTGTTCTGAACGTTCAACACGTAAAGTGTGTAATCATCAGATTCTCAAGTTCCTGATTGTATTTAACTGCAACTCGTGTGACAGTTCAAACTTGGGCAAGACGATGTCATCATCTGTGTCAACTGGCAGTTTACGCCTGTTATCAAGCTGCAAGCTAGCACAAAATGAAAAGGTTTTGACAGGAAAAAGACCAAAGGAGCAGTCCAACAGCCCTGCTATGAAGGATTCTGCTGCAAAAAAAATTCCAAGAACTCATGGCCAACTAAAATTTGAAAATATGAGGCAGCATACATTAAGGATGGCTTCAAAACCATACAGAAAAATGGCCATGATTGCCCGAAATGCGTCCTATGTCTGGAGACTCTCTCAAACAAGTGTTTAAAACCCTCGAAACTTCAGCATCACTTGATACAAAAACACCCAACAGAGGCTGAAAAAACAGTCGACTTCATTAGACGTAAAGAAGAGCATTTGGTCAGGCAATCTGCTGCATTCATACAGCAAGCTACCTTGCCCGTGCAGGTCCTGAAAGCATCATTTTTAGCCTCATACCGCAACACAAAAAAAAGAAGTCTTGATTTGCAAAGGGGGCCCCCGGTCAGAAGCTAATGCTGTTTGGGGGGCCTTGGCGTGGTAAAGTTTGGGAACCCCTGCTCTAAAGTATGGAGTCAGATCAGTCTCAAAATTCACAAATGCACACAGAAGGATTCACAAATGTATTTCTGACTCACACACAAATATATATATCAATCCACACACAAACGTAAAAAAAAAAATCCACAATTAAACTCACAAACGTATTTCTGATTCACACACAAATGTTTGTTGTTTTATTTATATTTAACAGAAATTCACAAATATACGTCGCATTTACGAGCTGCTGTTCATTTGTGAACCTCGCTGCATTTGATTCGTGCGACTCCCCTGACGCGCTTCGATTCACAAACGCACTTTTTCCAACAGGGAAATGTCTGTAGCCAATCAGATGTCTCTCCCCAGTTCAGCCAATCACAGAAGCGTAGATTCAAGAGTGTGTTTTAATGCGATCGCTTTAGCGTTCAACTGCGCATACAGAAGTTCTGGATATCACGGGGAAACCACAACTAAAATCTAATCATAAGCTGTATATATTTTAAACACATTTAAAAGTGTTCTATCTGACATTAAAAACAATGAAGTATAAGAACAGGTGGAGCAGTTAGTTGCATTTGTATTTGTATGTGCATTTGTGAATTTTGAGACTGATCTGACTCCATACTAAACTCTCATGAAAAGTGTCCAATCAGTATTATATAATGCTTCTATTGTCAGAGAAGATGGACACAGTCGTGGACCAATAAGTGTGAATACCAAAATACCACAGCACAGACAAGAGGAGAGTTCAACATCCAGAGGCGTAGAGCAGAGTTTGGCCAGAAGGTGGCGTCTATTAGAGGTCTATTGACTGCAGTTCCTGTCTGAAGTCTGCAGACCCAACAGCTAATCAGTGTGCTGCAGGTTGATGGACATGGATGATGTCATGTGTAATAATCTGCCCAGTTCTTCGGTCGAACACCTCCAAAGAATCACATGAAGAAGAGCTGCTTCTCAGTTCAGCTTTTATTCTGGTCACAGGTGAAGCTAAGTGAAGTAAATGAATGGCTATATACTGCTGACTGACAGCTGTCCCAACCACAACAGTCGTCTGATTTCAGGAACGTATGAGCAAAGTGTGTGTGTGTTGGTCGAGGTGTAGAAGGTCACAGACACGAGCTGGAGACAGAAACTATCTGCTCAGTCATACCAAAGTTATTGAGTATATATCGACCATGAGGCTGTACAGGCACACTCCAAGGCAACATGCCTGAGCTGCATGAGCTAGACAAGTAAGAACAGAACGTAAGAAATAATCTAACAAGTCTTCAAAAGCTGAGCAAAATTAAGGTGGAAAACCAAGATGAGTTTGTTTCAGTGAGTTAAATTGCGTGGTAGAGCTTCCCCCGTCTGTAGGCAACACACCAACTTCAACCAACCCAGCCTAAAAAAAGACAAACTATCCCTTTAAAAGACTTAATCAGACTATCAATAAAAAAAGGAACTTGTGGTATGTTGTAACTCTCCCGTTTTATGTCTCATTGGAGGATGAAAACTCATCTTTCATCAGAACATCCCGTCTCTCTGTGACAAAAACATTTAATGTATTACTTCACTTTACCTTCTGCTGTGAGTTTTATTTCATCCTCATGTCAATTCAAGGCAGATGTGATTTAACGATACTGATGAGACACACTGTTCGATTTGATTCGACGCACTTATTTCTTTGAATTCTTAATGAAAAACAGTTTGTGGAACGGTTATAAAAATATGAACGTATTACATGTTCAGTCACGTCCATCCAGCCAGCCGTTCCACACGTGGAATATAAAATGCTGAATGTTAACATGAGTTCTTCTGGAACGAGAATAAAAACCTCAAAAACGGAGGGTCTCTCTCTCTCTCACACACACAGAGAGCTCACACAGGCGGCTGTTTGCTGACACATTGTCATACGCCTCAAATATTTACCACAACACTTTCACGCCTCGGTGCCTTCAAAATGTCAGCGAAGCCTGTGATCATACTCCACACCAGGCTACCATGAAGTAAACCCTGATTTCATGTCTGATATCAGACAGAAATGCCACTGAGCCGCTGGAGTCTGTGTCAGGGTGCCAAATAATGTCAGAAGGTGCGAAGATCAAGAACCAGAGCGCACCCAGTGAACCTTCTTTATCTTTCCGTTTGTGTTTGAGGTTAAGAAGGTCACATGAGCCACATTCAGAGATGGTGAAAAATCTATAGAATAAAAAAGCAGCTCAAACATCGCTCATGTATCCATGTAGTGCACATGTTTTAGGACTTAAAGGAGTTTCATAACTTTCAACTTTTCACTGCTGTCAATAGTTTCTTTGACTACCAAAGTATTTAACTATTCAATCAGACTTTTAAAATGAGCAACTCTTCTTCTGCATTCCTCTGTAACAAAGAAGACCTTTGAGGCTGCCGCACTCGTCTTTTCCACGACCTATTACATGAGGCATCTTTACAGGGAGGTATGACTTCCCACAGATATGGTGCAGATGCTTCATATTGCGGCTTCTGGAGGAGAATCCCACATGTCATCAAAAGATGAAAACATGAGACAGTTTAATATTGATGAGGCCTGAAATATATACAAGATGTTCATGTGACTTTAAGAGCATCTGCTGGTTGGAAACAGACTCTTCTATAGCAGCGGTTCACAAAGTAGGGGGTCGCAAAATGCCTTTCAAAATCACAAAAACTATTAACAATTGCACATGTCATTGATTTTTGTAAAAATATAAAGAAAATAAGAGGTTAACTTTTTGAAAACCCATTCAAACAGATAATGTTTGATCTATTTTCCACATTTCTTTGTTGTAACTAAAACCCGAAGGGACTGAGCCAGGATAACGACGGTCTGATTTGCTACCAAACAGCTGAATTAAACATCATAGGTCCCTTTTTTCTGTTTTTGTCTGTTTCTGGATTGGCGATTGAAGTGTATTCCCACAGCAGGGGGTCACTAGTGTCTGGCACTTCAATTCAATCCAAGAGCTTTTCATCTTTCTTTCCCCGCCACCTCTCGCTCAGTCTGACTCTATGTGCTGCAGGAAATCTCAAGTTTGCAATTTAATGCTGGAATCTGGTGAGAAACAGGTTGAAATCAGGCGAAAACCCAATTTTCTGTCAGTCGTTTACTTTATGGGGTGATAGGAGGCTAGAAATGATTGAAGGGCCACGAAGTCTCCAAAGAGGTATTTCCTGCTCCATGCTGTCCATGCAGAATGGTCATTACAGCAGATTTCATGATAAGTATGTTGCATAATTAGCTCAGATGCAAACAAAACAGGGTCATAATCAGTAATGATTTCAGAGGGAGGCAGAAGATCAAGATTCACTGCAGTAATGGCGGTGCAGAGGGTGGAAACATCCTGATGTTATTGTTATTATGACATCACTGGTTCTATTCATGAGAGTATTTTCTGTGCTTACTGCACAAAAGACGGCTGTAGAGCAAGCGAGCAAGCGTTGAACCTGTGCTCAAGGACTGTCGCCACTTCAAAACGGAGCTGAACCAGCGCTCAACAACACTGAGTTTGAAAAGGAACCAAGTAGCTGACAGTGGAGAGCGATGGGCTTGCACGCAGAGCGATTGGATTCTATTGGATTTGTTTTGGCCAGTGGCTGTGACGGATTTCAAAACATTTTGATTTTAAGGCACAAAATGTGATAAAGTAAAAACGGAGGTGTCCCTCAGGGTTCAATTTTAGGCCCCATTCTTTTTAACTTGTATATGTTGTCTCTTGCCACACATCATCGACCTCCATAGCCAGCCATGCTGATGACACACAGCTCTACATCGCCGTGTCTCCTGATGACCAAACACCAATTAAAACCTTTTTTAACTGTCCATCTATCCATTTTTTTTATCATTTATCCTGTTCAGGGTCGAGCTAAAACATTTTATAAACAAACTCACGAATGAACTTTTTAATTTACCTTTTAACTTCCTTTTATTTGACCTCATGTATTCACTTGTTTTTATTATTTAGTTACTGATTGGTTTCTATTTATTTGGTTATTCTTTTATCTTGATTGTTAAACTATAGTGTAGCATTTCATTCTCTTTCACTGCTTTCATCTTTTTAGTGATTTATTATCTTACTTTTTTTCATTTAATATGGTTGATTTAGTTTCTTACTCTACCTTCAGTGTTTCCTCAAACTTGCAACAGAAGCAGAGTTTCAGAGGGAATGTGAGACAACAAACAAAATCGACAAATGGATGTTGAAAATCGTTCACTTTATCACCTTAAAACATCTTTTTAACTGTTTTTTTTAAAAGTCTATTCACCTGATGAGAAATAATCACAGAGATGCGAAGGAAAGAGAGGCTAGTTTTGATTTATTTCTACACTTTGTGCCTTCCTGAAGGTGGGTTGAGACATCATTCATTGGATTTCTTACAAATCCCAGCATCTCTTTGACATTTAACTCAATATCTCTATTGATGAGGTAAACAATCACCGTCCAATCAGCATCATCTCCATTATGTGGCCCTGGCTCCGACAAGGAGAAATGGCGCCCGTGGCTTATTGCTGTAAGGTCAAAGCTTTCTCTCTGTGTTGATTGGATTTTCAGGTGCCCTACATTTCTAGACCTGTCATGTTCGCATGACCTGCTGATCCACACTTTTTCAGTCCAATCATCGACATGCTTCACAGGAGATTCATGGGAATTTGTGAATAGTAAATGAAAGACCTGCATGCTGAGTGCACCCACAGGAGCAGTTATTCTCCTCATGCTTCACTGGATGCTTCAATAATTCTCTTTTTGTAACCCTAAAACTATTTTTTTAATTATCGAACTGGTTGAGGAATATTTCTTGGGTTGTTTTTTGTATTAAAGGTCAAGGCTACGTGGGGACCATGCTTGAATTACTGTGTCGGGCAGTGACCCATAGATCAAAGACTGAAAAGACAGCAGAGAGGAGAGACTGAGCTGTAAAAGCATCCACAAACTACAACCAGACTCCTCAGTCTGTTGTTTTCAGGAGTACGTAAATCCTTAAAGGTGCTGTTAGGATGATCCGTTTGGCGGGCACGGTGTGCATTTGATTTGGAACCAAATGAACCGAGAGTGGATCGACATTCTGTAAATAATACCCGAGCCCACTTTGATACATTTGGAGTGACTCACCAGAGGGGGCGCTCTCACACTCCTGTAAGCTACACTTGCGGGTGCTCTCAGGCTGCAGCGTACGGTCACATTCAGCTTCATCCACCTCCTGGTTCGTCTCGCCCTTCGTGTCGACACACTGGATGAGCCGCCACTGGACTCCTCCGCCGCAGGAAGCTGAACACTGCAGAGAGGATATATGAAAAATGTGTGATTGTGTCACAATTTCCTTAACGCACTTCATAGCGTCATACTGTAGCTTTTGCTGGTTATCATGATATAGGAGGCGTATCTTTGGACTGCTTTGTATTTCCGTCTTGCAGTTATCGTCAGAATGATGGAGGATCTGAGGAGGCAGAAATTGATTCTGATGGACCTCAGTAGGAGGTGTTTGACGCAGCAGCTGCTGCAGTTCAGGGATTTAAAAAAAAGGTTGAAAAGGATTTGTTTCAGTCCTTTCTTTGTGAACAGGACTCATATGTGTGACACAACAGGGGGGCACTGACATTCAGAGAGCAGCTCTAATACCCCTGAAGGGTCGTACTGCTATGCTACATGTGACTGATGCTGCTGACTGTAAAACACCACACGGATAAAGATCCAACACATCGCTTTTCAGAGGTAGAAATGTCTTCTATAGACCTGGTAAATGAAATCTGTAAAAATGGAAAAAAATTAAGATGAAAACCAAAAACCAACTGTGGGTCTTTGAAAAACGATGGGAGAAATGGGAAAGATACACAAAGAGCAACTCTTCGAATGACTCACCAGTTAAAAGTGATAACTAAGAACGAAGTACTTCTTGTTTCTATTCCATTAAAAGCTTTGCTTATTTTTTGTGTATTTTTGGTTGTTTTTACCCTCCAGTGCTTTAGGTATGTGTGAGTTGTATACATATATACCCTTCATCTGTATAGCTTCAAGCATGGTGTGGATTTGCTGTTCATCATGAGACCGGGGTCCACATTCGAGATTTCCTGCTGCTTAACAGAAGGTTTTTTCTTGCCGCCATGATGGAGGGATTCATGATTGGCTATTTGGATTCATGTTGGGTGTTGGATGTATATATTTGTATATATATGTATATGTGTATCTTTATATGTATCTATGCATATATGTATATCCTTAAAATGAGGAGCTTTGTGCTCTATTGTAAAGTGTCATGAGATAACACTTGTTATGAATTGGTGCTATACAAATAAAGATTGATTGATTGAAGCATGTACAGTATATTTTGCTCTGCTGGGTACATGAATTATGCCCCTTGGACTCTACTTATATTGACCATAATTATGATTATGAATTTATATATTTGGAAGTGTAAGACGTTGACTGAGAGTGTATAGTTGAAATCTGCTGTCTTACTGATGATTATCATTAATTTTATTATTATTTCTATATTATTTACTTAGTTTTTTCCATTTTATTTTGTTTTATTTATTCATTCTTTTTTATAGTTAAATTCTTATAGATTTCTTTCTTATATGTTTTGTTTTTCTGATTCTTTGTCTTTAATTTTGAAAAATGCAAAATGAAAAAAAAAAAAAAGGAAATGTCTTCTATAGATATCTTCTGTTTACTTTTAATGACGGCGCACTAAACACAACAGGCTGTGTCAGATAGATGTCCATTCTATTTCCAAAGGAGAACATGATTTTAATTATTCTCTATCTTTGTGCTTCATTCAAATAAATAATAATAATAATAATACATTTTATTTATATAGCGCTTTTCAAGGACTCAAAGACGCTTTACAGGAATAAAATTCAGATAAACACCAAATACAGACATGGAAAAAACAAACAAATTCAATCCAATCAAGCATAAAACAAATCTAAAATATAACAGTTAAAATTGCAGTCAGTCAGTCATTCAGTCAGTTTATCCGTGGTGATCTGTGTTTTGCCCGTGTGGAGTTTCCCCAGTCTCCCCTACAGAGCTTGGGCGATGCTCTCTCACTCTCTCCCTCTCTCCTGCACTGACGGCTCCTAGACCTGCACACCTGTTTCCCATCACACTTGCTGGAGGCTGCATTTAAGCTCTGCTGCAACTGAAGACAGGCGCCAGAGTATACCATCAGCTGACTCTACCAGATCTAAGAATCTCGTGAATTCTATTTACCTTCGAGTATGACCTGTGACTAATCTCTGCTCTCCTCCTTTGACCCCATTGCTTCCACGAGTCTCCTGCCACGCTCTGATTTTTGGTCTCTCACCTACCTTCACTCCCTCCCTTCTGCACCTCGCCAGGATTAACCCTTAGCCTGCTAAGCTACTAGAATAAATAAAGATTAATAAAATAAGTATTAACCAAAAGCTAAGCTGAAAAAGTGTGTGTGTACCTGTCCCCATGATCCAGTTAGCCACTGAGCACAGGGCTGCGTGTTACATGATTGGATGTTGCTGGGCTGAAGCTCTCGATCACATTGATCCTCCTCTGGACAGGCGATTATTCTCTGCTGCTCGCCTCCTCCACACACCTCAGAGCACTGAACAACACACACACGTACACATGCAGTCAGGAGAATATCAGTTACTTTCTGTACACACAGCCTTGAGTGAGAACACGACTCGTTCATTGTTGTGCATCCTTGAAAGTTTGACGTGTGTTATTTAGCCTGTACACAATCCAAAGAATGGTTGAAGTAGTTTTTCATTACGATCCACTCCACTGTATTTTTTCTATCAGGGTGATAAAAAGAATGTGTAATTGTTTACGGAAGGGAAATAGTTTTGCAGCAGAAGTATAATTACTGTAGTGAATAAAAGTATGTAATACACATGAACACAGTCAAAGAAAATCAGAGTGTTGGTTGAGTAAAGAACGCTTTAAGTAAAAGATTTCAGGAGCTACTCTTGAACAAAGGAGGTCTTCAGTCTGAATGATGTACACAAAGTTCTGAATCCTCTCTACAGATTGAATCTGCAACAACAACATTCTTGGGGGCAAATGCACCACATCAACGTACAGGAGAGATCTCTACAAACAGACTCTGGGTGCTCCGAACCAGCTTCTTAAGTCCTGATTCCAACACCAACACCTGGGCTTTGGTACTGGACAATACTGATACCGATCGGATCCGAGTCTCTTCACCTTTCAGCTTTTTCCCTTCTCTGGGTCGAAACAGAAGATCTCTTGTTTCAAATTTGTGTTCTGCGTGTTGATTTGGCACAGATTTATGTTGGAACTCCTTCTCCTTACATAAACCTGGTGATACACCTGGCTTATGACCTCCTTGGTGGTTGGGTTGGACTCTGTTGGAGCAGGACTTAAAATTCAAGTTTCTTGAAGATAGAAATGCAAAGTGACATTTTAACCTTTGTTTTTTTTCCCAATAATGAGGTTTTTATTGGTGTGCATTGGTGGAAAGATTGGAATGAGCTCACACAATGACATTTCGCTCTGCCTAGCAAAAATACTCAGACCAAACCGGCATCAACGAAAAGATAAGAGAAAAATCAGACCATAAAGCGGAATAGATCTGCTCCACGGTCTAACTTTCCGAGTCTGTATCAGACCGACATAGAATACAGATGTTTTTACATGTAACAGTAATGTTGATGTATGATCTGATTCGATTTGATCTGTGGATAACATTTATCTTTGTTAGTTGGTTTAATATTTTAGTGGTTATCACTTCAGAAACTATTCCATTTGAAAATTCAATCAGCATTTTATCTAAAACCAAACCAAAACCTTGACCTCTCATTGGACAATTAACCTGGCCTTAAGTCACATGTCCACATGCCCAACCGAGGCACGTTTTCACTCATCCTGTTATTGACCCGTACTTATTACTCACCTCCCCCCAGGACGAGGCGTACCAGTCGAGACAGGGCTGAGGGTTACAGGGCAGCTGGGTCTGAGGTCTGGAGGACATGGCCCTGCAGTGGAAGGGTCGCAGAGGTCTCTCATCCCTCATGTCAAAACATTGGACCTCTCTGGATTTAAAGCCGCCGTCACAGTTCTTGGAGCACTGGAAAAAAAAAAAAGCAGCAGAATGAGATTTCAACAGCCCAGCCTGCTTCTGATCGTGATGGATGAGGCACAAAACAAGTTCAAGATCAAACAGCAGCTCCAGATGCTTTTCTCTGTTAACATCTGGATAATCTACGATCAGAATGACTCATAGATGTAAATATTTATGACATGAAAACCCATCAGGACAGCTTTAATGTCAAAAACACTTCTCTCTATTTGACTTATCGAGATGTTCAGCCTTGTTTGACTCATTATTTTAAAATTCTTATAAACAAACTGCTTTTATTTTGAAAAGCTACCAAAAGCCTTCAGTTTTGTTAGCGCTTCTGTATGTAAACACAGATATCACATGACAATGCTGCAAGGACGGATGTTTACCAGGAACAACTTTTATCATATTCACTATTTTAACTTTAAGCTATTACAAGAGGAAGTTGCCAAACTTCATGAGTATAAGAAACACTCACTCTACAGTTCCAGTTAGCATCCTGCTGGAGATGGGAATAAGGTACCAGTTTGTTTCCTGGTGTTGGTTGTGTAATATGTGATGGAGCTTTGTTCGCCTTTAAGGGGATAAGAGTGTTATGTAACTGCATCATCTGCTGACAGCGAGCTCCTACCAGCTCTGAAGAGGGTCTCATTTAGCGTGCACTTTGTATAACCTAGCACACCTTTGTGATGTTGTTGATGAGTTGTAATCTTGGGGTCATTATTTCTAATGATGTTGAGTTTGTGCAGTTCACAGTAATATTTTGTAACAACATCCTGACCATAGACTGTTTATAGAACGGACAGTGCAGCTCGGCCTTTTACCACAGTACGGTTTTGAAGCCAAAAAACACCACGAGGGCCGCCATTGTGCAGCCAGTTTCTGGACAGTAGAGACTATGGGGGACTCTAAGAAAATTTGAGTGGAGCTGGTTGACAAAAATATATACTCTCTTACTAAAGTCTTATAGCTTCTTAACTCTCCTACTATTCTCCAAAAAAAACCTACACAAGAACGGCAGCTGTTAATCATCGTTTAATGTGATGTAAAACCCTGTTTTTAACATCTAATAACTGATGGAAAAGAAACTTTCAGAAAAAAAGAGGACTTGAACACAATGCAGCCCAACAATATCTTCACATCACCACGGCATACATATGTGATAAATATTTCCACGAGGTGTATTAATTTTTTTAAAGTTTGACCACAGCCCCATGTGGAATGACCTATACTGCAGCCAGCCACCAGGGGGAGCAGTTGTTGTGGCAACCTCAACTGAGCTGAGCAAAATGATGTCCATTTTTTACAGTTTCTGATCCTTATAAAGACCAATGAGAAGTAAAATTCTGAGCATTTTCAGATTTGTTCCTCAGAGGATGAGAATAAAACTTCTAAAATGGGTATTTGATAAACAGAGGGCTGATAGGAAATGTTTAGATTTTACAGCTCAGGGGTAAGCAGATTTGTCGCTCATGTTCATTCTTTAATCAAGATGGGTTTTTTGTTTTTCCTTTAACTTGACTCGCATGAAGATATCTGTTTTTTGTCAAACAGGAACTGGGATGTTGTTGCAGCAGTGTGCATTGTGGTTACTTCTGCTCTCCTCATGGACACCAAAGCCTGCTAATAGCTGACTGGTCAATAATCTTTGAATTACAAATGTACTAAAAGAAAAAGAAACCCAGAACACGTTCCATGCTGAAAATCCAGACAGTCTCCTGAGAACAGAGTCTACAGTTTGATGCAGAATCTTTAAACAGGGCTGATCTCAGTCTGGGTGACGTTATGGAGCAACTGACACGGCAATCTCTAAAACAAAGCTGCTCATTTGTTAGTGCAGAAAAACACAGCTTACATTATCAAACTCACATTTGAAGAAGTCCCCTTACCTTGCTCCATTCCCCAGTTTTCCACATGGAGCAGGGACGGAGGTAGCACCTCTGAGCCGGTGCTGGCCTCTTGGCTGGATCACAGTCAGAGTTTGAGCCAGTACTGCACGCCAGAGTCCTCCAGATGGCACCCAGACCACAAGTGGTGGAGCACTGCCCCAGAAATGTTGCAACACATGAGAACAGCAGTGACACTTACATCACCCACTCCATGGGATGAACAACTCCAGCATGGACCAGTTGATCATGGGCGTAACGTGGTCAGGGTTTAATACTTCTAAAATATGCAAATGCTTTAACAACACAACAACATCAGCAGGAGGTCAAAAAGTTTCTCCAAACAGTTCAGCAAAATACCCAAAAAGAGAAAAACTAGAGACACAGCTGTATTCTATTTGACGGGATAAGTACAAAACCAGATTGTGTGTAAAATGCAGACTCACGGCACTCCAGTTGCTGGCGATCCAGTAAGCAGGGGTTTTGACATGTGTGGAGGCTGAAGGTTGGATGGATGTTGGCTGGAGAGTTGGCCAAAAATCTGGTGGATGCGTTGGCACGATGGGTGCAGCAGGTGTTGGTGATTCCTCTTCTTGCGCTGGTGTTGTGCTTTGTTGTGGTTTAGTCTGATCGCTGCTGCCGCTCACTGTTACTGGGATGATAATTTCATTGTAGTCAAAATGAGCAGACTCAGCAGACAGAGCTTTGGATGAAGACTTCGTTCCAGTTCTTTCAGTGGAGGCCGGCGCTGTCTGTGTCCGTTTCACCGGCGCTGGCAGGAAATCACCTGGAGGAGGATGAGTGCCTCCTTCCAAGTTTGTAGGAGGTATAAGATCTGTTCCAGTTATTGATGTGGAGTCATCAGAGGCCTCTTGGTTACCTGAGGTTAACAGGGAAGGAATGTGGAGAGGAGTGAACTCCTCGGAGGAAGGAAGTGAGGTTGTTCTGAGGTCAAAACCAGCATCCCGTGAATACTGACTGGTGGTGTGAACTGTTTCAGGATTAGTCTGATCAGAGTCCAAGTCTTCCAGTGCAGAAGCAGGTGGAAATGCTGATGACTGGGTGGTTGTTTGAGGTATATTGGAAGCATCGTCATCCCCAATTTCTGGCGTGGGAGAGTCTAAAAGTTCTGGACTCTCTGGATCGACGTCTGCAGAAAAAGGTGGATAAAGTGTGCTTTTTTCACCGTAGCTGTACTCTTCATCGTCATCATAAGCACCCATTGTTGTAGCAACAGAGGTTGGATGTCCTGTAGTTGTGGCAACATGTCGTGGAGTCAGAGTGACCTCCTCAGAAGAGTTTTCCTCCACAGAGAAACTGTCATAGTTATTTTCAGCCCCCTCTTCAAACTGCCCTCCTTTCACATCCTGTGTGGGCTCATTTTCAGGGAAAACCGGACTCGGCATTGTGCTGGTGTTCTCAGGCCACAAGAGAATGCCCCGATTTTCTTTCTGCGTGTGTGTTTGCTGTGTTGAAGAAAGAGGAGGGGAGCGAGTGACAGACACAGGAAGAAGAAAATCCTCTGAAAGAAAGTCATCCAAGTTCTCCGACTCTGTTTGCACCAACTCCTTTGTCGCTGCACTCCCATCATCCTTCATGCCGTCTGGCTTTGTGTTCTGTGGCTCTTCATTTTTAAAAGTGTAGGCCTTTGTGAAGGCTGAGGAGGCAGTGGGAGCATGTGTAGTTTCCACGTGAGTGTTTTCTTTCATGTGCGTTGGTGCTGGTGGGATGTCAGTCACATGGCTGTCCTCTGAATCCTTCCCACCGCTCTCAAAATCATCCGACAAGTCTTCATGGAAGTTGATGAAGTTATAATCGTAGTAGAAATCATCCACTTGGACTCTGTTTTCCACAGTTTGACCGATACTTTCGATGTTATTGTGATAGTGAAAGTCTCCCTCCACGATGTTGTTCAGGCCTTTCTGGTTTCTGGGCTGGGCTCTGGTGGTGCTGTATTTAGGCGGAGGTTTGACATCAGGTATGGAGTTAATCTCATTGAGCACTTCTTTGCTGGACCAGCCGCTGCCTGACCAATCCATGCCTCCAAAGTTATCTGCTACAGGTGGACAGTCCTGGATGAAGCAGGAAGTGACAGCGAGCGGCTTCTTCTGGGGGTCACAGTCAGCCCCTGTGTTTCTGGAGCAGGTAACGTTACGGCGGCGGATCCCACTCCCACATGTCAGGGAACACTGCACAGAGGAAGAGACACAGTATCAAGACAAAGACAGCGTCTTAAATTTCCTTCTAAACTAATGATATAACTTTGAGTTGCCAGAGCCAAATGGCTTTGCCAAGTTACTGCCTGAAATGTGACCCTGGGAACTCAAGCTCCCTCTACATCTCCGTTTCTAAATCCTTACAGCTGTGAAGAAACAAAACTGCTACGAGCCAAAAAGCCTCATCAGACCTTGGATTATGAATCCTCAGGGTCACAAGCAGAGTCCGTGACCAGTTCTTAAACCACTGGAGGCTAATGCTGGGTGTTGGTTTAGCTCAGCTAGTGGAGCAGGCGCCTCATGGAAAGAGACAAAGTCCCCGTCCCGCTGGCTCATCTCAAAACTGCAACCATGTGGTGCATCTCTAACAACTCTCCTCTTCAAAAGCCACCCCCCCCCCCAAACCACCACCACCACCCGTCTGTCTCTTCAGTTATTTTATAGCACTGACCGAAATGCTTCTGTAGAACCGAGTAAAATATGCCTCATCTTTTGGTTCCAAGTATCGGTACCAAGAGGGTTAATCACGTGATCAAGATCTGATAATGCCGCCGGTGATTGGCTGTAACGTTACAAATGGTTGCAGCATTAGCGACTTTTATGACCCCTTTTGCGCCTTTTCTTCAAAAAGATGACGATCGACTTTTCTGGAGTTTGGAGACTGACGTGACTGAAGTGAAATTTTTTGATTTCCAGCACCCTTCCCTATCCAATCCTATCACGCTTGTCTCTTTTGGGTCACTTTTGCTGGTTTCAAGTCCAGATAAAGGAGGAGGTTTGTTATTTTGACACATGTATGGAGTAGTCAGTATGCTGACCTGTCACTTGTTTGAAACTGTTCTTTTGCACTGGGAATTATTTACTTATTCTTTTATTTATTTAATAGTTATATAGTATAATGTAGTTATTTTTTCTAAGCTAAATATTAAAACTCAATATTTGTACCATAATGTGTAATGTAAATTTCTTTTTGTTAGAATTGATATTGAATTGGTATCGAAAAACAGTGTTGTTCTAGAACCGGTATGGAGGTGAAATTATTGGTACAGGTACCAACATTTTTTGATTTGCCAGATTAGCCTTTGTCCATCCTTTGTTAATGCTCAAACCGCTTTCTCTCTCTCCGCTCTGCGATGGCTGTCGGCATAGTAACACCCAGAATTCAGTGCTGGTGTAGAACATATGGATCACAGCTGAGCCGCGCACTCCTTGATTTGCCCTGATGATAAGTCAGGTTCTCAGCTGTAAGTTATGCAGACTAAACGTCTGGGATGAAGACATTCACTTTCCTTGATCCCCAGAAAAGCCGCCTGCATCATATGCACGCTTCCAACTGGTTGAGTAACATCTTAATGGACGGTGTTTTTGCATGTTTGGAATTTAGCTTGACGTCATTTCGCTGAAAATCAAACGTCAAACTATCAGGAGACCAGCGGAGTTAGCAGAACTCGTCCTCACTGAAAAACGGAAAGATCTCTCAGGATCTCACTGCTGAACTCTGCCGGCCAGTGTGGTGTTATCAAAGAGTCTTTAGGTCTATGTGCCGTAAATGGATTTTTATTGTTGAAAATATATAAAATTTGGACTATTTCAAGACCCAAACCGCCAAACAACATTTCAAACCCACCTTAGACCAGTTGCCAGAGCTCCAGTCTGCTGGACAGGGGATGTGTGTGTTGCAGGAGGACAGTGCCCGTGGTTTGGGGAGCTGCTTACACGAGCTGGGCTGCAGAGCTTCCTGTTCCTCAGTACTCACTGAATGAATACAGAGCACCGTCCTTTTAGTCAGACCTGAGCTTCCACAGCTCGCCGAGCATTTCTGCCACTCCCCGGACCACCATCTACACACGCACAGACACAGAGAGAGAGAGAGAGAGAGGGGTCAGCATTTACACTCTGATGGAACAAACACTTTGAGGGAAAATGACAATAGTTTACGATGCACAAAAGAGAGCCGATGGCAGTGCTGTAAAGGTTAAGTGTGTGCAATTTTGTTGTTCCCCAGGACACACTGTCCTCATTGTGTTCCTGGGTGTCCAGAGGGATGATTTGTGCCACTAAAAGCTACAATTTAAGGGTGTCAAAACACGCAGGTCCTGATCTCATGGTCTGCCACTCAGAGGTGAACGACATGATTACAATCAAAGAGCCGGAGCTCATTTTTACCCACTTTATCCTGCAGGAGAGAGACGGGTACAGCTTTGAACTTTCACACTGTTTCTAATCTGAGATGTTTTAATTTTGGATGATGATCAGCTGGTTTACAGAGACGCAGACAAATATAAACAGGCATTGTGTGGCAGACAACACAAATCGACACTTTCTCTCCCTGAAACTTTTTGTTTTGACCCAAACAAACCGTGTCGCCTCGTGAGCCACAAACAAACACCTTGGCGGACCCAAAACAGAGAAACACACACAAATCCTTCACACATGAAGTCTCAAATGGCAGTAATGTGTATTATCTTGCTGCTTTTTAAAGACGTGAGCATACATTTCATCCTGGGAGTTCCTGTTGGTGGTTAAGGTGTGCTTAAATTCTCGGTGGGAACAGAAACGTTGGAAAGAAGCTGAATTGTTCGTCTGCAGCGGCTCAGTTTAGATGCATTTGTAGCCATGAGACCAGTTTTACAATCCGTTTAAAAATGTCTTATTCTTATCCCCTGTGTTACAATTACAAAAAGTTATACCTGAGTGTGTCTCTGTTGTAGATTCTCTTTGTAAATTTTATTTTAAGTATTTATTTTTTTGTGCAGCCTCATCTTCTGTTCAGTTTCTTCTTCGTTGGTGGTTTGTCCTTTATATTTTGCCCCCTTTCATGTCATCCCTGGAGAGAGGTAGGTGCTCCTTGTTTGATTTTATCTCCTTTTCCTTCTTTTTAATTTATTTCAAACCCACCTTAGACCAGTTGCCAGAGCAACTGGTGCATTTCATGAGTTTATCGAGTGGATTTTATTTTTGTTTAGGTTTTATGTCACGCCCAAAATGTTATTTTATTGTTGTTATTCGGGTTAGCTTTGTGCACGTGCTTTGTGCTGACTTGTACTGTTTTAAGCTAACTGTAATGTGCTCTCATCCATGCAGGAGCAGAGACGGGCTGCATGAATGTTAAAAAACTCTGAGGCTCGTTCTTTATGTTTAACATAATAAACGAAGATAGAGCCAGATCCTGTGTTGGTCGGAAAAAAACACAACGCAGATCCACACCTGTTACATCTAAACTTCCAAAATGAAGTCTTTTGTAAAGAATTCTATCTTCACAACCACTAAAGTGTTTCTTTAATTCTAAAGGATGAGAGGAAAATGGTGACTGAAGGAGAAGAGGAGGAAGTAAAGACCTGTGGGAACTTCTTTCAACGCCTTGTGTCATCTTTGTCCTTGAACTCACCCCCCCCGACATTCAATCAGCAGCAGGTTCGGAAAAAAAGACGTGTAGACTTCATGAAGAACAGGGAGAAGAGAAGAAGCTATTTCATATAATCAGGGGCACTTCAGTCACACACGCACACTGATTAATTTCTCTCACATGCTTCCATTGCTGCTCTTAATGTTTCATGATCATCCTCTCTCATTTTCAGGTAACTGCTTTTTTTTTTTATTTAAAGAGGGAGTGTGCTTCTTTCCACTGTCTTAAACGCTGATATGAAGTCACAGTGCTGGATGTTCTTGGGTGAAATACGTCAGGTCAGTTGGTAAAACTGAAAAATGTCAATTGGTGCAACAAATGTTTCTCTAAAAATCTGATATTGCGCAAAAAAGCCACAATGTATATGATTTTATCAGTCTGCTACACTGTAAAAAATGGTACTTAGAATGATTTTAAACCAACTGACCCAAAACAGAGAGAAACATTGATGTCTACGACATACTGACTCGCTCAGTACAACAAAACCCAGATCATCAAGTTTAGAAATGAATATTTTGAATTTACTTTGAGATGATAATTCATAACAAATACCTTATTTCATCAGTTCACTAGAAAAACTTCTAAAAAGGTGAATTATTTAATACCTGTCATGCTTTTGTGGTTACACCATTTGACAGTTTAACGGGACTGATTCTTTAATGGGTTAAAAATGGTAGAAATGTCATAAAAATAATAAGACACCAACAGAAATGCAAACTATACATTTAAACAAACAGCTAACATGTTGTTTTAACAGCTTTAAAGATTATTTTTGATACCAAACCTTATTTGTTATTGTCCCTCTTTCTAAACGTGCATATCCATATGTTGTAGAAATCCCTGAATCTGTCTGTAAACTGATCAAAACGCTCCAGTTCTAATGAAAGCACAGACTAGATCTTCACGAGATTTCCATGAGATCTTAATGAGACTTGCTGAAATGATGATGTCATCACATAAGGATCTCCTAACTGGTTCACAACACCCTGAAAGGGTAGGACGTTAAACACCAAGGTGTATCCATAGCTACGCCCCCAACAGGCCTTTAGAGGTCTGGCCAATCAGAGGGAAGGGGGTCTGGAGCAGGGAGCCTTAAAGAGACAGCGGCTATAACGAGGCATTTCAGACAGAGGCTGAAATAACTGGTGTGAGAAAAACCGGGACTGTTTTAAGCTGTAAAGAATTTAAAGCTTCTACAGGGACAGTATAAAGTCTATAAAAGAGGCACATAACCCCTCTTTAAGCTTTATTTTATAAGGAAATTCTGCCGCTTATAACAAGCAGGAATATCATTATTCAATCAAAGAGCTGCTTTAAAGATTAAAATATGTGCAAACAACACTTAAAGAACAATTCTTCCCAGCGACCCTGTGGCTCAAACTCGGTGGAGGGAGCGAGTTCGCCAAACAACAAACTCTATGCATCGATAAGAGCAGCGAAGGTTAAAGCGGCTGTCTGTTTAAGAAGGGCAGTTCGTGCATATCGGCCTCATAACAAAGGATGTACAGATGATGTGACCTTATGTTGTATCACGAGGCCAATCTACTTTATCATACAAGGTGCAGTGACGTGTGCAGAAACCCAGCAGAGAAGGGGACTCCGATTATCTGAGAAGTCCAGAAAAAAGTCTCATTTCAAGACCTTAAAAGACAAAAATGACGCCTGAACTGATGTAAAGAGTAAAATCATCTGCAAATGTGGTGAGAAAGTATGTTCTTGTTTCTTTTTTATTCTTTTTTCAAGAAGCTGAAGCCCCATTGGCAGATTTTTTTACTCTTTGCAAGCAATTCAGGGATCTTTTTGTCAAAGCGTACCTTGGAAAAAGACATTTTGTCCGCTCATGTGTGCCTGACCCTGAAAATATGGATGAATGGTTTATTTCTGTGGAAACCACAAAAGAAAAATGACAAAGAAAAATCTTTAAGGACAAAGTTTTTTTTATCATTCTGCTGGTTTGAATAGCTTTATTTTTGTCGTACAAAATGACCAAACCTATATCTGCATGTTATTTAACTTCTGTATCCTACAGGGACTTTTTTTCCCCCTCCGAGTTGAGAAAAACAAGTCTCCTCATCTCCGAGTGTGTGTGTGTGTGTGTGTGTGTGTGATTACTGCAGGCGTCAGTCTTTAAATAATGTCTGTCAGGTGAACTCACAGGGCCGGACACGGCTCCTTTTTGCAGCTGGTTTGGTTGTCCTCAGGTCGGGTTGAAGGGTCACAGAAGTGCTCCTCCACGATCCCCGTCGTCTTCTCCACGCAGTGAACAATCTGCCTCTGGACACCTGGAACGCCAGGAGGCGGGAGGAGAGCTTCAAACACTCAGACACAACACAAGCGTGGACAAATCTGTGAGGTTGAACATTTCTGAATAAAATGGAACCAGTTAGAAAAAAAAAGCACATCTCTGAGTGTTCGATCCAGATGTACACCCTCAAGCTGTGACAGATTCATTCCCTCCTGTGATTCCTCTCCATCATTTCTCTCAGCCCCCGAGGGGAGCGGGAGACACCTCTCACCTCTCCACTCAGGTTCTGCTGACAGCCACAGTACGTATCAGAGATCTACTTCACACCTTAAAGGCGTCGCTAGCCGGACCTGACAGCTGGATTAGTTTGAAAAACATGAACATGAATAAAAAGGTAGAAATGTAGGTAAAGACTCTAAGCTGTCATGATTACACTGCCTCATAGCTCAAAGCTACTTTAAAAACTGGTTTTCTTTCCTGTCGGACTGTGGCGGATATTGTCATGTGATTTATTTGAAATGAGGGAAAAACCAAAGCATATCCAGAGACGTCTCTCTGAACTCCATCTGGACTGTTCACAGGCTGCTTGTGTAAACTGGCGTCTTTAAATGAATGGATTTATCATGATGAGAAAATGTGAGAGTGAAAATCCAGATCCTGATCCTGCCATAAAAACATCCTGACATATTTCCTCCACATCGCCCCCTAATGGAGAACATTTTCCTCGGTCAGAAGCAGAGTTTGCTGATGTTTACGCAGCACGTAACACTGCAGAAAACCCACTTACTGTCTTGTAAGTAAAGCCAATCTTGATTACTGTTTTTTCTTTTTATCTTTTTATGAATGAGTGACTCACAAACACACAAAACAGAACACGTCAGGATTTATTTTTGGTATAAAAAGCTGATAAAATGTCTAAAAAGGTTAGCGACCTTGAAAGGACTAAGTTTCATTCACGACCTCTATTTGTAACTTTCTAAAGCAAAGCGAGGTTATCTTTTCTCCTCAGAAAAAGTGTTTTTACTCTCAGAAAGCTTGTTGCTCTTTATGTCTCTTCTTTTGAGAAGTGTTCTGCTTTTTCAACCCAGTGAGGTCAAACGTTTGACAGGTGGGACCTGATGTTGTGCTGAGATCAAGGTGAGTTGGGAGGTTCTGAATGCAACACGTAGATTCAAAGATTTCAGCCGCTCTGAAGGCGTCACTTCTTTTTTTTTCCCTCTTTGTCTCCTTCTTTATATTTCTCTTTGCTCGGGCGTCTCCTGTGGCTCCGTCCTCACACACCTGCTTCTCATCTCATCACCAGCTGCAGCACTTTGTACACCGTCGCTCTTTTCATCCAGGCTGCCAGATAATTTCTGCTTGTTCGGTGGTATAATCAGCCAACATCTCTAGAGTTTGTTTTGCTGAGAACCTCTTCTTGTGTCTTGTCTCTGTGATTTTTTCCCTCTTCTTGCCTCCAGCGCCTCACCGCCAAGCCTCCCACATCTCAGGCTGATCTCATCCTGCCTCTCCCACCTGAGCCACCAGCCGCTCTGCTCCTTCTCCTTACCTTTCCCTCTTTGTTCCCTCTGCCTCAAGTCACATCAGGCAGCCTCTGCCACCTTTTTTTACCCATCTTCCCCACTGTATCTTGCAACCTGGTATACTACGCAGCATAAACTGGAATCAAAGCAAGGTTAATGTCTTATTCTCCAGTAAAGGTGGTTTTATCAGAAGTAACTTGAGCCACAATCACCTGACAAGTCCAGAAAAATCTCTTATTTCAAGATATCAAAGAAAAATGATGCCTGAGTTGAAAGATTCAAACTCTGGTGTCATTTTTGTCTTTTATTTTCTTGTAATCAGACATTTTTCTGGACTTCTCAGGTGAATGTGGCTCATATTAAGTCTAATAAGGTGATTTATACCTAAAATAAGACATAAGCAGTTGCGTCTCTCCTACCTCTCCCGCAGGTGACGCTGCATTCAGTCCATGAACCGTGCTTCCAGAAGAACACTGACGGAGGGCTTTCGTTGTCCTCTGAGATGTTTTGGCTGATTGTGTACTCGTAGCGCACTCCTGGGTTGGTCTCTTGAAAAAGGAGCTGCAACACACAAGACAGTGAAGTAAAAAAAATACAGAAACAATCATTGTAGTAACTATTCTGATCTGGTTTTAGTGAACGTTTGGGAAAGGGGGGGGGGTCAAATGTCCAATCTGAGATTGTTGCTATTGAAATATTTTTTGCCATTTGCTGATAAAAAAATAAATAAATAAAAAACGTAAAAATTAAAAATGACTGAATTTAAGGTTAAACTGTGTCTTCTTACAGTCCCAAGACCCCAGTTTCACCTGCCAGTTTACCTAAAGTGCCCCTTTGTTGATTGTGCAGGTTATAATCCAAAAACAAGTAAAATGGCCCCAAAAATAATAATCATGGAATTGCAAGGTAAGTTTTTTTAAGAACAAATATCACTGTTTACAGAATTGTCTCTCAAGTCACCACAGCTCTGCTTAAATACTTCTTGGGTGCATCGTGCACCATCATTGGCATTTCATGCCACTTAAAGACATGAGTGTCTCCCATAGACTGAATAAGACATGGACTGAGTCTCTGTGATGTCACAGCGCCATGTTGGAAAAGCTGGACTCAACTTTTTTATTCATCTATTTTATTTCTATCTCATTGAACTGAGATGTTTATTAACCCTTTTAACAAAATCCACAAAAGAAATATAATTTCCTTAATGATACGATGACATTTTTTGTATCACATCTGATAAATTGGGCAGTTTGACTATGCATTCCTTCAATGCAGAAAACACTTATTTTTCAACATGAGTAGCAGTTTGGATGTTATTTTTACCACGACTTCTTGAAAATTAGCAAGGACTTTCATGAATAAAAGTGTGTGGTTAATTTCATGAGAGGGGCCAATTTGAAAAGGGCCAAAACACAACTTCAGATGCCTGTAGTGGAATGATAATCCTCAAGGGGGTAGAAAACGTTTTTAAGTTTTATAAACAGGTTTTAACTGTTCATCATGTTGATGCGATAGAGGTCTTTGAAACTCATGTATCAAATATGATACGTTCAGCAATACGGCTGAAATATACCAGATGCATCTGCAGTCTGGCCCTGCTCCGTCACAGCATCGGATCAGATAGGTTTCCATTCAAGTTGTTTTGTCTGTCCTTCCAGACAGTTCTAGAGACAAACTTCAGCTTTTGCAAACTTTGTAATTCTGATTAATAAAAAAAAAATACAGCAGATTTTTTTTTGTTCTCAAGTGAATACAACAAACCAACAGAAAACCCCAGACTCTCTTTGTATAGGACTGTCTGGACATTGTGTCTCTTGTCTCGAGTTCTGCTGATGCCTGATTATTTGATCTCAGAAAGTAAAGAAAGGTTTGAAGGAATCTTTTCTAACAAAGATGTATGGATTGATCTGTTTCTCTCTGTTCTTTGTGGTAAGCGTATGTGTCCCGATCCATACAGCTGATCTCTTTCAGAGCTCATGTGTGTCTGGAGTCTATCCCTTCAGTCTCTGGAGGAAATACTGTGAAGCTGAGACAAGCTATATAAAAATGTTCATTTTATCCGACAGGCAGCTCAGATATCGATCGTCAACACGACGAAACAAAACATCAAAAGACAGCTCTGATCTCTCCATCTACCTGAATCCACAGCGGCTCCATGGTGGGTCCAGGTGATGTCAGGTTCTCCAGTTGTCCCGTCCTCTCATACGTAAACACCGTCCCTGCTGCTTTGTACTCGCCGTTCCACTGGATCGTCCAGCCCCCATTCAGGAAGTACTTGTTCGGGGTGTCGCTTCTTAGAGCCAAGAAGTTTCCTGCTTCAGCCATCTCCTCGATTCGGATGTCCCGGGCGCCTTCTGGGATCAGTCCGATGTCCACGTAGCCTGAAGGACAGATCATTGCTTTCGAATTAAGAAGACTCAAGATATAAATGGAGTTCTTTGAAAACATACACACAGATTAAAAAGTTAATGCGGAGTCAGATTTTTTGGGAAAAAGAAAAAAAATTTGGTCTTGGGTTTCTGAAGTTTGTCACAATGTAGCTTGTGCTTTTAATCAAATACTGAATGAAGTCTGACACAACAACTTCCTGTTAAAATCTAGAATTTCTTCTAACCATGGTTAGGACGTTGTGTAAAATGTAAATAAAAACAAAATACATTATTTACGAATCCTGTTTAACCTATATTCAACTGAATATGGGACAAAGAAAAGATATTTATTGTTCAAACTGATTAATTTTTTTTTTTTTTCAGATATTAACTCATTTTGAATTTGATGCCTGCAACGCGTTCAAAAAAAAGGTGGGACATGGGGCTCAAGGTAACGAGCAATCAGTGCTGGTTTTTAGCCTTGAGATCATCATTACGGACTGTAGATGATCAAATCCATCGTACGTATCCATTGTACGTTGAGAAACATTGTTCTTAAACTGTTGGACTATTTGCTCACGCAGTTGTTCACAAAGTGCTGAACTTCGCCCCATCCTTGCTTGTGAATGACTGAGCCTTTCGGGGATGCTCCTTTTATACCCAATCATGACACTCACCTGTTTCCAATGAACCTGTTCACCTGGTTTTTGAAGCATTCCTCAACTTTCCAGTCTTTTTTTGACCCTGTCCCAGCTTTTTAGGAATGGGTTGCAGCCATCAAATTCAAAATGAGTGAATATTTGCATAAAAACAATCAAGTTTATCAGTTTGATAAGGATTTGCAAATCATTGTATTCTGTTTTTACTTAAGTTTTACAAAAACGTCCCAACTTTGAGTTGTACAGGCGAGACAAACCTACCAAGTCCTTCGCTCTCTTCAAACGTCCTCCTCACCGTCGTGCAGGTGGAGCCGTTACCGAGACAAACCCCACAGCGATCCTCTACAGCGCTCGACTCGATCACGTGGTCGCAGCCCACATTCTGTCAAACACAAGACAAATCAAAACCCTTCTTCACATTTGGTTTGTGTCTCTATATTCTAATTCTGTAGTTTATATTTTTTCCCTTTTTTTTGAGTGTATTTTTTCAGAGATGATAAATTAGAGACTCAAAGCACAAACTTTGGGATTACACACCATTTTTCTTCAATTTACTTTGAAATCAACAAACTGTTTCTGTCTAAAGTTTAAGTTCTGATTGGAAAAAATAATAATGAAGCTTGTAAGACAGAAAGAAAATGTTTGCCTGACTGAAATGTCACAAAATGTCATGAAATCAGAGCCTCGGGTCGGTTTGCTGACCACTCCGGCTTTAAACGGCTCCTGTATCAGTGACTGACATTTTGTCCTGAGGTTAAAGGCCAGAGCGGAGAGATAACGGGCACAATGTGCTTCTATCACTAACTCGTTTTTGTGCAGAATGTCACTCGCCTGTAGACGAAACAAGGTGAGGGTCAACTTCACACACACACACACAAAGAAAAACAGAGCACAATCTGCAACAGCTCTAAGTGGCTGGATGCACTGCAGACATATTTGCATGTATTTGATACTTGTCAAGTATTTCTAATCGCTCAAAAGGAATCTATTTTAAGCTGTTTGGAAATTAGATCCATCGTCTAACTGATGATCACTTTCAGAGGGTTGAAACTTAAGTTTGTCAGAGATTAAATGTAAAATGAGAAGCAGTGTTCATACCTTGCAGATGCCGTTGATGCACATATCTCTGCTCTTGTTCCCTTCGTAGCACGGCGTCCCATCAATGACGGCGTCCCTCATCTTTTCAGAGAAGTCCTCGTTGAGTGGGCGACAGTGCAGCTCACAGGGGCTCACTGGGAGACATTTTTAAGAGAGTTCAAGCAGATGAGAAGCAGTGGATGTTATGTTTTCTTTAAGCTAACCTGACGAACGTTCAGCACGCTCACCTTTGTTGATGACTGCCTCCCACTTGTAGAACCTGCCCTTGTACGGCATGCTGTTGAACTGAGAGCACTGGATGCTCCTGAAGCTCGGCTGCTCGTGAAGACACGGGCTGGTGTTACAGATCTTGTACCTCCGTCTCTCTCCAAGGCAGTATTTCCCTCTGCGTGTGGGACTAAAAGAGAGCCAGACTTGTTAGTTCAGGACTTGCTTCGAATGTTGGGGGTCAGACTCAGACCCGGGACGCTGTGAGGATTTGTTGCCCCTGCAAAAGCTGAGGGATTAACTTCTACTCAAACTAACAGATTCGATGGAGAACTTGAGAAAAGATAAAATCACTGGACGTGTTTCGAAGCCAGCGTCTGCATTTATGTATTATGAGACGACATTTTTCTGACATAGACAATTAAAATAGTCTAAAATGAACATTTTGCTAATAAAATGTTTCATCACATGACTTGGTTGGACCAACAGTTTTGCATTTTTCATTAGTTTATGTTTTCCTTTCTTTTTGATTCTTTGATTTCATTTTAATTTTAATTTGTTTTTAAAATAAGAGTTGGTTTTATTATTTAAAAATGCTTAGTTTTTATTTGTTTTTTTTTTACCATTTGTTTTTAGCATTTGTTTTAGTATTTGTGTTATAAAAGGTAATTCAAGGCTCAAAATTGAAGGTAGTTGTATTGTCAATTCTGCAATACGTGTAAGACATACAGAGGATTGGAATTATGATAATCGTGGGCCAACGGTGCTAGGGTATACATTTAGTGTAAAAAATAAACAGTATAAAAATAAAAGTTAAGAGTTTAGTATAAAACAAATCAGATGTAAACACATCACAGATGAAAAGAAACAATTTTGCAAATAAATAAACAAATAAACAAACAAGCAAATAAAGAAAGAAAGAAAGAAAAAAATATTGATGTTCAACATAAGTTAAAAAAGGTATTTGTCAGGGGCGAGATTGAGTAATGTCAGAAAAAGCATTGCATAATGAAAACTCTAAACAGTGAACCATTTCTAAAAATGTTTTCAACGAGGACAGATAAACAACCATCCGCACTACAAAAAGAAAATTGTGTCACTCGGTGTTATTCTATCTGGCTGCTGTGCGAAGGGTTAAACAAAAAATAATATGTAAAAAATAAATTGAAAAAGATGAAAAACTAAAGACATCCTCTCTATAATTTTGGTGTATTTTAGTTTTGGAAACTCACAAAACACTTAAGTTACTTTTAAGGTTACCTTCATCAGGACACGTCTAACACTGTTAGCGGGGTCACAAAATGCCTTCGGAAGTCAAAACCTATTAACATATTTAATGTGTATGTTTCTATTGCTGTCATCGATCTATATCACCTCTGTTTTGGGGGAGGCAGGCGAAAAGTTTGGGAAACCATAAACTAAACCAACACTTTTGCCACTGCGTCTGCCAAAACATCCCAAAAACTGCGTCCAGGCTCCACTTAATTCAACTTCTCCAAAGATGAGTAAAGTAAATTTAAGTTCCTGTCTGTTAAAGGAAGTTTGTTCTTATCACTGTCACACAAATGCTGCAAAGATCTCCACTCATGGTGGGTTGAGATGGGATGAGACTCCTCATCCTGTCTTGATGATGGCTCTTTGTTCATAATACAACATTAAAGCATCTTCAGATGTCACTGTTGGATTTGGTGCTGAATAAATGAAGACAGATTAAGACTGATTATTTCTTTGTGTAATAATCTACACGTTGAAGTGGCTAAATGAGTTTTCTGCATCTTTCCTCCAAATAAAGCGAACAAAAACACTCTTACAGTTCAAATCTTGTAATCGTGCCACCATTCGAAGCTTTCCAGGCTACAAAGTCAAACCCACGCTGAGAAACAAACATTTATACTCACACTGGGTTATCACAGTCTCTGTGGGCGCTCTGCACTCCGGCTCCACACGTCCTGGAGCAGGCCGACCACTCGCTCCACGGTGCCCAGCCTCCGTTCACTCTCTCTGGCTCATATCCAACGGCTACACACTCTCCACTGATACACCACTGTAAAAATAAATAAAGTTCACACGCGCTAAGCGTTCTCCTTCTCTCATGATTTAACAAGAAAAGAATCCAGCAGTGCCTCACTCAGCCGAGAGCCAAACCTGTAAAAGCTGTTCATGTACTGTTAGAAAAATGAAGACCCCACATCATCTCTTTATTTCACTACAAACACTTTTTTTACACCTTTATTTGAAACTTCGGAGAACTATGGAAAACTATTTGTAATAGAAGACCAAGAAATGTTTGGACTTCCTACTTTTCAAGAGGAAAAAATACAAACCTAGAGTGAAACATTTGAATTCAATTCTTTAAAGAGGTGTATGGTGTTGGTTTATTTTTTAAAGAGGGGGTATTGTGCTTTTTTTAAATTCTTGACCCTTATAGTAGTTTAACATAATTTAAAGATGAAATAAATACCCAATTTTTCTCACTCTGGTGTTTTCAAAAAGCACTTATTTCAGTCTCTGTCTGAAATGCCTGATCCGCCAAAGACCGAGATGTTTATTCACCCTTTTGACAAAATCCACAAAAAAATACAGCTGTGTCATTTTGTTTGATATTTTTTGTGTTAAATTTGATGCATTGGGCACTTTTGGCAACTTTTTCAAGTTTTTAGTGAATATGCATTCATATTTTAAAATGACTTAAAATTTAGATATTATTTTTACCGTATATATATATACCAAGTATCAAATATGATACATTGGGCATTTAAGGGTTAAGGTTCCCTTCCCTCTGAATGGCCAGTCCTCTGGAAGCCTGTTGGGGGCGGAGCTATGCGCAGACCTTGGTGTTTGAGGCCTCCCCCTCCAGCGTGTCATGGCCATAGCTTGTTTGTAGAATGGACAGCGCAGCTCTGCCTTTTACCATTTTACGGCAGCTGTCAATTATTGTTAAATGAGACGTAAAAACCCATTTTCAATGTTTCAATGAAATCTTGTGGAAATTTCTCTAAGATCCCCTGAAAGTCTCATTCACTTTTAGAACTGAGTGTTTTGATCCGTTTACTGACAGATTCAGAGATTCACCGACATATGATATGAACACGGAGAGGTTTAAAAATCTGCATGTTTAGTATGAACATCCAGGAAATCCATGTTTAAAATACGGGAAAGCAGAATACCCCCTCTTTAAGTGTGACTAATCATCTTCGTCATGTCTTCAAACGGAGCAACATGACTCACGACACCAAAGGTTGTCAGGGACAAAATCGTCATTCCTGTCACTGTCCCTGCTTCTTACGTCCTCCCTGCTGATGAGATTAAGACTCACCTTGTCCTCTCCGCAGCTGGTCCCGTCCACAGCCCCGTCCAGCTTAGAGTGGCAGGTTGTTCCCACAGTGCACCACAGAGTGCTGCACACGTTCTGGAGAAGCAGAGGAGGAACAACATTTTAATTCTGCAGCTTTTTGAATCCCTGACATGATACTCACACATGATTTCACGAGGTTTACCGAGCACACCAAAGGAGACCTTGAAATGAAATAACACCATTTTTTCTTTTTAAATGAGACTGCTGTGGTATTTCATGGTTACATGGTATCAAATGTAGTTTAGTCTCATTGTTCACAGTAAATACATGATGTTTCTCAAGGTCCATTCACAGTAACTATCTGATACAGGCGCAAACAATATTCAGCTATAACAGATGGAGCGCATCTGCACCCCACAGTTTTTTCTCTTATTGTTGCTGCTGTTTGACATTTGTTGTGGAATTACACATTTTTTTTTATGTAACTGAGTCCATGTTTCAATTTATGGAGTCTAACTAAAGTTGATTTAATGCTGAGGTGAACCTGACTTCCGTCCTGCATCTTTATTACTGATAACCCAAAGGCGGAGTCGTATCGATTCACAGCATAGAGATGAACTTTCAGTGGAACTGCAAAGGTCGCAATGACTCAACATCACAGAGCAGTGCTTCTACAAAACTGAATTTGATCTTCCGCCTGGCTGGCTCATCCGTCCCTGCTGGGAGATTTATTTGGACTTCCCCAACCATCCTTCACCGGATGTTTCTCATGTAAGAGCAAACAAACCAATAAGGAAAACTCCCAAATCCCCAAACATAGCGTATTAGGCAGCTTCAGCGATCCCATATGGAATAATCAGCTGGTCCCCCGACTCAGATGTTCCATAAACCAGACCCTCCTCCCCCAGAGAGCACACCAAAGGAGATCTACTAAAGCTAATCTGACAGACGGTCAGAGCTGAAGCCACAGAGAGTAAATTCAGCGGAGCCAACACACATTTTTTCTTTTAAAGTTATTTTTCTGCTTTTGGTGCCTGGATTCCAACACAGACTGCCTGCCTCGAGGGTTAGCTTTGTGGGGTGTGCAACCTAGACCGCTTGGCTTACTACCATTGCTTTTTTTCCCTCCTGTTTTAACATTTCTAGTCTATCTTATCTTATTCTATCTTGTTTTATTTAACGGTATCTATCTGGACTTATCATCCATCAATCCATTATCTTTATCGTTTTTCTCTTTCAGTGTTGCCGTGGGTTGGAGTTTATCCTGTTCCTGTATCTCCAGCCTATCACAGGCCTAACATGGAGAGAGACCCACTCGCTCCTACAGACAGATAAGAGCCCCTGAACACCCTGCTGAGCATGTTTTTAAGCTGCACCAGAGTCCACACAGAAAGGCACCAACCCAGGCAGGGATTCAAACCAGGAACCTTCCTGCTGGAGGGAAAGAAGTTTCGTTTTTTTCCTTTTGTTTGGACGTTCATCTCTCATGCTTTTGATTAACTTTATATCTACATGATGCTACTAGACAGTAACACTGTTGTAACACAAACTGACGCAAACTTTGTCAGTTTAAGAATCTGCTCGTACGTTTCACGTTTCACGTTTCACGTACCAGCAGCTTCTTAAATAGACGGCTATTTAAGTTCTGCTGACAGTCCGTGTAAAATAACGTGTAACGTTAGCGAATCTTCATGTCCTGCTCATCTACTAATCAGAGCTAACGTAACCTCACTCTTCATTTTATTGACAGACTCTCAAGTTTGATCAGATCACTGCATGTGGGTTGGAATGAACATTATCACAAACAGATTAGCCTGTGTTTTAGCCTTTAGCTTGTGTTTTAGCCTTTAGCCGATGCTCCTTCACTCTCCCTTTTATCTTTCTTCTTCTCTTCTGTCTTTTTTCTGTCAGTCAGTTCAGCTCCAGTCTCCACCATCATGACTAAATTAATCCCAGAAATCGTTAACAGCAGAGAAAAACACAGATCTCTTTCCTCTCAACTAAACTTCATCAGCCGGCGTGGTGTTGTCATAGAGACTTCAACGTGCCGTAAATCAATCCAGTCCAACTCGACCTGATCGGGAAGTTAATCTCATTTTAAGTTGTGGATTAGGATCAGGCAGATATCTAGACCACCTTAAAGGTCCTCACAGGAACTTTAAACTGGCCACAGAATCAGAAGAAACTTAATCGTCACTTTAGGGACGAAAACTCTTCGAGCTTCTGTTCCGTTTGTTAAAAAAATGAAAGAGACACTTTAGCATTACTGTTAGTGGAGACATGAGGGGTAAACAAATCTTATCTTCCCGTGTCTGCATGCATTTCATAAATCAATGTCTGGTGGACATTCATTATGCACCGATCCTGTCCTGGTATCAGATCTCAGCCTGATGAAGACTCATAATGGATGACTGAATACGGACAAACAGCCACTCCACAGGACGGATCTATTCAACTCAGTTCTATACTGTTCTTCATTTACAGCAGACATGCAGACTGAAAGAAACACGAAGAAAAGATCCTCCACACTTTACAAATGTTCACTGTAGGAGTTTAAAGATCATATCGAGCGTGCGTTCATGATGCTCCATGTTTTTAATGGAGTTGTTTTTGTTTTTTTACATTTATCATTAATTGCTGTGTGGTCACGTTGAGGTGATGAGTCAGCAGGTCACATGGATGTGGGCTGGGATATTGATTGGATTCATTCACCTGAGGTCAGGGAGAGCGAGAGGTTGACACGGGTCAGTTTCTGAACATTACAGTTATTTATAGTGATTTTTAAATCCTTGTTTTGTTTTGGTTTTTTTTGTCCTTGGTGATTTTCTGTAGCATCAAGCCTCCCAGTTAGACTGTCTCGGAATTCGTGTCTCAGTTGGATATGACTGAATTTGGTCATGCAGTATTAAAAACATCAGGCTGTTGCTGCTGCTAACAGTAATTTTTCCACCCTGTGGGGGGCTTATAAAACCTGCACACGCTGTTACAGACTGTTTATGCTGCATTATGTTTTTCTTTTCAGGAAATGCTTTCTTGTGTAAAACGTGCGTGTGGTCTCTGTCTGGCAGCCGGATGAACTGAACTGTTTAAGACTCACTTTAATCAGCTTCCAGCCACAAAACAGAGGACAATCCTTTGAGTCAAAGCTGATTCTGTGAAAATATTTCTGTGAATATCCGTCACTAAGTGTGTGTAACGGCAAACTGGAGAGAGGAACGCAGGAAAATCTCAGATGGGAATCAAACTCAAAATCCATGCAGAGTTGGAACAGAGAGGTAGCCGGTAAGCTGGCAGACTTTAAGAACAAAAAGAGACATTTGTGGATCCACCGAGAGCTGACAAAGATTATTTGGAGTTTATTTAACAGATTATTGATCAGCCGCGGGGTGGGACGGTGATGTACGCTGGAGCGATGGTGACCTGTTTAAAATTTGAACTGATTTATTTTGAATATAAAGTTAAACAACTGAAATTATAAATGGAATATTTGAACTGATCTGTTTTTTTCTTATAGTTTCAAAGTTGTGGAAAAGAAACAATTTAATTCTGTCAACAAGCCACATTTCATTTCTGGAGTGAAAACAATTTTATTTTTGGTTAATTTGTGTAACACAAACCTCAATGATAATCGTGTGAAATTGTTTTTTTTTTTATTTGTATCAAAAGTTTTCTATCAGTTTCATCCCTGTGCTGATTGTGACTGAAAGAAAAGGAAAAATAAAAAAGCAGAAAATGAACTTTTTACTAAATTTGGTTTGGTTTGTGCACTTGCAACGTTTTATTTCGCTCTTGATTTCAACAAAAAGAGCAACACTGTGAATGTTTCAGAGCGCTCTTGACTGAAAATATGCCATTATCTCTGACTTGAAATGATGGTTCTTCTCCCTCCTTTCACAGAGAGCTGCTTTTCACTCCCTTTGAGAGCGGCTGCTCAGATCTGTACACCGTAAACATCCTCGTTCATTGAGGTCGTGACAGCACGTCACAGGGAACACGTTCTGTTGGATTGTGGCACATTTTTCTAATCGATGTGCACGACTAAAACATTAAGCTTCATTTTTTACACGATTAGTAAAGAATTCTTTGGTCTCCGTTCAACAATGTGATCAAATCCAGGTTGGAAAAAGGTGCTCCTTACAGAGACAGATGCTCCTTACATGACTTGCATGTAAGGAGCATTTTAGTTTGCAGCCAGGCCACCTGTGGACAGAGTAATCCCTCTAATCTCTTTGCAGATTTGCTGGTCCATGCACTTCTTTTGGGATCCCACTTCTCTGACATTCCCGAGCTTTCTTACAGTTGTCACTCCTTGAATTTTACTTAGAACAACACAGCACTTGGACTGCTATTTAATATCATCAACATTACCTGTTTGCCCTTTTCCCTGTCTGTCCTTTCCCCCTCTTTGTATCCTCGTCTGTCCTCTTTCCTGTTTGTCTTGTCTCGTCTTATCTGTCACTAATTTCCCCTCCTTCACACTGTGGTATAGCACGGCCCTCCCCTCCAGCTCACATCGGGGAATAAATAAAGTTTAATTTGATGGAGTAGCCTACAGGGAGGGCTGGTGATGGTCACTGATGGCAATGAATCATAACTATCTATGCTTCACTGCAATAATAAAAAAAATACATTGGTCTTTAAACGTTGGCATCGGACACAGTGTTCAACTACAGGACATATGCAGACAAGGGGAAAAAAAATAAAAAATAAAAAAAAAATAATAATAATCTCTTTGCAGATTAAGTCCTATATTATGTTACTATGTATTATCAAACATTTCTTCACTGTGGAAATAAATAAAGACCGTTTGTGCAGCGTTACTTCTGATTCTACCTTTTCCACAGCTGCGTACAAACATTAAAACGATGAATCTTGCTGCTGCTGATGGTCTCGTTTGCTTTCGTAGGTCATACGGAGGCTGAAAACTCCTCAGCAGAGCCTCAAAGGGATCTTTAAGGAAAACTAGCTGAAGACATCTATAAATGGGTTGTTCTTTTCTTACACTTTATTGTTTAAAATGACTTTAACTCAGACCATTTCTGTTACAAAAGCTGAGTCGCTTCAAATTAAGGCATCACCTTGAAGATTTTAAAGTAAGGACACATAGTGAGGGATTATCCTGCCGTCGTTTTGCTTCTATGACTCAAGATGAGTCACTTTCCGACTAAAGACTGTTCAGGCCGTAAGCAGCGACTGATTCCAGTCGTTGCAGTACATCAACAAAAGACATGCAGAAGCAGATTGAACCATTATGCTTTAGCTGACCTCTGATGGGATCAGGGAACAAAGAAAAATATTGTGAATGAAGCAATTTCAAGAGCACATTCAGCCTATAGAGCTGCACGTCTGTGACCGCGCTGATGTTCTTATTTCGATCTACTGTTGTATACAAAGACTTACGTCCATGTCATCGCAGAGCACTGACCCAGAACCATACTGCAGCCGGCACTGATGGGCGGCACTGTACAGAACTCCAGGGAGCACCAGACCCAGAGACAGCTTATCCTTCACTGGAGCGTCGTCCAGGCACCAGCCCCAGCCCCGGCTGTGAGGAGGAGAGGAGGGAAATTATTCATTCTTATGTGCAGTTTTATCTTTAAAGCCTTTAATAATGAAGTTTTATAACCACACATATCACACATGGAGATTTAATTTCAGAGATTGATTTAGGAAATTCCCAGATTAACACAATTTACACACAAGTCAGATTAAATTAAACTTTTTATGACAGTGTGGTCAGGCTGGCTCATGCTTTAATCTTGTGGTTGCAGGTTGGACTCCCGGCCTCAGACGTTACTGCATGTCCTCTCCAGCTCTCTGCATGGATGGACCGATGGAATGAAAATGAAGCGACTTCTGGTCACAAAAGTTAAATAGGTTTCTCTTCCATCATGGTACAAACTGCAGCTGGTCTCCACTGGAGCAGATGTTGGGATCACAAACAGTGGTTAAAGTGAAGACTCTTGATCTCTCTCTTTGCCTACAAAAGCAACGTCTTCAGTTTGATCTTCAGCCTCATCCACTCGTCGATTTGTTCAACACAGAGTCTGTATGACGCCACGATCACCTGGTGGCATTGTAATGTTTGGCTGTGTGTCATCTGCGTAATTATGTAAGACGATTTTGTTGTTTTCTATAATCTGAGCCAATGGGAGCATAAAGAAGTCAAACAGAAGAGGCCCAAGGATGGAGCCCTGTGGGACGCCACATGCAATTCATGTGAAATTACCTGTAGTAGCCTCTGGTTTAGTTCTTTGCCAGAAAAAAAAATAAGAGTTCAAAGCAGGGGAGATGTTGCAGGTGATCTGAACAAAAAAAAACAAAAAAAACAAAACAAAACAGATTTTCATTTAGAAGTAAAACTAGAGAAACGCTCGAAGAGAAGCCCTTTTGCCAGAATCCCTCCAAAAAAACACAATGACGCATTTGTGCACATAGAAGCCTTTAACTATGATGTGTTGATGCAGGCGTCCGTCCTTTTTGAACATGCAGACCTCTCTGAGAGAAGATTCGCAGCTCTGCAGTGTTGAACTCTGCAGCATGAATGGAGAGATCATGAGCAGCTGGACTGACTCTCTCAAATTGGTTGTGACATTAACTTTTATAACGTGTCCACTTCTCCCGCGTGTCATCGACCTCCGGAGGATGGAGTCGGAGAAAGGGCATGATTTAATTTTTAGTTAAGTGGCTCATTATGTCCTTTCAATCACGGCCAATTACACTTAACTCTGCCAGTCACAGTGATTACGATCTCAGCAAGAAAGCAATGTGCTGCAGACAGTTTTAACACCTCTGTGTTTCCCCTATGTAGGCAGGAGAAGTCAGCAACAGTGGAACAGTTGACTGACTATATCCTGAAATCATCAAGTCAAAACATGCATTAAGTTAATATATACATGAGTCTCATTAAAAAAATAGTTCAGACATAAACCCATTTAGAACTTAATGAACCCTTTCTGCTCTTCACGCACACTTCAGAGGTGACGAGATGGCAGCAAGGTATAAAACTAAAGTGGAGAGACAAAGAAAGAACGGTAAACAGAGAAAGTAAAACTCATTTCCTGTTTCAAGTCTGATAGATTATATCAGCCATCTAGAACAAAGATTAAATCTCAACATCCTGATTTATCGTTCAGTTCTTTCATGCTGTCAATTAGTCGCTGCTTGAACCTCCATAATGAGAGCTTAGATGGGATCATGATGATCTTCTGATCTTTTAATGAGAGTGAACTTTGTGAGATTAATTTGGAACGGGTGCTTAACTCCACTGTAGATGCAGTATCTGACGTCAAGTTTTAGAGTTAAAGGTAGAGTTTTGGTGCTGCACATAATCTGCAGGAAAAGGTTAATAAAACGTTTAAATAAAGTGTCTGGGATCAAAGCGAGAGAAGGGACGACTGATTAAGAAAAACAGCTTCATGAGGTCAAATGTATCTCAAGAAAACTTAATTAGTTTCTTTCAGTGTTGAGATGCAAGATTTGTAGAGATAAACGAGGTTATAAGTATTGAAAAAAACAAAATGTAGAGATGGTCTTAGCTAGAAATAAACACGTACATGGTTCAAACGAGCCAAGTAACACTTCATACCTCAAAGACTGAACACCTGCTGTGACGAGAAACAGCAAGAGACTCTAATCAAAGTTTTGCTCTTTAAAATAAAAAAATAAAAAAAACTTCTCCATGAGCGATATTTATCACTGAAATACCAAGACGTGATTACACCACATTATAACTTCTTTATCTGGAAGTTTTCGAGACATTTAACAAATGATTAATCTGACGTCTGTTTCTTTGATTTTTTCATTCTTTCATTCTCGGGAGTGAAACAAACTGTGGACTCGACATTTGATCGTTATAAAAAGCCGATTTTACCATCGCTCATACAGTACATGTACAGTGCAATCAACTCTATTTATATAGCACATTTTAAAAAAACAAGGTTGCCAAAGTGATGCACAACAAATTAAAACAGTAAATAAATAAGTAAAATTCAAATGTTAAGATATATTTAAAAAGAAAACAAACAGTAAAATAAAAAGCATTTAAAAACACTAAGAAATGCATAAAACACCAAACAACAGACAATAACAGACAAACAGTTTATGAGCTAGTTGCCAAATTCAGGACCCTTTATGAAAAAAGTCAAATTTCTCTCAACTTTAAGTGACTTCAAGTTTATCACACTGGGTTGTTTACTGTTTATCAACTTGAGAAGCTCAATCTAAAAGAAGCAACTAGACCTGGTAGTCGGGTTTGCAAAGGGGAGAAAAATTTCCAATAATTTTAGGAAAGTTTCCTGAAAATTTCCGTGGCATTTTAGTTCAGAAATATAGAACAGAACAGAATAGAATGGCCTTTATTGTTGATGCACTGTGAAGGTACAACGAAATTTAAGGTGATCCCTTAGAGCCATCATGCACCATGTATAATAAACAAATTAATAATACACAAAAATATACACATATATAAGACTATAAAATATACTAACCTATAAAAATGTACATAGGAAGATGAAACTTTTTAAATATGGCTCTAGATATTGCTTTAATATTTTTTTTAACATTTTTGTTTTTGAATAGTATTTTTTTTGTATTTTTTAGAAAATATTGGAAATTTTGGGGTTTTGAGTGTTAACTTTAACACATTTTTCTAAAAATTTATTGGAAATTTTGTCGCAGAAATTTTGGAAATTTTCTGGGTTTTTTTTGGTTATACTTTTTGTTATCAACTTGGTTTAAAAATATTGCATTTGAAATGTTTGCATGTATGTCTGCTTACAACAAAACAAAATGCTTAATAATTAGGCACGTATAAGACCAGGTAAATGCAGTTACCAATGCAAATTTCCCAAAATTTCCAGAAAATTCCTGTTATTTTCCAAAAATTCCTATGGACAGTTTCTAGCTTTGAAAATCCCCTTTGAAAAATTCTTGAAGACATTTCTCCTCTCTTTGGTAAGGTTTCTACATGTCTTAAGAACTAATGAAGAAGAGGTGAAACGTCTTCAGTAATTTAAGAGGAAACCTTTATTCAAAGCAAAAGCAAACTCTGTCTCATGTTTGCAGATCTGTCTCCCATATTAATGCCATCATTTTTGATTTATCATATTCCTATGTCGGTTTACAGAATGCAAGTTTGTCTGTTTCTAGTGGGTCTGAGTTTTACTGCAATAGTGAGATACAGAGATGCTTCAGCAGGAAACTGAGTCACAACCCTATGTTCTGGTAATTTACTTGGAAAAAAACAACAACATAAAATTGGATAATACTTTAAACTGTGGACAAAACCCCCACAGCAGCTTGAAGAAACAAAGGTGTTTCAGCCCAAGGCTTCAACAGGCTAAAACACTGATGCAAACCTTACCAAAACACCACGATGCAGGTTTGTAAAATTTAGGATTTGTCAGGTCTGTCCTCAGGAAGAAGAAACGCTTTTTAAAATGCTTGTTTCCTGTTTCCCTGTTGCGTCCCACGGAGTTAGAGCACGTTTTGTTCCTGGATTTGAAACTTTTGGTAAAGTAGCTCCAGATTGTTAAAAAACACCAAAGTCCTCCAAGACTTACTGTGTTGTTTTTCTGTGGCGGTGTGAGCAGGTGTTGTACGGTTGGTGATTTTACTGAACAAAGCTCTGATAAGAGCAGTTAGAGCATAAAACTGTCAAAACAGTGAAGTTGTGGGTTTTAAAACCAGAACAATGAGTTGAGAGAGTTAAGCTGTGAGTCATGTAAAGTTAAAGGGCTGGTCTGTATAAACGATGTTATCAAAATGTCCATCAGTCTTTAGATTTATTTGCTGAGGTTCTTCTTATGATAAAACATAAATATGCTTTTCTCTCTTTGTCGGGAGCTTATTGACAGAAAAGAGCCAAATCAAAGATTTCCAGGCTTTCGTTGTGTTTGTAACAACAGAATCATTAATCTGAGATGACCTCTCTCTGTCTTCGGAGCAGCACCAATTAAAATGTTCTCCATGAGCGCTTCTGCACTGAAAACACCTCTGGGGCCAAATCAGGGTTTTTCTGCAGCTTTTGTCAAAGCCGGTGTTCCCGGAAGTGTTTATGCATTTTAATTAACTGTTTCCAGAATCAATTAAGTTCAAAGCAAACGAACGATCAATACATGAGCCGGGAACATCTGATGTTACATCTGAGATATCTCCAAGCTGCTGCTGTTCGCGGCAATTCAATTAACGCTAAAGAAGTGTGATTAATCTTTTCTTCGACTCGCCCTGTTTGACCTCTCAGGAATTCTCCTCTGGACATTAAAGAGAGGCCGTGTTTCTGAGAGGTCCGTCTGTGTGATAATATCTAAAGCACTCAGTTGAGGGTGACCTTCCACATTCCACATAAAACAACACCTACGGACAAAGTCTGGGACACAGCGTGAGCAGCGGAGGCCCGGACTGAAGCTGCACACAATGAGAGGCTTGTCCTGCAGTCAGAGAAACCAGAGAACGAGGTACAAGAGCGGAAATGGTTGAAAATGTCGGCGTTTAAGGGGACAGACGTGGCGAGATTACGATCGGTGTTGAAGTGTCGTTTGAAGAGAACAATCGAGTTAGAGATACTGAAAAGAAGACGAAGGGAAACAGGGAGGCAGCAGCTGAGAGTGAGGTGGGAAAAGGGGTTGTTGACTTCACCTCTGGTCTTTTTAAAGGTCATGTTGCCTCAATGGAGTTTAGTTTAGTTTATTGGTTTTGCTGAAAAGAAGAAATATTTACTTGTCAAGTTTACAATAATATCTTAATACAAGAAACTTTCTCTTAGCTCATTGGCAGATTTTTTTACTTGTTACAAACGATTCAGACCTCATTTTCGTCTTTAAATATCTTGAACAAAGACATGATTCTGGGCTGCTCTGCTGAATGTAGCTCATATCAAATATGATTTGTTTTTGGGTTTTTTTATGCCGTGAATTTAGAACCGTACAGATTATTACGAACAGAATCGGCCACCACACAACACTTAGCTCGTGTCATGATTTATCGGAGTAAACTGTTGCGTTACAAGCGCACTGCAAAAACTAAAATCCAACCAATTTTTCCCATCTTATTTTTTGTAAAAATTGATTGTTCTCTTAGACGTAAAATGAGCCACAATGACCTGACAAGTCCAGAAAAATGTCTTGTTTAAGTTATAAAAGGACAAACGTGACACTTGAATTGCTTATAAAGAGAAAAAAAAAACTGCTAACGGGGAGAAATTTTTACTTTTTTTGTTTCTTGTATTAGGACTTTATTCTTATTCCAAGAAACTTAATGGCAAATCGTTTTCACACCATTGGCAGATTTTTTTTAAGAAATTCATGTCATTTTTGTCTTTAAATATCTTAAAATAAGACATTTTTTTTGGACTGTGGACTTTTTTGGACTAAGACAATTTAAAAATAAGACATAAAACCTGATGAGTTTTCTTTTTTTTTGTGGTGTGAGAAACTTTTTTCCCCCAGGGTTTGATTTAAATCGCACAAAAGTGCCTCACAGCAGTAATGCTGCTGCAACTTTATATGAAACAGCTGACTTCTCAAATCGTTGTCAGATGTGTTACGGTGAGTCTTCCTGGGAAAAACGCAGATTTTAAACCACCTTCATCACGTCTCCTGTCGGCAGGTTGCTCCGGACGCCTAGTTTCAATATGTGGAGGATCTGAATCGTTTTTCACGCTGATATTTGGAGTAACCCGGGGGCAAACTTCCCATGACTTTGGTATTATTTTCAAAATGCTGAATTTTCCACCTGTCAAACTTTTCAGTTCACGGAAAAAATCAAATTAAAATCTTGTAAACGAATCAGAGCCGCAGCTGCACTGTAGGTCCACCGCCAACGCAGACAGACACACAGCAAACACTCCATACAGTCCAGACTGACTTACAACAGTGTGTACAAAGAGCTGACACAGCTCTCTGTCTCCTTTTTAATTACTGCACTTTACACACACACACACACACACACACACACACACACATTCCCTGACACACACAGAGCAGTAGCCTTTGTGAAGCGAACTCCCACAAGTGTAAATATCGCCCTGGGCTTTTTTTTTTCCAGAGAAGTCAGGGAGCTACAATGCTGTCGAGCCGCTGAACACCCACTAAATGGATTCCAGATGCTTGGCGCTGAAAACTGGGGCAACTGTAGTGAACTATTTCAGACATTTAACAAGACGTCATGTCGAATCCAGATCCACAGAGCGAGTCTTTGACAGCAGCAGCTGAGCGTATGGATGAGTGACACTGGTAATAGACACATATACAGTATCAGGGTGTATTTATATCTGACTGTAACGTCAGTACAGTAAGTGAGGAACATGAAACATGACTGACTTCAATATATCTTCCATCTTCCTGCTGCTGTTTGTCACTGTGCTTGTGTCACATGGAGTGAAGAAGGAGATTTAGATACAGCTGCCAAATTTCATTCACCGGGAAGAGTTTGTCTTTTGAATCAGAACGAATGACTTTTCAACGTATTTATTACAAATTTTTGAGCAGATCGACTTTGATTTGTCTCATTAAAAAGGATAAAATTGCATATTGTGTGCAGTTAAAGTGATCAAATTAAGAGCTGGAGAAGATGAAATCAGACGGAGCAGGTGCAGCCTCAGCAGTTCTAAAAACTCAAAAAGATCTCAGAGTTGTTTATAATACGGCCACAGCACGCAGAGCGCAAAGCTTGTTTCTGTCCTCGGGTTGGAACATCGTAAAGAATTTACAAAAGTGAAGGAATCTGAAAAGCAAACAGCAACAATTAAACCAGGAGATGAAAAGCAGGACTCTACAAGCAGCGTTCCTGATCTCTTACATACAGTCGCCTGTTAGCCAATGAAAAACAAGTAGATTTGGATGGAAACGTTGACCTATCAATTAAAGATTCCAAATTGATAAATTGGATTATATTTGTTACCCAAAAGAGAGCAGATTTTATTTGATCTCACTGGTAACATTGTTTATTAATTCAAATATTTAATCTCTGACCGGTTATTGATGATTATTTCTTTGACAGCAACACAGGCCACCACGCTGGTTTTGGTTCATAGTTTCATGTACGCTGTCCAATCTTTAACCCTTTAGGATCCCAATCCTGCTAGCGGGATCAAAATACCACTTATTTTTAAATGACTGGTATTCACAAACCGTTTGTCTGATCCAAACACTGAAAAAAAAACTGGGGTAATCGTCAGATTCTCAAGTTTCCAAAGGTACCTGAATGTAACACAAGTGATGTTAGCGACATGTCTAAACAGAGCGGAGAGGACAGGAGAATTTCATGCACATCGCTTTGATTCTAGATAAATTCTGTAACAAAAACAAACAAATAATTCAGAGCTCTTTAATGCTTTCAGTGAGCCCTGAATGACCCACAGACACCCTGTAGTCACACTTCAAAAAATCTTTGAATTCTGCTTCTCATGTCGTTCAGCTCTCTGTCTCATTACTGACAGAAACCTCACTGCAGATCGTCAGGATGCCTCTGCAATGTAGACTGTAAACTGTGTGAACAGTAGTGGCAGTACTGACTGTAAATAGTTAATGAAGAGTAAATATCTTGTAATAATGTTGTAATAATTGTTGCATTATGATGATGTTTTACTGCTCAGGAGACATTGTTGTGATATCCTGAACCCACAGAGGAGCAGGACTTCATACTGCAGAGAAAAATTGCAAACATCCAAATTTTTAGATTCTTTGAATGTAAATATTTTTATACCAATATTTCTCCTGTGTTCCTTTGGCGTGAGGCTCCCTGAAAATGTGTACTCAATAGAAAAAAAAATTTCTATTGATTTATAGCTTTAAAATTTTGTCACACTGCATGAAGACATAACTGAGTTACATCAGTCTGTAGCCATGGTTGTCCTGGATCTATAGAGGTGCAGGACTTCACTTTGCAGTGACAAAATGAGACCAGAAACTGTTTAACCCAAGCAGATTTTCAGTACTGTCCTTAAGAGGTTAAAGTGGGACTAATATTACTTCTTCTTCTTCACAATTCCTTGGAAATTTAAGTTATTACACTCAAAAAAGAAACACTGACTTTTGTTAAGTTTATTGTCTCAACTGGTTCCATGTAAATGTATTTGTTTATCCGTGAACCCTCAAATTATTGTTTTCAACTAACTTTTAATTAATGAATTTATTTTATTTCAGTGTTACATTTTTTTGAGTGTAACATCTAAACTTTTTGGACCCAACTAGATGTACTCATTCACACGTCAGTCAGCAATGTGTTCATGTGTTTCATGGGGCACTCACTCCAGAAAGCGGGTGATGTACTGGCGGCTGCAGCGCGACCACCTGGGCAGGGAGGTGCCGTACAGGAGCTGTGGAGACATGACGAAAGGTCGTTTCCCAATGGGTTCACAGTCATTACCGTTGCCATCATGCTGAATCCCAAAGCTGCGACATAAAAGCAAATCCAGCACAGAGAGAGACTCAAGTGAGTGGGCACGTCATTTAACACGTAAGTCATGATAAACAAACAAAAACAAAGAGTCTGTGAACAGGATGTGCTACACACGCTTCAAGGAAACAGTGGTGAACAGGGCAAGCTGTGTGCAGCAGCGATAAAGGAAAAACAAAGGTGAACGCTGTTGTCAAACACATGTGAGCATTAGCACAGCCTGACGTTGTTCCCTCACAGGCTGGGATTGCTTTGAAGATGTGTCACGCTGCCAACGAACGGAGCTCTGCTGCGGCAGAAAGCATTCACCAGAATGTTTGTTTTTCTGTTTCTAACTTAATGCTGGAATAAAAGGCTTAATAAACAAGGTCTCAGGCTGGCACAGTAAAAACCACCTCTCATCATTTGTTCCTTGATTGGAGAATTTACAGGAAATGAGTGAGTGTAAATCAAAGCCTTGCAGGCAGTTTTAAAAAGAAGTGTTGTGTTGGACGGATTTGATAGAAAAACTGTGCTGGAACTTGTGCTGAACTTCCAAATGAAGCCTGTATTAATTATAACTGAATGAACTGGAACACCAACATCATTTTTTCTTCAGCATCAAAGCAGAACATTTCTCCGAAATCAATTTTCATAGCTGCTGTTTTTCCAGCTGGCTCCTGATGTGAAAGTTTGAGTACACTCAAAAAAAATGAAACACTGACTTTATTTGAACTTATCTCATCAACCGCTTCCACGAAAATGTGTTATGTTAGCGGTTGATGTAATAAATTCAGTTCAAGGGTCTGTGAGGACTTTCTGTCTGAAGTGCATGCACACACTGTTGTGATGACATGACTCTTAACAAGGCGTGTGTTTGTTTTGGAAATGAATGGAGATCAGATCTACTTCTTAACGCTACTTTTCTGTTTTACCAGATACAACCAAATTGTTTGAAACATGACAACAAGCAAACTTTGTCAGTTTGTACTGTAGTTTAGTAACCGGCTATATTTAGCCTGCTGGTAGCCTGGTGCTCTGTGGTATCCGTAGGCTAATGTGTAACGTTAGCGAATCCTTATGTCCTGCTCATCTACCAAACAGAGCTAACGTAACCTCACTCTTCATTTTATTGACAGACTCTCAAGATTGATCAGATCACTGCAGAATAACTGCTGCATGTGGGTTGGAACATTATCACAAACAGATTAGCCTGTGTTTTAGCCTTTAGCTCGTGCTCTATCACTCTCCCATTTAGCTTTCTTCTTCTATTCTGTCCTTTTTCTGTCTGTCAGTTCAGCTCCAGTCTCCACCATCACTGCTACATTAACAGACATCACAGATCTTTTAAAGTCAAATTTTCCTCTTTTTTGAGTGTAAAACTTTAAACCAGCTGAGAAAAAGAAAAGACCTTGCATTTCTAAGAAGAATTCAAAAGGAAAGAAGGTGTTGGGTTGTGCCTTTCAAATTAGGGTTGGCTGGTATCAAAAATCTGCTTTAAAATTGTTAAAAACAACTTGTTTATATATCTTTCAAACATGTAGTTTGCCTTTCTTTTGGTGTCGTAGTATTTTGTATGACATTTCTTACATTTTTAACCAATCAAAAAATCAGTCCCGTTAAATTGTCAAATGGTGTAACAACAAAAGCATGACAAGTAATGCTAGTGTATCATTTCAATGTTTTTTTTTAAATATTTCATTTCTTAACTTGATTATATGGCTTTTTGTTGTACTAAGCAAGTCAGTATGTCATAGACATCAATGTTTTCTCTCTCTATTCATCTATTTATGTATTTATTTTTTTTGGATAAGCAAAGTAAAATGAAATAAAATAAAAATAATCAGTCAGGTGGTTTAAAATCGCTTTAAATTAATTTTTTTACAGTGTAAAATCAACTTTTTTGCACAAAATCAGATTTTTAGGAGAAGCACTGGTTACACCAGTTGACAGTTTTCACATCTTTCACCCTGATCGACTCTTGAGTTTGAACCGACCCCTGCAGTATAACTGCACTTTAACTTTCTTCGGCTCTGACGTCCTTCTTTTTTCACCATCGTTACAAAATAAATCCAAGAAATCCATTTCTTCAAGAAAAAGGACAGACCTTCTTTCTCTCTGTCAGACTTTGTAGTGTCATCAGAGGGGCTTTTCCCAACATGTGCTGTAAATGGATTTGTGTTCTTCTGGTAAAATCCTGCCTGACCACGGATACTGAGAAATAGCATTTAAAAATATCTGATTTTGTTGCTGATGATTTCATTTTAAATCATGAAAACAGCAAATAAATACAAAAGTGAGACTATTTCAAGCTCAATTTGAAAGTTACAACTTCTTACACTCCTCACGGTTGCAGTACTTTACAGCTCATGGCGACAGATTAAAAACAGAAGCTGAAGGAGGTTCCACACACCCGTACATGTCTCCCTTTACATTTCCACATCTGAATGCTGACAGTGTCCGTCCGCTGTTGCAGCTTCAGTGAATTCATCCTTTTAAGAAAACACAGCTTGGACGCCTATATACACAGGGGACTCGTGTCAATCCAGCACCTGCTCATGCATTCAGCTCCACTGGAAAGGAACCTGAATGTACAGTATGAGGAGCAAACGGACACGCAGTTGAACAAAGGAGAGATTTTAAATTCAGATGGTTTTCCAAAAAAAGCTAATAACAGCAGCGATTCCTATTTACCGCAGTCGCCTCCAATTAGTCTGAAGTCATTTGGTTGTAATTGAAAAGGCTGTGTTCACACAAACGGGTCGATGGTGTAAAGAAGATTCAGACGTAACTGTCAAAGCTCATCCCTCTGCAAAGGTGTGTGTGTTTCAATCAGTCTGTGTGTGTCCTGGGAGCAGCGTTTAGAATAACATGCTGGCAGACGCACATTCATTTCTTTTCATTTCGTTATAAAGTGACGATTTACATTCATTGTTGATTTACCTTCATAAACAGGCAGCTCTTAACAAGTAAAAACAAATCGCTCATTTGATGCTGAAAATTCTGTGAACTACAACGCGCAGGCCTGTAGGAGGTGTTTATTTTTCTATCCAGATTGTTCGCATTAAAAGTGATCTGGCTGTACGAGCGCTTCGTCATCTCGCTGAAGATGCTTCGAGACGTCTCCTGCTGCGACTGGAATCAAACCGACGAGACAAATTAAAGCGACAGAGTGATTGCTCCAAACATAAAGCTCCTCACCTCTCTGTCTCAGGTAACAAGCGTGACATTCACTGAGTTTATTCACACCCAGGAGTCGACACAAAGGTGAAACTGCACCTGCTTCTCCTCCCTCCGTTTATTTTATCAGAGGCACCCAGAGGGTTTGCAGCCTTATCGAGGATTTAATTACGTGTTTTCATTAGTTGCTCAAACACATGAAGAGCTGGAGCTTTGAAAGCCTGATTGCTTTCCAATCTAATAGAGCCAACAAAATAATTAAACCGAGAAAACTCAGAACATTTGTTATGAAACAATTCAGATGTGCTTAAAGGATATGAACGTTAAGAAAATTGTTCTTATCTGCAGCCCTGCTATAACCTTTAATGAGATTCACGTTCTTTTGTTCCTTTCTGAGAAATCTTGTTTATCTTTTGTCTCATTTGACAACTAAATTTGTTCGTTCGAGATAAAAGCATCTGAGGCACAAATGTCACAATGTGTTATTAAGAGGCTGAAAGAAAGCTGATAAACAGATGGCAACACCTGTTTGCATCTCCAGGAAAGAATATTTCACAGACAGTTAGACTCAGTTATAACAAAAATCATTTATAATGTCATTTAAAGATATTGCATTAGACATGTCTGCTTATAACAATTCAAAATATTTAATATCCATATGTGTATGTGAAATAAATTCCTGTTAACTCATGTCCCAAAATTTTGCACGGTAAGATTCCAACTTTGAAAATTCCCTGAATTTTGCAACTCTATTTTTTAATCGGCTGTTTGCTCTGGCAGGACTCTCTTGTTTTGTTTTGACCCTTTTTCAAAAAAATTGTAGCTCAATAGACCCCTTGTGAGTCGACGTGACCATCAAGATGCGCACACATTTTGGCAACGGAAGCAGCATTCAGCTCCATTTATTCAGACGAGTTCTCGTTCTTTAAACCTTAAATTCAAACTGTCAACAGCATAAAAATGTCCGGTTGTTCTGTGGTCAGTTGTCAGAAACGATACGACACCATGGAGTCAACTTCTATGGAGTTCAGAGTGTTACAGAGCAACCGGTGTTTTGGAGCAAAGAGTGATCATGCTAACTGGTGACTCTCAGCTGAACGTGTCAGTGATGGTCGACTGAGAGTCTCCAGTTAACAGGGTCACACTTTACACTGAAACACCTGCAGCTGTGTTATTAAATGTGTCTTCTTTATCCAACCTCAGTGAACCAGGTTTGAGCACCAATAATCAATATTAACTGCTGATGCTCTAAATCCAGTTTTTACTTTGAGTGTTTGATGAGAAAGTTGGTTTGGAGCCGAGGTTCTGACCAAATATGGACTCACTATGGAGAGGAAATAAGAAGTGAAGCTATAAATGATGATGAACAGAAACAGATCATCAGTATATTATCAAACTATGAAGCAGTCTGATTAGTAATCTGAAAATATCAAAGCATTAATATTCTGATAGATTTGGAGCAGGTCTCTGTCTGGACGGAGTTTTCTGGATCCTTTATTATGACCCAGGTCTCAGACTCAGCTCTCTGTGAGCTCTTTTTGGTTTGGGAGGGTTTCTGCTTTATTGACACAGTTCATGTCTTTATATTTCACAGTCTGGTCAGCGGATAATACAGTCATAAGCATGGAGTGACTTGTGTGTTAAACTCGGGTACACGCTGGATTTCTCCACTAAAACCGTCTGACCACGTCCTTGTTGATGTTTTCCATCCACTCACTGATTTCTCACGAACCCAGGAGTCGTTTACCATCCGTCAAATTGATGTTACTTAGATAAAAAATGTGTTTTTTGATGGTTAACACCTTCACGTCTATTGACCAGCCATTGTACTCTGTAGCACTTCCGTTGCCAAAATGTGCACACAGCCATTGAAACTTCATCACTGTTTACTAACAGGAAAGGAGTCTATAAGACACAAACTTGTCAGGAGGGAGCGACATTAGACAATAAAATAATACAACAACCGAATAACAATGTGTGTGTGTGCGTGTGTGTGTGTGTGTGTGTGTGTGTGAGTGCGCTGTGAAACCTTACTTGTGTCCCAGCTCATGAGCCACGGTGAAGGCCAGCGGGAGGCCCGTGTCCTCACTGATGCTGCAGCTGCGATGTGACTGACACATCCCCGCCACATGTGACAGACCCAGAGTCTCACACGGCATGTTGATGGATGCACAGATGTCCTTCCTGTGAGAGGTAAAGATACGACGACATAAGAGATGATCCATTAAAGATGATCCATTAAAGATGATCCATTAAGGATGATCCATTAAAGCTCTTACATCAGGGAAGAATGAAAGAACAGGAACTGAACTTTGTGGAGACCCCTGTCAGAGTGAGCTGTTATGAAACACATGAAGTGTTTTACTACAGTATGAGGTAAGAGAACTGCTCTCTTTCGATGCTTTTATGATGATCTTAATGGATGCTGAGGCACATCTAGCTATAAATAATCTTCCTGATAAATAAACGACTGGTTATAAATTCATCCAACAAATATTTTATCAGTTTTACTTTTTATTTCATGTTTTTAATGAGTCAAACAGATTTATCTCAAGCTGTCTGCAGAGCTTTTTGGGGCTGGACACTTTGCAAACTGTGCTGCTGTGTATTGTGGTCCAGATAATTTAAAAAAGATATTTTTCTATACCTAAAAAGTTTCTCATTATTAAAAAACTGAAACATGGATATAAAGTAAGGATCTCCAAACTGGGTTTCAAACACGAGGAATAGCCAATCAGAGGGGAGGAGGTTTGGAGAGCTGGAAAACTTAAAGAGACAGCAACTAAAACAAAGTGTTTCAGCCAGAGGCTGAAATAAAACTTTCTAAAACATCAGCCAGAGAAAAATATGGATTTTTTTTTTATTGGGCTCCGCTACTACGGAGGTACCAGAGGAACAGTAACCCCTCTTTAAGAAAGAAGAAAAAAGGTATTTACTGCAGACTTTGCACTGAAAGAACTGCATTGTTCATACAGTTCAGGCTGAAAGAAGGAAGAATGAACCATTAAAAAAAAAGATCCTTTGAACATGAAGGAGATAAAGTTCATACAGAAAGAAAGAAAGAAAGAAAGAAAGAAAGAAAGAAAGAAAGAAAGAAAAGGAAAGAAAGAAGAAAGAAAGAAAGAAAGAAAGAAAGAAAGAAAGAAAGAAAGAAAAGGAAAGAAAGAAAGGAAGAAAGAGAAAGAAAGAAAGAAAGATAGAAAGAAAGGAAAAGAAAAGAAAAGGATAGAAAGAAAGGAAGAAAGAAAAAGAAAAGGACAGTAAGAAAGAAAGAAAGAAAGAAAGAAAGAAAGAAAGAAAAGAAAGAAAAGAAAAGGAAGAAAGAAAAAGAAAAGGAAAGAAAGCAAGAAAGAAAGAAAGAAAGAAAGAAAGAAAGAAAGAAAGGAAAAGAAAAGAAAAGAAAAGAAAAGAAAAGGAAAGAAAGAAAGGAAGAAAGAAAAAGAAAAGGACAGTAAGAAAGAAAGAAAGAAAGAAAGAAAGAAAGAAAGAAAGAAAGAAAGAAAAAGAAAAGAACAGAAAGAAAGAAAGAAAAAAAAATAAAAGAAAAAAAAGAGAAAGACACCTGGTGAGGAGCACAGCCACGTCGTGGTGCAGCGGGTGTTCGTCTCCTTTGGTGTTGAGTTTCTTCTGCCACTTACAGAAACTGTTCAAGCTGTTGTCAGCGTGGTGAGTGATCTTCAATTCATCCTGTGAGCCACATTAAGATAATTAGATGCATGAAGAATGCAGATGTAAAAGAAGAGCTTCATGTTCAGAAGAACTGAACTTATCTGCTGTTCCTTTGGTGCAGCCTGTTCTGCGCATCATTCAGGTGAATAAAATTAAAAACATTATCATGTTCTCACCTCCTCTTTCTCCAGCAGGATGAGTCGGACAACCACGATGTTGATGGCGTTTCCAATACTGGCATCACTGAAGAGACCGGCCACCTGCAAACACAGAAACACAAACATATGAAAACACTGTAACTATGATTCAACCCAAAATTTAACCCAGAATTAGTGATGTTGTTCAAAAGTTTAAAGAATCTCATTTTCATGACTCTATAAAGTTTTTTCTGTAGCTTTTAATGAGAAGCTCAGTGTTAGCAAGTAGCTGCCACTTGTTGTCTTTTAGAATATGGAAGAGAAACATCTGGAAAATAATCAATAACAAAAAGACATGAACTTTTTTTTAGAAAAAAAAAATAATGCAAAAAGTCTGCGCTCACTCTTTGTTTTAATCAATTTATTCTGTTAAATTGGATTTTCAATTTTTTAAAATGAAGTGTTATAAAATCCAAGATGCTACATGATTGAAACCTTTAAATGTTTTAAACTCAATGGTTTTAGAAGAAATCAAACTTTATACTCCTGTATATCTGTTTTTTAAATCTGCTTAAAGCAATTTTCTTGGGTAGTTTTGAGTTTCAAACATTACACCAAACTTTGAATCCGTTTACTTTGACACAAATGAAGCTTGCATTCGATCATGAAGGACATGGAAGTCATACAACCAGCTACAAACACCAATCACTCTTTCTAAAGCTTTTTCTAACGATAAGGTGGTTTACTGGCTGCACTCCCTGTAAAACTGACCCTAAGCAGACCCTATAAAACCATCTATAAATGTAACTCTGAGTCGCTCAGAGAGAAGACTTTAAACCAGCTCTGCTTCTCCACGAGTCTTTTCATGGTTTGGTGCCAAAGCTCATCACATAAAACAGCTGGAAGTGTTTTATCCGCGCTCCTCGCTTCTAATTTAATTAACTGATTTTTTTTATCATGTTGAATGGAATTATTTTATTTTGCCTTCTTGTGATTTCATGTAGCTGTAAAGCACTTTGAATTGCCTTGTGTACGAATTGTGAAAACTATCCCCCTAAACTCTAAAGCAGGGGTCTGCAACCTTTACGACAAAGGAGCCGTTTTGCCTCATCTCACCTGGATTTAAGTCATTCCAGAGCCACAAAATCTACTTTACCTTTGCAATAAACACAATATGGTGTATAAAATGTTAAAATTTATTGAATAATTACCTAAACTAGAAGTTTTTTTCTGAATTTATGAAATTGTAGAGCTACAAAAAGAATACCTGAATTTAAAAAGATATATTGATGAAATAGATCAAACAATCATTTTTTTGATGTTTGCTAATTTCTTGCCATTTTTCAAGCATGTATATTGAGCCTGCACATTGGCAGTTAAATGAAACCATCCACACAGAATTTTTTTTTCCTTCTAGATTTGGCTTTTTGTTGTTTAAGTTATCCTTCCAGGGGTGTAAAACTTTCGGTTAAAGGTTAAAGGAAAGTTGGTGGGTTGTTGGTGTTGTAGGAGGTGAAATAAAGAGACTTCATTACAAGATCTGATGCATATTTAGTTTAACAAAATGTTAAATCATTATTTTATTTAGTTTCAGTGTTGTTTAACATCAATACTTTCTGTAAGGAAAATAAAAATCCATTATTTTAATAATAATTTTTTAAAGCTTCAGGGAGCCACTGCAAAGGACTCAAAGAGCCGCATGAGGCTCCAGAGCCGCAGGTTGCACACCCCTGCTCTAAAGTAATCCCTTCTCTTTGTTTAATATGCACAGCATCAAGCCTGACGACGAACTGTGAAAATCATTTTTATTATAAAGATGTGAATTTAAATAAGTGTTTGCTTGTGACAGCGAGTTTTGATCTGGAGCCGGTGGAACGAGGCGACGAGGTGTAATGAGGGTGAAAGAAACTCGCTGATGAGATTCAAGACTCCTCAGTGAGTATCATGTTTAACTCAGACAGATAAACTCAAACAGTTTAACACAATAAAAGTATTTCAGCGCTCAATTTAAGCTTACATGATGCTGTTATAAGGAGCAGTGACCTTAAACACGTCTAGGACAGCAAAAAAAAAAAAAACCACAGATGAGGACAGATCATCTTTCTGCTGTTAAATAACACCATCCATGAGCAGCCTCTCGAGTCTGATAACAGCTCACTCACCATCACAGAGGGCTGAACTCAATGACACTTCTTGTAGCCGTCGTCTCTCAGATTTTGTGGTTCTGACACATTTTTGAGGCTGAATGAGCTTTGCAATCATTTCTAGGGTGGAAGACGCGGTCGGGTGGTAAAACAGAGAAATGTCAATTGGTGTAACCAATGTTTCTCATGAAAAATCTGATGTTGTGCAAAATGAATATGATTTTATCAGTCAGCTACACTGTAAAAAATGAAATTTAAAATCATTTTAAACCAACTGAGCCAGAAACAGAGAGAAAACAAAAAAACGTAACTTCTAGGAAGTGACTGATGCTTTAATTGGTTAAAAATGGTTGAAATGTCATACAAAATAATTTGACACCAACAGAAATGCAAAGTACACATTTAAACAAACATCTAACACGTTGTTTTCCGTTGATCCCAACCTTAATTTGTCAATGTCCCTTTAAGAGTTTGTCGCGAATGCTGGACTTACTTTGTTTTCCCTCTCTTGTTGTTGGAGAAAAATAAAGCTGCAGCTATTTAGAGGTCGTCATACGATTTTGATTTAATGTTTCCTCTCAAGCTGCCTGCTGGAGCCACGCTGGTTTTTAAAGCTTAAACAGACGTTTCTGGGTTTCCTACTTTCTTCCTTTACGTCGTGTTTATCCACAAACAAGTGATGAAATCAAAACCCAAAATAAGATTCAATAACGAACCATAAGATCAGCATGTGACAGGAAGTCATGGGCTATTTTTATAAAGCCTTCTGTGTGTGTTGCTGCTTCTGTGTGTGTATAAATCAAACCAGTGGGTGCGTACAGTGCATCAGAATACAAACGTGACCCCTTGTGAAGCTGACGACTTAAAGACGGAGCCTGCGATGAGACAATGGAGCAGCTGCCGGCTGAGGAAAATGCTCCCATTACTTATTGTTTGGACAGGGGTAAGAAGCTGTTTCCCTTGATGCTTTGCAAGATTATTTTTACAAAACTCAAGCGTTTAGGGGCTTTCAAGTTCAAAGCAGTGAGCGTAAAGGAGTCCAGAAAGGGAGCACGAGAGGATGTGTGGGATAATGGCTGCTTCCTCTGTGTATTATTGTCTGTTAGGTCAGTTAATCCGAGGGCTCCTCTGTCTGTAAAAATCCCTTTCCTGATTTTCTGTCCTCTGACGGCTCTCTCGGCAGCTGCGGTCTGAGCAGACATGACTGAGTTTGGGGGGAAAAGAATTATGAGCTAATCAATGTCAGAGAGAGAGTCAGTGTGCTTAACCTCGCAGTAGGAGGTAGTAATAACACCGGAGCCTCTGGAGCCACGGTTATGATAAGATGGATGAAAAAGAGCTTAATCCATTCAGTGTGTTCATTACTTTAGAAGAGAGGGGGAGGAGCTGTATCAGTCAAAACAACAGGAAGAAAAATGGTCAATCTAGCAGGATTTTCTATATTTAACTGTAATATTTCACAATAAATGACTTTATTATCACTTCACAGGCTTTAACATATTTTACCGGCATTTCAACTGTAAAAAAAACTGTAAAAAATCTAGTTTAAATGTCATTAGTGATAAAGTATTTACAGTAAGTGTATAAATCGATGCTTATTGGATGTAAAAGCCTCAGGTTGTAGCTAAAGTAAGAGCTAAACAGGCACAAGTTGTAGAAAACGTCACAATAACTCCTGTTTTTTTCATCCACACTGTAAAACTTTAAAGTAAAAAAGTTTTACAGTGCAGTTCCTTTGTCCTGATTCAGTGAAAGCATGTTTCTCTAAATTTTATATGTTAGTTTAACTTGTGGATGTATTTCTCAGTTAATTTATATTGTATTTATTGACTCCTTTAAACAAAGATCTTTTCTTTTGCAGATTTTAAAGCAGGGGTCGCCAACTAAGTTTGGCTTCCGGCCATTTTTTTTTCTGAGCAACTCAATGTCGGGTCAAAATGACATCTTCATCAGGCAAAACCTCTTTCCTACTAAAAAGGAAAAAAAACTCATCTTTAACTATTATGTCTTGTATAAAAATGTAATTTGACAAAGTAATTCATTTGATTTTCTAACAGACTGCTGCTTTGGCTCCACACTGTGTCTGCGTTATGATACAGACAGTAACCTGGTGATAATAACGGCTGAAATCTGGCTCTGCTCCGTCAGCACCGGATCAGACAGGTTTCTATTCAGTTTACCGTAGAGCAGATCAAGCGGGGCAGGAAGTGTTGCATGGAAACAATCTAAAAACACCAAGTGACTTTCAAAATAAAACTGTTTTAAAACCAGATGGTATTTAGCTTGACAAAAAGAAAACAGACCGACACGATGAGCGGAGACAACCGAGTCGTTGAGGCTGCTGAAGAGCACTGACAGCCAGATATGCACAAATCTACACGTCAGGCCAGTGTGCGTCAAAGTCAAACAGATTCTGCTTTATCTTATTTTATTTCATTAGATTTTGTCGGTTCACGACTTTTGAATCAATTTATGTTTTGTGTGTGTCGTTTTTGTGTTTGCAAAAATATAGATTTTTTTTTATGCTGCATCTTTCTTTTTTTTAAATAATCATCATCTGGAGGGGGGGGGCAGGTATTATTAGAGGCCACCAGTTGCCAACCCTTGGTTTAAACAATGTTTTGTCATTTGCATGTGTTCTGTACTGAAGCCTTTTGTCAGAGCACATAGACTCGCCTTGCTGATGGAAAAATTGATTTAATAAAATGACTCTGGACGAAAGAAGATGAGTATGAAATCTATAAAACGAAGCTTCCTCGTCTGCCTCTGTCAAGAGGAGAGAGAATCTTTCAACCAGCACCTCTTCAGGTAAAATATGCAACACGTTTTTGTCTAAATCTCATTACTTGACGAGCTAATGTTTGATTCTTGCTCAGTTTATTTAAAAAACAACATATAACGTGAAGATGATGATTTAAGAAGCCAATGAGAATTATCGACACATTTTAAAGGACTTTGGTTTCGTTTTAAAAATGACGTCAGACAGCATGGATCGGAACATGTTCAGTTACTGAGAAATTTAACTGCACACACTCACAATATTCATGACAGCCAGCACGTAGCTCTCCACCGCTTTGCTCCCATGATGCTCCACCATTTTGGGGTCGGCCACCACCAACGTTTCCACCCACTTCTCCTTGCTGACCGAGCGCTGGTGAATTCTCTTTCTTCTTCTCTGCTGCCGGTGCTCCCATCGCTCTCGCTCTCTCTCAATGTCACTGAGACTTTGATTGGAACCTGGTGATGGGGGACAGAAAAGAAATGAAAATGTTCGGTCTCTCTGTTTTTTCATATTCCACCTTTTTATCAGAACACTCCCCAGCAGCCCCAGGTGTGTTTGCTATCCTATCTCCCAAACTGAGGCATTAAAAGCCCCCCAAAATAAATAAATAACTAAAGACATCTGTCAGTTGTCCAGTGGCACATATTAGAGTCTCTTCTTGCTTCTACAGACGAGTACCACTTTTCACCTCTCAGGTGAAGTTTCTGACTGAATATAATTACCAACTTTGAGAGAGAAAGACAGTTCAATCTTTGAAAATTCTTCAAGTGTCAAACAAAAGTACGAGTGCTAGAAGGAGAGGGTGACTTACTTTGGACTCCACAGGTACCGTTGACATCTCGTTTCCCTGAGACAGGTCGTGCGATTGGACTGGAGGAGGGAGGGGACGCGTGGCGTTTGTAGATGGCGTGGGCCTGAGGGGCAGAGGTCTTAGCGCTCGACTTCTCCAAAGGCTGAATGAAAAACTCTTCATCCGACAACTTGAACAACCCTGTCTGAAGAAAAAAGAAGAGCTGTCAGAAAGGGTATATATATATATACTTCCAGATCCAGACTGACAAGATGGTGCTAGCTAATCAGCCTGATATAGTCCTGCTGGATAAGGATCAGAAGACAGCGGTAGTGATAGATGTAGCAATACCGAGCGATAGCAGCATCAGGAAGAAGGAGCTACAGAAGATGTGGGGTGTGCGGGCAACAGTGGTGGCAGTTGTAATTGGTATACTGGGGGCTGTAACACCCAAGCTGGGTGGATGGCTCCAGCAGATACCGGGGACAACATCTGAGATATCCATCCAGAAGTGTGCGCTCCTAGGAACAGCTAAGATCCTGCGCAGAACCCTCAGGCTACCAGGCCTTTGATAGAGGACCTGAGCTTGAAGAAGACACAGTACCGGCCAGGGTGGGCGAGGGAGAGATTTTTATATATATAACGGAGCATATCTAGAGAAAAAAGAAATGGGCCAAGTATGGAGCCTTGGGGCACTCCCATAGACTGTATAATTATGGACGTAGTCTCCGCGACGTCACCCAACTGTTCCTGAAACGGAATTTTGAAGCCAAACGGTCGGCGAGGCCATATTGGAAATGAGGCGTGCTGTGGGTCTCCACAGCAACAACCATAGGACGCTCCACAGTCACGTGATCTGAGCTGTGCCTCTGATTGGACGAACTGGCGAGCTTGATATTGTGGACACTGCCGAATTAGAAAAAAATTCACCCCCGTACAGTGCGTGCCTTTAGTGAAATTAGTGATTCAGACGGGAGACATTCTTTGTACCAGGCTGTAAATAGGCTTATTTTTGGCTTGGTGTGTACGTGACTTCCGGTACTTCCGGAGCCAGCCTCAAGCGGACACTCGAGGAACAGCAGACTTTAGCACTTCCGCATTGCCTCATATTTTCAGACCGGAGGTTGCCGCTTGGGCACTCCACATGGAAGAGGCACTGAGGAGGTAGTGGTATCACCAAGGCTGACAGAGAAGCCTATTTTTTTTTACTTTCATGGACATTTTAATTGTTTTCAGTCTTCCAGCAAAATTACCATCACCTGCATCCTTTTATACTTTAAATACTCCAAAACAAATTCTTACTGTACCTGTGTGCTGCTGAGACCATCACTGTAAAATTCACTTATTTCTAGGAAACAGCTTTCAAGGTGAAATTTGTCAGATGGATCCTTCAGGCCTGTTTCATTGAATCCTTCCAGAGAAAACAGTCTTTTACTGAGAAACAGTCACATGCAGTGTTGTGCTTCTGGTTAATTATGGTTTTTATAAAGACAAGAAGCTTTATTTGGACTTTTGTGCTTTTTTTTAAAGGATGATTTACTTTTCAGAGAGAAGCTGTATAATAATAGCAGATCTGAGACAGATTACCAAGTCAAGCTCTTTCTTATTCCCCAGCTGCTTGAGCCGCGTGCTGAGAGTGAAAGAATTGATATAAGCTTCCTCTGTTTGACGTAGCATCAGAGGAAGAGGGAAGACGATGGAACAGCTGAGCCTGAGTGTGTGTTTGAGGAGCTCCTGCTGTGTTTACAAGCCGAGCCTCTTGCAGCTCTGCAATTTAAGTGTTCAAACCAAACCAAAGTCTATCTAGTAACATCTCACTAAACTACATTTGGACTGTGCATGGCTGAGTGTTTGAAGATAAAGCTCTCTACATCCTGCAGAAACTCAACAACTCAACTAAAGAAAAATGGTGCAGAATACAGGATCAGAAATCAGAGTTTGCTGATGTTTACGCAGCACGTAACACTGCAGAAAACTGACTGCTTATCATCTGGTATCAAGAGACACCTGAGGGACAGGTGAGGTTGGATTTCATCCATCTGTAAAGCTACCAAAGAGCTTTCTGAACTCACAGCAGCTCCCACTGAGCCTGCAGTTTAACAGTGTAAACATCCTGATGTGTTAAGCTCGCTGCAGACTTTACGGGTTTGACAGTGAAAGGGGAAAGATCACATGTCCCATGAATTACTGCACCCTAAACCCTGCTGGCACAGCACCAAAACCTAATTCCAACAGCACCCCCCCCTCCTTGTTTTTCTTCTCTCTGCTGACCATCCCTGCTCTACATTTGATTCCAGTCCACGTTCTGCACCCTCAGCTGTCCTGGAGTCATAAGATCTCACTGAAGCTTAGCAGGAGAGCTGCTGCATGAATTCACTGGTTTACGGTGGTACCACAAGGGGGGGGGGGGAGTGAAGCAGGACCCCACACATGGAGACGAAGTGAGAGCAGCTTCACAGGAGCTCTCAGAAAATCATCGAGTGTTTAAGTGTCATTTCTCAGATATAGAAGGACAGTCCCGCCCAATGAAAAGATTTTCATTAAAGCCTCTGTTTGGCGTTGGCAGCAGTGACACTTTTGGACAGAATTGGTCTTTTTTTCTGGGATGAAGACTCCATTTCCCATGAGCACTATCACCCACTGTTGTAAAGATGTGACTCTTACCAATTACTTTTCTTTGTTCAAGGATGCTGATGTTCCCAGGATGCAAAGCGGCATGGTAATATATTTATTTGTAGTTACACCACTGTTTGAAACAACAATCAAACTTTGTAAACTCAGTTTGTAGCGCAGTTTAGTAGCCAGCTACATTTAGCACTACTCACTGGTGCTCCGAGACGTGTCTTAACGTTGTTGGTCTGTTTGAGTTCTACCGGGAAAATCCAACCTGATCACAGATTCTGAGAAATCGCATTTAGAACAGGGGTGTAAATCATCAGTTTCCACACGATACGATACAATATCGATATCGATTCTCAAGACAACGATTGCCGATATCACAAAGTCTGCTACGATACAGTTTTGATTTGGTTCGATTTAGAGGCCTTTGGGTTGATATCAGACGATATTGTGAATCCTTTACCCCATTCTGTTACTAAAGGAAAAAAAAATCTTTAAGTTTTGAGACTTTTTTTTTAATGTTTCGGCATTTACATGAAAAACATTATTTAACAAAATGAACAAATGCTTGTATTTCACTTTAAAGTGTTGCAGTTTTCAGTTTTAAATTCACAGTATGTTTTTTTAGCATTCATCATTAAGGGTCCCCGGTAACGTTTTTATTTTTTCAGAATCAGAATCAGAATCATGTTTATTGCCAGGTAGGTTTTCACACATACAAGGAATTTGTTCTGGTGTTCTTGGTGCAAAAATAAAAACATGTAATTTAAAATGAGAATAAGAATAAAATTAAGAATTAAAAAAATTAAAATAAAATTATGTTATTTCATGTTAGATCCACATGGTTCTGCTCATGTACTGTTTACCGACCCTAAAATCGAAACAGTTTGTTGGCTGTAAACAGCCTCTCATGTGTCCTGTTTCTTTCATACTTTATCTCACCACGGCTTTGTTTACATCTTGCATGTGCTCCGTCTTCTGATCCGTCTTTTCTCTGGATTCTGAAACACTTCCATACCGTTGATTTACTCCAGAGAGGGGAGGGAATGTCTTAGCCATTATCTGCTATCTCTGCTAGCGCTGTTGTGACTCATGGCTGAGCGGAAACTGTCATAACCAAGAATGTGTGGGGACTTTCAAAATAAAAGCAATATGGTGATAAATATCGATGTTTATACTCTCAATCCATCCAATTTTTGCTCTATTGATCTATATATCGATCCAGATTGATGTATCATTCAACCAATCAATCAATCAATCAATCTTTAAGACATGCCATGTCTCAAGACGCTTTCCAAAAGTGTTAACAGATCTAGACCTGTGAATGATAATACATTTTATTAACAGAGACCCAACATCAAGACAAGAGAAGAAGTCTTATCTCATCTTAACCCACCATGAGTTCAGACGTTTGCAACATTTAGCAAGTTACAATGGAGAGGAACAACTTCCCTTTAACAGGCAGAAACCTCGGACAGAACCAGACTCATGTTAGACAGACATCTGAGGAGACTGTGTTGGGATTAGAGAAAGAGAGTGGTGGAAATGACCAATTCTGGCGCAAGATCACTTATAAAGTCCTCACAGAGCCTTTAAATGAAAGAGGGATGAAATAAACCACTTCAGTTCATTTCAACCCAACATGTGTTGCATGAACTAAACAAGCTTTGTTTGAAATGCTTACATGTTTTATGACGTGTCAAAGAAAAAACACTTAAAACACTCAAATTTCAAAGCACTTATGTGGTCTGTTTGCTTGCAGCTCTTTGCCTTGCCACTTATCCCCTTCATACACACACTCTCACACACACAGAAATCTCTGCATCATTGTTGTGCATGACGACCATTTCTGGGTCTTCTCTAAAGCCGAGAACACTCAATTACAATGACAACAGCGGCTGAAGATGCTTGAACACTGTAATTTGTGCACATGAAAGCAGAGAGTTTAAATGGTGATGGAGATCACACTGGAGCCTTACGGTACACACACTCAGCAGACACACAGATACACTAATTGCCCCTCAGTGGTTCCAGAAACAGTGTTTTAATGGGTTTTAGTCTGTTTGTTATGAGGCGTTTGGACACTTTCCAGTAAAAACCAATCAGTGCTTCACGTCTGTCCATCCTCAGATCCTCAACTGAGGCTGTGGAGTAAGTGATGGCTGACTAATGATTCTGTAGCATCATGTTGTACTTTACTAACATCCAATGTGCTTCTCCTCTGCAGGAGAGGAACTCGGCACACCTGAGCACATTACTTCAACTCCTGCAGGTTATTTAACCCCACCTGCACCGTTTTTCATCTCTCTTTAAATTTATTTGCATCTTTAATATCTCATGCACATAAACAAAGATGTGCATGTCTTTATGAAACAATATTTCTACTAAAGCGGCCTCCATGCAGCAGCAACAACAAATACTGAAGGTAAGAAGAATCTACAAAGTAAGAAAGGATGCTGGGTTCAAATGCCAGGAAGAAAATTGGCTCTATGAATGTTTATGAGGAAGGAAATGTCTTCAGCATGTTTGTTGGACCTCAAAGGTACACACACTGAGCTTTGGGTTGTAACACTGGATGTAAACACCACTTTTGTTTGTTTGGAAGAAAAAACCGTGGAGCCCACCTGCACAGTACAAAAGCCAGATTCTGCAGAGAGTCCTGCAGCAGCAGATAACACAGCGCAGACAGACAACAACCTGAGAGAGTCAGCTTCTATTCAACCTGCTATGAAGGTGTCGAAGATTTGGCTTTGTTCGTGAGTGTACAGAGCAAAAATATTTTTCTGGCTGCTTTTTGATGGGTCAGGCTTTAAAGGGTTAAAATGATCCGATTGTGTAACCTGAAGTTTTCATAAATATAAAAGAAAAAACAGTGTAAGAGTTCATCCTCCCACAACACGGTGAAGCTGGTAAATAACCCACTTTGGAGCTCCAGCAGCAGCCTCTGTAGCCGTTAGCTTCTTTCCCTTCCTCTGATCCTTGTAGTTTTTCTCACCTGAAGCCACAACAAACACTTAATTTCATGAAGTTTAATCCAACACCTGGTGCAACTTCTCTCACGTATCCAGAAACCAAAACCTGTGAACGGACCGTTTCCCTTGAAGGCGCCTCTGAGGTACCAGACACACTGAGGATTAATTAAATCGACCCAGCGGATGAAATACGATACAGATCTATGAACCTGTTTGATATTTATTCAAGACAGTTACTTCCTAACATCAAACTTATTTCTGATGTGATTTATTCCACTTTTAAGTGGGTCTTTTTCCCTGGAGACTGTCCCCATAGTTTGTTTGTTGACACTGAAGCTGTTTGTCCAAACTCACCTGAAAGTCAACTGAAGTGGAGATTTCATTGAGCGGCTCACTGCTGCTCTGAATGTGGAGTAAACAAACATCCCCGAAGCAAATAAGAAAGTAAGAACCCTCAGTGGTCCGTTTTATATTTTCTCTACTTTTCTTCCAGCAAGGATTAAAGGATGGGAAATAATTTGGTTGAGCTGACAGACATTTTCATGGACCAGGATCATTTGAGGACTATTTCTGCCTGTGCTGTCTCAAAACGATCACAGACTTTTTTAACGTTAGCATGAAACTCGTCCTGCAAATCCGTGCGACGTTTGAGCTGCTTCAAGCTGGCAACTCTCCCTGCCCTGTTTTCATGTCGTGCATCATTTTAACAAGCCCCTGACAAAGTATCCTCTTAGTTAGACAGGACGTTTACACTGCAAGATTTCCAGTTCCTGCTTCTGCTTTGCCTCTTGTCTGACGCTCTCCCTGCACCAGTGCTGTGCTCAGACATCCCAGCACCCACCTGCAAACGGCCTAAAACCATCCAACTTTAGCTTAGAAGCTTTCAAGTGACTCACCAGTCCATCACAGGTGCTAATGGCCGCCCTTCCTCTCACAGATCCCTCCTCCAACACTTCACCTAAGTAGTAGCACTGTGAGAATCCAGCTGGACTGATCTTTGCCCCCTCCAGGCCACCGTACCTCCTCTCTGTTAGGAAGCCTGGAGCCAGCAGGTTTGGGTTGAGGGTGAGGTTAAAGTGCAAACTGTGGCCGCCGTGCCACAACCGGTAGAAGACTCGGTCCAAGCCTGCGGGTTCCTCTGAGGCTTCCCGGCGCTGAACGCGGCGAGTGTGGTGAGACAGGATGTTGGACAGGAAGTGACCTCCGGCATCCACTCGAGTGGGGTGGACGACTTCATACTGGGGAACATCCCTCAGCAATCTCTCTGTCGGATGAATGAGAGGAAGGGTTAGTCAATCATGGGAAAGTCGGGGGTAATTAAGTAATTAAACGGCTGTAAAGCTGTAAACAAACTGGGGACGCTCTAAACAAACCCAGATGAGCGTCACATTCATCACTTTAATGTGTGAATGCAGCTGTACAGTATGAGGCGCCTGTGAGAGGAGCTCTCATTCGACTCCGTTATCCTCCTTGTACCTTCTACTCCCAGTAAAGTCAGTGAAATTAATCCGCAGATTAAAAAAAAACATCATCACAGACTGATGAAATCAAAGCTCACCTGTCCCTCAGGTGTCTCTTGATACCTGATGACCAGTGGTCAGTTGTCTGCAGTGTTACGTTCTGCGTAAACATCAGCAAACTCTGCTTCTGACCAAGGGAAATGTTCTCCATTAGGGGGCGATGTGGAGAAAATATGTCAGGATGTTTTTAAGGCAGGATCAGGATCTGGATTTGATCATATTCAGACTATTTTGACCTGCAAACAACATTTTTAGTCATAAATCTCTCCTCTCTTTTGTCTCTCTTTCCCTGCAGCCGAAAGCTCTGCCGCCCGCCTCCTCACCCCTTCCTGTGACTATATCAACCCTGTCCTTCAAAACCTCACTCATAAAGTGATCCACAACCAGGCCTCCCTCTTACCTACACCCCTTCCTGTACCCTCTGCTCCTCAGGCGCAAAACCTCCTGACCATCCCTTAGACCAAGCACCGACCCTGGGGGGGGCAGACCCTTCCATCCCTCTGGAACTCACTCCTACAACACATCCGTGACACTGCTGACGTTTTTTTTTTTTTTTTTTTTTTTTTTTTTTTTTACTGTTATTTCATTTTATGCATATCTGTGTTTGATTTAACCTGCATTTTATCCATTACCTTTTAAAGCCTCTTTAATTTTTTTGGGAAGCGCTCTATAAATAAAATAAAATTATTTTTACCATTAAATATTTCTTATCCTGCATTCTGAATATTTTTCTGCATCAATTCATAACTTTAATCTTGTCTCGCGTCCTCTAATGCGTTTTTAAACTCTCACATTTTCACATCATGATAAATTTATTCATTTAAAGACGTCAGCTCTAAGAGTTGTTGAAGAGCTTAAGCTTTATACAAACAGTCAGATGTTGTTTAGTGAGGCATTACTAAAAAAAACACTTCTGTCTGGTTTGTGCTCTCGACATAAAAATGTCAGTTTTCACATAATTTAGATCATGATTTGTTTCAGTGACATAATTAATACATTGTGAGCTAAAAGCTGAAACCAGTGCCTGTGTAGAGCAAAGTTTACATTTTCAAACTCAAACAGGAAGTCTGAGGTGGAAACTGAAGTGGCACAGAGCTGAAATATGACTTCAGAGTTACTCATGTTTACAAGGGGTGGGAATCAAAGAGTGACTCACTTGATGCTATCTGAAACCTGACACATGGCTCCGATTATAATAAAAAACATCACACTATAATAATTCATCATTAATAACTATATGTGATAAAAACTAAGCTGTAATTAACTTTCTGTATTTCCTCATCCAATCACATTTGAATTAAAACTTGCACCACAACATTGTGTTGAAACAGACTGGGTGTTGAGGAAGTTACGCTTTCAGAGTCTAATAAATTCAGGACACAATGCCTCAGCGATCCGTCTAAGAAGAGAGCCCAGCCAAATCTTCTCTCGACCACTTTCAGTGACGTCTCATTTAAAGGCAGAATTTGAGCAACGGTTCCTCAACAAGGTCTCTCTCCATTCAGCACTGCTGAAGTATATCTGATATCTGAGAGATAATGTATGAGGTGAAAGTGTTTGGAAATGAGCTGCTTGGAATTTCTCCTTGACTAAAGAGAAAGTCAGATTTCTACCGATAAATAACATGAACTAAGTTTTATCCCTGAGTGTTGAATATTTCACCTACAGAGGTAACTTCAGCTCCTGGAAGTCTTGAAAAATGACCAAATAAGGATTAACAGGGCTGTGTGGCCTTTAATGAAGTACATGCTCTCCTCCCTGGAGGATTTCTGCCTCCTGATTCTTTTCATGGTTCGTGATTTCAGTCATCATTAAAGGGCTCTCTCCACCTCTGGAATCCCACATCAACATCACTGGTACCGCCCTCTCCTGGTTAAGATCATACCTCTAAAACACATGACAATTCATTCACAGAAACAACTATTCCCCCTCCACTGCCCCTCTGTCACAGGGCGTCCCCCAGGGTTCGGTGCTTGGTCCTCTACTTTTCATTCTTTACATGCTCCCCCTCGGTAACATAACACACACTCATGGTTTTCTATTTCCACTGCTATGCTGATGATATCCAAATTTATATCTCCAAATCCATCACTCCCTCAACCCTCTCTGCTAGGGATGCACCGATATGGAAATTTATGGTAATACTAGGGCTGTCACTTTTTAATCAAGCTTTGAATATTTGTTCAAAGGTGAAGGTGAAAAACTCTAATTATCTGTTCGAATGTCGGCTGCATCCTGGAGATGTGTGCCTACGTGAAGGAAACTCCTCTGTCTGCGGACAACAACCTGAAGCTTCACATCCAAACCGTGCTGAAGTCAAGCAGCGGGGTTAGAAAACTAACACTTTTCTTTGTTCAAGACGACTTTTCCCAGGATGCAAAGTGACAAAGTAGTATATTTATTTGTGGTCCAGCTCCGCCATTACTACAAATAAATCACAGTAATTGTTTTCTTCAGAAAAAAGGACAAATTTTATATCTCACTGCTAAACTTTACAAGCTGAGTGTCAATAAACACACTGAGAAATAATTAATTTCGGTGCTGATAATCTCATTTTAAATTGAGGATTATAAACAGGAAGATACATAAAAGTGAAGCTCATACAGGAGCACTAACAAAATCCTCAAAGGGCCTCAAACTAAAGTGCAGGTAAACAGTATTTTCCCCAAAGGAATAACCACATTAAGTTTGATTTGTAACTCTCTCAAAACAAATGTTGGGGCTTTGTGCCAACATTTATGACCTGAGATCCTCACAGTTCAGCACTCTGAGGAGCTCACAGCTGACAGGAGGAGACGGAGTGCAGCCTGACTTTAAACTCCCCAAACTACAAGCTACATGGAGACGGAAAGGATGGAGGAGGCAGGGGAGTGCTTCCTACAAGACATGAAGAGATAAGCTCTGTGATGGGATGAATATCTCCATGTTCACAGCAGCCGAGTGGAAACAGATCACTTTCTGAGGGCAAAGATGAAGCATCCTGCTGGAGATTCTGTTTCCTGACCCGGTCCATGAGGTCAGAGGTCAGAGTCAGCTGGGATTTTTTATTCTGGCCCAAGGCCAGGCTGAGCAGATGTTTGCTTCACATGAGACCTGAAGCTTTGATGATTTAATGGAGAGCAGCGCTCTGCACAGCTACCAGGCTGCAGCTGAAAGTCAGCTCAAACTTTTGTAAACACAACTCACAGCTGTCCTGCCCTCCACGGTGAGGACTGCTGGTCTCTGCACGGCGCTCAAACTAACGCGAGTTCATCTACAACAGCAGCACCAGATTACAAGACCACATCATCAGATTTCGCTCTTAACTGACCTGGTTCATGTGATAATCCCAACGCTCTGCAGTTTCCCAGCAGAAGTGCGATGAAGAAGTGACTGAGGGAGACTCCTCGTCCGGAGGCGCGGAGCCCGCAGTCCAAACGGGTCATCTTGTCAGGACTCTGGCCTGGATTTAAGAAGCATTTAATGGCTTTCCAACACAGCAGCGATTATCAATTCAAATGAATCCCATCAGGGCTGGAGGGACTGTTCGCCTTTGTTGCGGCCATGCACTCAAACTGTGTCAACTCCAGCAAACTTCTCCAACTCAGGCCTGAACATCGTCTCTTTCAACGGGGCGTTTTCGTTGCATTTGCACGCTTTTCAGAACCGTTACAACGTCGGTGTTCGCGCCTGAGCTGCCTCCGTCCTCCATCAGTCTGCCACCGACAGCCAGTGACAGCTTCAACATTTCTTCAGCAAACTTTCGCAGAGCCACCCCCACAGATGGGTGGACTTAAGACAATGGGCTATCTTTCAGCGGGGCAGCAGGCTTAAAGGGGAATGCTACTCCAAGAAACTGGATACACTGCTCCAGTCCAGCTGGCAGTGGCTCCAAAAAGTGAGGTCCTTCGAGTTTTTCCACTGGGTCAGATGAGGATGCATTCACGTGGAGTCAGAGAAGTGAAGACACATCAGAGGCGTCTGCTTGTGCAAAGTTCCCTCCTACCGTGCGTAAAAACTGGAGAGATAAGTCAGAGGACTGTTACAAAACTTCACTGAAGCAGTGAGGAGGAATGGGAACGGCTAAAGCATCATGTTCGGAGAGGTTCCTGATTAAAAAACTTATTTTATAATCCAACATGCAGTCAAGTTACGTTGCATTTTAAGACAGTATAACGCTTCTTGATTTAGTTTGCCCAAATAAAAATGCTTAAAGGTTTCGTCACATCAATAAATGTGAAATAAAATAAAACATGTTGCATGGAAAAAGTTCACATTGTCTGTAAACTCATGATCAGTTTTACTTCATAGGTGTCCTGAGCTTTGTGCCCCCTCTAGCGGAAATATCGAGGTATTGACCACAACCGGTGCAGAAAAAGTCTATTTTCTGTTTCTGCAAACTGTGAAACATTTCTAATGACAAGTTATGTCCTTTTATTAATTATAAAACATGAAGTTAAATGAAAAAAAATCACAACTGGAGAAAATTTTTGTAGAAGATTTAGTTTGTTTTGTTCAGCAGATATCTCTGATATTAATCTTTTATATTCTTTCATTCTTCCAGTTCTCGATATTTTACACGACCCACGTTTGAACCAGCAGCAAACTCATTTCGCCTTAATTCATTAAATAATTACTTACGTAGAAGATTTATTTGTTTATTTGCTTATTTGTTTTTTTGTTTGTTTGTTTTGGTGAAGAGTGCAAATCAATAAACACTTCCGCAATTTACCCTACCCTAATTTTGGTACCTATTGCTAATTTTATTGCTAATTATTGTTTACTTACTCCACACTTTATTTTATTGAATATTTTATTATTATGTTGAAATACTGAACACAGCATTTCGATAAATAACAATTCGACTTAGTTATTATTTTTCCACTTATTTTCGACATACATTTTTTAAAAAATTTATTTTGGCTCGTTACTCCACCAACACATTTCACCGATTGTCAGCATTCAAATATTAAAATGTTCAGCATGTTCAGAAGATTTGTGAGTACATGTTTCACATTTCTAACCCTTGTACTTTTTAAAATAGTCACCATTTTCCAATTTTTTTTTACCCATTAAAATGAATGGAATGATATGGCACCATAGAAAACTCACGGCTGATGATGTCATAAGGGGTTTCCAGGATTTAAATAGGGCTGGTGGTTAGGGTTAGGGCTCAGCAAAACAACATTCCAGCATTTGCTGCAAGGAACCCCACCCCCAATTATGTCTATTTATTTATTGTTTATTTTATTCCTGTGTATATTTTTAGGTCCCTTAATGAATAGTAACGTTTTTATGAGTCTGAATTTGCAAAATTACCAAATTTCATCCGTCGCCCTCAGGCAGGTCATAACAAAAAGAAGAAAAAAAAAACGAAATAAAAGTGCAATTCAGAAATACACAGAGTTTTAACGAACAGGATGGACGCAATTTGTACACAACTCACAAAAAGGAGAGCTATCTGTGAGCAGGGCACATCAAAGCTCTCAGCAGCAAGAGAGATCTCAGGGTCGTTTCTAGGATTTCCAGCTTTTCTGTCACGTTTTCATCAGCCAATCGTGGCTCAGCTGAGGAGCGACACACCTGTATAAAAGCAGACCCCATCTCTCTGTGTGTGTTTGGATGAAGAGGCGGCACAGGAGAAGTGGAGCATCAGTGTCGATTTGCCGTATCACCTGCTGAGCGCGCAGGTCCCTCTCTTTGAAGATGGACAGGAAACTGAATTACAGCGGACCAATGAACCGGAGTTTTCATGGTTATGACAAATTCAGCTTTGAAGACATCGACGTGAGCGCAGACGGCGCTTTCATCCTGAGGATCCTCATCTCTGTGGTTTACTCTGTGGTGTGCGCGATGGGTTTGGTGGGGAATCTGCTTGTCTTTTTCCTCATGAGGTTACGACAAGGGCGAAAAAAGTCAAACATCAACATCTTCATCATTAACTTGGCGGTGACAGACTTTCAGTTCGTACTCACTCTGCCCTTCTGGGCTGTAGACACTGTGCTCGACTTCAGCTGGCCGTTTGGAGACGCTATGTGCAAAATCATCCTCTCTGTCACCGTGATGAACATGTACGCGAGTGTGTTTTTCCTGACTGCTATGAGTGTGACCCGATACTGGTCGGTGTCCTCTGCCCTGAGGAAGAAAGCATCCAGGAGGTTCAGGGGTGTGAAGTGGGTGTGCGTGGTGCTGTGGGTGGCAGCGACAGCGGCCACAGCTCCCACAGCAATCTTCTCCACTGTGACTGTGGTAGCTGGGGAGAAACTCTGCCTGCTCAGGTTCCCTGACGGACACGACTGGCTCGCGCTCTATCACATCCAGAAAATCCTGATAGCCTTCATCATCCCCATGATCATCGTCTCTGTGAACTACCTGATGCTCCTGCGCTTCGTCAGACGGAGGAGCATGGACAGCAGCAACCCCAGACGAAGGACTAGAATCACCAAATCTGTCGCTATCGTTGTTTTGTCTTTCTTCTTCTGCTGGATGCCAAATCATGCCATCACATTCTGGGGCGTGTTGGTCAAATTTAACGCGGTAAACTGGGATAAATCTTACTACATGGTGCACACGTACGTGTTTCCCGTCACTGTGTGCTTGGCGCACGCGAACAGCTGTTTGAATCCGGTACTTTACTGCCTGATGAGGCCGGAGATCAGGAAGATGCTCAACAGTTTGGTTTTCAGAGTGTCCATGCCATCCCACAGTAAGGGTGGCACTACGCGCTGTTTTACGCACGGGGACACTCAGGGAGCTGGACCGATTCAGATGGTGGACAACGGAGAGTACAAGCTGTCTCACATGGACTCCAAAGGGTTAACAGCCTCCAACTTTATCCCATACACCAGATAACTTCAGGCTGGGGAGAAATACACCTGACGCTCTGCTCCATCATCCGGAACTGGCACGACTCGTGCGTAATGACGCTATGTGGACAGTGTGTCTGAACAATTTATGGACTCGCAGTATAGATGCACGCTTTATTACACGATTATCATAATAAAATGTATTTATGATGACAAAGATTTTCAGGAACTACTGCAGGAAATGTCACAAAAGAAGCGCATTTACTGAAAGCTCCGAGCGAAACTGCACAGAATTTTTTATATGAAAACATTCTCCAGAATCCCGTAGATGCATCGCGCTCTCTTTGCGCTTTTGTAAATTCTCCGTGAAGCTGATTTTAGATATGAATTATATATTTTTCTTGTATTTAAATGCCTACACAGAACATCTCAGATGACATCCAGGATGCCTTCGACTCTCCAACATCATTAAAGCTCAACGGACTGAGCAGCAGTCTCTGATCACTTTTGCCTATCTATAAATTATTTGTGGAAAGTCTGAGTTGTTTTTTAACTACACCATTTGGGGGGGAAAGAGTACATAATGTATATCTGTTACATTCTTGGCTTGAATACCCGCCATTTCCATGTAACAAAAGAAGCTAATAGTATGGACCGTTTTTATTATAGCGGATGAAGCAGGCGGGGGAGACCGGGGACAGTTGCAACATGTCATTTTGTCCAATCAGGAAAAAACTAGAGCAACGTCACTCACACTGCACAAGCTCATTTGGATGCCCCAGAAAAGGGAAGCTCCGTAACGGCGCCGGATCAGATGGTTTCCATTCAAGTCAATGTGTCAACTTACACTGGATCCGTTCCGTTGCGGCTCAGCTGCGTGGCTGGTCCGGCAGGTCGCAGCTAATCCGCAGCCATCCTATTATTGCCTGATGCCAGAGCTGTGACGCATCAATTCGGAGTAGAGAAAATTGAGCGGGACAGGAAGTATGGCACGGAAACTGACTTAAAAGAGCCTGGGACTTTCAAAATAAAACAAAACGTGTCAAAACTAGATCGTATCGTTAGCTTTACCAATGTAAGAAAACGACACAATGAGCGAAGACACGCCAGGAATCAACAGGTTTGAGGTTTAACAGCACAACATGAATGAAGAGAGGTTTATCAATGGAGAGGAAAGCGCGGGAATTCCGCGGTCTCGCGACTCCAGCTGTCTGTCTGACAAACGCAGTCAACAGCAGCTGCAACGCAGACGCAGCCGGTGTATTTGAGGAGTTATGCTTTGCTTTTGTTAAACTGCTGTCACTGTTTTTGTGATTCAGCTAAAACTTGTGTGATTTAAACGAGTGATTTAACTTTTAGCTAAAAGTGGTTAGCATGTGTCAAGTCACATTGTTTAGCTAGCACGTGTGGTTTCATCATGGCTGCATTAATATGAAAACAGACCACCTACCAGTATTTTTAACCTTTTAATAAGTTTTTACTTAAATATGATAAAGTAATTTAGAAAATTACATTAATTGGCCCATAAATTGTTCCGTTTTCTGTCACGAAAGCCGATAATCTGAATCTTTGACGTCTGCACAAAAGGCAAATCTATAGTTGTCATCTGATCAAAGCTGATAAATAAATAATCAAATTTTATTTACACTGTAATACTATGCTGCATTATAACACTAAAATATAGCATACTTGTAACATGTTGCAACCATCCCCAAATAGCGTTGCAGCTGTCCCTGGGCCGAGGTCAGCTGCAACATCTGACGCTAAACATTCAAAATGCAAATGTGTGCAAAATGTACTTTATGTAATCATCTTTAAAAGGTTTTAGCTATTAACAAACAGGTGTATGTTTATTGTATAAAAATTTGGTTTGTTGAATCCCAACCATGTCTGAATGACAGAATCAAATGCAAAAAGTGTTGCAACTGTTCCCGGTCTCCCCTGCGTCTGAAAATAAGAATTTATAAATGAGAGATGATTTGTTTGAAATCAGACATAGATATTGTCTTATTTATTTATTAATTTTATTTAATTTAATTTTTATTTTATTCTATTTAACTTTGGCTCTTGAAAAGTGAAAAATAAAAAAGAAGAAAATGACTCACTGACAGTGAAACATTGATTCAGATGCATTGCATTGGACTGGTGTGGCTTTCAGGCTCTCTTTCATTCTGTGCATCCTGTTTAACTAACTTGAATAAATGTCCTGTTGAAAATATATTTGCCGTCTCTGGTTATTTTTGTCCACAGAGATGAGAGCTGTCACTTGGCATTGAGAAACGGTGGTGTAAAATATTTCATGTCTTAGCAAAGGACTGAGAATTTCCAGTTTTTTTTTTTTCTGCAGCCACTCTGAAGCAGAGGAGACACTCGAACATATACAATATTTTATTTGTAGACGTATAACAGCTCCTCACATCTCACCAAACAAGAAAAAAAAGAGGACATTTGACGGTGACATCAGGAGGCTGCAGAGGTACTGTAGGCAAAGTGCATTAATCAGACCCATCTCTGTGTAATCTGATCCAGTCTTTTGGAGAACTACTCTGCTGCCTGCAGTATCTGTGCACATCCGTTACTCTGATGCAGTGCATGTTACAAGGCATGCAACACCTAGAAACAGGTTCAGTGACAAAAAGCTGACAAGGTTCATTGTCTCCTTAAGTTACAAAGTAATGCCACAAACCATGTGATAAAAACTGAAAACCCTCAGAATACTTAAAGCGTACAAAAAGGTACTTGACTATTTACAAAATTCAAGTTAATTTTGTACAAAGTAAAAGTGCATCAAATGTTTTAAAGCTCATCCTGAAGGTTTTCCAGGATCGTGTTTTAAAAGAGGAGTGAAGATTCTTTCTGTGGAGACTGAGGAGTCTCTGTAAATGAAGCAACGTGAATCTTCTTTGTATTCTGGAAACTTTGGATCTGTTTTTTTTTTCTTAATAAATTATAATGAGCTGAATAATATGTGGCAGATAATACATTTTAAACACCAGATTCAGTATACAATATAGTAACTTTACATTTGTGGTAGCTTTAGGGTGGAAAGTCACCCTTGAGGTTTTTCCAAGTATTCAAAAAAAATTTAAGAGTTAAATAAATATACATCTGAAAGAGACAAAGGTGTGATTGGCTGACGCTTGCCTCAATTTGTGGCTTGAAACTCTAAGAATAGATCATCAAAACCTTCCTCTCTTCTTTTTTCAGACAATCGTAGCTCCAGCCTGAAGCAGGAGGCTCGTAGATCTGTGAATTTACGACACAGAGGGCAGTGGAGTACGTAGACAAAAGAGGCCCTAATGTCGCAGCAGTGCAGGAATGCTAAGTGAGTGTGACAGTGCTGACTCTCGGGGGGGTCAGGGGTCATGGCGTGGGACAGATCCAGTGCGCTGAGCGAGCCTCTCTTCAGCGGTCATGCAGAGCTGTCTTTGCGGTGCCACTGTGTTGTTTTGGAGCAGCAGGGGGAGGTGGGTTGGTCCCTGAGTGACGGGTCCCCTGTGGAAAAGGTGTCTGCTGGGGGGCCCTCAGCCTGCGTTACCGTTCTTCGGCTACTTTCCCGTTTGCCTCTTGCTCTTCTTCTTCCTTTCGCTTCTGCCTTCGGAAGAATCCGAGCTGGAGAACAGAAAAGAGCCAGAGAAAAAAAAATAAAGTTATAGTGAAGTTTGTAACCACAAACACAAACATTAACCTGCATTTTTGCTGTCATCCAGCAGGGGTCACAATTTGACATGAATGACTTGAGTTTCTATGTTTCAGTCAGTGACTCCCTCTGCCTCCAGAAATGCATGATGATCTATTTTGAGTGTTTCTGCTTTTCCATTTAAACAAGTTGAGGAAACAAACTGTCAGATCGTGCAGACACACTCTTCTTCAACCAGCTCCTTTTGGGGGGATACCGAGGCGTTCCCAGACCAGCTGAGAGATATAATCTCTCCATCGTGTCCTGGGTCTACCCCAAGGTCTCCTTCCAGATAGGCATCTAGGAAGAATCCTCACTGAGGAGCAGCGGCTCCACTTTTAGCCTCTTCTGGATGTCTGAGCTCCGAACCCCGATCTCTAAGGCTGAGCCCAGACACCCCAAAGAAAGCTTCTACAATAAATGTCCATGAAAAAAGGGGTTTTGTACTAAAATTTTGTGAGTCACGAAAATCAAAAATATTGATATTTACACATTTCTTTTAGTAATTTAAAGAGGCTGTGAGGACTATCTGTTTGAAGTGGATCACAGCAACACCTTTTGGCTGGAATCATGCGCACACGGTCATGATGACATGACTCTTAACAAGGCGTGTTTGTTTTGGAAATGAATGGAGATCAGATCTTCTTTTTAACACTACTTTTCTTTGTTCAAGACAACTTTTTACTGGATACAACGTGACGAGGCAAGGTATTTATCAACAGTTACACAGCGCTGTTGTTTGAAACGTGACAACAAGTTAACTTTATCAGTTTGTACAGTAGTTTAGTAGCCAGATATATTTAGTGCCTCTCACAGCCTGGTGCTCTGAGACGTATCTGTAGGCTAACATGTAACGTTAGCGAATCCTCATGTCCTGCTCATCTACCAATCAGAGCTAACGTAACCTCGCTCTTCATTTTATTGACAGACTCTCAAGTTTGATCAGATTACTGCAGAATAACTGCTGCATGTGGGTTGGAATGGACATTATCACAGTTTAGCTCATGTTTTAGCCTTTAGCCTGCGCTATCACTCTCCCATTTAGCTTTCTTCTTCTCCTCTGTCCTTTTTCTGTCTGACAGTTTAGCTCCAGTGTCCACCATCACGACTAAATTAATCCAAAAGATTGTTTTCAGCAGAGAAAAACTCAGAGCTCTCTTCTCAGCTGGCGTGGTGTTGTCATAGAGACGTCAACGTGCCGGAAATCAATCCAGTCCTGTCCGACCTGATCAGGAAGCTAGGAAACAGCATTTAGAAATAACCTATATTGGTGCTGATAATCTCAGTTTAAGTTGTGGATTAGGATCAGGCAGATATCTAGAAGAGAGACTTTTTCAAGATCACTTGGAAAATCTTCACAGGGACTTTAATGTGAAAAAACAGTACACCATGCTTTCATAATTCATGAAAAAAAAATAAAAAAAATAATGAAACAAAGAAATGTCACAGCTATTAATCTACTGCACACGCTCTTCCCTGTTAACAGGTGTTATTTAATGCAACACCACAAGGTGGCAGCGTGGTTCCACACCTTTAAAAGCATAAAAGGGCTGAAAAATATCAAGAGAGCTGAATCCATTTGATCTTTACTCTATTGTGGTAAAATAAAATCAGAAAACCTCTACTGATTAAATTTTCTGACTTACCTTCCAAAGAGCTAAACTGAGCAGAGCGAGCAGTAAGAGTCCTCCCAGTGTGCTGCCAATGATAATCCAGATGGAGATCCTGTAATCGCCCTCCTTCCTGATCTCCACAACAATCTGTGAAAGAGGAGACGAGGATGTTTGAATCAGGAGAGAAGAAAATCTCACCTCACAAACAACTAACTACAAAACTACAAACAAACACTCCAGAAGAAGCAGATATTTCAGGACGGGGAGTCCAATCATTCTTTTTCGTTTTTATACATGACAAATCGAGACCACAAGACCCAGAGAGGCACATTTGGAGAGAATAATCTCACTGCAGCTTTTAGAGAAATCTAGAATTTAAATGTCTAGAACTCAGACGTTTGTCTGACCTTATTTTCTGAGCCAAAAAGTTCTAAACCCATTTATTTTGGCTCGACTGTGTTTGCTCAGAGAGACATAAAAAAGATGCACTGTTTGACTTTTTGTGCAGGCCAATAGATGGCAGCACAGAGCATTTATTAGCTCAGACTCTTACATGATGTGCTGCTGGTCCTTTCGGTCCCTGAGCTCCACACAGCACATGTGCTCGAACACAGCAGTCGCTCCGTTTCTCTGCTGGTTCAGCTACACCGTGCCCGGCTCAACTGGAGCTGAGCCGAGTGTTATGACTTATAAAAGTTAGAGTAGAAAAATATCTTCTTCTTCTATTGATGTAGACTAAAATAGATATTGCAGTTTATTATTCTAACCCCCTTTTTTATACGTTTTACAGACTGGTAGGATCTCCTGGAGTACAAATCCAGAGTCTGAATCCGTTCAGGTTTATAAAACTGTTATGAGCTCAGATCTGAGTCAGCGCAGACCTGGAGCAGAGACAGTTCACAGCATCAGCTGTAATGGACTCACATGTCTGACAGGCCTCTCTTCATGTAAGAACATCAGGCCGGAGGAGGGAAGCTCCACAGACGCGCTGGTTACGAGTTCCAAGATTTTAAACTTCAGCTGGAAAGGAAATGAAAACATGCTGCCAGATTTTCAAACATCTCACACGGCAGAGAGACTCCGAAGCTTTCATCAGCAGAACAAAAGAAAGATGAAAAACACATTTACATGCAAATGTGTGACCATAAATCTGCAGATTTCCAGTTTTATGCGTGCACCCCTGGGGGGGTTTATACTCACTGCATGTAAGGTATCTATTCTGAGAGCTCCTGTGATTCTGACGGCGATCTCTCTGTAGGAGGCCACGTTGACAGTGCACTGGATCGGCAGGGTCAGGGTGTTGGATTGATTCTGTATGAAAGGAAACAAAAACAGATATCAGGAAAAAAAGTTACCAAAGATGAAGTTGGAAGAAAATCTAACTTGTTTAAACTCTTTGGGAGGTTTGCTCTTTACCAAACGGGAGAAACGTGAAAGGTCCTCGGGTGATGCCCTGCTGTGCGCCACATGCTGAGGTGGTAAACAGTGAGAACCGTCTCTCTGTGGGAGACATTTAAAATACATGTTAGCATATCACCTTCTCAGCTCTGTACAGTCTGCAGAAACTCAACAGCTCTCACAGCCTACGTCTTTAAATGAATGGATTTATCAGGACGTGAAAATGTGAGACGAGGACACAAGACCAGATTAAAGTTTTGAGATGGAGCAGAAAAGACAAAAGTTGATCAGAAGGAAGGATCAGAAATATTTAAGACTCAGGCTGGGTATCAATCAAAAATTTCAAATATGTGTACTGTATCGATACTTTTCTAATACAAATTTTATAATTTCAATTCTAACGAAAAGAAAATTACATTACACATTATATTATAGTTTATGAAATGTCCCTTTAATAAGGTGTTTACTGTGTCGCCTAGTAGCAGCGTCATCAAGCAGCGCCTGTCATCCTTTTTTTTGCTTTGCTTCGACACATTAAAAGACGAGCTGCGCTGGTCAGACATGTAAACTTTACTCCTGTTTTCTTTTGCTCTTTGAAACAACAGTGATGGTGAAGTGGAGGCAACTATTTTACTTTATGATAGAGTAGTAGCCGTACAAGCGACTTTGGTAAGGTTGGAGTGTTTAATAAAACAATCGAGCAGTTTGTGAAATCCCAGTGTTTGTGTGGACCTGAGTTTCTGCCTGACGTTTTCCTTCACTCTCTACGGCTTCAGCCAAGCTACACAGAGACTCCAAAAGACATTATAATACGAAAATAAACAACAAATAATCACTGTGCAAAGTGACCGGTCAGTCCATTCTTTTTTTTTTTTTTTTTTTTTTTTTTTTTTTTTTTAAGTCAAAATATCAACCCTCCTATTTTATCTGGGCTTAGGACCAGCAAAAGTGACCTAAAAGAAAAAGTATGAGCGCGATTCATTTGCATGAAGTCATCTGCTCTGGATGCAGCTTGAATGAATGGATGAATGGATGGATGGATGGATGGATGGATGGATGGATGGATGGATGGATGGATGGATTGATGGATGAATGGATAGATAGACATAGATGCACAGACAGACAGACAGACAGACAGACAGACAAACAGATAGACAGACAGATAGATAGATAGATAGATAGATAGATAGATAGATAGATAGATAGATAGATAGATAGATAGACAGACAGACAGACAGACAGACAGACAGGCAGGCAGGCAGGCAGGCAGGCAGACAGACAGACAGACAGACAGACAGACAGGCAGGCAGGCAGGCAGGCAGGCAGGCAGACAGACAGACAGACAGACAGACAGACAGACAGACAGACAGACAGACAGATAGATAGATAGATAGACAGATAGATAGATAGATAGATAGATAGGTAGGAACTTTATTGATCCCTTGGGATGTTTCTCTCAGTAAATTCAGATTCCAGTGGCAGGTAACACCAAAGGATGGAACAGCACACAAAAAACAAAGATCAGATTAAAACACAAGTTATATTCAAGTAATATACTAAACTGTGCAATGACCCAAACAGCAGCAGCAATGATAAACATGTCTAAATTAAAAAAAAAAAGTCTGAATATGAAAAACAATCCTGATCAAATCCAGATCCTGATCCTGCCATAAAAACATCCTGACATATTTCCTCCATATCGCCCCCTAATGGAGAACATTTTCCTTGGTTAGAAGCAGAGTTTACTGATGTTTGCGCAGCACGTAACACTGCAGAAAACTGACCACTGATCATCTGGTATAAAGAGACACCTGAGGGACAGGTGAGCTTTGATTCACGTTAACACTCACCTGGTCGATGTAGAAGTCATCTATCTGCAGGAGCTGGTTCCCGTTTTTAGTCATTTCAGGGATCTCGATGTTCAGCTGCACATCATTTACAGGGAAGTAGCCGAGGTTCTGAATCTAAAGCGGAACAACAGGTCGGTTATTTCCAAGTTTAGTTTTCCTTCAGTAAATTTAAGTTCCTGTGTTGATGCTTTTGGCACTCACCTGGAATGTGAAGTTAAAAGGAGGTCCGATAACCCCCGGCTCCTCCAGCGACAGCTCAGATTTGATATCATACCGAGTCGGATTGGAATCCCTTTAAAGACCAAACAGAGAAAATGTGAAGAGCAATTATCTTCCATTTATGTGGTTTAAAGCACATGTCGTGAGGTGGACTGCGTGATATCAAAGTGAAAATATCTGCGTCCTATTTCCCAACACCTGGAGCATTATTAGTCAACAGTTTCCAGATGCCACCCCATCGCTTTGTTCCGGCATTTCCGGTCCACTGCTTCCAAAACCACCTCCACATCTTGAGAAATACACACTGCTGGTTCGTGATCAAGAAAATAACAAACCGAGTGAAGAGAAGGTCTGCCTCGTATTTCAGGGAGTAATAGATGTCGTTGAAGTTATCAGCTGTGCTCACTTCCTCTCCATCACTGCAGAGAAAACAGGAGGCAAAGAATGTGGACGACGATCACTCAGCGTGAAACCTCATTTCTTTCTTCTTTTTTTTTTTAAACAGACAAAATCAGAAAGGATGCAAATCATTTTCAAATAAGTGGATTTGAAAGTTCACACCTTCTAGCCTCCAGGTGGATCCTGATGTGCTCCAGGAAGACGGTCCGACTGAACTCAAACTCCAAACGAAAAGTGACCTGAGACGAGGAGAAAACAAGAGTTTCATCTGTTTGTTAATCGGTCTTCATCTGTTGCATTCACAGAGCTCAGAGGCGTCTTTTGACCCAACATGCTCCTGTCGACACACTCTCTGACAGTAAAGACCCGTCAACGCGGATCACAGAGGAAATCCTGCAATAACCTGCAGAAGTCTCCAGCTGTGACTGCAGGCAGCGACGGCTGCGGCACGGTCGGTACTGCTTAAGGAGAGACAGGAAACTTCTCCTTAGCTTGATGACAACTCAGCAAATACAAATCATCAAGACTACACACACACACACACACACACACACTCACACACACACAGGACTAACTATGAGCACAGATGCTAAAAAGAAGCAAAGAGACAAAAACAGATGAGGCAACAGGAGAGAAAATAGAAAACAGGGGAAGGAAGCTCAAAGAAAAACAGAGAGCGAGCCCAGGAAAGGAGGCAGGAGAGTAAAAAAGAGAAGACATTAAAAAAAAAAAAGGAGAAGAGAAGAAAGGAGACGAGAGGAAATGCAGGAGAGGATGAGAGGGAAGAAAAGCAGAGAAGATGAGAGGAGAGGAAAAAAGAGAGGAGATAAGAGTGGACAAGAGGAGATGGAGAAGAAAGGAAAGCAGAGGAAAAGTTGAAGCCAAGAAAGGAGAAAGAAGTCGAGATGAAAGGAAGGAGAGAAAAGAAGAGAAGAGATGATGGGAGAGAAGATGAGTGGAAAGAAAGGAGAGGAGAGGAAAAGAAGTAGACAGGAGAGGAGAGGAGGGGAAGCAGAAAAGAAGAAATAGAAGAGTTGAGATTCAAGATTCAAGAAGCTTTATTGTCATACTAACACGTTTACACATGGACGGCATGAAATTTACTCTCAAAGTCCTGTTTTAAATATCAAAAGAACAAATTCTAAAAAAAATAATACAAGGAGAGAAGCAAGTAAAACTACACTGCAAAAACTGACATCAAAGCAAGTGTGCTTTTGTCTTATTTAAAGTAAGAATTGCCTCATTATACTTGATATGAGTCACATTCAACAGACGAGTCCAGGAACATGTCTGATTTAAGATATTAAAAGACAAAAATAAGATCTGAATTACCTGCAACAAGTAAAAAAATCTGCCAGTGGGGTCAGAAAAATTTACTTGTCAAGTTTAGAATAATGTCTAAATACAAGAAACTTTCACTTACTCCACTGGCAGATTTTTATTTACTTTTTACAAACAATTCAGAGCTGATTTCTGTCTTTAAATATCTTTAAATGAGACGTGTTTCTGGACTGGTCTGATGAACGAGGCTCATATTAAGTCTAAAAAGACATTTTTACTGAAAATAAGACAAAAGCACTTCCTAAGATTTCAGTTTTTGCAGTGTATAAACATCCGACTAGCATAAAAGTACAAAAATTAAAAATATAAAAGTAACGACAAAACAAACTAAGGCAGCTGATTTTAGCACTGCTACATGCGTGAAGTAGTCCAGGGATTGCACTCACTTGTAAAGTGCAGAAGAAAAGAGAAGAGCAAAGAGAAGAAAAGGGAAAAGGAGAGGAGAGGAGATGAGAGGAGAGATGGTTAAAAGAAAGAAAGCAGAGATGATGAGAGTGGACAAGAGGAGATGGAAGGAGAGGAAAGAAAGAAGAGGATAGAAGCAGAGAGGACAAGAGTTAGGAGAAGAGAAGGGGAGGATAAAGTGACAGCAGAGCAAACGCAGCAGAGCGTTGCATTGTTTACGGTCGTCTTTGCTGAAATGAAATCCTGACTGATTCTTCCAGAGAGGAATGCAAAACAACATTTACTGCAGCTCCTGACATTTAACAGACTCCAGACTCAGAATATACCATGAAAAGACCTGCTCTCATCAGATCCTGGAATTCATCTTTGAATACATTTCTAAATGAGAATTGATCATTACAGATTTTACTGTTTAAGCTTGTTTACGAAATAATGAGATCATCCTACTGATTTTAGGAGTTTGTAAATCAACTTTTTATTATGAGATGTGTCTTTATTAAGATTGATTGCTTTCAAAATAACTGCATTGTTTTCTGTGACGGTTATTTTGGAGATGTAGAAACATGCATACATTTAAAAAATACACAGACAAAGACATGCAAATAGAAAACAACGTCTTTCCTGTTTTCAAAAACTGGACGATTCTTTGTTATGGACATCTTGCAGACAACACACACAGAAGAACGCTTGGGTGACGTGCATGAGAGTGGTAAATGTTTGGTGGCTGTGATTTTCTGTGGCATGAAGCTTCACTTCTTTGTGTTCAGTCAGAGTCCAAAACCACATTCTCTGTCCATCATCGAGCTATTAATCGCAATAACTTGTTTTCCTTGTTCACTGCAAACTCATTTGTCATCAATGAGTGAAAACAGGACGCATTTAAGGGCTCACTTAGTGGTGGCTGCAGTAAAGTTTGCAGTACATACAGAAAGTCCAAAGAGGAGCGCTCTCTGGATACTTTAAACAGCCTGCACTGAGGTTTCTGCTTTCTCTCGGCTAAGCAGCACTTTGGGCAGCTTTGGCGGCAGCAGAAGCACAATCAGGCTCTGTTCAAGTCCGTGCCACACTTTTAAAAGGCCTCGACCGAAGCGGATCAGAGCTGCGGCTCTGGAGGGCTGAATCAGAGGGTATGAATCACTCAGCGAGTTTAAAGAGTGAGCTGAGTCCGGTTGGTTCAGCTATCAGGGATCATTACGCTGAAACGCATGACCTCAGAGATCACTACTGTTTGTAACAAAGCTCGGATGAATCACCTTTATTAGTTCATTTCTTCAGCACACGGACAGACTGTGCATCAGACGTCAGTAAAGCTTAAGAATAATGTGCTTTCTCTTTGATGGCTTCATCCCTTTCAAAGTTTGCTCAAACATCACCTCCTGAAAAATAAAAAAACTTCTTAGTTTTTTGCTTTAAGACTCACTGGAAAGCGCAAGAGTCCCATAAATATCGCTGACATTAAAAGCTCGCAAACTGCTGAGTTGAACGTGAGAATCAGGAACAGATGAGAGAAAAACGCTCCCGCTGTCTCTCACCTGATGCTCTCAGCGAACGCAGGAGAAAATGTTCTTAGAAACGTCTCAGCGATGCAGCAGCGTGATAACAGAGTGACAAACAAAGGTGATGCTGAGTTCGGTTTTTTAAGGCCTACAGGGGAAGAAAGTGATACTTGAAGAGGTTTCTTTTCCAAATAGGCGATTGCTTTTTCAACCCAAACCCATAAGGAAATTCTTTCGAAATGTGCAGAGTCACTTTGAGAGCAGCGTGAGTGATGCAGCAGCCCTCACATATGTTATGGCTCCTGTCCCAGAAATTCTCCAGACTGCACTCTGCAGGTTTTCAGTTACAGCAGCGTGTTTTTTGTGCCAGTGACAGTGTGTCCTCTTTCACCAAGAATGTTAAACGAAGGAAAATCGACTGCGTGGAGGTCCGTTCTTTACATCGAGTCTCATAAAGTACGAGCGAGGAGGTGTCTTTATGTCTCTCTTTCTTCCCTCAGTATGTCCGCCCTCAGTCAGTGCAGAAAGCAGAAGCTGGACCGTTAACGAGGTCGAAGAAAGAGTCTCACATCCCACCTGTGTTTAAATCCCCCTCACTGGCTCCCCGTCACATATAGAATCCAATTTAAAATTCTTACACTTACTTGCAGATCTCTATTTCACATTTACACCTCAGCACTCGTGGTGACTCTGTGATCCTCTGCCAATCATGTGACCAGAGCAGTTTTAATGCTGCCAGTGTGTAAGAAAATTAACTTGTCTCTTACTTTCTTGGCTCATATTAAAGAGGGGGTACAGTGCTGTTCTTTATTCTGTCCCTCTGGTGCCGCCGTATTTTCTTTATAGGATTTACAGCTGAAAGAAGAATCCATTTTTTTCCCCTCTCTGGTGTTTTAGAAAACCCTCATTTCTGGAAACACTTGGTTTAGTTGCTGTTTCTTTAAGGCTCCCTGTGTCTCAGCACTATGGGCATCCTTAGTGTTTGAGGCCCGCTTCTCCAATGTGTCATAAACCAGTTAAGATATCCTTATTCCATGACCTCATCATTACTGTTTTGAGCGGTTTGCTAACAGATTCAGGGATTTCTGATTTCTGAAAATCTGCACGTTTAGTCTGAACATCCAGCTTTGTTACTTTATATTAATATTTAAATTATGGGAAATCATAAAAAAAACCTCTCTGAGTTGTTCAACCATTTATCAGAGCATTTTTTGAGCTGCTATATTGCACTTAAAATATGTTGAACTGAGTGGAACCTGACTGGGTTCTGTTAAAATACATTTTCTGAATTTTATTGTTTCTGATCTAAGTGCTCCAGAAAATAAAAATAATAAAAATAATTAAAAAAATAAAAAATAGAAAAATTCTGGATGAAATGTTTAAATGCTAAAAATCACTTCATATCACCTGCATTTAAAATTGAAAATTAAAGGTTAACATAACTTTAATAAAATTACAAAATGAACAAAAATCCAGGGAGCACATATTTGACTGGTATTAATGTGAAATAGCTGATAATTAACCTCAATGTTTCTGTCCAACATGTACTTTCTTTCATTCCTGCTGGTCTGAGGTAATGTTTTCCTGAAATGAAAGTGTGATTTACTTTTTCAGTTTGGAAAGATTTTGGGTTCAAAGGAGGGAGAAGAGAAAAAGATACTCAACCAGAGCTTAAAACATATTACACAACCTGAAAGCTGTTTCTGGATCACATAAAATCACTGACACTTGTACTTAATGCTGAGCGTGGCTCATCACCTCACATCCCCTCTGGAGAGCTTTTCTTTCTCTTAACCGCTGATTGAGTTTATCAATTCATAACTTTTCTTTATACTTTTAGTATCTTTGTGTTGAACTCTCTCATACTCTACAGCAGGGGTCCCCAAACTTTTTCCTGTGAGGGCCACATAACCCTTTCCCTTCTCTGATGGGGGGCCAGGGTCAGTTTGTAACAGAAAAAGTGTGACGATCTCAGGGGTGCCTAAACAGAAACATTTATTGTTTTCCAGAAAGCCACACGTAACCAAATATTAATAACCCTTTCTGGGATCTTCACAGAAAAAATAAAAAGAATTATAATGTGTCCCTGGTATTGTTCAGGGGGCCAGGACAAATGTGGAGGTGGGCTGTATCCGGCCTGCGGGCCGTGGCTTGGGGACCACTGTTCTCCAGGTTGGATCCGTCGGGTGGGATTGAATTATAGGCGTGCAGTTGCATGACATTTTTTCAGTATGCTTTTCTATAACAAATGTTTAAAATACATTAAAAAAATACAGTTTATGAAAAAGCTTGTTCAAAATTAAGGTGCAAAGTGTGGTTTTCTGTCTGTTCTACGGCCAATAGAAGCATTTTTAACTTTTAGACCTCTCTGGACACTTTTGGATTGTTTGACTCAGACATTGAGTTTGTGACACAACAGGGAGTTTGAGGCATCCACCTCTGTGCACAGTTTAAACCCAGGAGTAGGGCTGGGAGATAAGGCCTAAAAATAAAAACTGATTTTTTTCCCCACATCACTCGATTTGAGATTTTAATTGATTTTTCTTCCCTCTCAAAAAAGCAAACAAAAAGAAAAAAAAAACATTTCCAGTGATACAAAAATGTCATGAATCAAGTTTTGCCTCTTTGTTGTCAAAATATTTTCCCAAACCAAACACCAAACTGAATTTCTCCCTTAAAGTTAAAGTGTGTGCCATAAAATGTTGATTATGTAGTTCAAATGTAGGCAGGTTTGACATCAACACTCATGGCTGAGTGTTTTCACAGTTTATTAACATGAAATTCTCTGATCAATATTTAATCTCGTTTAAAAAACAAATGCAAGCCTTGAAAAGTCCTGACAGGGCCTACCGTCATGAAAAATGGACATTTTTTTTCAAACATTACAAAAACTTACAACTGGACTAATCTCCAAAAAATCTCCATTTTTTTTTTTAAATCTTCTACAGAAAATAATTTGAATTAAATAATTAAATATTGAATTGATTTATTGCCCAGCTCCTACCCTGGAGTGAGAAATCCAGCTGAGTATGTTGATTATAATGTTCCATGTGTTGTTTTTGTCATTGTTCTTAGATTCAGTCTCTTTTCTCGCAGTTGCTTCATACTTGTGTTTGTTATAAAGTCAAACACAGACTCACGTTTCAGTGCTGATGCTCTAAACTTGGATGTCCGTTGACGCTGAGAGGGGAAACCCCAAACCAGAACTAAACTGGGCTCCTCTGGCTGCTTTGTGGGTCTAACATTAACCATTGTGGTCTGTCGTGGTCATCTAGAGGCTACAGCGTGTGTTTTGGGGCCTTGTGGTTTAATGTGACCTGTGTGCAAAAGCTAAGAGACCACTTCAGGCCGTAGGACACATGTCCGGGTTTTTATTCCTGAACAAACATCCAAACTGATTTTGATCCTATTTGGGAGGAAACTCTGAGAAAAGTGACGACTTTTTCCTTGGTTGGAGAGATCAGCTTTTACATCTGCTTTCGATTTGGTCAGAACAGTGAAGGCACGAATATTCTCGACTAAAGCATTTAGCGGTCTTGGATTAAAAAACTTCTAGGAGCAAAATGCCACAGACAATAGAAGAAGATGCAGGAATCTCTACTGTAGCATCCCGATTCCCATGATGAACACAGAAAAACAAATCCAGCTTTATCTAGAAATTATTTAACAAAGTCCAAACTCCTCAACAGAATGTAAAGTCGAGTCTTTTCGTGAGCGTCTCTCGTCTTACCTGAGATTTGGCCCTCATGAACGGAGCGCTGACATTGCAGATCTTCTCAGTCCTCAGCCTGTCCTTCATGTAGCACTCGATTCTGGTATCAGAGTTGTCCTGGATTGAATAAATTGAGATTAGAGATTACTTACTGCAGCATTTATCTCATCTGCTGACAACAGGGATGATTTATTACGCCAGTGTTACCTTGACGATGAGGCTTGAGAAACTCAGATTGGGCGTGTAGGTGATGTTCAGCCGAGCGTTGTAGGCGTTCTCTCCTTTGTTCTCCAATCGGACGTCTACCACCATCCTCCTCCTGTGTGCTTCCATGACCCGCAGAGATCCCTCAGAACCAGCTTCACCCAACTGCCGGCAAAATGCGCTGCGGGACGGTACGGGCTGCTTACAGAAAAAACTGCGAGGGAGAAAAAGATGCGAAAGAGTAAGAAACAATATTTCTGTAGGGTTGAGAATCATCAGATGATCAGTTACTCTGATTATTCTTTAGCCATCGTGCACAGTTGTTTTGATTTTTTGAAAATTGTGAAACAGTGAAAACTGTGTTGTGATGATGTGTGTACCTACTTTGGAGTCATCAGGTCGTTCATACTCTGCAGAGCCAGGTTGGGTATGCAGCGATCATCCTCATCGCAGCCGTTCCAGAAGGGAAGCTGGTCAAAGAAATCCATTTTTAAAGTCAGATAAATGCAGAGCTTCAAGTGTGTGCATGTTTTTAAGTGGAACTCCAGTTCATCATCTCACCTCTATCCTGAGAACAGTGGGCCAGCTGTCATCCAGGACTGGTTCTTTAGCTGGATCTTGCAGTCCCACTTGCACAGAAAACACTATTGGCCGAGCATAGTCTGTCGTCTCCTGTTAGAGAACATTTAATCCAGAGATTAGCCCGTGGATTTATGGATTTACTCTATCATAGCACTTAATCGATGGCAGTCAAATATTTCTTGCTTTCACAGGTTTTCAAGTATTTTCGGGGATGCAGAAAAGCCAAAAACATATTATTATAAACTCAATTAGTATGCGGCATGCGCTGCTGTGGACCGCTGTGGTAGACCAGAGCCAGTTATGACAATTTAAGACTTTTTGGGTTAGCAGACTTCAACAATTCCTGCTGGAATTCAACACATTTTGAGTAACAATAAAGCGTCCAAAACAGCATTTCAATCCTCAAATGTTGCTTCTGGTTTTACAGAATTTCACACGAAATACACTTTTAATCTTTCAGTCATCCAAAGAAAATCAACGACAGAGAATCATAAGTACTTGTATGAGTTATTAAATGCAGTTGAAAGCCAGTTTATCTATGCTTTGGAAACTTTTCTCACCATGACGTGGAAGTAAATGTGGTCACAGATCTCCTCTCCAGGAAGCAGCGTCCGGTTCTGAGGCTGCTGCTTGCTTGGGTTGTCCAGAACTGCCCGAGGATTAAATCTCCTCTCCGCGATGGAGACATTATATTTGATTCCTGTTGGGTCAAAGCAAGAGGGAAGAAACAACACAGGATAATTTCCCACTGATGTGACTCTGATCTTTTGACTTTGACCAGTGAAAGCAGACTGACAAATGGCGGCAAAGTGGCTATGGTGAATGACATCACTGTGGCGGTGCAATAGGATACAAGCTTGACCGTGAACATATGACGGATGTGTGACCGACATACACAAGAGTCCAAACCCTCTGAGTTCAGAGCTGAGTCGTGTCCAAGCCACATTGTTTAAGAGTGTTTCCATTCACTGCCTTGTGTTTTCAAGGCACGAGGAAAAATTGACCAAAGCTGTTTTGGGGTCAACGGGAGAATCTGAAAGTAGGTTAAATCTCAGAGCCTGGAGAGGTGACGGGCACAAAACTAGCAGCATTTCTCGTCTTTTATTTATCCAAATGTTTTTCTCTTGTTGATATGAGAGATGAAATATTTATGCTGAACTTTGCTAGATGTTGAAATGCTGAGCCCTAACCCTTATGACATCATTAGCTGTGTGGTTTCCATGTTGATGGATGTAATCAAATTGGTTTTACTCTATCGGTGACCTCTGTCCCTTATGACATCATCTGTTATATGTTTCCATGGTGATTATTTCCATTCATTTTAATGGGCCAAAAAGTGCAGGAAAATGCTGAATATTTCAAAAAGTACAAGGGTTAAAAATGTGAAAAGTACACGTGCACTTCTCCTGAACATGCTGAACATTTTACAATTTAAACTGTGAAAATCTGTGAAATTTTGTAGGCTGTGAAAAGCTTAATGTTAGACTTTTTTTTTTGTTTTAAGAGCAATAATTGTCACCCATTTCCTCAAATCCTTACTTTAGATGATAAAAGTTTACTTTTTTGACTCTTTTGGTCGACAGATCTTAAATACTTTACATATATATTTGCATCAACAACACTATCGCGACTGTTTCAGACAAAAACTCTCAAAAACACCAGAACATCTGCTTTACATTACCAAGCAGACACGGCAATGAGAGGAAAATCAAATAAACATGCTCCACTGTATGCAACCTTGGCGGACAAGATACCTCCCTCCATCTCCCTCTGCTCTGTTTTGGCACACCTGATAGATTTGATAAAGATGTCAGAGGGTCAAGAGGTTAACGCAGAACACGCTCCAGTGCACCTTTGCTTCCTCCCCTCTGATACGGGGTGAAATCCAACCTCGTCATCACGTCTCTTAAAACAAATTGTGAGCAGAGGGACCCTGCGGCTCGATGCAGGTGGGCCGCGATCAGCGGCACACATCCATCTGAAGGATTCAGCTTTGTGTGAGCTTTCAGCGCCATCAAACAATAAGAATCGACTCTTTTTATGCTGAGCAAAGCATAAATCAAACGTCTGAGGCTTTTCAAACAGCATTGAAACAATAAAAGGAATGTTTGATAGCAGCTCTGTGGCTAACGTGTGCCAGTCATCTGTGCTGAGGCAGTAGCATCGGCTTTGGCACAGAAACAGCAGTGAGATCAGGATCTCTTACTGCTTGTAAAGAAACATTTCGCTTTGGCACCAATCTGAATGGAAGGAAATACGGCAGTTTTTACGGGAAGCCACATGCTGAAAGTCCGCTGGAGCCATGAAATAAAGGATATACGTTCATGTTTTATTCTGTCATGTGTTCAAGCAAGAAGAATTACTGACCTACATCTAACTGATCTGAAATGCAAATGCAAAGTTTTATATCTGAGTCACATTTTGCACAATAAGTTAAAGGATCAGCATTAGATTTAGATGAAATTTGGTTTTATGACCATTCGGAGCAAACCGACTATCTGGCGAAGAGAAGCAGAGGATCTAGGAAACTTAACCGACATGCCTCCAAAGCTGTGGATTATTTTTCTGGCTTACCAATTTCCTGTGTGGGAGGGATGGCCGTCCTGGCGGTGATGTTGAAACACACAATAGCTGACATGCAGGTCACGTCTTTACCCCCTCGCTGACAGTCCTTCACGAAGATGTTGACTTTTCTGGGCTCAAATCTGACGCTGGTGTAAATACGGACAACACTCTGTGACCTGTGAGGGCGGGAAGGTGTTAGACATAAAAACCAAGACTCAAAGATGCTTCTGGAAAAGTGATCGTTTCTCAAAGCACGTTTAAAACCATAATTACAACAAGAATCAGAGGGATGAATTTAAGTGTTTTAACAGACATAACAGCATGAAATGTCTTTTAAATCTCTTATAACAGTCTCCAAGTGAAATACGAACCAGAGGAGAACAGCAGCACCAAGAGAGCCCACTGCCAGGTCCACTAAACCGTCATTGTTCATGTCCATTGTGCCGTGGATGCTGCGGCCAAAGTACTGCAGGCCAGGAGCCAGATCTGCTGCTGCTATTCTCTGAGACAGACAGGAGGAAATGTGAGCACACCAGGACCGTACAGACGGTGAAATGAGTCTGCAGAGTTAAAGGAACTAAAATGATGAGTGGTTTAAATTCTCAGACAAGAGCTACAGGATCCTAAATAAAAACATTAACTGAATAGTAAAAAATTACAGATTTCATCATTCCCTCTCTGTGCTTTCTAGCCCAGGGGTCGGCAACTAAAATTCAAAAAGACCAGCTTAAATTTTGGGGAAAAAAAACATGAATTTGGTTTTAAACTCCTGTAGTTTTGTAAGAAACTCTCTGAGTAAGTAAGAATTCAAATTTAAATTAACAGAAATATTTACAGTAGATGAGTAAACAGTTATTAAGTTCAAGTCGGGCTGTATTTGGAAATAATAGGAAATAAATAAAAGTAGTGTTTTAGTAATTGTGCTCGGTCTCTGAGCATCAGAAAGTGTTTTTTTTCTCTTCGTCTTCTATCTCTGTATCTTTATTTTTTCTCTTTCCATCGATCTTTCGTCCGTCCCTCAGCTCTAAGCTTTCGTCTGCATGCAGAGCGGCAATATTCAAAGCCTGGAATGCAGAGACTTTATTGGCTGAGAGGTGTCACATGGGATGGCTGAACTTGAATGCAATTGGTCCAACCCAGGTTGAGGTCTGGGTCCATCAGTCGTCGACCTTTGTTCTAACCCATATGTGAGGAAATCTGGTTTGCACAGCCCCTCATACTGCTCTTAAGGCTGACTCATCAATGACTTCTAACAGAGCCGTTTCAGAGGAAGAGGAACTGATGAAGGATAAAGGTGAGCCATTTGTTCATGATGTGAATGGGGGAGGTGTAATGCTGCGTCTTTAGCAAGTTTATTATTAATTGTCCCGCTAACTAGCTCAGTTAGCCTCCAATAAAGTTAGCTGGCTAGGATTTATATGCTCATAAAGCTTTAGTGTTTGCTTCATGAAAGCTGGCTGAAATAAAATACACGTCAGGGGACTGTGCTGTCCTGACTGACTAACTGACTGACTGACAAGGGGCCCCAAAGCAGCATCTTGCATAGGGCCCCCACAATGCTAGAAATGGCCCTGACTCTTAATTACCTTGTCTGTCAACATGTTCCAGTCCACCTGTTCATTAGCGGCCTGTGCCCTGAGTGTAACCTCCCTCTAGTCCTTCATATCCACCTGCCTCTCCTGTTTCTTCTCTTTGTCCTACTCCATTTTTTGCCCTCATTTACAGATTTTCTGTGATTTTCTGATTCATTTTTTAAACACCTGAGACATCAGGGCTCTGTACTGTTTAAGCAAAAAAACAAAAAACAAAAACAAAAACAAAAACAACAAAAAAAACATTTTCTTGAAGCATGTTCCAATAGTCTGCCAGTAGATTCTCTTTAACTTCAACGAACACACGTCAGTCTCCATCTGGAAGCTGGCTGCTCAAATGAAAAGCATATGTTTGGCTAATAATCCACAGTAGTAGGTAAATGTGATTATAAGTGAAAAGGAGAAAAACATGCGGATCCTTTGGCATTGGCACATCTCTTACCTGTTTATATTTGCGTAGTATTCTGTTATGCTGGCTGAAGAAAACGTAAATGGCTCCTTTGTGGTCGTCCTCCAGCGGGGCGCCCACCACCAAGTCATTGAAGCCATCGCCATTCAGATCTGGAACAGGGGCGAGTGAGGAGCCAAAGCGAGCGTTCTGGCCACCGTTGAGGATTTCCAATGAGCCCTCAAGGATGAATCGGTTCTGGGAGAGATGAAGAGCAACATACTTTATAAGCTTGCTTTAGGATATTCATAAATTCATAGTTTCTGTCTTTGTGAATATACACCACAGGGCTCAATCAGATGTATAATGCAAGCTTTGTTCGGTCCTGCTTCTGGCAGAAAACATTTTTTCTTCTTGTTCCTACTTCAGGCACCCAAAGAGAGAATATTGCCTGATGGGACCGTTTGAATTTGTTTTTTGACAGAGGACAGAATTTGTTACAGTATACTTCAAAACAGATGTTGAGAAAAGACTTTGACTGGTGGGGAGTCCATAGACACCCGTCTGTTTCCAAAACAGATTTTTGAAGCAAAATGGCCGGCGCAGGCATATTGGAAATGAATGCGGGCTTTGAGTCTCCACATTAACAGCTACAGGGTGCCCGGCAGTCATTTGAGCTGAGCTGTGCCTCTGATTGGACGAACTTGCGATCTTAAAATCTTCTAAACTGCCGAGTAAGAAAAAAAATTCCCCCCTCAGCGCTCAAGACCAAAGAATAAAACCTTTTTTTAGAAACTAAACAAGATAAAACAACATTTCTGAGTCTAACCAAAGCTTCATTTCTCTCCTGAGCATCACTTTATCCTCATTAAATTAACTCAACTGAATGCTGCATCATGAAAACTCATACTTGTTGTGAAGACTTTTATTTGTTTTGGTTAACAATCATGAGGCTGTGATTGTAATTCCACCCAAAGTAAAAGGCAAGAACACACACGTCTTCATGACGGCGCTCACTAACAACAGTTTCACCTAACCAAGAAAGAATCTGAGTGGGGTTCCCATTAACCAAGTCCTGGTCCAAGTTGAGTCCTCATTTATATACTGTTTTCATTAATTATTGATTGCTGTTGTGCTCCATGTGTAAATGTCCACTTCTTTCAATGGAGGTGTGTGTGTGTGTGTGTGTGTGTGTGGGGGGGGGGGGGGGTGCAGCTATCAATCCAGCTGTGGTGGGATCACAGCAGGTGTAAAAAAAACTTGCAAACTTCAGTTGCTAGCGTTGCTGGTTTACTTAGTGAACTCTGGACATGTTTGTTGAAGTCCTTTCCTGGACGGTTTGGTTATATATCACACACGTTAACATGAAATGAAATGCTCATAGCATCTCTCTCTGCATTAGATAATGAGGGTAAGAACAGGTATCAAAAACTGAAGACATTTCCAGGTCTTTTTGTAAAAAAAAAATACTGGCAGAACAATTAAAGCAGTCAATAATAAAAAAATGAGTGAGTTTCCTCTCCTCTCCATCCTAATCACTAACATTTGAGCCAAAGTGCAGACACTCTAAAACACTACAGTGATTACCTGGAGGTCTCTGGTTGGGCTGTCCGTACCTTTTAGGGTTTTAGACCGTGGAGATAGAGGACTTTGATTTAACACCCTTAAGAAAAAGGCAACACTGAGAAAGTGACTCCTTTAAATGATGTTACAAAATGTATTTGAAAACAGCACAGACTGCTGAGCTTTAAACTCTTGCTTAATAAACTTGGCTTAATCTGTGCACCAGTTTGTCATTTCAAACAGCTCTTGATTTGCCCCTGCTAAGTTATCTGTAAAGACATCATTACTCTAAAAGCTCACAACTGTTTCTGTGTGTTTGTCCTACAATTATAGCGCAACTTTTGTTAGCCATCTGTACAATAATGATGCCAGAGGGTAACTCACAACACCTCATGTCAATTAATTTAGAGTTTATGGAAAAAGAAAACAGCAAGAAAATCCCAAAGAGCCAAGAAACATCCTGATACTGTTAATGAAATTTATGCAAATTAGTATTTCTGGCATCTGCTCACAAAAAAACCCACAAATTTGCTATGATAATGCGCTTTAGAGAGAAATTAATGCATGACTATTCCACAATAATGCGTCTATTTAGATGCAAGATGCCTTTTCTCAGTCCATTTTTCAGCCAATGTGCCGACATGCTCCACTAATAATCTGTTATCCATTTATTTAGACATCTCATAACAAGACCGAGGCAGTGATTATTGCCCTCCGTCCAGCTGGGTTTGTTTTTCCAATTACCTCTAACCATCTCCTGATAACTCATCATGTTGTAATTTATTTTTCAGGACAAAAAGTAACAAACAGAACTTCCTCTTTTCTTCCCTCTTATCAAAGTGAAAGATAAAGTTTGATCAGTTCCTGTGTTTTCCACATAATCCTTTAATTCTGCCCTTTTGAACTCAAATATCTGGAACATCTGGTACCAAAACATGAGGAATTTTACCTCTGGGTCGTAAAAAGAGCCTAAGAGCGCCGTATAGCTTTAGTGTATTTATTTGAAGTTCTATTCTTAGCAAATGTAAAGTCAGATGGAAAAAATCCACGTCCTTGAAAGCAACAACCCGCATGGAAAACATTTCAAAGACGGCAATCGGACACAATGGAGCCAAATACTTTAGTCCATCAGTAGTCATGCGTGTCATTGCTCCACGAGGCATCCAGGCTCATAATATGATTTAAAGTCGACAGGCGAAACATGAGATCACATGATTTTTTTCTGTTGAATAATTGACCAGGGAGTTGATTTAGGAAGGTAGCTTTAACTTTTCGGCTACCTGATGTGAGCATGTGAGACAAAGTGGGAGATTGGAAGAGAAATACATTCAGGGGTGTTTAAATTTGAAACATATGGTTCGAGAGGAGGCCAGGAAGGGTCACATCAGTCTGCGGGGACTCAGGAGAACGTTTAAATTGGAACTACTTTCTGTGAGTGGAATTTTATTTTTCACCAGCTGACAGACTTTACTTTGCATTCGACTTTATTCTGCTGCCAAGGCTGCTGTTTGTCAGGTAGTCATTTGTTATCTTATTCATCAATCATTTACATCACTCTTTCTGACTGTATTGTAGTTAAACCACTCATACATCTCTGATATGTCAAAGGCTCTTTGTTAAACAGTGTTAAAAAGAAAATAAGTCATAGATAACCAGGAAGGGGGTCGGGAGCCATGCTGAGGAGTCTGTGAGGCCGTACACTCGGCTGTGCTTGGAAATATTGCATTTCTATCAAGTGGCAACCTCCGGTCTGAAATTATGAGACAATGCGGAAGTGTCTGCTGTTCCTCGAGTGTCTGCTTGAGGCTGGCTCCAGAAGCACCGGAAGTCACAAACACACCAGACCAAAAAAAAAAAAGATGTTTTCACAACAGAAATAAACATGTTTACACCCTGGTACAAAAAATGTCTCCCCTCAAGATCGCTAATGTCACCAACAGCATGAACTGTACGGGGGGTGAATTTTTTTCTAACTCTGCAGTTTAGAAGATATTAAGATTAAGATTGTAAGTTTGCCCAATCAGAGGCACAGCTCAGCTCATGTGACTGATGGGTGCCCAATAGCTGTTAGTGTGGAGACTCAAAGCCTCATTTCCAATATGGCCACACCAAAAATCCATTTCAGAAACAGACGGATGATGTCGCAGCGACAAAGTCCATAAATTATACAGTCTATGATATTTACCTGCTTTTGATGACACTACTAAACCTTCAGTGACGAGTTTTTGTGCCAACAAGCTATATATTGTAAACTTGGTGTTAAGTAGCTGCTGCTGCTGCTGCTGCTGCTGCTAATAATAATAATAATAATAATAATAATAATAATAATAATAATAATAATAATAATAAGCCATGGATGCTCTGGACACCTGGCTTATATGAGAATTATGGCCATGCTGTCATCTCTGATGGATTTTTTTTTCTTTTTTTCTTGTTGACATTTATTATTTAACACTTTTTATATATTCTTGAATTTTTTTGCACTATACACATTCTTGTATTACTGACTGTATAACTGATACAGTTATAAAACTTTTGTTATAATTTGTATGACTTGAGTTGCATTTGTATTTTTTTTCTTTATGCATCTAAAAAAAGAAATTGTGCTTTTATTTTGAAATCCAACAACAACAGTCAGCTGTTTTTAAATGCCTACACTTCATTTGAGCAGGGAGCAGGGAGCAGGATGCAAGGTTTTAGCAAGAGGGTTATTTTTAATTATTTCCCCTTTTTGTGGAGCAAGATAATTTTGTTTTTGTGTTTGTAAATACTTTGTAAAATGATATTTACATCCTGTGCATGCCAAGTGGTAATGCAAATATGCTTTCCATGGTGGATTTAAAGGAAAAAGCTTCAAATAAACCAGTCACAGGAAAGCCACTTGGGTGTGCCTGCGCTTACCTCGAGCTGTATGAATAACAAATGAATGAATAAACCAATAGAATCATCTTTGAATCAATATTTTGTGTCACTTCGTTCAAAGATTTAGAGTTAATAGCCACACTGAAAATTTGCTCACCCTGTTGGGATTCTTCCATAACTTCCATAATTTAATCCATACTGCTAGCTAGGATTTGACTGTTTCTGCACAAAGTCAATAAAAATGCCTTTCTGCACCTTCTTCTAAAAGTTATAGTATCACATTATGAATGAATAATATTCCCTTTGGCCACAGTGACACATTTTTGAACCACAGTATCCACCCTTAAACTGTTTTCCAGAGAACTCTGCAGCATCTACAGCAACACCTGAATCAACCACATCATCATCATCGTGATAAATTCCCCTCAGCTTATAGCCGCTCGGTCTGTCAGTCCTTCTCTGACGGACATTTTAAAAGGGGATTCCTTTCTGTTTGTGTTTTGTTTTCAGCTGTTTCGCTTGGCCTTCCACCTGAGATGCGGTTTGAGCCTCACCAGATATTTAAAGACCCTGCCTCTGCCTGCTCAGTCGATTCAAAACAGCTGAAGAAATGTATCATTCCAGCGAGCAGGGCAGGTCTGGAACACCAGGAAATTTCCCTCTATTAAAGAAAGTTCTCGCCTCCAAATGGCTCGCTGGAAATGGGTTTAGAAGGGGCAGAATACTTTCCTGCTGAGTTCATTCGGTCTGCACACTGGCATGGCACAGTCCTGTTACTGATCTCTACTTTTAATCTGGACCGGGTCATGAGTCAAATTTCTATCTGTGGGATGCCGGTGTGTTAACTGTGGAGCTGGAATGCAACAGGGTCTGGTTTGGTTTGGCGTGTGTGTTACTGGACACTTCTGGTGAGGTGTGTTGGAAATTACTGGGTATTACTGGAGTTTAAACAGGTGTTGACCCAATTCTGTGCAGCCGGTTGCTCGGCTGAGGATTGATTAATCCCTGTGTGTGTCCAGCTTCTTTGTGCGTGTGTTGAACTTTCATATAGATTAGACTCACCTGCTCCGTCACTCTGTAGATGTAGACTTTTCCCTTCTCCATGCCTCCGCTGAAGAACATGGGAGCTGCCACCAGCAGGTTGTCAGTTACGCCGTCACCATCGATATCCAAAGGTGCGATCTCACTGCCGTAGTAAGAGCCAATCTACAAAAAGACATTTGTGCAAATTATTTCAAAGGACTTTGTCTTTTTAATCAGTTTAATCCTTTGTTTTCAGTCCCATGCTGAAACTGACATTCTTGGCTGCTTGTTGAGCCAGATGTTGTTTGGGTTCCCTGATTTACTGATTATCCGGAGGGCCTTCTGAACATGAATATTGTAAGCAAATGGAGGCATGTGTTGTGTCAAAGTCAGCGGTCAGAGTCCTGATGCTTTTGTGAATACTCAGACTGTGAGAGCTTCACACACGCAAACACAGACAGAGAGATGGATGGAGAGAGAGCAAGAGAGAGAGAGAGAGTCTGGATCAGTCACTGTGCCGAACGAAACATCATCTATTGGTTTTCAGATCAAAAACATCTGCCAAAACAACAAAAAAAAACTCCTTTCTCAAGAATTGTAAGATCAAGAAAGTTTTCTACAACAAAAACATCTGCTGTTCTGGACGAGCTGTTGCTGACAAGGGACAACGTAAGCTGCTGCAGGATCACTTCAGGCCCGGAGCCTGTGAAGAGCTGCCAGTTATGAGTGTAACAGTCATTAACACACAGGGAGTCACATCCCCTTGAAGTGACGGATATTTTTAAACTTAATGCGACTCAGACGATCCATAAAACTCAGACAGAATATTTGATGTGCACTCGAGGTACTAAATTTTTGGTTATATAACACCAACAATAAAAATTTACGGCACAAATCAAACATGTAGTGAGTTTTCTTTTGTCACTTGCACAATCAGTTTAGTATGGGATATTATATGCATCCCTTTGATATCTCAAAGATGATTTTTTTTTTGTCTAATTCTATAAGTTTGTGTATGAATAGTCGAGGAAATAACAGAAATAGCAAGTGGTGGTGAGTCCACTAGCAAATTCAACATCACTGGGTTAGTCTGTTACCCGGGATATTCATATTTCTATCACAAAAGCTCCAAAATGCCAGTCAAATTTTGTGTGTAAGCTGCAGCTTCCATTTCATAGCTAATGTCATAACATGTATACCAAACTCCACCAAACAACAAGATGCTATCAGTCTTCTTGGCTCATATAAGCCAATAAGACTGATAGCATCTTATTGTTTGGTGGAGTTTGGCAGTATCTGATCTAAAATACTGCAGAGCTGGTGATGCTAGCTCTGCTGGTGTTAGCCACACTCAGCAAGCCAGTTTGACATCTTTTACCTGTAGAATCTTTGATCCCGTATTTATCTTTGCACCTGTAAAGCGACAGTCTTGTCTCTGAATTTCAATCTGTCATTATTTAAGCAACCATGTCTTGCATTGCCTTCACAGAAAAGGACACTTTGTTAAAGAGGGACTTTTGTGTTTTCCTTAGGTTGTATGCTGTCCCTCTGGTACCCCGTAGAAGCTTTAGAAAACCTGTAACCTCTTTTCCTTTGCTTCGACCTGTTGTAGTTATATGTGAAATGCAATTTTAATGTATTCTTTTTAAATCTTAATGATTGCATTTCAGGTTGCCTGCTGACAACTGGTCAGGGACCACAGCTGGAAACTAGCCGTAAAGGCTAAAGCTGCCTCTATTTTCTGTGCAGGAATTAAAGGTGGCTGTTCATCAAACATACAAACAAACAAACAAACAAACAAACAAACAAACCTAACCCTAATGAAACGAAATGAAACGAAACGAAACGAAACGAAACTAAACCAAACTAAAGGAAGCAAAACGGATTAAATTAAATTAAATTAAATTAAATTAAATTAAATTAAATTAAATTAAATTAAATTAAATTAAATTAAATTAAATCCAAACTCCACAAACCCCCTTCTCGCTGACTGGCCAGCCATCTGAAGGCCTATTGTTGGCAAAGCTATGGGCAAACCTTGGTGTTTGAGGTCCGCCCCTCCAATGTGTCATAACACAGTTGGTAGATCTTGGTAGATTACGGTTTAAAAATCTTCACAATTAGTATGAACATCCAGCATCCATGTTTAGAATTGGGGAAAGCAGAATACCCTCTCTTTAAGTTGTGTCATTCTCTCAAAGCCAACACAAACATGTTTGTTTGAAGACGTGTGCTGCAGTACCTGCTGTCCTTTGAGGGAGTGCAGGATGGCGAGGTTACCCGAGTTTGTAAGGGTGAAAATGATGACTTTGCCGGTGTGGTTGAATCGTGGAGCTCCCGCTACAAGAAGGCGACCATTTCTGGCTGACACCACAGACGTCACGGTGTAACCTGGTTATGTAAAACACGCATATCAAATCTGTCACAAATTATGGGTGGAACCATAGGACGTTGTATAATTCACACTTTATTTATAGTCTTTAAACGATGGGTCTGTAAATTAGGTGGTAAGCATTGCCCTTTAGGTCGAATTGCATTAAGACATGACTCAAGGAAATGTTGCAAAATGTAATTCAAGGAGTTCAAACTTCACCAGCAGTCTTCACTGACGCAGCACTGGATATTCTTATTTCTCAGGTTTCTCAGATTTCTCCTTCTACGTCTTTCATCTCATCCTCTCCCATTAAAGATTCCACTTGCTCCCTGTATACTTTTCCACCTTCAGCTCTTGGTCTTCATACCCTCTTTTTCCCAGCTTTAGCTCTCCCCCTGCCCGTCCAAAAGCTATAGTCCCACCTCATATTACTATTGAGTCTAGAAGGGCTTCCATTGGCAGCCTGTTGGATAAGCTCAGAGAAAAACCACTGATGGTAAAAGCAGAGGTCTGTGGTCTTGAAGTAAGACTTCAGAAAGGGGCTGGATGTGACGGGAAGGGATGGAGGAATGGGTACACTTTGTAATGACGGGTTGCAACTAGGAAGAAGGTGTGAACCACAAGTTTTCTTCCAACACATGAGCATGTGAACAGAAATTAACGACTTGTTGCTGGAAGGTGAAAATGTGTTTGACGATGTATGGCTGATTGTCTTTTACCCACCCAGGTAGGCACCATGGTTTTTTAGCTCCTCAGGGAACTCCTGTGCATAAGAAGACTTGGGAGGGACCACCTTTCCTTGACGGGTTTCCTTCAGCACCGCTCCATTCCAGTCGTAAGCACCAACGGCACCCACCAGAATCCCATCCTGTAGAGGAGAGCTAGTCTTTATTGAAACAGCAATGATCAAAACTGGCTTTGACACAACACGGTGATAACTGTGAATGATGGAAAGTGATATAAGTGTGGATTAATTTTGAGAAGAAGCTTGTGTTGATCCCAGAGGTCAGAGGAGAATGGGCAGACTGGTTGGAGATGATAGAAAGACAACAAGAACTCAAAGAACCACTTGTTACAACCAAGGTCTGCAGAAGACCGTCTCTGAACACACAACACGTCTAGTCTTGAAGCAGACGTGCTACAACAGCAGAAGACCACACCGGGTGACCCTCTTGTCAGCTAAGAACAAGAAACTAAGGCTACAATTCACACAGGCTCACCAAAACTGGACCATAGATGACTAAAGAATGTCGCCTGGTCTAATGAGTCTGGATTTCTGCTCCACATTCAGATGGTCAGCTCAGAATTTGGAGTAAACAACATGAAGGCATGGATCCATCCTGCCTGCTGCTGCTGGTCTCATGGTGTGTGGGGGGGGTGGGGGTTCTTGGCTCACTTTGGACCCTAAAGTACAAACTGAGCCTGGTTTAGAGTCTACAGCAGGGCTGGCCAACCCGCAGCTCAAGAGCCGCATGCGGCTCTTTGCCTATTAGTGTGTGGCTCATCGATCCATTCATAACAAACAAAAAACAAAACAAAACAAAAAAAATATCAATTCATTGCTGAGTGCAGTAAAGGAAGTGAGAGAAGTGGAGTGCACATGGGCAGGTGAGAGCAGTGTTGTAAACTTAGCAACTTTGTTGTTATATTTCGGGACTTTTCAGACACCTCTAGCCACTCTGTCAAAAAAAGAAAAAAAGCAACTAACAGCAAATCTAGCAACTTTTCTGGAGTTTGGAGATTGATGGGAAGGCATGTATTGATCTCCAGCATCCACTGCTTCTCAACGAGCATATAATGTATAACGTGGCTCTTTGTAGTACCATGGTAATTTTTGTGGCTCTTGGTTGCTGACTAGTTGGCAGTCCCTGGTCTACAGCCTACCTGAGTCTTGTTGCTGACCATGTCCATTCCTTTATGACCACAGTGTACCCATCTTCTGATGGCTACTTCCAGCAGGATAACGCTTCATGTCACAAAGCTCAAATCATCTCAAACTGGTTTCTTGAACATGATGATGAGTTCACTGGACTCTGCAGGCCTCCACAGTCACCAGATCTCAATCCAGTGGAGCTCCTTCGAGATGGTCAGCCCACAAATCTGCAGCAGCTGTGTGATGCTGTCATGTCAGTATGAAGCAAAATCTCTGAGGAGTTTTTCCAGCATCTTTTTGAATCTATTGAGGCCCAAAAAGGGGTCCAACCAGGTACTAGAAAGGCGTACCTAATAAAGAGTCCATATTCTCCAACACAGCCATAAAGTTGGTGCTCCCCAGAAAGTTAAAACCTCCAGGTGGAACTGAGTTACTGGCAGATAAACAGTTTCTTCAACTGCCGACACAAAAGCTGCTACTTTCACACATTAACAAACCACCATGTGTAAGGAAACCAATTAAACCTCTCAGCTGCATGATCAAGTCTCCACTTAATGCTGACCAGAGTGTGTTTTTAAATCCTCCCCCAGCAGAGAAACAAACCAGCAAGTGTTATTAGCTGCAGACACAGGGGGGAGAGGAAAGAGGGGGGACTTTCTGTGTTCCATGGTTCACCATCCTGTGTATCAGTGACACTGTAATTATAGGGTTCCTCTGCTTAATGAGAGCAGTTTTTTTTTCTTCCTGCACACGATATGCAGACAACACATTTTCCAGTCTTTAAGCGTACACTGGACGGCTTTCAATTCCTCCCTAAGAGATGGAATTGCGCGCTCACCCCCGCTTGCACAACGTCACTCTCTGACAAGGAGCGTATGCCAGTGTGGTCGACTGTGTTATGGTCCGAATGGTCTCCATGGCAAATGAGTGAAACCCCAAAACAGTTCAGTGTTACAAACCATCGACCTATTTCCTCTGCAGTTGCATGCATGAACATGTTCCCAGCTTTGGTTGAGGGAAGGAGTTGAGATTTCCAACAACACTTAGAAAGAGCAAGAAAATAGTTATAACACAGCAGACTGAAAGACTGCTATCTGCAAACGCATGCGATGTCTGGATGGTAAATGACGTAGGCAGCCTTAACAGCTGGCACTTTGGGTTCAATGCATTCACCAACATTATTCATGTAGTCTATTTATTTATCCATTTTCTCCCTTTAAAGCCCCAACATTCTTTCCAATAACTTCTCCGTCTCTCAGCTCCCAGGTTAGTGTCACCGAGCATCTCTTGAATCTGGCCCTGCAGACAGAATTTCCAGCTATTGCTGCCACCCAGCTGCATATTCTGGTGTGTGTTTTTTATTTTTCCTCATAAATGGAATATATTTGTTCCTCCCTTGACAAATCAAACTGTGAAGTGGAACTGGAAAATCAAAGCAGTTACATCAGCGAATGTCTGGGCAGAGACACAGAAAGAGGGATGAAAATCACATTCACGGTATGAACAGCAGTTACAGTAGAGGACATGTGTCTTATCATTCTGCTCCAGATGTATCATCCTCAAAGCCAGCACACCTGTATCTATCTGCTCCCAGATACAGTCGAAAGCCTCTGGGTGAAGAAAGAGGAAAAACAACTTTCTGCAGCAGAACTGTCTCAATCTAGTCTCAGCTTCCAGGTGGTATGCTTCCCATGGGAACAAGCGGTGTCTTATTACCCATCACTGCATGGCTGAAGTGGAAAACGGCTGCTCTCCTCTGTCAGGGTCCCCTAAATCAGGCTGACCTAAACCTCTGGGGCCACACAGCAGGCCCCTTAGGGGGCCTGGAAAGTGATATATGGCAGGTTGTTGGAAGGAGTTATGACGCACCAGAAATTGAGACAATGTGTGTTGTTCTATCATGTGACAGATGGTGAAGGCGAGCAGAAATCAGACTTACCTCCACGTTGTGTGCAGAAAATCCAGCCTGTGACATCTGGAGGCCAAACGCTGTCCCGTTTGAACTGGTTCCTGTGTAAACAAGTCAGTCTGTTACAGTCTGAGGCACTGAAGCGCCAGAGAAATTAAAACTACCAAACAAGCCAAATATAAACAGAACAATGGAAGTTTTATCATTTCCAGAGAGTCTAAATTATTTCATCTCACAATTCCGTTTGAAGTTTGTGAAATGCCACAGAAATACTGTTAAACTGGTTATCTTAATGAATAATCTCCATGTGAAAAGTTAATTGGTAAACTGAGGATTTTTGTCCAGTTTTCTTTGAAAAAGAACCAAATCATCAACTGGCTAGTTCATTTTTTAAGTTTTCGAAGAGTGTGACAGTTCATTCAGCAGAATCATTGGATTTTTTTTACAGTGTAAAGAAATCACCAAATGTAGAGTTATTATACAACTGAGGCAGGATACAGCTGAATCGTGCGCACACTGTGGTGATGACATGACTCTTAACAAGCCGTGTGTTTATTTCAGAAATGAATGGAGATCAGATCTTCTTTTTAACACTACTTTTCTTTGTTCAAGACAACTTTTTACTGGAAACAACGTGACGAGGTAAGGTATTTATCAACAGTTATGCAGCGCTGTTGTTTGAAAAATGACAACAAGCAAACTTTGTCAGTTTGTTCTGAAGTTTAGTAGCAGGCAATTTAAGTGCCACTTGCAGCCCGGTGCTCTGAGATGTATCCGTAGGCTAATGTGTAACGTTAGCGAATCTTTATGTCCTGCTCGTCTACCAATCAGAGCTAACGTAACCTCACTCTTCAGTTTATTGACAGACTCTCAAGTTTGATCAAATCACTGCAGAATAACTGCTGCATGTGGGTTGGAATGAACTTTATCACAAAGTTTAACCTGTGTTTTAGCCTTTAGCCAATGTTTTAGCCTTTAGCTTGTGCTCTATTGCTCTCCTATTTAGATTTCTTCTATTCTTCTGTCCTTTTTCTTTCTGACAGTTCAGCTCCAGTCTCCACCATCACTACTAAATTAATCCAAGAAATCTTTTTCAGCAGAGAAAAACACAGTTCTCTCTCCCCATTACTAAACTTTGCCAGCCAGCGTGGTGTTGTCATAGAGACTTCAATGTGCCGTAAATCAATCCAATCCTGTCCGATCGATTGGAAAGCTAAGATTTTTTTTTTTAAAAGAAATAACCTATATTGGTGCTGATAATCTCATTTTAAGATGTAGATTTTGAGCAGGCAGATAGCTAGAAGTGCAACTTTTTCAAGATCATTTAGAAAGTCCTCACAGGAACTTTAAGACAGTCTACTTTTAAAAGCAGTTTTGATATGCTGCTTTGTACCAAAGTAATGCCCGCTAAATGTAATGTGATATTTGTTTAAATGAGTGTCTTGTGAAACCTTCCAAACTGAAGATGCGTTCTCCAAGTGCGTCCACAATATCCTTCAACGCTGACTCATCCGTCACATTGAAGAAGTGTTTGTCGTCTGGGTCACTGGCGATGTACTTGATCTCATTGAGAAAGGCCTCAGGATTGATTCCTCTGCGGTTGTAGTAGCCAAGAACCTGTGAAGATAAGAGTGAAAAATGAACCGACATCATAAATCCGTCTTAGTTTAACAGCCCTATAAGAGGTTTGGTTTCTGAGGGGGTTTCAGAGGATTTTGGTTTTCTATACAAACGCCAGCCGGGCCACCAATCCCAGTTGGTTTTCCACCAAATGACTTCAGAGTTTTTTGCTCTGATGCTAATGCCAAGCTGAGCCACTTGTTGGATTAAATTGTGCCATTAGCTGTATCGGTGGTGGCCACCATGTGGTTTGGAGGATATCATTTACACCTTTAACTGCACTTCCACTGGGCGTTACGTGTGGAGCTTGGAGTGCTTTTTGGCACCACTCTTCCCTCTGAACTCCATGAGGTCACCTCACTGCTGTTTATGGTGTTCTAATGCTGCGCCGGAATTTTATTAGCCATCAGAAAACTGAGTTGGAGCTCATAAAGTGCAAGCCGTCCAGCTCAGGTGAGTAATAGGTCTAGCAGACTCACGGCAATAGCATAGCGAGTGATACCATCCTTCTCACTGTCCTCGATGGCTTGCTGGAGATCGGGACTGTCGTGTGACTCCCCGTCGGTTATCACGATCATCACCTTCTTGGCACCACGTCGACCTCCTTGTTTGAAAGCTTCTGAGCTGCAAGAACGAATTTTATAGACTGAGTTGAGTGAATGACAAAATAGGGATGCAGCACATACTGTACGTCCTAATGGAGGCACCGTACCGTGCTATGTTGATACCCAAAGCTGTATTAGTCTCCTCCCCGCCTCGCTGGTTGATGCTGCGAGCTCTTTTCACCACTTCTTCCACAGATTTGTAGTCGCTCAGTTTGAATTCATGAACCACCTTTTCACCGTACTGAACAACTCCGACCTGCCCAAAGAGACAGACACAGACAACTTTCAGGTGACTACTTCCTGTCATGGCAGCATCCAATACACATATCACAAGTGTGCGTATGTTGAGTCTGGTCAAATATTAACAATAAATCTTATCTTCTCTCAGCAATCCTTCCTTTCTTACACACCTGTATTTGACCTGGTCCAATATAGAACTTCTGAAGAATGTTGATGAGAAAAGCCTGCACTTCATACCAGGGGTAGATGGAGTTTGAGCCATCCAGAACAATCACTATGTCCATGTAGGTCTCACATCCTGCAAAACAATGAAGGATAAGACTCACTCGTGATGGCACACGTGGAGGGAACTGACGCTTAGTTAGTGAGGGACTCATTTTGTCTTGATACTTTCTGGCTTACTCTGAAAGGCGGGAGCAATGGTTCGGGAGAACTTGAAGCTTGCGTTGACTCTGGAGCAGATGCCGGTGCTGTAGTAAGAGCTGCCACACTCGTAAGACCACAACGGCCCACAGGCCTGAAACACACAAAGGAGAAGCAGCAGCATTACAGACCTGAGTGAGAAACAACCATGTAATCAAAAGACAATCTTGTTGGAGTTTCCATTTTGACCACTGCTTTTTATAAACGTGTCGCATCAAAGATCATGACAGTGTTTTCTTTTTCATTCTCACCACAAAGCTGTTGTCTTTCGGGTTACTCGCGAGCGTCATTCCAAGCCTCATCTTGTCTTTTCGCTCTGATACGTTGGTCAGAGATATCCTTCCTTGAGGGAAAAAGAGTCTCACTGAGAGGATCTTGGAAGCACAAACTCAAATATACAGAAAAACATGCGCCGTCCTTCAGAGACCAAACAGAAGTGCCACCATCTGGGACTTTGGTTTGTTGTGACTGTCTGAGCAGCGGTAATAGCCGTCTGCATCCTCGGATCCAAACGTTCACTTGACAAGAGCCTCAGTTCCCTGCTTAACCAGCACGACACATGTGCGAGCAGTATGAGGAAGCATGCGGTGGGATGTGCGGTATCACACATGTGTGGAAACGAACATAAACCATTTAAGAAAACAGTAAAGAGTGGAATGACTGGTATGGTAGCCACAGTTCTGTCTCACACATGCCAACATGATGTTTACTGAGACAGAGAAGCAGACAGACAAACACGGATACAACACGTGTAGATACACGAGTCCAGATGGGGATTCCGTGAAGGGATGGGGAGGTGTTTGAGGACACTGTACCTAAGTTGAGCTTGGAGCATCCATTGCCATTGATTCTTCTGCTCAGTGAGCATTTATAAACATCCCCCGTCTGATAAGGGCCGTTCATTTCATATGGAGCCCCAACTAATAACCTGCAAAACACAAGAAGGACAAAAAGAGAAACAACTAAATCAAATATCAAGACTAGATGTGCTCTGAAGAATGTTTTGGAAAATAAACGGGCAAAAGTCCAAAGGTGACCGAGCTTTTATGGTGGCTGTCCGTCGGCTCTGGAATAACTTGCCCCAGCATATCCGCTCTGCGCAATCAGCTGAGGTTTTTAAATCATCCTTAAAGACTCACCTCTTCGCCCTGGCTTTTATCAAGGTTAAACTGAATAATGGCAATATTTTAATAAACATTTTAATCTTTTAGTGTTATTTTTTATGTTTTTTTATTGCATTGTTTTTTATTTTATGATTTTTCGTATTCTAGTATTTTATCTGTTTGTGCTGCCTTTTTTAACTGTAAAGCACTTTGGTCAACTCAGGTTGTTTTAAACCTGCTCTATAAATAAAGTTTGAGTTGAGTTGAAAATTTAAGAAAAAAAAAAGTCAACAAAGTAAAACTGAGTAGTTTTGAAAGCCAAATAAAAACAATGAAAGAAACCATAGAGAGCGAGTCTTTGTCCGGTGTCTGACTCTCTGTGGGAATGAAAGCATCGGTGACCCAGACTTTACACATGAGCTGACCTGGACACATTTTAACTGTTATTTACACTGAAAGTTAACTTAGCGTGTTTAATTATCTCCAAAAGAACACCTCTGCACAGTTTCAACCACAAGCTGGTCAGTAAAAGTACTGATCTCCTGTCAGGAAAAAACAAAGAGTCATGGAAAAGCCTTCTTTGAGTATGTGTTATATAAAGGACAGAATTTTGACTGCCTCCAATGTGTCAGATTGTTTTGGCTAGCCTCAAGCTGGTACAAAGAAAAGAGTCAGAAATTCAAAGTCAGTCACATCCTCTTTGAGTTTGTGCACAATATTTATACAAATCCAATTAAAAATGTTGAGATATTTCAAGGTTTCATTTGCACCAAATTAGCACCACCAAGAGCTGTAAACACACTTTATTGGACTGTAAATTCACAGTAAATCACTGGCTACTAGTTGCATTTCTTTCACAGCAATTTCACGGCAACTTACCGTAAACTTTTCACTGTCACTTACTGTAAATGTAGTGAAACTACTTTATACTGTAACTCCACAGTTGATATGCCAACAATATTATTTTTAAAAGGTAAAAAAAGGAATTTATTATAATAAAAAAAATGACAGTCAAAGCTCACAAAACCAGGTACAAAACCAGGCACAGCGTGTTGTCAGATGAACCTTTATTTTGACTTCTAGAGGAAATGATGGTACAATTTCATGGTTAATAAAACCTAATCAGGGAAATTTGTCATCAGAGACCCCTGTAGGGTTGAGATTCTTCTAAAGAGCTGCTGAGTGCCGGACATTCTGTTCACATGACGTCGTGTTCCTGAGGAGTCACTCCTGCACTTGACTTAACGGTGAGTTTCCTGCGTGGGGTCAACGTGGTCTCATAAATGTCACTAAAAGGTTTTAGATGACTTGATGTGATGGAGAATAGTGAGTTGCTTGGTGTGTTTACTGGAGGGCTGATGGAGGCCTGCAGGGGAGCTATAATTCAAGAACACGTCAGCGATAAGAACTCTTTGTTGGGAACAAAAGTAACTGCTTGTTTCATTAATGACAATCTGCAGGAAAACCTTTAGGGTTCGTTCCCACATCTTGTGATATACTGTACATCCATCATCAGGTTGAATGGATAAGTGCTTTTTATTACTCAGTACTGTAATGGTGTCATAAGGTTCAAGTCCAAGTGCTTTAGGGTTAAAAATATTGTTGTAAATAACATGACACTGCCTGGAGCCCTCGGCTATATGACTGTTGACTAAAGGTTTTATTTACTCTGTATACAGAACGATCTACATATTCAGTTTGTAACCAGTGTTGTCAGCATGAATAAAGAGAAAACTGTGTGTAAATAAAAACAAACAATAAGAATTATAATAATTAGGAAATATCAGCAGCTATGGAGTAAAATGTGACATTAAGTCTACTTTTGATTAAAAAAAAAAAAAAAAAAAAAAGATTAAAGCTCCTGTGAGGAACTTTTAGTTCTTGTAGGTTTTGGATAAAGTTGAACCTCTGGATTAAGTCTTAACTGTTTGTACATCTTTGTAAGTGTTTTCCTCTGATGAAAAATCAAATTCTGCTTCAGTTTAATAGTCAATTTGTATTTGCTAATCATTGTTTATTAATTTATCTGACACCGACTACAACTATGACTACTGTTAATGGTAATTGGTGGAATCTCTATTAAATCTAGTTAATTTTGGGGAGCTGTTGGCTGGTTGTTCAAATTTGTATCCCAAAACTCAGAGGTTAGATTTCTCATTGCAGCAGTTGCTGGTTTGAGTCCCAGCCATGGCCATATTTGCTGCATCTCTTCCCTGACTCTGTGATCACATTTACTGTCTACTTTTCAGCCGTCCAATCTATTAAAGGGAAAACAAACAAACAAACAAACAAACAAATAAAAATTGTAACTTTAAAAGTGCAAATTCTTTTGTTTCTTTTAGGAGCTAAAATTTCCTAACGGTAGCTTTAAATTCTGCAGCTCTTAAAAAAAAAAAAAAAAAACGAAACAAAAAAAAACCTGTATCACTCGGCCTTGCATGAATTTTGTGATCCCGTTCAGAGAATTTGTCACATCTTGAGCAGATTAATAAGGTTTAAATTGGCTTGCTCCACAAAGTGTGAAAGGTAGAAGTAAATCCTTTTGGCTCAAGTCTATTTTAAGTGCAGTAATTTAAAAGTTTTTGAAGTATTCTGTCAATTCTTTCTCCAAGTTTCTGGGTAAATCAAAACAAAACTGACATGATGAGAGACCAGCAATAGGAACAAGCGGTCAAAGGATCATGAGTTCTCAACTTTAATGGAAAAAAGACAACAAGGAAAAACAAACATTTCTTCATTGTTCAGTGACTTATTTAAAACTGCAGTTTTTTTTCTAATCCTGGCATCTTGGAATCTTTGCTTTATTGCTCCGTTGCATTGTTCAAACTATAATAAAAGTTTAACCTCTTAACTGGAAACCTCTCTTGCGTCATTTTCATCCTTATTTTGTTTTCACTTATCCAATTTAAAGCTTCACTGGCATGCTGTATCCTTAACTAATCACATTCCTGGAAAACTTCAATAAATACAATGGGTCAACTAGGAATTTAAACAACTATAAAAGTCCAAGTGGTTACCGCAGGGAAAGCAGCGGGCAAAAGAGCAACTCCCCGAAGGAAAGACACCCGACACCACTTTATAGCAAAAGCAGACCACAAGCAGCCTCCTGCTCGGACTTCAGGGTCAAAGATTCACAATTACAGAAGGAGAGATGTAAAAGTTACGGACTTCTAGGTCATTCTAAAGTGCTCCAAACTTCCCAGGAAAGCACTCTGGGAATATTCAGCGGAGAGAAGCCTCCTCTAATTGTCTCAGGTTAGGATGACATAACTTGATATGTATGACTTCATGGAAACAAAGCCAGGGATGGTAATGTCATGAGTAGGGTTTTACTGTTAACACTGATTTTAGGTTGGTTTAATAAACACGTTTTTGACCTCATATTTATCAGACGAAAACAGAAAAGAACCGACAGCCAATCAGAGGAGTGGGCTCATGTCTTTCACTAAACCAGTCTGAAGAATGTTTTCTTTCTGCCGTGTGCTGGTCTCATGAGTACAGCCTGAAAAGACATTGAGACCCTGTGAATGACTGATGCAGCTCAAATGTCAAATGGACTCATTGACATGCTTTAACATTTGGTCTCAAACATAACTCCAAAATTAATACAGTCCTTTTTATTACTGCTTTTACAACAGCAAACTTCACGCATATCCAGAGAATTTCATGATATAAATAATCACACACGTTAAACCTCATTATCATTTGGTTCCTCGTGGATTTTAATAGCTCTCTTTTGTTTTTTACTTCCCTTGTCTGATAATCACGTCTTTATTTACTGATCGTGATAGCAACCTGGTGCATCCTTCTCACTGTGGCCTTGCAGGAAGTGCTCTGGGATCCAGGAACCTTCATGCCCCACAGTAAGAAGCTTCCTGGTTCAATTCCGTGACTAGTGGGTGCAATTCTGTGTGGAGTTTGTGTGTTCTTCCCATGCATACGAGAGTTCTTTCTGGGGTTTTCGTCTTTCTTCTAGAGTCCATTGACATGCTCGTCAGGTTGATGGCTCACTCTAAATTGCGGGTGCATGCTAAATGTGAAAGTGTGGATTAATGGTTGTCATGTGTTCTCAAAAAGGGGAAAAGTGTAGGAAGCACAAATCCAACACCTGATATGTCCAAATACTGATACCATACTTTGGCATTGGTATCATCCAATACCAATTCCATTCCGAGCATTACGTTTAATCTCTATTCCTTAATCTGTCAAAAAAAACCAGTCCAACTCTGATATCCAATCCAAATTTTTGAGTTTGTATCAACCCAACACCTGATACCAGGATGGGATGTATGCATCCCTCAAAAGGCGGTACAGGTAATAGACTGATGGAACAACTGGACAAACTTCTGCTGAGGAGTGTTACAATGAAACTACGCAAGTATCAGGAATGCCCACAGGGCTGCTGCCTTGCCATCACTGGGTGTGTCAGATCGCAGACCTGTTGTGGACCCTGTGTACTGAGGCAGCCTGCAACTACCCTCACAATCAGGAGATGGACACCTGAGGCTTGTGAGGCTCTGGGGGACTGCTTTGACTGCACAGATTGGAGTGGGCTGCTGGAAACAGATGAAAGCAGCATGAACATCAACAGACTTTATTTCATGTTGGTTTTATGTATTTTTTTTATAATTTAATCTGCCAGACACCTGGATTTCCCTTTGGGGATTAATAAAGTAAATTCTATTCTATTCTATTCTATTCTATTCTATTCTATTCTATTCTATTCTATTCTATTCTATTCTATTCTATTCTAACTATAAGTTAACAGATGCATCATCTCTCTCATGTCTGGGGACTACAGATAGTTAACTCTGGTAAAGCTAAAGGTCGTACAAACTAAACCTGTCCAAATAAACTTATCAATAAATAAATACAGGAAGAGGTGCAGTTGTGGCTCAATGCTGGAACTGGTAATCTCCCAAATGGCAACTCCATCCCTGCTGCCGTGGTCTCTAAGCATGAAGCTGAAAGTGCTCAAGACTCTGTTAATGTGTAGGAATGGGATGATAAGTTAACATACATATCAGCCTCTGCTCTTCCTGTTTAATGTGACATGTAGAAGACTACAGAAAGCTCTGAACAATCCATTTACAATCTGAATCTGTTCATGACAAAGTTTTTCTTTCATGATGAAGAACGAGCTTACACTTTCAATTATGTTCAGTGTCATGTGGTTTTTCATGGAAGAATTATTTTTATTGCAGCTCTACGTGTGTGAGTTGTTGTTGTAATTGGGGCCCATAAACTGAAAAATTAGCACTTGTCATTTTTTGCTTTTAGAAAGTGTCAAATCATGACAAAGAGCAAATGTTTTTGAAACAGTCCATCACTGCACATCAAAGAGCGACTCATGTGGAAATAAGTTTCAGTGTTTTTACGTCTGAGGCCAACTTTTGGTCTCACAGACTCTGGGAGTCAATTTTCACTGCAGTGACTCCGACAGAGCTCGTATTTTCATAGCTATTAATATCAGGGTTATTACTTCAGTTATTATGATCCCTTGGAAAGAGGAGACAGTGCAGCATAAGTTCAGGTCAGGATACGACTACCTGGATAAAAAAGGGGCCATTGTTGCCTTTAGACTTGGACGTCTGCCGTGAGACCGCCGGAGTTTCACCAGAAGCTGTTCAAACAATCATGTTCCAGAGTTCATTACGGTCTCCATGTATCATCCATGCAGGAATGGCAATGCCACTTAAAAAAAAAATCCTCAACCAAAATGAATTCATGGATATTTTCTGCCATGGTTACCGGGGAATACAGGATTTTGGGGTTTGAGGAAGTGCCATCTCCAGGCCCAGGCTGTCATTAATGTGGTGATTTTTTTCATATCTGGAAGGAAATCATGTATATGCTGTGAAACCACATCCCTGCTCCAAACAGGAGCATGCTACCTCCATGTCACGCTAGCTCATTACATTCCTGTTGTCTCTATTAACAGGACAGATCCTCTTCTTTTGTTAACACTGCCTCGTCAAACCAAAAGAATTACAATGACCACATAATATTTTCCTACTGACATCCGATTAGAGCATCTCTTTTGCTTTTTCCAAGTGATGGGATAGGTGGATGACTAATGAGATGTTTGTCAGCACAAACTCAATGCTTTCCTTTATTGGGCCACAAAGTATGTTGGGGTTTTTCTGAACAATGAGATGGAGAGTCAGCCATGCTTTCCAGAATGGTAAACCACACTCTCAAAAAGGACTGGGTGGCTGGTGATGGATTGAATTTTATGAATTTATCCATGTCAACAGAATCCCTGGAGAGTTCTTGTAGCACCATCAACTGGTCAAAGTTTCATTTATTCAGCGTCTCAGTAGATGCCTGACTTACTGCTTCAGCTGCCAACCACAAAAACCCCATGAGTTGTATATAACATGGCCTCAGTGACATCACACATTGGAAATACTGATGCAACCTAACCTCCAGTGGACCCAATATGAGGAGTGGAGTTAGGACGGGCCTTAAGCCACGCCATTCATAGCTACAGTGGCCCTGCCTGCATGCAAAACTTATAACCGGGCTGTAAACATGTTTATTTTTAAAATAAAGATCAACTTTTTTTTATAATGGGTGCATATGTGGCCTCAAGGGCTTTTACAGCCAGCCTCAAGTGGACACGACAGGAACTGCAGTTTGTAGCACGACCACATTAGCCTCACTTTCAAGCCTAAAGGTTGCGATTTTAAAATTTCTTACTTAAGTAAGGCTTCTACCATAGTCACATTTTCTTTCTGAAATATCAAAAAAGAAAAAAAAAATTATAATAAGAAGAACTTTATTTTAACGTCGAAATGGATTTCCAAATATATTTGAGCAGGTAAAGTCAGTTCCCAAAGGAAGTATCTCAGCAACTTAGGTATTCCCTCTGACTTTTTGCACTCTCAATAACGTGTGATTGACAATTGGAACATCTGATGCAACTATAAATGCACTTTTACAAAGCTTTGCTGCAAACACTCATGTTACCCTACAGATCAACTGCAACAACACAGGCTGTGATGTAATTGTTTAAAGCTCAGTCACGCTGTATGAATGCTAATTAACTAATGCTAGCATGCTAACGTTCCAAATTGTTATAGTGAAATTGGTAAGCACCAGCTTTTATTGTTTGCACTGTTAGCATGTTAGCATGCTTTCCATTTGGATATGTGGATATGATATACTGTGCCTGAAATTACCTTTCGTTCAGCTTCTCTGTAGACTCTTGTTGTTGTTATTTTCAGCTTAAAACTCTTCAACTCCATAGCAGTTCTCTGTCTCCAACTTAAACTCTGGGAAATTCTTTAAGAGTTCAATATTACAAATATATGACAGTGTGTTGTGTCTAAACTACATCAAATTCAGCTCCCTGAAAGCTCAGCGGGTGTAAAAGCACTTTTTCTTTGCAGCTTTGCAAACAAGTTGAATAAAAGGAACAGTATTTAAAGCTGGCGGTGAAAGACTTCACAGACTCCCTGTAGCTCTTTGTGGTGTGCGACTCATATCTGAGCTCAGGAGTAAAGGTCAGGTCTCCACTGAGGAGACCTGGTACAGCTGTAGAAAAATAAACAGTGGAAATAGAAGGTGGGAGGCTTCTGTGGTGTATGACTCAAGTATGTGGGTCCGTGTATCCCCATCAGGTTTAAAGAGCCAAACGTTTTGCCGACTGGAGGTGATGTGGCCTCTTCTCCACTCCCCAAAGAGCATCATTCTGGCAGAGTGTTTAAAGCACCATTATGCTCACCCGCCACGTGAGGAAATGACACATTCTTGACACAGTGACCTCTCAACTTGGTAGCTCCATCAGTAAGTATGGACAGAAACTGTCAACAGAAGTGACAAAGTCATCCGACCTTCTTTATGTCTCTGACAAAAGAAAAACTGTGATCATTGAAAGACAAAATTCCAAATGACCACATGCTCGGCTACGGAGGAGAAAAACTCTTTTACACAGATTGTTTTCATCTCAGATACATGAAAGCTCTTGTTAAAAACTAGTCCATGCAGAACAACATCAAAAAACACTGCCGTCTTAATTTGGTCCTCAAAGAAAGCCTTTTGACTTCAGCTACATGCCTGTCTTACTTCAGGATCGGGTCATAAAAAGCTTTTTTTTTTCTTCTCTTTTCAACAGAGTCACTTTCCAGCTGTGATCCTGTTCCTATCCAAACACAGAGCTGAGGCTCCTGGAAAGCCTGGAAAAGCTGACAGCGCTGCGTTTCAGCGCAGATGCACACGGCAACATCAATAATCGTGTTAATTAAAATTCTCAGATGAGTAAAACATGGGAGTAAGTCGCCGGGAAAGTTGAACCGCCAGTTATTAGCTTAGGTAGGTTAACTCCAAATGTTTAATTAACACACTAATGTAAGACAAGAGCTCAGCATGTCTCGGACTATCACATAAACACACAAACTGCCAAAATCAGCAGAAAAAGCGGACAGTTGGTGAGCATATGTTCTTTCTGTGAAATGGTCGAGCGACACTTCAAAGATGCACTTTCATCAAAAGAGCAGACTCGGTCTGAATTTGCAGGGTCATTACCTCGTCAAAAACAAAACCATCCTAAACCTCTGAGTCGACACATTTGGAAATCAGAGACACGTGGATTTGAGGTCATTACTGTTCATGTCATTGTCAAGACTGTACAAGTAGGCATCTCTGATCCAGACTTGCTGCCATTGATGGAAAGCATTGAAACAAGTACTGATCTTTATGAGGTAAAACATCATCTCATCTGGATTTAATTTACCTCGGACCTTATGGTCCACATTAAGCAACTGAAAGACATTTAGCTGCCACATTATTCAAGTGGGGTTTTGTTGGGCTTACATCCATCCATTCATCCATTATTTTTTATCACTTAGAGTTTTTCTGAAAGTTCACAGTGAGGATATCAAGCTTTATTGGTGCTATTTCGATAACTGTAACTAATTTCATCCATTCATGTTAGAGTTAATTGAACATTGAAGACAGTCATATAACATGAACCCAGCTGTATACTGCCCCATTAAGAAGTAAGTGCTTCACTCTTTTTTCAAACTCTACATCTATCTGATTAACAGCAATTGCTCGCAATGTTTCACCAAGTTAGGACTGCTGAGAGATAAAACCAGCGTTTAATGTAGCAGCAGGAGCAAACAGAAGACCAGGTATTCATGCTAGGACTGCACAGTGTGTTCTCCACGGTTTCCCTGCGGGTGCTCAGGCTCCATCTCACAATCCACAGACAGGCCTGGTAGGTTAATTAGTGGCTTTAAATTGTCTGAGTGTGAGTGTATCTGGGTGTCTGTTTCAGTTAGTCCTAAGAAAGGCTGGTGACCAGTCCAGGGTGTAACTAGCCTCTTGGCTAATGACCGTTTGAACAAGATTATTTACTTTGAACCAAACTGAGTTTTTCTAACTTAATGGTGATCAAGTCCATCCTGGCCTCCCTCCAATGACTGCCTGTGCGTTTTGGAGTCCATTTTAAGGTTCTTTTATTTGTTTTTAAATACTTGAATGGTCTGGCCCCATCCTACCTCTCTGAGCGCCTTCACCCCCCTCGCTCCTGCTTGGTACCTCAGGTCAGCTGATCAGCTGCTCCTTGAGGTATCGAGGTCCAAACGGAAGCTCAGAGTGGAAAGGGCTTTTTCTGTTGCTGGTCCTAAACTGTGGAATGATCTTCCGTTTCACATAAGACAAGCCCCATCACTGTCTGTTTTTAAAACTCGTCTTAAAACCCATTTTTATTCCCTGGCTTTTAACCCAGCTTGAGACTCAACTCCTGTTTCAGTGTTTATATGGGTTGTTTTTAGTTTTTCAGTACTGTTTTATTGTTTTTAATTGATTTAAAAACAATGAAACAGTTATTTAAGTCCCATTGTTTTTATTGTATTTTATTTATTTATTTTAATGCTTTTATGTACAGCACTTTGTTTCAGCTGTGGTTGTTTTTAAAGTGCTCTATAAATAAAGTTGAGTTGAGTTGAGTTGAGGTGAATCTTAATTTACTTAATGAGGAGGTATCATTTTTCCCCACGTATTTAAGTAACAATGCTGTATACTCAAACTAAACATGCAGATTTTCAGACCTCTTCAAACATATCCATATGTTGTAGAAATCCCTGAATCTGTCGGTAAACTGCTTTAAAACACTCTGTTTTAAAACTAACACGAGATCTTCACTAGACTTGCTGAAATGACACATACACAACACGTTGGAGGGGTGGGAAGGAATTCCAAGATCTTGCCTCATAGCTCTGCCCCAACAGGCCTCCAGAGGGCTGGCCAATCAGAGGGAAGAGGGTTTGTGGAATGGGAAAGTCTTAAAGAGACAGCAGCGATAATCACGTTTCGAATAGAGGCTGAAATACGGGTTTACAAAAACAACAGTGAGAGAAAAATAAGAATTATTTGAGCTGTAAATCATCAATCTATGAGGGCACTAGAAGGCCGGTATGAAGACTTGAAATCAGAGTATCCCCCTCTTTAATGATGCTTATTGTCACGTTAGTTGTCTTTATTAGGCACACAGCTTTAACTTCATATTGAGTTTTTTTTGTGGTACCAACTTCACATTATATACAAATTAGATCTGTTGAATATATTTTAGTGCTGAAATAGGACATTTTAACCCTTTAGACCCTGGGGTCCCCCCAATTTTTGGGACTATTAAAGAGGAGAAACTCAGCTACAAATGCAGTCAAGTCATACTTCCACTGAACTTTCTGTTTGTTTGAGTAATACTTGAGTTGTTACTCTGAGTTAGTGACATAAATACAAATACCGACTGATTCAAACAGACCTCGTAGATCAAGAGATATACTCTTTTCAATTTGGACATGTCATTTCTCTAGCAGAAACCCCAAAAAGAGGCAAGGGCTTGAGGAGTTAAAGTTTCAGATCTACTTAAAATACTTTTTTAAAAGTACCTTCTACTGTGAGTTCTTCTTTTATCATTTCTTGGAGTTTCCTCTTGTAAGAAGTGAACCAAATATTATTTTGTTAATCATTATAAAGGCTCTTTCACACTCACTTATCAGTGTTTTAACATCTTTCTCAGATTCTGCCACATTCCTCAGTCCAGCTGAGAACTGTCTGTGTATTGAACACACACACACACACACTCGCTCTCTCCCACAGACACTCACACAAATATACAGACAGTCTCAGCTGAGTTTGTGCTTGCAGCTGTGAGTTCACATACCCACACCTACGCACGCTGCTGCCTTGACCAAACAGCTCTTTTAAACTAAACTCTGCTGGATGACTCATTTGTCTCCCCAGTGAAAACCAAAGAGTCACTCAGATGAGGCATCACACTGTGACAGTAGGTCACGGCCAGATTACTCAAACAATACTGTATAACTCTGCCAACATGGAGGAAATAAAGACGTGTTTTCTTCTTGCTTCAGTAAGTAGACTTTCCACAACACTAGAGTTTCTCCCTTCTTTAATCATTTCATTACTCATGAATAAAGGTAGGAGATTTATGAACCCCTGATACAGATGCCAGAATCCTGTTATCTCCACTTAGCTGGAGCCTGTATGAAACTCTCAGATGTTTACCTCATCGGATGCAGCATCTGTATCGACCTATATCCTAGATTAATTAGCCTTAATGTGACATCACTCTTCAAGAAATCTCAAACACACATTTGAAGCACCTGACCCTAAACACTACTAAACTTTGTCAGCCTGGTGTTGTCATAGAGACTTCAATGTTCCGCAAATCAATCCGGTTCTGTCGGACCTGGTCGGAAAGCTAAGAAATAGCTTTTATAGTCTCATTTCAAGTCGTGGATTAGGATGAGTCAGATATCTAGAAGTGAGACTTTTTCAAGATCACTTAGAAAGTCCTCGCAGCCCCTTTAATCTGAATACTCATCACTTACATGGAGCTATTTTTTTCCTGTTAATTAAGAATACACATTTAATGCATGTGTGAGTATTAATGACAGCTCCCTGTGTCGACTCACTTATTAACTTGTGTTTTAAGGTCATTTTAATGAAGTAAGATGTTATTGAGTGAAGCTATTTGGCTGAAGTATGAGTTTTTTATCATGTTTGGATTAATCTGGCGCAGAAGAATACACAATTACAGGCTTTGGCCTCAAGAACGATCTAACTATCATCAAATCATTGTCATCAGACATCATAACAAAGCGAGCTTTTAGCCTCTTTATACTTAGACCAAATCGTAATGAACACAAACAGCTCACAGCCACTGCCCTGTATGACTGACCCGCCCTCATGATCTGCAGCTAAACTTGGGATTAACACAGTGAAATAACAGACTACACATTCAGACAATGAAAGGCTCTCAATGAGCCTGCTTCCTTGCTCTTTAGACTTAAGGTCTCTTACAAACACTGTGGTTTGGGACTTCCTCAGAGTTCAGTGTAATATTCAAAAGCTCCTCTATGTTAACACAATAACATCTCTCTTTTCACACACAAACACTACAGGCCTTATATCACAGAGTGCTTGAGGCCGATGAAGGATTGATAACTCACTTTAAGGAGCAATAAAATCCATCAGTGTGGAGCAGTTAGTGCACTGTATTTTCAGCACGTACCTGTTAAATTGAAAAGGAAGCACTAACTGTAAAAACTAGTGTCATACAATGAAGCTGTTCTTTGAATGAAATCATGATCATTAAAGAGCCATAATCCTGCTGTCCCACAAAGGTTTTATAATAATAACAACAATCACATTACAAAAGCTTATATAATTTGCTTTATGATTATGTGGTTTATGTTTCAAGTTGAAAGGTTTTTCCCGATAACTGTCTAATTTTTAAAGTTTCAAATTGGCCTCAGTCCCCACGAGATAGCAAACTAGAGGAAGACTGGGATGTACAGAGACTACTGATGTAGTCAAATGGTATTGTTTGATGGAGGCACACATGTCTGGAACGCATTACCAGCACATATCAGGGAGTGTGAGAACTTAACCTTAAAAAAAACACTTCAACACTGGCTAAAAACAAACCAGTCATGAACTCATGAATAATATCCGTTTCCTCCTTTAATGCCCGTCCCTGGGGGCTCTGAGCTTGACCTTGGCTTATTCTGAGTGATGTCCAGCAAACTGTCTTGATATTTTTTTTTTGTCAGTGAAAAGGGACCATTCATTGGTTTCTGGTTTAATTTATAGTCCATTGTATTCATGGGGAGCATGAACCAAAATTTATGACTGGAAAACAATCAGTCTTTTTTAAATTCTTAAAGGCCCTGTGAGGACTTTATGAGTGATCTTGAAATAGTCTCATTTTTATATATTTGCCTGTTCATAATCCAGGAGTCAAAACAAGATTATCAGCGCCAAAATGTGCTATTTCCAAATGCTATTTCTCAGTATCTCAACTGAACTGTCATAAAGAAAAAAAGGATAGAAGAGCAGAAGAAAGCTTGACAGGAGAGTGATAGAGCACGGTCTTGAACTGTTTGTGATAATGTTCATTCCAACCCACATGCAACAGTTATTCTGCAGTGATCTGTTCAAACTTGAGAGTCAGTCAATAAAATGAAGAGTGAGGTTACGTTAGCTCTGATTGGTGAGGTTGGAGTTGGTAGATGAGCTCTGGTAGGACATAACCAGCATTCACCAACGTTACACGTTACTGAGCAAAGAGCTGTGAGGAACACTGAACAGATAGGCCCTTTTTCCACCAAGCGGTTCAGTTCAGTTTGCCTTGGTACGGCACACATTTTGTGGCATTTCCTTTGGCTAAAACTGTGACAGGTTCCCAAATTACTGGCCGGTACCATCTCACTTTTTGGTACCCTTCTGTTGGGGTGCCAGACATACCGATCCAACCCCAGGAAGTGGAGCTAAAAAGACTGCAGTCTTTTGATTGGTGGAATGATTTTTCACTTCCTGTGTGACAGCGGTAATAAAGAACAACACCTAAATTTGATTGCACTTTGTAACAAAGAGCCACATGCCAATCACAAAGAAGACAAATTGCTGCATGTCTTCCATCGTCGGATTTATTGGCAGGGTACACTGTGTCGTGCTGCTATGCTGTCTCACTGTAACGTAGCTCATGCGGCTATTGGCATTCGGCTTACATGCTGCCTACCATGAAGGGCACAGTTGACCATGGAAACACAAACAGGATCAGGCTTTACCAACCTGACCTGAACCAAACTGTACTGATCCATATGGGATGGCTTGGTGGAAAGGGGGCTACAGTCTGCTCCCCTTTGGACACTAAACTACGCTACAAACTGAGTTTACAAAGTTTGATTTTGGTCACCTTTAAACAATAGCTCTACGTCACTACAAATAAATACATTACCTCATCACTTTGCACCCTGGGAAAAGTTGTCTTGAACAAAGAAAGGTAGAGTTAAAGATCTGCTCTCCAAAACAAATGCATGCCTTGGTAAGAGTCACGTGATGGTGCTCATAAGAAACGGTGTCATAATCCCAGAAATGCACTACGGATTCTGGCCAACCTTTAATGTTTTTGACAGTGAATCATAAAAGTGTTTTCTGATCAATTGCTTGTGTGCTTATTTCAGGATATCCAGGTGGAGAGTTTGGAATCCCTCAATGGACAGTTTTTAGTAAGCAGACATTAAACAAAGTCAAAGGTTGAATGAGGTCTCGTTATAAGTCTTTTAAAATGACAAACAACAAAAACTATCAATTTCCTGGTGAAGCTCATCTGGAGGCCACCAAAGAGAAAAAATAGACATATAAACCAAATATATATAAACAAAACTAATGACTTACAGATGCACAGAAGCACTGCTGGAGCTCAGCTTGGGTCTTGCAGTATTTGCTGAGACTTTTTGAGGATGCCAGAAACTAATTTTGTCCACCACACGGTGCCAGTTGGCCTAATAACAGTGTGCATGAGGACAGAGTTAGTGCGGTGAGGTAATACGATGAAGATGTCCAGAAAGGAACTACAGTTTGTTTTGTAAGCAAAAATAAATCAGAGGAAACTCTGCACACTACAGGAGAGGTAGAGTAGATCCCTGTCTACTCCAAGCGCCAAGTGAGACAGCAAAAGGAGCCTGTCAGCGTGTTGTACAGCTGTAATGGACATGCTCTCTTTCTCAGAGGTTATTCCAGGTAGTTTAGAGAATCTGAATACGCACATTAAGCTATATTTTGGGACTACTTACCACTGGAGGTTTGACTTTTCTAAAGACGTGTTAGACAGGTGATACAAGCCTCTTACCACTTCTCTCCTCCAGCAGCCACGTGTTGCTGAACTGTGTATCCAAACTGGGCTTGTTTTGGGCCTTTGATGATCCTGGGTCTCTTCGTGTCGATGTTGAAGCAGTTGAGGAATCCTTGAAACAGAAAAGACAGCCTTCATTAGCAGTGAATGAAGAGGAGCTCAGAGCACCTGGTGCCACGTGGTGGAGTCCCAGCAGTTTTATTGGTGTCTTTACTGGTGGAAACATTTGCATTATCACCGATGAGATTCAGCATGTGGTCGAAAAGCAACAAACTCACTCATCATTACTCATCCTATAAACAATCCCATCTTTGTCTGGTGTCTGTTTATCATCCTGCCTGAGTCTAAACACAGACTCTCTGCTCCATAATGAAGCAAATAATCATATCAGTGCAACAGAACAGCTGAGCCATTTGCCATGTTTAGCTGACAGTCTCCACTCAAACATCTGCAGGTCAAATCTACTTTCCTGATCTTTAACTTCCATCTATGACCTCCACCAATTTGACAACTTTTAATGATATCACAAAACACAGAAGGGGTCTAAATCCATCCATTCAGGGTCACTGTCACTGGGCAAGAGCCAGGGCATCACCCTGGTGAAGTCACCAGCCAATCACGGAGCAGAGACAAACAACTCTTCACACACTCTTATCCACCTTTATGACTGCCCATAGTTCATCGCGATTGCAAGTTTTGCTCTTCTGGTTGAACGTTGCCATGGAGACCACAGAGCTGATGATGTTAGCCTAGCTGTCATATTTGCTCTGATAACTGGCTTTTAAAAGTAAGAAAGTGACAAAATGAACAAAAATCAGAGGTGAAGTCATGGGGTGGATATTTTGAAAAAGTTTACTCTGAGCCCTGTCTAGCATGAATGATTTCATGCGAGCTAGCTTGCCGGCGGCAACAACTGGAAGTCGATAACTGCAGGCGGGAGTCAACACCTGTAGGCGTCTGAAGAAACAGGTGGATAGGAATATTAGAGTAGTCAGTTATAACATAACTGTGGGAGGAAGAAGTAGGACTCTGTACAGGTCCCCACAGGGGTTTCCAACCAGTGACGATCATCTGATGACAGCACTGACCGCTGAACCACCATGCAGCCTGTGGCCTAAATCCAAAATGTCAATTCTGCGCTTCAGATTTCAGAGGTAAGGTAGTCCCAAAAACCAAAACCAGACTAACACATGCACGGTTAACATACAAACTCTACATAGAAAGGCACTTGCTCAGCCAGGGAGTTGAACCAGGAACCTTTTTGCTGTGAGGCTACGACCATGACACATTCTCTGTTTGAGTGTGAGCTTCCTGAACTTTTCCAACTTCCGCCACGCCATGTCTCTGTCATCTCGCATCTTTTTCTCATATCTCTGCTGATCTCTCATCCAAAGAGAGCACCGCTGCCACCTACAGTAGTTTACAAGCCTGATATTGATAGACAAGCTTAGCCAGACAACATCCCCACCTGTTGAAATACACAACCAACGTCTATAGACGTCAATGGTTGTGATCAAATTAATGTCTATAGACGTCAATGGCTGCCAATGAGTCGTTTCATTTCATTGTCTGAATTAAAGGACAAACTCCTCTCCAAAAACATTTTCAATTAGAAAAGCTTCAAAGACTTACTTTTCCAGGATTAGACACATCAAACTAACAAAGAAATGTCCTCCAACAACATTTTGCAACTACACACTTTTATATTGCAGTATATATATTAAGACATTTACCAAATATGAACAAAACCGTACTAAATTTTTACTAAATTTATTTTTCGGCCCCATAAGAAACTACAAAACTTCAGTTTTTGTACTGGTACAGAAACAGCATGAGTTTTTGATGTTGATACTGTAGGTAATAGATGCTGAAGTGGAACCCAACATGCAGTAAGAGGCCAGAAGTAAAAGCTGCCATGGGACCTGATCAAAGCGAATCTGTTTTCCCGATTGTGTCCTTAAAACTCTCTCACTTCCTCACACAGCTTCCCAGGTGGCTGAAAGTTGCAGCGAACGTCTGTTTTCAATTAAAATACCAATCACAGAGGGTATTTTTCAGATTTTGCTGAGATTTTCACAGAGTTACCCATTGTGGCTAATTGGCGGTGACAGCAATATTTGGCTTTTAAATTTCCATCAAGAGAAGAGGGCTCTGAGTGAAGACATGGAGGTGGTGAGGTTTTCCAGTTTGGCAAACAAGAAGAGGAAAAAATGTAATAGTCTACCACTCCGACTTCCTCTAAATCCATCTTTCTCTTTTCATCTGTCCTCAGCTTAATCTCCCTCTGATGTCCGCTTCTCACGTTGCCAGACTGAAAGTGTTTCTGTTGCTGGTGTTGCTTTATTGATTTTTCTTTTACAGTAAAGGTGAAGGATCGTGTCGACCTAACAGAAGTTTACCAAAAAATACCAAAATAAGCTTCTGTATTACAGAAAAAAAGAGCATGAGGAAGACAGAAGAAGAAGATCATGCAAACTTTGTGCTTAATGACTCTCAGTGGTTGGGATTTTTTTGAGTATTGCTTCAACATAATGAGTTTTTCTCACAGTATGAGAGCACAAAAGAGCACCACAGACTCCTTGTCACTTCTTACATATCTGTTGCTCAAGTCCATACTGATGGGTTCATTCAATCCCTCGCCCTCACACTAACCAGCTCAGCGACCTCTCACAGTTCGCTCCCTGTGCGTGAGGCTCCGGGGTCACGTCGAGTTAAGTGAGCCTCTTTTCCCTCCAAGGGGGTAAATTGAGTGAAATGTAAACAACAAGGTAGTGGAATGCTCAACAAAGGTAGAAAACAAGTTAAATTCGAATTAAGCCATAACAAATGACAGCTGAGGTCAAAGTCAGACGGATTCACCTGGAGTTCACTGACTGAAGCAGACTCTGTGTGGACTGAATATTATGAAAACTACACATAAAATAAAAGAATCTTTGATTCACTTACTGTAACTTGTCTATCAACGCTCTTAACCTATAATAATAATACTGTTGCTGTGCTACATAATAACTGTGATAAATAGCATCTGTTTTCACTTTCTTCCTGATGATACTCATCTGCATTGCCAAGATAAATCCAAGTTGCCCTCATTACATAACTGTCTAGTTGATGTTAAGGACTTAATGTCCCAAAGCTTAGCAGGAGTAGCAGGAAAATAAGGAGCTGACACTCTTAAACAAACCTCGCTCTTCGGTAGCTGTCAGAGTTTAAAACCAAGAGGGATCAAAGTACGCTGGAGAATGGCAGAAAAACTACCTACACCCCGATTACAGGTTTTGAATCAGTCACAATCATATGATAGCAAATCAGTGGCGCTTGTGGATGTGAGTGGGGGCGTTGTGTTGGAGGAGCTCTAAGTGTGGGAGGGCAGGGGCTAAACGGAGTCCTGAGGAGATGCTACATTCAAATTTATGCTAGTTTTCCTTGACTACCAACCCCGCCTTCAAGGACCTCCGCCTTTGTCTGATGACAATAGTTAGCCCTTCAAAATGACAGTTCAGCTCTTCAAATGTTTGGGATATCCAATGGAAACATTAACATGACAGGACTGTACTTTACCAAAACTTCAGAAATATCGCTTTTATTTGCTGCTATCTCCAACCATCCCTCAAAGCCTGAAGAGTTCCACCTGGCGTTGCATAAATAAAGTCTGATTGGGGATTTCAGCACTGCAACAACAGAAATCAGTGGCTGCCAAATGTTTTCAAATTTCTTAAGTTTGTTTTAAGGATGAATGACCCAAAATTAAGTGTTTCTATTGTCTCAGTTACAGCTGGAGCTTCTTTCTTTATTGAAAATAGGAGGGTAAGTTTCTTGGTGGTTACAAGCCCAGAAGATTGGAGGCTGAGTTCAGCAACTTGAAAAGTCAATAATTAAAACTGGATCAGATTTGATCTCTACTTGCGGAATCTGTGAAAGAAAAAAATAAAGACAGCTTTGGAAGTTCACATAAATGTTTGCTTGTTTAAAGATTTGCATGCTGCCAAAGCTTTTCTAGCTACAGTATGTATACATTTTTTCAACTCAGTCCTTATCTGTTTGTTTGTCCTGTGTTCACAACAAAATGTGTTGTGTAGTGGTTTTTGATTTGATTCCACGGCCTGGTCTAATAAAGATTTTTCATTTCAGGCCCCCCTGAATTCGACAGGGCTGCTTCTCAGATGGTTTGGTGACATCCCCCATTCTTTGAACAGTTGTTTCAGACAGTCATTGTACGTTTCTGGAGCTGACAAACCAGCTCTCTTTCAGCACAGAAAAATTCATTCATGACACATCTGTTTCTGTCACTTTTTCAGAAAGGTCTGCATGTTCTTCCTGACTGGCAAAAGTGACATCAATAACCAATATGCTTCACCTCTCTTTGTTATCAATAGATTTGTTTGGTTTCTTGGAGGGAAGCTGCATCGTGATCGTTATTAGTGCACATTTTATTCTGATAATGATCCTTCAGAACTTCAGGTCCAGCTGTGACACAGTCTCCGTTTAAGACCACAGAAAAAAAAAAGGTCCAGTCTGAGACTAAAAACAACTCTTTACTCTTTTTGATCAAAAGTGAATGGCAATAATGACTTTCTGATAATAATAGTAGTTAAATCATATTTTAAAAAATATCACATTAGTTTTTTACAAACCTCTAAAGTATCAAACTGTAAATATATATGTATCTATAGGTTACAGCTGCAGCTCGGCCCACTTCAACTTTGTTACACGAGGATGAGATTTATTTGTTTGGGTGTGCGGTTGTTTGAGCTGTGAAACATTTTCAGCAGCTGCTCCTTTGACGAAAAACAGTCCCTCCTGTGAAATGTAGCGTTGTCTGCATTCCTAGATACTGGATATTTGGGAGTGTTAATAGGTTGTCTAAACAAGTTGCAAACCAAATATCTGCTCTCAGTGTTTCTCAGCAACTGTCTGTAAATCTTGGACGAAACTGTAGCTTTGGGACTCCAGGCAGCGTCAGACATAATGCTAACCACAGGACATTTTATCACAGAGGATAAGTTGTTCATTTCTCATTCCTGTCAGGTGATCATCACACCTGGATCGGCACAACCATAGCTCATTTGTTCTGTGTCCTGAAAACCTCCTCAGGAATAAATAACCATCCCTGCCATGCAGAGCCTTCATGTAAATATTGACACATTCTCAGAGTAGCTCATTTCCTGTCGTATGAATGGCTCACATGTTCGCTAGTGTTTGATCCCAAACTCCAAACTTCCTCCTTTAGATTCTGTTTACCCAGACACATAAAAAGGGTGACTGAAAATAGATTGTTTGGAACAGATAGGTGTATGAAAAACAAACCGAACCAGCAGGTAACTCTTTGGCTGCATCAATCATTTCACAAATAGAGGGCAGTCGGCTGCTCCACTTGAAAGTCTCGCCTTCATCGTTCAAATAGAGCACATTCCTGCGAAATGTCTGTTAACTAACTTAAAGCTAGTGTTGAAAATAAATTTCCCTTGATGCAATCTAAGATTAGTTGAAGTCTGGCCAAGATGTGAGCGAAAGCTAAGAGGATAGGAAAAAAGTTTAGTGTGAAAGCACGAGAATGGAGGAGATCCAATTTCCATTCGTGCAACTAATGTGACAGAGCGATTTAATATTCCAAGTAATATCAGCAGCTTCTGACGCAACATCAGAGACTCGCTGAGTTTCCTGTGTACCGGTGTGTGTGCCCAGATAAATAAACCTCAGGCCGGTGGCTGCCGGTGCAACCCACATCAGTCCGTTGCTGCCTTTGGCCTGACACCAAGCTGCAGGAGCTCCACCGCAGAGCCACTGACACAGAGCAGCCGTGTGGGAGAGATGTGCAAACTGCTGGCTCCAAAACACCTTCATATCTGATGGACACGAGTCCAGAGGTTAATACTTCATTTTGTGCCATTTTGTTTGGAAAAACATAAACTACATCCTGACTTTTCTATTTTACTCATCAGAAGTGATGTTCAAAACCACCGATTTCCTTTCTGATCTGATACTGAGGAAAATTCAGGCTGGTATCGAGGATACCAATCAAATACAGATACTGATTGTACCGATTGGACTGATTGTTAATAATAATAGATTATTATTATTTTCTATCCATCTTGCTCCGTATAATTTAATGACACCTGGTCTACTTATGTATGTGTATGGTCTATGTATGCATTTGTATATAAGTAGCTTGTTATATGGAAACATATATCAAATATGAGTCAAGTATTGTAAACAGGGGGTATGGATGTATAGTTGTTTTCGGCAACAACACGTATGTATGTATGTATGTATGTAAAGAAATTAATGAACTTTTATATCTGGGTGTGTGTATATTTGTATATAAGTGGCTGAATGAATGAAAATAAGTCAGGTAACATGTATGCTGGAAGTGTTATGGGTATATTTGTATACGGTCTATAGTTATATGAAAAGAAATATATATGCAAAGAAATGAAGTATTATAGATGGATGACAACGGGTATATCTTTGTGTATAAGCAGCTTATTACATCTTTTTAATTTTTTTGTCATAAGGAGCTTCTATAGACTTTAAAATGTGTAGATAAAGGGGGCAGGATTTTGTTTTTGTTGGGTTTTTTTTGTTGACATGTGTTGTTTATGGTGGCGATTTCTGTTTTTTTTTTTTCTTTTTTCTTTTTTTTTTAATGCATGTTTGGAATAAAAATATTCAATTCAATACTTTATATGACCAGTTCCTTAGGAAACCTTACCTGACTAGATATCTCTGTGTTTTTGCCTTTGTGAGATTATCTTAGTGATACACATATTATTACTATTACTAAACTAAACTGAACCAATGCAGCTATTTCATGAAATGTATTTATTTACTTATTTCATAACAATAGTTATTAATCTAAATATAACTTAAAGCTCCATATTTTCTCCCTCCCTGGATAATACCTGCCTACAGCACTGATAGACTCTGTGCCACTGCGCTTATGCAATACACACTTACCCAGGCGGAAGAAAAAGAAGTTCGCACCAATCCCGCATCATTTAGACAAGATCTCACTAGTTTAGTTACTGTCCACTGTGTTCCTGTTAGTGATATGCATCACCTCAAATAACTGAAGTATTTATCAAAAGTATCATTTTGGCTGAGAATTGATTCTTGAGATCTATTGGAAGAATCAATATTTCAGTATCAATGGGCGCATCATCAATTATGCTTTGACTACAGATATCAATCGACACCTGACATGATTGCCTCATGCTAATGATGTGAAGTCAGCAGTGTTTTAACTAGTTAAATAAATCTCACATGGAAACAAAGTTGTTCCATTCATCCATTCTTGGTTTCCATTACAATGGTTTTTCTTTGGAAAGACATTCACAGTTGACAATATACTGTGAAACATTTTGGCACCTCATATCACAATTACCCCACGCCAACCCAAATACTCAGGGAGTCATGAGGTCTCTAAAACCAGATGTTCCTAGTACACGGCTGCCAACTGGGCACAAGTTAACAAGCCGTGAGCTCTGAGCTCCTGTCAGCCTCAACAGGGACTCAAACCAAATCTATGGGACAGTTCAGCGTCCAGATATTTGGACAAAGTGAGTGTTTGGTGAGTTTGTCATTGGAGGAGTCACAAGATGTGGACTTTATCAAAGCACTTATTGCTTTTGGTCAGCGTAACATTAACTGACTCCAACATAAAACCACAACAGCCTATGAACATTAATGTTGTAAAACAATTCCCTCGTTGATTAATGAGCAGGTATTACAAAAACATCTTATTTGAAAAGGAATTGTGTTAATAAAATATCTTAAAACATTAACCACAATGACAACAAGACTCATTTTTCAAAAAGCTAAAGAGTGGATACAGGATGAAAGAAAGCTTGATTAGGACCCCCCAGCCAAACTCTGATGATCTGATTATTGAGCTTACCTTACTCACACATGATGGTTTACAGAGAAAACACCAGAGATGTGTGAAACATGACCTTCTACAAAATGTTGGCAGAGACAAAGTGGGTTTGCTAAAAATCCCAGAATGGGTTTATAAACTTGGAAAAAATGGTTTCTTTAAATGGAATACATTGTTTATGTCTGTGGTTATATGGAATTACTTCTTACATACGAAATGTTTTCATTCATTAAACAACTGGTGGTTTAAGCAAATGCTTCAAAGCTGGATTTACATCCCGCTGGAACAGCCCTCTGTCTGTGTACAAAAGTGTCTTGTTCATTGAAAGCAAAGAAAGGAGTTGGTTGTCATTTTCACAGAGCCCTGGAGTCTGTGTTGGGAAGAAGCTGAGGTGATTTGAGGGTCTGAACTCCAAAATGAAAGATCACATTTTTTAAGCATTTCCTCTCCTCTACTGAAAGTTTGAAACTTTGGTTTCTTCAGCCATCACCATCCATGGAATCTAAACAAAGATGTTTGTGTAGTGCAAACAAAGCAATGACTGAACCCCAGACTATGATCTTTGTCTAACCTTACACAAATGGCTTCTGATCCCAAACCCAACCAAACATTAACAAGGTATTGCTCATACACGTGAGGTGAGACAACTCTCCTACGTGTCATTCCGGGGCGCAGTAACAAACAGCACTTTTAGAACTGAGTCAGTAAGTTTCAGAGGACGTGTTGTCAGCAAACAAGCTCTGAACACTTTCTTCCAGCACAATTTTTAGGTATGACCCAAATATTTCTGCAGGCGTAAGTGGAAGACACAAACAAACCACAAAGAGGGCCAAAATTAGGCTTCTGTCTATAAGGGAACCAGAATAATTACCCCACACTGGATACCAAAACTTGATTCTGATTGGTCAAACCCCAGTAACAACGGTAATCAACTATTTGCTTGAGACTGCCTGATCAGACACATTGTATCACATCAGTTTGAAGAAGGGAGTCCAACAATTTTTCACTTTTGCTTGTCCTTAAGGACACTGTGGAAACACCGTGGCTCAAGAAGTTATGACAGTTATCGGACAGAGATGCTGGAGAAACTTCCACCACAAATTCTCACAGAATCCCTGTCAGGATTTCACATAACCTCTGCTATCTATATATTATCCACTTTGTTAAAGAGGCTGTGAGGACTGTCTGTTTGAAGTGGATTTGCAGTGACACCTTTTGGCTGGAATCGTGTGCGCACTGTGTTTGTTTCGAAAATGAATGGAGATCAGATCTTCTTTTTAACACTACGCAATGAGTCAAGGTATTTATCAACAGTGACACAGCGCTGTTGTTTGAAATGTGACTACAGGTAATCTTTGTCAGTTTGAACTGTAGATTAGTTGCAGGCTTTTAATTACCACTTGGAACCCGGTGGTCTGAGATTTATCCGTAGGCTAACATGTAACGTTAGCAAATACTTATGTCTTCCTCAGCTGCCAATCAGAGCTAACATAACCTCACTCTTCATTTTATTGACAGACTCTCAGATTTGATCAGATCACTGCAGAATAACTGCTGCGTGTGGGTTGGAATGAACATTATCACAAACAGCTTAACCTGTGTTCTCCAGCCCGAGAATTGTGGCGAAGGCCTTCTTGAAACCTTAGTGATTATTATTATTTCTTCCACCTCTTTAACCCCAAAGTCCTTGCCTTCATCGTGCTTCAAGTCGGAACAAAACGTGCCACAAAATTGCATGAAATTTTATGACTGCAGTGTTTTCGTGCTGATATGTGCTCCACGGTGCCCCCAGCCACTGAAAAATCTGCCTGGTCAGCTGCTTTGAGATACAGGTCCGATTTTTGGTGTGCATAACCATCATGCCAAGGCCAACAACAACAACAACAAAAAAAGTCTCATATGACCATGGTGAATTCCGAACAGGAAGTTCGGGAATTCGGGTTCAACGTCCGATTTTGACCCATGATTGATTGGACACAGTTTTTCATTGGATGCCCATTCTAAGACAACCTTCCTGATTTATCTGGGGTTGTTGCTCCCTAGCAGCTGGATAGGGATACTACTAAACCACTGCGAGAGCAATCTGGGATTCGACGTCTTACTTAAGGACATTTTGGCACATGACTGCAGGAGCTGGGATTGAACCCTCAACCTACCGATTGAGCCGAACTCCCAAACTTCCACAGCAGCCTCTGTTCTATCTCTGAAAGTAAAGGCACAAGATCTCTGATCTGTAGTTTGAAAAAGTAGTGGAAGGGATGTTGCGATCAGTTATTTTCTAAGTGGAAGATGCAAGCACAGCTTCCACTTTCCATTGGGAAGTGGCCAAGATCGCAATATACCAAGCACATACTTTAGGGAGTACCGTTGAACTATAAAATGAACCTGCTCTATATTTCCACATTATCAGGACACCTCAGAGTATTGTTCTTCATCTGGCATACAGTAAGATTTGCATTAATGACACATATGTTTTGTATGGTTCCTCAAGTGATAGCATGTACATTGTATTTCAGTAATTCAAGTGCAAAATAACTTTCAGTGAGCTCTACATCTTCCAGATGATTGTGGGAACTCTTCACAACAGCTTGTTCATGTCTGCATGCAGCGTCACACTGAATGGATCTTCAAAGAAGGAAATTCACTTAAAGCTCAGATATAAAGCAAATTTTGGTGGACACATCCTCCTCCAGCAGTGCTTCTGAGGACAAAAGCAACATGTATGCTGAAGGGACAATGTGGGAGTGTTTAATGTGAAATAGTCAACTCTGAGCCAACTGGCAACCGTCCAGCTGTCTCTATCTCTACGACAAGCCCCACTCAACGTTATCTGGATGGGGTCATTACTCCACATGTCCCATGATTCCACACACAGCAGACTACGATGTTGCTGCCTCCTTCTTATGTGCCTGCCAAAACATCTCCCACCACAGCCAGCATCGAGGTTTCTCCACAGACTCTGAGACTACAAGGTCAGTATCACTCTCACTGTGGCGTCAGTCCAAAAGTGGGTTCCAACAAATTCCAAAATCAAACCAAATATTTACGAACAAGATTTCCTTGCCCCGTGCTCATCTGGTTTTGCATTATTTACCAAGTGTCTTATTTGTTGATTTATGTCTTTCTTATATTGAAATATTTAATTATTCTCTGCATTGGTTTAAACTTTGAAACAGTGTAGCATTCCAGAAATGGTGTGGAAAAATGTGTCGGTATTACAAAAACGGAAAATTTTCAGACACGTGCATTCAAACAATGTGTTTGTATTTCAAAGCATACAAGGCTCAAAACCACAAGCTGTGGTTCTGCATCAGTTACTTAAGATTCTGCAGTCGGTGCATATATTAGCTCTCCTTCCCTTTAAAAATGCATATTTGTTGTTGAGACTTTAAAAAACAAAACTGATTGTCTTTGGATAGGAACACATTCATGTTTTCGCTTCTTCTGTTCACGTTGTCTAGATGTGTTACTGCTTTAGTAATTTCACTGGTAATTGACCACAGTTTTGGCCGAGCATCAAGCAGAAATCTCAAACCGCTGGAAAGTTCTCTGTTAAAAGATAGACTCAACTTTCATTTGAAGGGTTGCAAGCCTGCTTTCAATGAGAGCAACTCTGTGGAACCGAGGAGGACAACAAATCCTTCAGTAAAGCTGCTGAGCTCTGCCTTCCTGTCATGTCAGGTTATGATGCCACTCACACAGACTGCCATTCATCCAGGTAAGACGGTCAGGTATTACTCTTCTCTTAAGCACTCACAGTCAGATTTTCAAGAAGGAAATTTGCTTTTTTTTTAAGAAAAAAAAAAAGTATCTACTGCAGCGTTTTTAGAAGTAACAGTCTCAAAGTTTCCAGTTGCTGTTGGAAAGAGTCAGAGTATAACTTACAATTATAGAGCCATTATTATACTGGAGAGCTACGTGCAAAAGAAAGAATCTCAGATTCAAACATCAGTATGAGTGGATGCGTACACTTAAAAAAAAGTATCACACACACATAAACACCTTTCACTCACCTAACTGCTGGCTGCAGATCCAGAGCAGAAGGAAGCAGTAGTACTCCATATGTTTGCCGGTGCAAGAGCGCATGTGTGTGTTCATGTGTGTGTGTGACTGCCAAGAGTGTGTAAGTGGTGGGCTGAGGAAAAAGAGCCAGTGGAAGGCACAGTTAAAGATCCCACTCTGATTGACTCCAAGTCAAAGTTAAAGCGCTGCCTATATCTGAGAGAAGTAGGAGGAGACTTACAAAGAAGGAGAAGAAGAAGAAGGAGGAGGAGGAGGAGGAGGTCGAGTCTGACACAGCAGGCAGGAGGACGCTGACTCTCTCACACTCTCATTCAACTCACGTTGACTGGGTGAAGACTCTCAGATGTTCCTGTTTTGTTTCTTTGGTGATTTTACGATGAGAGGCATTGTAGACTAAAAAAAAAAGGCTTCGAGAGTTAAAAGTTCGAACAAGGGACGAGTTTTCAAATAGATTTTCACATGATCATACATTTTACTTTCAACTTGCTGTATCAACTTTTTTTTAACTTCTTATGAAAGAGACTGAAGGGAAGGTTAATGCTAACCAGCAAAAGCAAAACAAATCCATCAGGAAGTTTAATTTTTAAGAACAGTAACCGCTGCTTTTTGATCAGTGTTGGATGATGAGATATATCTGTCCATATAAAAGGACTGAAAGTACAGGCTTATACAAATAGATGTAAGAAGAAGCATCAATATGATGACGCACATTTTAGCAAAGAATACAGCCACTGTAGCCAAACCTTTTCTCATCACAGGCACAAAACGTCTTGTGTCAGACTCGAGCTATGCACCACATCGTGCTATCATCATGGCACAACCACAAACTAACCAGAGTCTTAACAGAGGAATGTAAATGTAGGGTCCGTTTGTTACCTCATCCCTCGCAGCTCAACCATCCAGTCTTGACTACAGAATGTGTAATGATCCCATTTATGCAATAAGACATAGTTTATGTACATTAGCTCTCCTGACATCTATTTGTGGTTCACTATTTAATCACTGTGTGTCACTTTTTTTTTTTTTTTCTTTTTTAAACACGGGCCTCATTTTCACTTTGGTTTGGAAAGTGAATTTACACTTACATTCAATCAGGTTTGAAAAAAAAGTAAAAAAAAAAAAAAAACTGTCATAGTTAAGCACAGAACTGTTAGGATATAACCTCAACTTATGACATGGTTATGATGTAAACATCTGATCAATACTGCCTCGACCCAAAGACACAAATTACACAGATTTTGTAGTGAAATGTTTTCTGTATTCAACAATAAACATTATACCAGACAATGTTTGCATTACGTTTGGTGCTACATGAGTAAAATTCAACCTCAAGATGCAAAAGTCTTCTTTAACTTCTAAAAACGGTTCCAAAACTTAACGTGATCAGTTGATGAACCCAACCAAATCTGCAGTCTTCCTTGGTGGTCCCCAACTTTTTTCATTCAACTTTAGAAACCAAAGCAAAGCTTTCAGCCAACAAAGAGACAGGAATTTCTTTAGATGTTGGTGGAGACCAAAAGAGAGGTGAAAGCGGAGTTATAAATTGGAGCATAAAGGTATTTTTCAACCAGGAAGTCCAAGAATATTTAGTTCCTGGTAAAACATCCCTGAGAACTAATTGGTTCCTGTGGCCTGTTTGTCTGCATTTCCACCATGAGCCAATGACCTGGGTAGGTTATGTCGAATGTACCAGTAACATCTGGAGGAAAAAATAAAATAAAGGTAAATGTAACACATTGCCAGACCAGTAGAGGGCAGTAAAACAAAAATGAAAACAAGGAAACAAGAAGTCAAAGACAAGTTGGCATCTTTGTGTGTAGCACAGCAGGTTAGCATGGAGGATGCTCAGCCTGTGGTGGTTTTGATCGTGTTTTACTGCCCTGCAGATGGATTTGTCGACATTTGAAAGGAGACAAGCGCTGGTGGCAAAACTGTTGTTGGTTGAAGCCATTTTAAAAAGCCTGAAACAGCTTTGACCAGTGCAACACTGGACTGCTCTTAGTCTAAACAGTGACAACGACAGGAAATTGTAGGTGGCTGAAATTTTGGTGCATCCCTACTGTAAAGGATGAGGCTTACACAGAGTGAGGAATGAGGGAGTTGGACTCAGAAAAAAAGGTGTCCTGTTCATCTTTCCACACATGTGAAGCACCTGTGAAACCCATTACCTGATGTATAGTTTGACTTTGACTTGTTTCTTTATCTTCTAACCTCTCTGTAAGCAGCTGTCTTTCTCAAAAATCAGTCAAAGTGGCAAATAAACATCTTTGGCTCCAGCAGACACGTCCTCTCTGTCTGTAGTCACAGTCTTCTTTTCATTTCCCCTAAAAAACCCCACCACAAATTACACAAATCAGGACAGTCTTTGTGCTTTAATGATTCAACTTTAAAAAAAAAAGAGGCAATCAGGAGTTGCGCTTTTGAAAGTGCTTAAAAGCTCATTGGATTTGGATTTTTTCCTCCTTCATCACCTCATCATGGTTTACTGCTGGGCCCCTTGTTTCTCTAACAGCAGGAAATTAAGTCCTGTGACTGCTATAGCTTAAAAGTATGACATACCGTGGCAACAGAAGTAAATATAAATGTGCAGGCCACAAAATGAGTCACTTCACTTGGTGAGTGATAGTAAGTGATACTCCACAGTCGACTGAAGTCAAGGTTCAGGATTTTTTTGTCAGTTTAAAAAAAAAATGACATTAAATTTGGCTTCCTGCTGACATTTTATTGTTGTAAATACAAAAACAAGTCTCAAGGTTTACCACAATAACTTGTGAGCGTACAGTAACTTATTCATGGGCCAACTACCAGGACAATACAACAAGGACACGTTTAAAAGGCAGCATTCCTCGCCCATCAAGCTTGGTTGGAATAAAACATCCCCAAACTGGAGGGAAAGGGAGAAGTCAAAGGGGTCTGGCTGTCATTAAACTGTTGTAAAAGTTCTCCGTAAACATAAAAGTTTCATGACAAGGATTGTTTCATTCAGTATTGTGGATACAGACTCATAGCTCAAGAATCTCCCACTGTCAGCCTGCAAGACGAATGATAGATCAGAGAGGAACCTACAATTAAGATTAAGGTCTGCTGCTCTGAATGGAGGCAGTGTGCCAGTGCAGCGAGGGAGTCTGGCTCTTTTTGTAAGCGTTTCAAGACCAGAGGGGGTGATGGGCATTCACCCACATACTTTCTGCTTACCTCAATGACCATGAAGACTGTTAGCTCACTGTCAGTAAGTAGGGAGAGCGGTTAGAGGGAGCTGATCAAACAGGAGTTTGAAAAACTGGGGTTTGAAATGCTATTCTTTTTCCCCTCCATAAAATCACATAAGCCATACAGAGTCCCACTGTGAGGCAGGCTGAAATCAATACTGCACAGGAGCAGCACTTACCTCACCTTTACAGAGCTCCCTCAGACACCGTACCACAACTGCAAGCAATTACCTCAATCACCCCAGGATTATCTGTTTGTGTGCGATCTACGGTCGTCTCCCCAGGCTACAAGGGGAGCTCTGGCCAGACACGGGACCACAAGTCCACAAGGATGACATGAATAGGAGTGGATGGTAAACCCTCCATCAAAGCTTAGACTCAGTGAATCCCTAATGTTGAGTCCTAAAAGAATAATGTTGTCAATTTCAGGATTACAAATCTTTGTGAAATGCTCCTGAGCTGGTATCTCAAAGCATCAGCACTTTTCTTGATTTTGGTGCCCCCTGTGGACAAATCAGCACATCACATATCTTAGCTGATTCTGTTTATTTCAGTTTCAGGCATACATTGTACTGCATTTCAAAATAAGGAATCTGTATTAATTTTGGTCTGTTCCATAACTGACTGAAGTCTTCGTACATGAGCTTTAAGCACTGGTTCAACAACCAGAGTTACTGAAAGGAAAATCTAAGCATGTGTGAATGTCTTATTTTTAGTAAAATTGTTTGATAAGACTTAAGACTAGCCACATTTATTTAAGACTATATTAAAGGACTAAAGGGATGCATGAATTGATTGTAAAAGGAAAAAAATAACAAAGAATCTGACAATATTTAAGATTTGTTTGTTTAATTATTTATTAATTTTAACTGAGACTTTCTTGTTTCAATAAACTGAGTGAGAAAATTTTTCTTACTCCATTAGATGATTGTTTTACTCTTTACAAGCCAATCAGGTGTCATTTCTGTATTGAGGTCTTGAAATGAGACATTTTTTTGGACCTGTCAGGTGATTTTTTTTAAATTATTTGGTTCAGAATTGACACACATAAAAAAAAAATTGATTCCACGTTATGTCAATCACACTGATGCGAAAACTTTTGTCTGTCATTATATTCTTCAGAACAAGTTAGATTTTCTGCATCTTTTTTCAAATCCAACTAGGTCATTTTGAGGGTTTTTGACTATTCAGAGATGCCATAGGCATGAGGTTTTTTTTGTTTGTTTTGTTTTTGTTTTCCAGATCCAAAAAAGTGTTTGCATAAAAATGGACTTAGTGTGCAAAGGACTAAAGAAGACAATTTTTACAATAATAAGACATAAACACCTGCTTAGATTTCAGTTTTTGCAGTGTGGAGCTGAATATAGCAGATTTTTAAATAGGCATACCAGTTCCTTAGATTATTATTATTATTTTCAAGTATATATATATAAATTATGGTTTTTGGATATTTCTGCATACATTAGATAGACAGCTAAAGTGAGGTTGGTCATTGAGCAGCAGAAAGTGGGGTAAGACTTACAGCAAACAGTTATAGCTGTAAGCACTACAGCAGCTGTAGAGGCTAACACTGTAACTACTCAGCCAACCGGTGCCCCACAGTGAATATTTTTATAAATTGATTCAGTGTTCTGTAGTTGTATCATATATTGTATACAGGTAATAATTTGTATTAAATTGACGGCGGTCTTTGTTTTGGAAATGCTGACTCAATCTAACTGTCCTTCAACCTTTAAACAGACAAAGGGGTGGAGCTAAGGTGTTCCTTTTCTGGCAAACAGCTGCAACATGTCTTCCAGACAATTCAGCCAATCTTAAAATAACTATGAGGATCAATATTTAAAAAAAAAAAGTTCGTTAAACATGAAAGAATGCACATGTCAGGAAATGAGCTGTTCGGACCAAAGACACTTTTTGGACCAGGCTGTAAACCATTTTTCATTTTGCTGTAAAACTGGCTTTTAAACAACGGGGTTAAAGAGGTTTGTGGTGTTTAAAGCCAACCTCAGGTGGAGAATAAGCACTTTGACATTGCTGTTTCATTCATCAAGCCTGTGCTTTCTATGTTTTCATTAAGATTAAGTTTATGCAGATGTAAATGACATGCAGCCACTTTGAGGGAGGACAAACGTTTACCAAAACTGGAGGAAAATCTTTCTTTTCTTGCAAAAGGACAGTACTCTGTGTGAAAACCTGCCAAAATGAACGGTCTCTAACAGACCAAAGGCTTTCAGCTCTGTTCTGACATGAGAAAAACAATGCTTACTCTGTTGTTCTTTGTGATACATCTCTTTGATTTATACAATGGATTCCCCCAAATGTGGATAAGATCTAAAGAAAAGGAGTGTCCATCCATCAAACAAACAGATACACTGATTGGGAGGCCAGATTCAGAATCTCAGATCTGGGTGTGAGAGTTCCACGATCTCCTGGTATCTGAGTGTCCATATGGATTTTTATGTCTCCAGTCCCATTTCCTGTCGTCAAAGGTCATCTCCAGTTCCCTCTCACTGCTAGAGATGTTCTCAGGATTTTGTTCTTTAAACATTCAGCTGTACACGCTGAAGCTTATTGCTCGTGGAGATGTTACTTTCCACATATCACAGCCAAGTACAGCAGGGGCAAAATGAAACAACGAATGGTCTTTAAAGCAATAGAGCACACACCAGAAGTTCTCAGAGGAGCTTTTGGAAACACGTATCTGCTCAGGCAGTTCGTTTTTTTGGCCTTGTATCAGCTTCTGTGGGGAGGGCAGGGAGACGTTATTGCAGTTTGAGGGTAACCCTGCATAAAGCATTAACCTGGAGAAAGGGCTGGGAGGTTATGTATAGGAAGTTTGTGTAGGGTTTTCAGCGACACTAGATGTGATGAAGGAAACATTAAACTAAATAAGACTCCATCTGTAACCACATGGAACAAAACACCAAAGTGAATGGTCAAAATTGCAGGCGGAAATTTCTAAGACTCAAGGTACTCAAACTCAGAGATGTATTTGAATTAATTAGCATCAATAAAGTCTCAGGCTGTCTAAACAAATTGTTTTTACAGCTAAAAATACACAGCGTCAATTTGCCTCCTCGATTGTGACTAAAGATGTAATCCCAGATGTATTGAATCACCCTCCAGGAATCTGAGGAGGTGGTCAACCAATGTTGAAGCAAGAGAAATCAAAGCAATGTGAGCGGATTTGGAGGAGGAGAACATGAGTGACAGAACGCAGGCCGGGAGGAATTCAGTGGTTTTCAGGCCGCTGAGCTGAAATCCTGTTTCTCTGCAAAATGCAGACTGGGTTTGGTAAATGGTTTTCTGGAGGTCAGCATGTTTCAGGGTGCCTTTCTTGTGTGTTACTGTATGTTGTTAGTATACATGTGGCTAAAAAAGGGTCCTCATGTGTGTACTCCACCTATAAGCACAATTATCCTATAATGAGATCTCTTCCTCTGTGTGTGCTAAACTGAAACTGTCTTTGCTTTCACTGCTCTTCGTTCCCTTTGGTGAATGTGATCTAAGATGAAAACTCAGACCTGAGATCTTTGGCTTTAAAGACAGTCGACTTACAGCTAGGGCTGCACGGTAGCGCAGCTGTTAGAGCTCTTGCTTCACAGCAAGAAGGTTGCCGGTTCGAATCCCGGTTCGGGCACGGTGTGCCTTTCTGTGTGGAGTTTGCATGGTCTCCCCGTGCATGCGTGGGTTCTCTCCGGGTACTCCGGCTTCCTCCCACAGTCCAAAAACATGCTCACTAGGTCAATTGGAGATTCTAAATTCCCCGTAGGAGTGAGTGCGAGCGTGAATGGTTGTCTGTGTCTCTGTGTCAGCCCTGCGATTGACTGGCGTCCAGTCCAGGGTGTACCCTGCCTCTGACACCCATTAAAGTGTGTTCACAGGCTCCTGTTTTCAGTGTAGGGCAGAAACATGTTCGTTTCTAAAATCTGTGGATTTCTGACATTAAAGAGGGGTGTTCTGCTTTCCCATACTGTAAACAAGGATACTGTAAAGTAACAGTGCTGGATGTTCAAATTAAAAGTGTGCAGATTGTCCAACTTCTACATATTTATAATTTGCAGAAATCCCTGTATCTCTTTAAACTGCTCAAAATGCTCTGAAGTTAAGATCTTTAGAAAACTTGTTGAAATGATGAGGTCACTGCATAAGGATCTCCTAACTGGGTCTTGACATGTTTGAGGGGCCACAATCACCAAGGTTTACTCATAGCTATGCCCCTAACAGGCCTACAAAGGGCTGGCCAATCAGAGGGAAGGGGGGTTTTGGAGCAGGGAGTCTTAAAGAGACAGCAGCTGAACCAAAACTTTTCAGACAGACCAGTGTGAGAAAAATAGAGAATAATAATAATGAAAAGCTCCTCCCTCTTTTTCCTTTGACTCAGTTTTTTTGGTGTGTTATTAGAGGTTTGTATAAGTTTGTGGTAATGCCACAGAACCTTATTTGTTCTCTGAAAACATCGCAGCTTGCAGTATTTTGGTCTGCAGCAGTAAAATGACACCAAACAATGATCCCCTCTGCCATCATGTAGAGCAGCAGTGCGCCTCTTAGTGATGTGGCTCAGGGGCGGAGTGCGCATCATTGAAGTCAGTGAGAAGAGCGCACATAGAGAAGAGAAACTGAAACTTAAGTATTGATATTATCATGCAAGTACTGATCAATACTGAGTTTAAGTATCTCGGGGTCCTGTTGAGCAAGAGATTGACAGATGGATCAGGGCGGTATCTGCAATGATGCGGACGCTATACTGGTCCGTTGTGGTGAAGAGAGAGCTGAGCCAGAAGGCAAGGCTCTCAATTTACCGGTCAATCTACGTTCCAACCCTCACCTATGGTCATGAGCTGTGGGTCATGACCGAAAGGACAAGATCCCAAATACAAGCGGCCGAAATGAGCTTCCTCCGCAGGCTGTTTGGGCTCAGCCTTAGAGACAGGGTTTGGAGCAGAGACATCTGGGAGAGGCTCGGAGTAGAGCCACTGCTCCTTCCCATCGAGAGGAGTCAGATGAGGTGGTTCAGGCATCTAGTAAGGATGCCTCCCAGACACCTCTCTGGGGAGGTATTCCGGGCATGCCCAGCTGGGAGGAGACCCCGGGGTAGACCCAGGACATGATGGAGAGATTATATCTCTTGGCTGGCCTGGGAAGCCTTGGTATCCTCCCAGGGGAGCTGGTGGAAGTAGCCAGGGACAGGGGCCTCTAGTCTTTGCTGATGACATTGCTGCCCCCGTGACCCGAACCCGCATAAGCGGTAGAAGATGGATGGATGGATGGATGGATAATGTTGGTGTCAGAACATCAATATTTCAGACTGATCCACTCACCAATACTGTAAACACCACTGAAAATGTGAAAATTTGAGCCCTTCCCCTGAACACCACCCAAAAAATAAACTGCGTCTTACATACTAGAGCAGTTATCACTTTTATTTATTTATTTATTTTTTAAGGTACTTATTTTATTTGTCTTGCCATATGAAATAAATCAGTAACAAGTATTTTTTTCTGCGTAACTTCTTATTTAACTTCAGGTACATATTCTACGGTGGGGATTGTGCTGAAGGTAGTTCAGAGCTCCTTTATTTCCATTAATCAGTTTGTTTTACAGCAAAATGAAGCCATAACAGCTTGAACAGCAATACCATGTCAATGTTTGCCTGCCAAGTATTGGTATAAAATTTAATCACTGCAGCATTATGAGCATAACTCCAGGATGGAACTGTTTTTTTTCCTTTTCATTTCATGCCTAAAGTCCAAAACACAGGCATTGCCACAATACTTCTAGTGTTGAGGAACGAAAACTTTGGCTGAGCGATCTCCTGCACTGTGTTATTAGCTCCTTAATAGCTTGTCGGGGGATGTAAATTCATCCTCTCCGGGGACCTTTCTCAGCATTTTTGTAGTTTTGGCATGTTGCTGTGCTTCAGTCATCTATTGCTTCTGGATCCACCATGGAGGTCTAAGAGAAGTGAGGAGTCTGAAAGGGGAATAATCAACACAGAAACCATGAACCCTCCAGTGGCTCAAAGAAAAGATGCCAGTCGTTGACTTAACTTTCCTCAGTAGTGTGCATCCAGCTCCTTTTTGTTTTTTCCAAAGCATTTATTTCCCAAAGAATGAATTAACTACACCACAGATGATTCAATCTGATATCTGTTTTAAAGCCCATGAATAATTTCAGTATGCTCCATATATGGAAGTGAAACATATTAAAGAGCCACATACAGAGAGAGAGAGAAGCAAATGTTTCTGTCTGAGCTCAAGTGAGTCATTCTAACTTTTCCAGATCTCTGGCTGAGCATTATGCAGGTCAAGTCGTGCCAGTAGCAATAGTGGGAAATAAGACTAATGTGGAAACTAAAGCCACACGCCACAAGATGGACGACAACGGAACGCTGCAAAACTCACACTTAGAGTTTCATTGCAAAGCCGTGTCTCTCGGCACCCAGCTTAAACACAAAGCCTCCCTCCCCGTATGGAATTACTTACCGTGAACTCAGTAATGTGCTACATGTCAGTAAGGATTTTTTGTCCCCGGTCTGGTCCCTAATAAGGGAGGCCATACAGAAAATCTCAGGAATGAATAATGGTCAGTCACCGCATTCCTCTATCCAATCAAACAAATCGCATCTCAGAAAGCCTCATACAGAGACTTTGAGATCATACGCTTTGTGGTCTGGAATAAACTTCTGCCTTCGTCACGTCGACATCACAGGACGACACACGCTCCCGTTTCATTGCATTCATGTGAAGCAGATGGAAAAATCGTACCAGGCTTCACTCCAAGATCTTCATGAGAAACCAAACAGTCTACAATTATCTGCTTGTAATTATTAGGTTTCACTAATGTTAAACGCAATTGTCTGCTGCAGGTTGAGCGCCTGAACACCAAGCTAAGACCCTCTCACAGGCTTTAAATGCAACCCTCAAGACAACACACCGATGGTTAATGCAACACGTCTCGTGGTGTGCTGTTTCCAAAGAGCGAGTCGATGGTGCTTTATGTTGATCTACATCCTGCCAGCGACTGTTCCAACCAGAGTTTAAGGCTTCTGTTTATTTTCGTACCAGGCTTGGCAGTTCGGTTCGTCCAGGAGAGGACAGATTCAGTTTCCTTAACTATGTTTATATATATATATATATTTTAAAGAGCTATTTAATTTGGCTGGCAGGAGGTGTCTGCTCTAAATGGGCTCTAATCCTGTAATAGTTTGTGCTTTACGTTGTGTTTAAAAGCATCTGCCAAGTTTAGATTCAGGGCCTCCGAGGGACGACAACCTGCTTTCACTGCTGAGGACGAAGTTTTTACTGAAAGAGAAACCAGAATACATCAACATAAGTCCTACTGTTAGTCATGAAGAAAAAGTAAAAGTAAAGAACATATGTAGTACACATTTATAATACAACCCCAATTCCAAAGAAGCTGGAAAAATGTGTAAAAAGTAAATAAAAACAGAATACAATGATTTGAAAATCCTGTTTAACCTATATTCATCTGAAAACACTACATAGACAAGATATTTATTGTTCAAACTGATAAACTTTTTTTTTTTTTTTTGCAAATATTCGCTCATTTTTAATTTGATGCCTGCAACACATTCCAAAAAAGCTGGGACAGGGGCAGCAAAAGACTGGGAAAGTTGAAGAATGCTCAAAAAACACCTGTTTGGAACATTCCACAGGTGAACAGGTTCATTGGAAACAGGTCAGTGTCATGATTGGGTATAAAAGGAGCATCAATGAAAGGCTCGGTCGTTCACAAGCAAGGATGGAGTGAGTTTAACCACTTTGTAAACAACTGCGTAAGCAAATTGTCCAACAGAACAGAATTTAGGGATTTCATCATCTACAGTCCATAATATCATAATAACATTTATTTATTTATAAGTTTATTTGACAGGGACCATGCAAAACAAACAAACTGTAAAGCCAGAGTTAGCTATAATGCTAATTTCTATCTGTGATCCCTGCACAGGAAGATGTTAAAGAATATACAATACAAGTAATAAAAACAAACATACTCGTATTTCAAAACAATACATACAGTGGGGGAAATAAGTATTTGATCCCCTGCTGAATTTGTAAGTTTGCCCACTGCCCTGGGAAATGAACACACTCTAATTTTTATGGTTGTTTACTGGTTATAAGTATAGACAGAATATCAGTTGAAAATGCATAAAAACACACAGTATAAAAGTTATAAATTGTTGTGCATTTTATCAAGTGAAAAAGTATATTAGTATCAGCAGGGGATCAAATACTTATTTCCCCCACTGTACTTGACAACAGTCCAGTCACTTATAACACATTTAAAATTAGGTTTCACTGTCTCTAGTTTGATGTATTTAGAGGATTAAATCAGTGATAACATGACTGTTTTTCCTTGAGCCATAATTTCAGTTTTCTTTAAAAACACTCAGGCTTGTACAGTCTCTAACGTGGGTAAGAACGGAGTTCTTTTTTCCTGCTGCTCTGACTGAAAATGCAAACTGTCCCCACGCCGTTTTCCCACGTTTAGCTGACCAGTCTCCTCTTGCTGATGTCCTGGTCTCCCTGAGATTGTTCCTGCAGTATAGCGCACATTGTTTAAGTGGTGGGGCCTGATCATAAATTAGTTTATACATAAGACATCAGATTTGAAAAGCTGGTTACAATATTAAAGCTGGATTTAACGTCCTGCACAGTAGTGTCTAATATTCAGTGAAACACAGTCTTACCAATAACAGCAGACACAATAAATTAACCGTATAATGGATGTCTCATACCTGCCACAACAGTTGACTAATGGTGAGTGTAGTCAGGGCTCCATTTTTACTCCACCAAACAGCTGGTGTCCAGGAATGAGATGTTTTGCTGGAAATACCACCTCGGACTTTTACACTTTTTTAGAAACCCCCACTGCCGCGAGATTTACAGACAGTTGATGGCGCAACTCCAGGATCAGGGTCCCGACATGCTGGGTGACTTTCCTCTGCCAGGCTCAGGTAAATACGCCCCCTGTGGAGGCTGACATCTGGAGCCCTGTCCATCAATGACACAGTTTATGAGCACTGAGTCCGTTCTGTCCCAGAAGACTTCAGGTTACAAACATGTCTGCTCTTTTATTAACCGCTGTTCTTCTTTTATACCTCTTGCTCATGTGCCTTCAGATTGTCCTGTGAACACTTTTCTCAGCGTTAATAGTTTTTATCTTGTATTCCAGGGCAAACATAATCTAGATGCCAGATTAATCAACATTCTCCAACACTTCATGGATCAGGAACCCACTGATTTAGAAAATTAAATTATTGTTTTCCCGTCTTAAAGCCAGACAGAGATGCCGGCCTCTCACCTCATTAATGTGGTTGTATGCTTTCTCACAGCTTCAAATACTTGTTCCTGAGACCAGCTGTTTCAACACAGATGGGACAATGTGCAGGAGAGTGATGTTGTGACGTTTTATAAACAGGAACTGCACATTTGGTAAAATGTTTTTTTATTATTAAATGAAGCACAAACTTTGATTTTAAATATGGCAGGATGTTTTTTCCTCTACAGAACTTTAAATTCAGTTTTGTTGGCATGTTCATTTCATTCAAATACCTGCTGAAACTCACTTTAACAGATCTGTTTTTATGTGATGTTGTCCTCTTATTTCCTTTAATATTTGTTTACCTTTTTCCATTCCGCTTCCTGGGACTGCTTTAATTTATAGCCTTTCATTCATGTTATCCCCCTTGTCTACATACCATTCTTTTATTTCTTTTTATGTTGTTAACTCTTATTATTCCCTTTAAGTTTTACTTTATTTTTCTCTTTTTTTCTTTCACCGCTTTTATCCTTAAATATTTTACAGATACTGATGATTTCATCTCATTTGATTGCTCTTATTTTACTTTATCACTTCTTCTCCTTCTTTTCCTGCTTCATTTTTTTATTGTTCTTTACCTCTTTTACTGTTTTACCTTTTATTCCTTTAGTCATTTTTACTTCCTTGTCTCTTTGGTCTCACTTCCTGTTGTTGGATTCGTGTGACGATGGGTTGTGGATTGCAGCAACACTTTTGGCTGGAATCGTGCGCACACTGTCGTGATAACACGACTCTTAACAAGGCGTGTGTTTGTTTTGAAAACGAATGGAGATCAGATCTTCTTTTAAGCACTACTTTTCTTTGTTCAAGACAACTTTTTACTGGGTATTCTTCAACTGTAGATAAGTAGCTGGTTACTTAAGCGCCTCTCACAGCCCGGTGGTCTGAGAGGTATCCATAAGCTACCGTTTAACATTAGTGAATCCTTCTGTCCTGATCATCTACCAATTGGCTAACGTAACCTCACTCTTCATTTTATTTACAGACTCTCAAGTTTGAACAGATCACTGCAGAATAACTGCTGCATGTGGGTTGGAATGAACATTATCACAAACCATTTAGCTTGTGTTTTAGCCTTTAGTTCATGTTTTAGCCTTTAGCCTGTGCTATCGTTCTCCCTTTAAGCTTTTTTCTGCTCTGACAGCCTCTTTCTTTTTGTGAGTCCAGCTCTAGTGTCCACTATCATTACAAAATTAATCTTTTTTTTTCTGTAAATGTAAATATGAGTAACTGAAAGAGACAGTTTGTATTTTTCAAGTGACGTTACGAAAAGAACTTCTCAGTTAAAAACATGTTGAAGAAGTAAAGTGTTAAGTATTTGCACTTTTTGTTGTTGTTGTTGTCATGCAGTAATCTGCTGGGTAATAAGGCCTTTTTTGAGATTAGAATGCTGTTGAAGTAACAGTAGTTTGCTACACTAGAGCATACAACCAAAAGTGTATGATAGCATTTAGCATTTAGCAATTTTGATCATAATGAAAATAATCTGCAACATGTTGGAGAAACAGTAACATTTTTTTGCTGCTGGTTGGGAACTAAATGCATGAATAACTAATCCTAAAGGGTTTTTGCTTGATTGATGCACTAACATGATTGACAGTCAGATCCATTATTCGTGGATGTGAATTATTATCTTCTACATACAACATTAAAAATGGATCATCGAGGTACCCATAGGACAAATCCCATTGCAGTCAGGGGGACTGTTTTAGACACACGGTCCAGACATGGTCTGTTTTTCTGGTTGTAAAAACGTCTCATGGTGTCTGAACAACAGTTCATCTTTTATCCATCTGGCCAACAACTCTAATAAATTCAAAAAATGTATACGCTGAAGTTTGAAGGTAGCACACTGCCTGGAGGTCAGTGATTGTGTCATATTTTTCTGTATCCTTGAGTCTCCTCCAGAGTTTTTAACACCATCCAATTCTTCTGTCAGGGAGAAATTGCATCTAAATTGCTTTTTGTCAAAAACAATCAGGAGAAAGTAACCTTCACTGAACTACACAGTGTCACTTGTTCCATGTGGGAGAAATATGCTACCGGTTCAGGCGGCTGGCACTAATCAGGCTGGTTTGATTACCAGCTCAATCAAACACAATTAAGGCGGTAAAGTTGGAAGGCAATCAGCCCTTACAGTCAGGATTCATGTCATTTGTTTGAAAGACACAGCACTACAACACAGCAGAATATAGAAGAAGTCACACATTTTACAAAACAGTGGGAAAGAGAAACTTGCTAACAGAATAAATTGAGCTCTAATGCATTTCTGTGGAATATTTGGGGATTTTACAGACCCCATTTTTTAACTCCCAAGTGAGTACAAACGTGACTCAAGAGTCTTTGTTTTCTCTTTTGGCAGTTCTCTGGAATGGCTGCAGTCATCTGCAGAAGGTTCAATAGCATTCCACCTCTTTCATGATAAGCTGTAGCCTGTAAGTCCTAAGCCAGGGAGTCAAAACTTCAAGCTGGCCAAAAAGCTGTGTAAGCACCGACAGGAGCTTCTCTAATTGAAGAAAGAGCATCGGAATTAGAGCTGGACTAGACACTGCTTTTTTGCTGTTTTCAGATGATAGACCACACAACCACATCCACAAGTCTTCTGTTTTGGTTACACTATCATGTCAACATCACAGAGGATCGTGGCCTTTTGGATCAGATAAGGCTCAGTGAGAAGAGAGAAGGAAGAAGACAAAAATAATCATCATTTGTTTGTTTTTACTGACAGAGGACAGAAAAGATGAAGTTTGATGGGACTCAAACCATTTGAAACATCTTTACACAAAATAAACTTTGGTTTTTGACTGTGTGACCCTCAAAAAAAGATATCTTATAGACTTAAAACGATCCCAAACTGTAATGCAATAATATCAAAATGCAAAACATCACAGGGCACTCAGCAAAAGCCAGGTTGAGGAACATAAAGTGCTTAAAGAGATCACATAGACAGACATTCATATTCAGGTTTTTCTTTATTTATTTGTTTGTTTAAAAACTTATTATTGAAGGGAATTCAAATAGAAAATAATACTAGGTACAAGTAGGTATAGTGTCTAAGATGGGTCCCCAGTTCATGCTGGAGGAACTGTGGGGCCCATAAAGCTAATCACACCCACATATTTTGGTGATGTCCTAAGTTAAGTGTGTTTTGGAGGGAGGTGTTCGATGCCCTGATGGAGGTTTTTAAAATGAATATCTCACAAACTCTTGCAGTGGCAACACTGGGAGTAATACCCAAAGATCTGGATAGAAGGGCAGAAAAATACCTCTTGAATATATTAAAGTGTACAACCATCAGATGGTTGAAACTAGATCCTTCCTTGTATGATACCTGCATTCAAAAGGTTTGGGATATTTTATCAAATGGAGCAGATAATGTTCTCACTACGGCTTCAGAAAACCATTTTTACTGAAAGATGGGAACCTATGCTGCCTTTATTGCTGCAATGAAAGTATTAATCTTCCAGTTCTGTTGTACATCAAAATGCTGCCACCCTGCTTCTGACTAGGATTTGTACTTGTAATGTTATATTCTTGAGTAGATATTATCTATTTATTTGCTGTGACTGTTATTTTTTTTTTAATTTCCTTCCAACATCACCTATATGGGTCTGTAAAAATACACATACAGCTGGAAAAAAAAGGAAAAGAAACGCATTGAACTGTGCTGAAACGTTTACATTGTATTGTACTGGAAAAAAGAAAATCTAATAAAAAAAAAAAAAAGTTTAAATTAAAAAAAGTGGTTACATGAGAGAGCTGACCCGGTCTGCAGCGGTTAACTTCCCAGCTCCATGTTTAATCATTCTTACGTACTGAGGAATGCGTGCTCATGTTTTATGTTATAAAACGAGAGGAAGACTTTTTACCCAAAGCAATATCTGAATATCTTGGCGGAACAGTGTGTGTATAAACAAGAGTGTCAAACTCTTCCTTGCTCACCCCACACATCAGTGCAGCTATGGCTGCCTACAAGGACAAAAAGCTCCTGTGGTGCAAGACACATATGATCCCTGTTTGTCAAGTTTAAAGGTCTTTGGTGCAAAACAATAACCACTTTTCTTGTCTCAAGTCTCCCTATTGGTGCATTTTGTAAAAAACTTTCAATCAATGTCGACTAACATCAGCGTCTATTTTATAGGATAGAAGCTGCATAAAATATTAAGAAATAAGTCAGCAATTTGCCAGTGTAGTGCCCTTTAAGTCGTCCCAGAATGGAAACCAATGAAACAAAATTTATTTCATATTCACTGGAGGTAACGGAGCTGACCAATGAATAATTTAAATGTACAGTTTCTGCCAGGCTGACTCACTGTTCAGTTCTTTAATGATGCTCTGGGAGTTATAAGTTTTGAATGAGTTTTCCCCTCACTTACTGACTTCATGACAGAGAAATGTATGATGTGATAGCTGTGAACTAGAGTTCGGTTTCTGGAGTTACTTTTGTGTCTCTAAACGTGAAGGAAGAAACATTTTGTTTCCATCTATGATGAAGCAAGTAGAGCAAAAGTTATCTCCCCCGTGTGTGTGTGTGTCTGTATGTACAGTATGTCTGACAAGAAGTTGTTTGCGATCATCCAGAGCTCTGTTTGATTGAAAGGGTCTGCCTAACTGCTACCACATGTTCAAACTGTGTACTGCTGTCATTGACTTGATGTGAGCGTGTTGTTTTCCAGACTCTGTGTGTGGTGGATGTGTGTGAGACAGAGGAACAGACGCAGATATGCAGCAACAAAGACGCAAAGAGAGATTGTATATGTGTGTCTGGTTCCTAGATGCAGCGTATTGCCTACTTCGAATATTTGAACAGCCATACCGTTTGCCTCCTCTGAATCTGACTACTTTTATCCAAACAACACAAATATAAAGGTATATATAAAAGCAGAAAGAGAGGTTATTGAAGGTTTTAAAAAATTACGACAACATTAACTTCAGAAGCATCTATCCTTGACACTGACATGAATCGAAGTCTGGTGAGGTCTGAGAGGCACTTTTTTTTTTTCCATCAATGGGCTCCATAAATCTAGCCCAGTGACCGGCAGGTGAAAAAATAGAGCAAGTGAGAGGCTGTGGGAAAGAAAACGTCAGCAGAGAAGCGACTTGGATGAATTGGAAACTGGTGGAAAATGACTAGAAGAGCAAGTGAGACTGAAGCGAAGTGATGAGTGACTAAACTGTGGAACTGTGGACTCATGGCTGAGTTGATCAGCACCCAGACAAAGAGGCTTGAGAGGCGTCTGCCTTCAATTAAATACATAAGGTTGATTAGTAAAAACATCAGCAGCCCTCATCCTTAATCTCTCTCATCCACTGCTTCGTCCGTTTTCTCATGGACCTTCGTCCCTCTTCTTCTGCTTCACTTTGCTGGATGGAGGAAGTGGTTTGTGTGCAGACTGCGGCTGGCTGGAACACTGCGCTGTGCACCAGGGAAGCCGAAATTCGAGCCCCTGTGCATTAAATGTTCCACTAGAGCAACAATTTCTGCGAGGGGAAATCGTGCGGTGGGCTCATGTTGGAGGATCGAAGAGGAGGGGGGGCTCAGTTCGGGATGGAAGGATAGAAAGCTGAAGGGGGGGTTGCAGGGGGAACGACACATGGCTCTAAATAAGATTCTGGTGGTTGAGTTGGTTTTGTTGCACGCCATATACTGCAGTGCTGGATTAAAACCTAACCACATACCTTTGTTGCACATCATTGTCTGAGTTCTCCTTGTTGATTCTTGACTCTCTCACGCCCTCTGCTGTCCAAAGGAAAGCAGGAGTAGGTCTGTCAGGGCACAGAAACAGCACCACCTGTGGATGGTTTTCATTTGTTGTCGTCAGTATGAATAATTGCATGGCTTTGTTATGCTAACAATTAAAGCTTTGTTGTTAGAGCTGTACTGGTGTTTCTAGTTTTTAAAAACACTTGTGCAAGCAGGCTTCAGTCTACATTAGTATTCATCTGCTTGGCTGTTTTTATTCTGTGGTTTCTCTCTGGTGAGTCTGATGACATGTGTGGAGGTTTGCACACTTTGTCAGATTTCTTTGGAACTCAGCTTGAGTCACAGAGTAAGTAGTTTAATACGTTCATCTGCTAAGCAGACTGCTTAGATAATGTCTGGCAGAAAAATCCTGCTTTGCACTTTCTTAGAAAGGACAAACCATCAGGGATTCCTCTGAGAACTGATGTGAATCAAAATGATTAATAAAAGGATGAAGGGCATTTTCTGCATAGAAAATGAAAGGCAAACAGAGTTTTGGTGCTGGTCTTGAAAAGCCTGTTTACTGGGGGCAAAATGCAAACAATAATTTAAGACTAACATGTGCTTTTTAACTTTTTAACTTAACGCAAAGAAATCCACAGCAGAAGCTATATTGTTCAGCACTTGTTTTAAGTCTCGCTGATAATCTCTTTAAACTTGAAACAACTACTCCTATAACTACAAATAACTTTTCAAGTCTATTTCTATGTCAATAAATATGGCTAGGCCAATGATTGCCCAAAGGTTTAAAGTCAGGCTGGACTGCAATGAGCCTTATCTTTGTGGTTTTTAACCAAGATATTAAATAAATCACGTAAAGACAAAAGGTAAGCTGGAAAAACAGTATTTTAAAACCACTTGAAACCAAACTGTTTATTTATTTATTTCTTAACAGATGATCATTATTTATCTACTTGACATGGGCAGCACCACAGAGTCTAGACCGTATAAAATATGGATGTACTCTCCACTACATCACCCTCTGATGCAGAGTAATGAAGTATCAACGGTGGAAGCCATATTGGAAATGATGCGAGTGTTAAGCCTCCTCACTAAAAGCTCTTGGGCACCTGTCAGTCATTTAAGCTGTACCTCTGATTGGACAAACTCATGATCTTAATACCCTCTGAACCGCTGAGTTAGAAAAGAATTTAACCCCATACAGTGTGTGCTGATAACGAAATTAGCCATTCAGACCCAAGTTGTTTTTAAACCATGCTATAAATGTGTTTTTTAAGCTGGAAAAGTACTTTTTTAATGCTTGTAAGGGACATCCGGTCTTTCTGCAGCTAGCCTCCGGCGGATTTTCAATGAACTGCAACTCTTAGCACTTCCGCATTGGCTTTATTCTTCTAAACCGGACGTTTCCCCTTAGGCAGCATTTAAAAAGAAGCCGAATTTCGCTGGAAAACCGCAGACCTGGCAACCCTGAGTGAGAGTGGCAACCCTGCAGTCCGGTAACGCCCCCTCCGTGCTGCCTCTGTGATCGGTATCAAAGTTCAACCTCTGTTTCTGTGTGAGGTTAGCTACCTGTGTGAAAGTTCGCCTGGTTAAAGGTTATTTTACGGACTTATTGCTCTATTATCCGTCTGCTAACGCTGCAGAGATCGATGTTACACATTTACCGCTAACACGAACTGTTTGTCGGTTTAAAGAGGAAACAAAATGAGTCCAACAACAGAAACAGACGTCGAAACCTCCAAATCCTCAGTTCCTCCTCAGGTTAACGCTGCAGACCAACGAAAGAAGACGAAAGTTATTTATGTCGTTTACATTATAGCTGGCTTGGATATCACATGGATGTTTTTGCAGTTTTCCGTAACCCCTGTGAGTATTCCTGTTATGTCAGAGCAGGAAGCTGAGATTTCCGTGCTTGGTTTGAACGTGCTATCATTCAAGGAAACACGAACTATGGAGCGATAAATGACAAATCAGTGTCTCATAATGTCATTTTCAGTGTCAATAAACTATCTGAAGCATATGTTATGAGTTTAATGATGATCATGTGCGTTGTGTATTACATAAATAAACGTGTATTTACCGCAGAACAGCAAAAAACCTCCTGTTTAGAGTTAAACCCTTCAGAACAACAGTTTTAAGTATTTAATGAAATAAAACTAAAAAAATCTACCTCCTAAAGGTAGATTATAAAGTACAGATGCAGTATCAGTTAAGAAAAAGCGCTTTAATTGACTTAATAAATCGAAACATCATTCTGTATGATGGCTTATGTCATTGTTATGTAATGACTGAGGAGAAAAGCATTTAGATTTGTCAAGCTAAATATTTCTTACATGCAGAAACAAGCTAATTATCATAAGTAGATTAATGAAAAGTACCAAAATGGAAAAGAACCCCCCTGCAAATGTTAGTACTATGCATTATTATGTGGGACATCATGAGACTAGTCTGTATACATTAATGTAAAAGCAAGATGTGACTGTTGTAGGAGCTCACTCAGTTAAAACTGTGACATGTCAAGTCATATCATAGTTTTACCATTTTATTGCTGCCTAATGCTTGAATAACCAGTTTATGCATGACCTTTCATGTAAAATGATTACTAGATTATCAATAAATGACAGTCAGAGTATTATTCATACTATTAAGTCATTACTTAACTCCCTATTTTTGTGGATTCTCCAGTTTCAGATGCTCTTACCAAAATAAGACAACCCCCGCTTAGGGTTTATGATCAACACTAAAACAATCATCACAGCAAAGTGTTGTATATTCATTCAAGCAGGTCTGTAGTGAAACTTTAACACATTTTTATCATGTCTGTCTCTAGTATCTGGCAAAGAAACTGGGCTTCGACACCTTGTGGTTTGGTTATTTACAAACCATGGTGGGTGTGATCCAGCTGCTTGGGGGTCCGATGTTTGGAAGGTCAGTGCCAAACTTTGTCGACCTGACGTAGCATTCTCTCTTAATCCTGATTCTCTCTCTTTCTTACTTGCAGAAAACTGTGGTCACTGATTTTTGTTTTTTCTTCATAGGTTTGCAGACCTCTTTGGGGCCCGGGTCGCCTTGTCTCTTGCGTGTTCCTCGACTATCGTTTTCTTTCTGCTGCTGGCCATAGCTGATCATCCTGCCATGCTGTTCATACACAAACTCCCCACAGTCTTCATGCACGTCCTACCTGGTGAGCAGCAGACAGTTTGAACTTCAGCCCAGGACCATAACTTTGAAGCAGCACTAAGACGGTGTTCATCCACTATTAGGGAAACAAAAAAATTGATATTTATGTCATTTAAGTGCAGGATTTTCTCCTTATTTTATTATGACTGCTTTTTCTGAGACATTAGAACTTTTCTTTGAATAAAAAAGTTTTTTTATATGACAGTTGTCTCTGTAAAAATAAGTGTCCTTAAAGCTGCATTGTATAAAAAAAATCTGCAAGTAAAAATGAGATGGTATTGGGTGAAAAACAAATCCTGTTTTTACACACTGGCCCTCATTTAAATTGAGGGCCAGACAAACTCTTCAATCTCCAGCATGGAGAAGTCTCCGTAATGTGTTCCTCTCTGACGTAAATTCTGTGGATTTGGTAAGCTGAACCTTGAATACTTAGGGGCGAGTTATTTTCAGCCTCCAAATTTATTGATACCTGATCAGGTGTACGCCATGATGGGCCTAGGTATGAACGTTTCATAAATCCCAGGTGAGCGTTGCCGTAAACTCACTTCTACACTCAAATCTGCACTGATTCCCACGCCAGATTGATAAATGAGGGCCACTATGTGTGGGAAAAAAAGTCACATTGCTGCAAAATGTTAATGATGTTCTGCTGAACACAGATTACCCGCAGAAATGCTATTATGGCCTAAATCTCTGTTCAAATGCTGACAAAATTGATGATTTCATCCTGAAAATGATTACCGTTTAACTTCATTTTAAATGTGTTTATTCTTCTGTTGTCTGCAGCGTCTCAGATGGTCGTCGCAGACCTCTCAGAACCCGACAAACGGGCTGATGCTTTATCCAAACTGGGTCTGTGTTTCGGGTTTGGTATGATAGCTGGCTCCACACTGGGAGGCCATTTGATCACACGCTATGGGTGAGTCTCAGACAACAACTTACGTTTAAACTTGAAATTTTCATGGTCATTAAAAATGTTTTGAAAGATAGAAGATAAGAATGATAGGTGTAGGTATAAACACATAGATGAGTAAACCTAAAAATCTATTTGAATATTTTTTTTTCCAAGGGAGACGTTCACGGCATGTGTTGGTGCTGCGGGGAGTCTCTTCAGTTTAATTCTGGTTTTAAACTTTATCCCCAAAACCACCAAATCCCAGGCTTCAACGGCCGACACTCAAGGTAAGACACACCTCTCTCTGCTTCAGCTGATCTCTTTAACTTTCAGCGGCACACAGGCATGATATTTTAAACTACTCAAAGTCAAAAACAAATAAAGACTTAAATGTTCATTAAAAGTTGATCCTAAAGGGGGGCAAAGTTTCAAACTGTGAGGTGAACGCGTTGAGACTTGCAGTCTGAGAGCGTCGACTGTTCTGAACAGTTTGTTCAAAAAGCCACAAAAGAGTGAAGCAGGAAGGATACGAGTGTTGCTTAATTCCGGGTTTTACTGACTGTCAAATCTTCTTAAAAAACAATATAGACCTAAAAATTACAGAACAGAAACATCCTGCTCTGTCCTGTTTTACGGAGGGCTATTCTTACAATATTAGAAAAACAATCAGTGATGAATATAAACATAGATATAAAAAAATACACCAAGGAACATTAAAAGAGGACACATTCATTACAGTACAGTTATATGTAATAGAATGTACTTTATTGATCCCCGAAGGTAAATTCAGGATGTCTGCTGTGGTTCTCAACCTTTTTTCGTTGATGTTTTTTTGTTTTCTTTTTGCCAAGTACCCCTGAACAAGTGCAAAGCAGTTTTGGTTGGAAAAAAAGACATAAAACTGCAGTTTCTTAAGCATCAACTTGAGGTTGGCTCCAGAAGTATCAGGAAGCAACATACACACACACTAGAAATGCACCGATACAGACATTTTGGCAGATGCTGATATCCAATATTAATATTTCTGTTATGGTCGATAACCAGTATTTACGGATATTGATATTTAAAAAAAAAAAAAGTTTCTGAGATGATAAAATTTTGTACAGACTGAAAATCATGCAAACTGAAGTTTTTGACGTCTTCCTCTATTGTCAAAAGCTGTTTCAGTTTCAAATAAGAACGTTACAGGGTGACCATAAACACAAGTAACCAACAGTGTTATTTTTAGCAACCCTCACAACTTGTAGCAGGTGTGTAATTCAACTCTGAACTCACAAAACTCCTGTGAGAAAGTCTGGATCATAAATTCCAAGAAAAAGATCATAAATCAAAAGAATATCCTGACGAAGTTACCTTGACAAGCTGACCAGTATTCATGGCGGTGTGACAGCACAAGAAGTTGTGTGTTTCATGAATTCATGTTTCTGCAGTGATGCCATGTGTGACCATTATTATTAACCTCATTATCACCTCACCTGACAAATGTAGCGCAGTCCATCTGATGAAAATCTGTATCTTTGGTAAAGGATGTCATCGGGGACATCAAAAGGATTTCATCTATCCCTAAGAACTCTCTCCCCAAAGTGCTCTTCTCGCAGGCCATTTTCCAAGTGATCTGATTGGTCAGGAGGTGTTGTTTTTATACTTTTTGATCTCTTATCCAGATCTTAACCTGCTCTGGAGCAGGTTAGCCATTCGGCATCAGTTACCATGGTGATGTATCCTGCTAAGAAGTGAACCAGTGTCGTAGGACATAAAATCCAGGGTTTACCCTGAAGTTACCTCAATAAGAGAGTGAAACAGTGATTGAATCAAATTAACACCCCGGCTATTATTTGGTGTTTTACGGTATTCACCTGCTTTGTGGTCATCAGCTTTGTGGTCTCTATGGCAACGTAAATGGAATATTCAACCATGGGAAGTCAGGAATTAGGTGGATACTATTTTTTTTTTTTTTTATACCAGGGGTTGCAAACTGTTCAAAAATAAACAAGCGGCGTCAAAGAGACCACAGTCTATCACATAAACAAATTCTGTTCATATGTACACTTTGTCCTATTTTGGGGTTCAAGATGTTTCTGAAGGACACTATGGCAGATGATAGGTTTAAACTGTATTAATTTCTTGCGTTAGACAAAATCAGCAGCAAACATGACCTCTGCTGAGAGAAATGAGTTTCATTTTGAGTCACGCTTCATGGAACGCACCAATTCAGAGCTTCCCCATGGTGACTGGTCTTCAGCTCGTCCTAATGCCTATTGGGAAAGTTTCTGCATTCAGCTGCAAAATGAGGCTCCTCAGGAGGAAAAAACCTTCAAAAAGACCATCAAGAAGAAGAACGATGAGAGGAAAAACACTGATCAAGAGAGAAAGGAGTTCTTGCAGCTGAGAAAAGAATTTTCAGTTTTGGAGAAAAAGTGCAGCCTCCAGGAAATAGATTTGAGGTTTGGTCACAAGCAGACTGAGACCCTCAGGGATGAAGCAGAGTCAGTGAAGAGGGAGCTGCAGTTGGCGAAACAGGCTACCGCCAGCCAGAAGATCCAAATGCATAATCTGAAGGATCAGCTGGATGAGGTTCTCAAAGAGAGAGATAGCCTGAGTCACAAGTGGCAGCAGTGCAAGAGTGAACGCAAAGAGCAGTGTGAAACAATCTGCAACCAGCAGTCAGCCCTGAAGAGTAAGGACAGTCAGTGCAAAGAGCTGACGAAGCAAATCCATCAACTCAAGATGGAGAAGGAGAAACTCCACAAGGACAGACGCTTCTTAAAAATGGATTCTGGTTACATGAAGCAGAAGCTCGAAAGGTCTGAGGAAGCCCTCCAAGAACAGCTCAGGATACCCAAGAATTTTTTAATAATCAAAACTAAACGTCACTCATCGCTCATCAGAACCGCCAGCAACAAGGTTTCTGCCCAGACGAATGAGGCCTTACAGAAGAAGCTGCTCATGAGTAATAAGGAGCTGCTGACTCAGACTGAAGAGCTGAAGAGGACACAGAAACAGTGTGAAGAGCAGAAGCAAAGTCTGACGCAGGTATCGCTGCAGCACTATTGGTGCGAGGTGAAAGTTAGAGACCAGAGGAAAATGATCATGGCTCTTACTGCAGAGAAGGAAGTGTACAAGAGCGAGGTGGAAAAACTGCGGACGGAGGCGGCTGAAAACAAGGGTTGAGAAGCTCCAGGAGAACGCTGCAAACAAGACAGAAAAGGCTGAGCCGTCATCTGGAGGAAAATCTCTTCATCTCTGACCCAGACTGAAGTCATGCATCACATTTCTAGATTCAATAAATGCAAAAACTGCTAAAAAGAGATGTGGTAATCATTTTTTAAAAGATGTGTTAAATCATTGCAGAAGGGAGTAAAACTGCAGTTCATATGAGTGTCCACTTGAGGCTGACTCCAAAAGTCAAGGAATCCCTGTTTGGTTTCATGCTGATTTGATTGACAGGTGGACTCATAGAACCTGTTTATTAGGAAGCTTAAGATTTCCTTCAGCTTCATGTTTTTTGACTGGATCTGGATTTACTGAAGGCCATAATAAGTCTTCATTTCCAAGCTGGTAAATCCCATTTCTGGGCTTCAAATGACCTTTTCAGATTTATGTAGTCGTGTAGAAATAAATGAATAATTTTTAAGGAAAAACACAAATGAATTAAATTAAAATATAATTTAAAAAAAAAGATATTAAATGATAAGATGTTGCTATATCACCACAGGTGATTTGTAAATCATAAATATTGTTTGAAAACAGTGTCAGTATGGACGACCACAGTAACAGACATTGTCAACTCCCAACCAGCCTGACTCCAGATATGTAACAGATCTTTATCCCAAAGAAAATGTATAAAATTTATATTTTCCAGAGCCAAGCACAGAGACATTTCATTAAACCAACATATCTGCTGTTTAATTTGATGACTATATCATTTGGTGATTAGTGCATTGTTTCACTGTTTGCCAAGTGACCTCAAAGTCCTCCAATGGAGGGATTATCGGGTTCAAAGGGTTAACATTGGTGTGATGTTTTTATTTATTTTAGTTTTATTTATTTCCTCATAAGAACACAAAACCTCTTCTAATACTCTAAACCATCAACACCTGTGTGCCTCTGAAAAGATTTCTCTTGCTGTGGTTTTTAACCTGTCAGTCTTTCTTTCTGTCGTCTCTCTTCATTCATTTTGGCCTCTTTAAATGTGACGTGACTGTTCTTCATGTCGTGTTTTGTCTTCAAACTTGCTGCAGCTCAGGATAATAAAAAGAAATCAGTGTTCAATTTGGGAGAAATCACCAGACTGATGAAGTATCCTGGTGTGACGCCGACTTTTCTTGTGAAGATAATTTCAGGTTTACCTTCAGGTGAGTACGAATGTTAGAGGACGTATGGTGTTCTCACATTACATTTATGGCTTCAGAGACTGTGACATTTATCTTTACCTTTTAGATCATTTATTTTTAGAGCTTAATCTTGAGGCTCTTGACTTTTTTCCAAAGGTATTTTCCAGGTGATGTTCTCCATCATTGCTCTGGAGTTTTTTAAGCTGGAACCTCAGCAGAACGGTTATCTGATGGCTTATTTTGGCATCGTCCAAATGGTGAGTGTTGTGCAGATTTCTTGATATGATGCTCTTTATGTTAATATATCAGACTGGAAGACAAGTTTAACAAACTCTGGGAACCGTTTGTTGTAGATCATGCAGGGATTGGTGATCGGCCGGCTCACAGCGAGGTACTCTGATAAATCCCTGCTGCTCATGTCCATCGGGGTGTCCGCTTTGGTTGGACTCGCTCAGGTACCAACAAACACACACAAGAAAAGAATAGCTTTTGTTTCATCCTGAGGAAACAGCCTATTTTTTCTGACCTTTCCAATCGTTTTCTTTACTCTTCTCTCTTGTTCCTAATGTCTCCTCTTCTTTGCAAGTTTTAACCGTTAATCCTCTAAGTTGTGCATTTTATCTTTAAAACAGTTGATGCTGGTGACCTGATTTCTTTTTTCCTGCAGGCTTACATGCAGAATGTGTTCCAGTTCTGCATCATCGTCCTCCCGATGATGTTTTCTCTCAGCGTATTCGGTGTCATCACAGACAGCATGCTCACCAAGAGCGTACCGTCCTCTGAAACAGGTGAAACCATACGACTGTTTTGCCTGTTCATGCTAGTAAAATAAAAAAAAGCAGAGAATCTGAGAGAGCTACATTTAAATCCCATGATACAACAGCCATTCGAACCATTCAAAAATGGCAGTGTTGCCTTAAAGTCAGTCAGAATTATCTCATTTGACTTGAGCTGTTTGATGATCCTTCTTTGTTTTTTTTTAAAGGTACAATGATGGGACTGTGTGCATCCGTCCAGTCTCTCCTCCGCACAATCTCACCCACAGTCGGCGGCTTCCTTTATGTGAACTACGGCATCTCATCTATAGGTTCAATGGAGTTCATTGTGAACACTTGTGTGTTTGGATATATGCTGCAGCGTCACCTCAGGAGGTCAACAGAGCATCAGGACTGAAAACACTAAAAACTTAACTCGCCTTCATCTCCTGTTTAACCCTCAGAGATATAAAACGGAATCTGATTTCAGGAACTCATTTTGACAGATATTTATACTCAAAGCACTTTTTAAGAGTTGTTTTTAAGGTAAAGACAAGTCCTTTCAATGACCCATTTCCCATGGGAAATCTGTGCTGATTTACAACTAAGCCACTAGGTGGCAGCAAAACCTCCAGTTTTCTTACAGGTTTTCAAGGACTCCTCATTCTCAGAGATGCACTTTGCTCCTGATGCTGAGATTTTTAAACAATGTTGGAAATAATCCAAAGTGGACCAAAACATATCACTTATAATCAGCTATAGGAACATGTTTTATTTTGTGATTAAAGTTTTTTTTGTATTTGTCATTATTTTCATTAAAAATTTGAAAATTGTTTACACCCAATTTAAAATGCAAAGTCAACATGCATCATTTGCAACGTCCGCACTGCACTAATTTAAAGAAATATGACATTCACCTGGGACTTTCTGGGACAAGCTCCCACTGTGGGACTCACCGTGTTGTGTAAAACATAAAGAAAAACAGAATACAATGATTTGCAAATCTTGTTCAACCTATATTCTATTGAATACACTACAAAGACAAGATATTTGTTGTTCAAACTGATAAACTTCATTGTTTTTTTTTTTGCGAATATTCACTTATTTTGAATTTGAGTTGGGACAGGGTCAACAAAAGACTGGGAAAGTTGAGGAAGTGAACAGGTTCATTAGAAACAGGTGAGTGTCATGATTGGATATAAAATGATCATTCCCAAAAGGCTCAGTCATTTACAAGCAAGGATGGGGTGAATTTCACCACTTTGTGAACAACTGCGTGAGCAAATAGTCCAACAGTGTAATAACAATGTTTCTCAACATACACTTGCAATGAGTTTATGGATTTCATCATCTACAGTCCATAATATCATCAAAAGATTCAGAGAATCTGGAGAAATCTCTGCACGTTAGCAGCAAGGCTGAAAACCAAAATTGAATGCCCGTGACCTTTGACCCCTCAGGCAGCACTGCATTAAAAACCAACATCATTGTGTAAAGGATATTACCCCGTTGGCTCAGGAAGACTTCAGAAAACCATTGTCAGTTAACACAGTTCATCACTACATCTACAAGTGCAAGTTCAAACTCTACCATGCAAAAGACAAAGACATATATCAACAACACCCAGAAACACCGCCAGCTTCTCTGGACCCGAGTTCATCTGAGATGGACTGATGCAAAGTGGAAAAGTGTGCTGTGGTCTGACGAGTCCACATTTCAAATTGTTTTTGGAAATCATGGACGTGGTGTCCTCCAGGCCAAAGAGGAAAAGGACAATCCAGATTGTTATCAGGTCAAAGTCTCAAAGCCAACATCTGTGATGGTATGGGGGTGTGTTAGTGCCCATGGCATGGCTAACTTGACCATCTGTGAAGGCTCCATTAATGCTGAAAGGTACATACAGGTTTTGGAGCAACATATGCTGCCATCCAAGCCACGTCTTTTTCAGGGACGTCCCTGCTTATTTCAGCAAGACAATGCCAAGACACATTCTGCACCTGTTACAACAGCGTGGCTTTGTAGAAAAAGAGTGCGGGTACTAGACTGCCCTGTGTGTGGCATAATGTGAGACCTCGGACTGTTAAGCAACTGGAGTTGTTCATCAAGCAAGAATGGTGAAGAATTCCATCTCCAAAGCTTCAACAATTAGTGTCCTCAGTTCACAAACGCTTATTGAGTGTTGTTGTTATACTTGTCTGTATAGTGTATTCAGTTGAATGTACATGCACAAATTATTGCATCCTGTTTTTAATTTACGTTTTACGCAATGTCCCGACTTCATTGAAATTATTTTTGTTTTGATGATTTTTTTTCATGTCCATTTGCATTTATATACAGTTGCCTGTAAATAGAAATAAAGTATTCTGAACGCTGCCAATAATGTCTGACCTGATGAAATATTGTAGTCTTACAATCTGACCCAGATGAAAGTGTTAGAGAGTCACTTCCAGCCTAAACCTCTTGGAATATACCAGAGTAAAATGCAGCACATTTTAAAAACCCATAATGACAGAGTAAATGCTGAACATAGAACAGATTGCACAGTGTGTGGAGGAATAAACTAATCCCTTCGTGTTAATCATCATATTGTTCTATGTATTTACAGCCCTCTTCCTCTCTTGCCAGACTGCAGCATTTTTGAGTGATGTCACAAATCTGCAGCAGGTGTTTTTATTGTTTCCACTGAATACACAGATTTCAAATTTTATGCCCTGCAGTCCCAGATGAATATGATCACACTATAACAGGAACAGGTCAGTGATATTCCAGAGTCATCACGGGACCTGAAGAGCCTCCTCAGCTTTTACATTATTCAATGTAGAAAATGCTTCGGCTTCAAAGACTGCAGTTCCTCAGCCGTCCACCAGGGGGCTTGAACTTTGGAATAATTTATCAGTTTTGGTTCTTTTAAGACTTATGCAAAGTAATCATCAATTTAAAGGACTGCCGTTTTAGCATGTAGCTGCGTGTAGCACATGCAGCTAATTCAAGTCATTGAGCTGAAAGGCTCAGTAATAATTAAGTGATAGTCATACTTGTTCTGGGCATCAAGCAGCAGCGTTGTAGATAAAAACAGACTCTCTCTTGAATCTTCTCTCTAGTCGACATGCAGACTCAAAAGGAGCTGCAGACTGATTTGAAGGCTGTCACTGTATCTGTACCCCCAGGGGGGCGGCCCCGACCACTGGAGGCGGTGCCTTGTTACACTTGGCCCTTTGAGTCGGGGGAGCCGGGACAATGCTGCTGTTAACACTCCTGACGGGGACCTTTGGGTTCTCTGAAAGTTTAATGTGACTCTGCATGCGACCTGCGCTCACTGAGGTCAGAGATGAGCACATCCCGGCGACGGTCCAAGGTTGCCCTGTGTTGGTGCACTGGAAACCAAACGCCAGCGCGGGGGGGCAATTGGGTCCGGGGCTTGTTTTGTCCCCTGTGGCATGGATAATGAGGCATCTCTCTCCACCTGCCGCATGGTGAGATGAGGCTCACAGTCTCACTTTAAAAGAGCACAGGTTACCTATCTGATTTGTTCACGTCAGGCCGGGGACATGATCTGGAGCAGAGGAGTCCTCGGTCTAAATAGTTTATACTGCGGCTTTCTTGTCTGCCCTGAACTGCACCACACAACAGTCTGCTTTACACACACACTCTTTGGACTATTGAGGGATGCATTTTGAATATTACCTTCAACAGAATGAGCGAACTTCAACTTAAACAGCAGAATGTGCACAGAGGAAGTCTAATTTTCCAACTATGAGCGAAATTTAGGTATCTTATTTTGTCAGTTTTTCGATTGGCATATTCCCACGACAGAGGGGGTTGAAAAGTTTGAGAACTCTGCTCTAAGCTTCAGGGTCCGTACTCACAAAGCTTCCCAGAGTCCTCTCAGAGAGCGCCTAACTTATCCTAAAAACTCCCAGCAAGGAATCAAAGTTTAAGAGCGATTGAGGAAGTTTCTGAGAGCAATTCTGAACAAAAAGGGGACGGAAACTTTTATCTTTGTGATGAGGAGTGGTTGACCCTGTTGTTGGGTATGATACAGTCTTTTAAAATCTCTGATTGGGTGCCTTGAAATAAAATGTATTATTACTTTTATAATTATTGCTGGTGTCCCTATAAAAAGCAGTTTGATTGGGCAAAATAACCTAAAAAAAAACAAATAAAATGTATAAAAACAGAAGCTTGTGGGGGAAATAAAAGAGTATTACGAGGGAAACTGGGCCCCTGGATCACGGCACAAGGGAAGAGGCAGACTTGAGAGGGCATTGGCTAACAAATCAATGCGTCGTTCACTCTCCTTGTACGCACAAGTGGCAGACTGTGTTTAGCGTGTTGAGAAAGTCTGACACCAGTGCCACCGGCCACTCTTAGGCTTCTTAAAGTCCTTCTCCCTCCTCCTAACAGAAAAAATCTTGGAATTCAAGGAATTTAATAATTTTTTAAGAGTGACTTCACTAAGAGCTCCTTTTTGACTTAGGAGGCTTTGTGAATACGGGCCTTGAGTCTAAGACCCTGTTTACACAACATTTCACAGCGTTTCACTCGAAAAATGCAAAAAAACATAGAAAAAAAAATTGCGGGAATGCTGAGGAACTGAAAAGGCTGTAGTATGCATGCCAGGCCTGTAGTTGGCCATATAACTCTAGAGTCTTTTGGTAGCCCTCCACTGGAAGCCTAATGATATGGCTGACCGCCACCGGCAAGCTAACTCAAAACAACTCGTATAAAATCATTAATGCTGGACAGGGCTCAGGGTAACCTTCTTAAAACATCTGCACTATGAACCCACCTCCCATTTTTGTTTATTTTGTCGCTGAGGCAACAGATGCACGTTTTGTTGAAAGGCAGTCAGCAGATTCAGCAGCACGAGCACAACGCGGTAGTCCACCACTGAACCGTTATTGTCCAGTTCGCGCATGGCAATTAAAAGTTCCCACATGGAAAATGGAATGAGCAAAGCAGAGCATGACATCAGCGTTTCCACTGAAAACTCCAGCTTGCCGTTTACACGGCAATGGAGGCTGCAGCGTTTCAGAAAAAATCCACTCTTGAGGGCGTTTCAAAAAAAAGGGGCAAACAAGAGGCAGAAACGCAACAATACTTTTGCGTTTCATCCTAAAACTGTTGTCTTGTAAACGGGCCCTGAAAGAACTTCTAAATTCAGCTCCTCCCACAGCTACAATCCTCTTTCCAGGGGTTGTGAAAATGAACCTGGTCCCTTCACAAATTTAAAATATAAAGATCTTGTTTGCCTCAGTGACTGAAGGCTGATGTCAAAGTGGCTTCATTCGTTCTCCATACAGTCTTACTTTGTGATATTTTGCTATTTCCTGTTCAGACATAACAAAAACCCAACATGAATGTGTCAGCCGCTCAACCCCCCCATCGTCTCCTCCAGCGAGCGGATCCTGCAGAGCTTGTGGAGTTGGCCACAGCAGCGAAAGGTGATCTTAGGGGGGTTTTGTCTTGGTGTAATCAGACAGCGACATCATCAATCATGAGAGGGTGAATTACAGCGGGTTACAATGGGAGATAAGATAATGAGTGGGGCCACAGCGACCCGGTGAGGGACAGCTCGAGTTCCCGTCCTGATTACATGACCTGACTGACTGCAGGTTGCACGAATCCAAGATGGAGAAACACTTTTTCCCCAGCTACCCTTTAAAGAAAGAAGGAGTGGAAGGCGTTCAGGCGAATCTGCAAGGTTGTGTTTCAGGTTAAGAGCTGCGCGAGTTGAAATCAGGGTTTTATAATCAGGGAGTACGTCTTGGTGAGTCTTGGCCAGTCAAAACAACAGGAATCTGTTCTACTGCAGCACCAACGTGGGTACAGACTACAGGCTTCAGTAAGTGACATGTGTGATTGGTTGAAGTGAAAGAGGAGCAACAACAACCAATGAAAGATGTCAACAACTGATGTGGATTAGCATTTTTTTTCAACCAGCTCTGGTAATAAGTGCGTACTGGGTATTAAATATCTGTCTGCAGGTGCTAACACGTGGAAGACTTCAGGACGGGCTCAAGGTGACATTATTCTAAGCCGCCTTCTCTTCTGTGTCTGTGCTGATGAATGAAGCGTGGTCGGTCGTGTGCAGCTCCATGACGCTCCGTCTGTCCAGCACGCTCGGGTCCACACTCTCACTCCCTGACATGTGCCGCTGCTCGCTAATCCCCCACTGACGCGTCTCTGCAGCATCGCACTCGACAAAGGAACAATAAATGACCACTGTGCTGACCTCAGAGGGCAGCCAGCGCTCGCTGCATCAGACTCAGGCTCTGTTAAAGACTTCACTGGTTTTCTATACAGCTGAGTTCATTAGAGCTGCTATAAGTGAGGCGATTGTTTCATTCACATACCAGGATGTATAGGGGAACTTCTTTGTTATGTACACGCTGCTACATGCAAATTAATTACCATCAGGATTAAAACAGTTAACAGATTTGAGTGTTTGGAGATACAGGACAAAAGACAGGGTGTGGGTATCACTGTAATTATGCCTAAACCGATTAAATAACAATATGATGCGTTTATAAAAAGGCGGGAAAAAGTGTGCCATGTTCATGACTCATACAGAGCAGCATCTGTGCTCTTCAAAGACAAATCTGACCATTATCTTTCATTTTGGTCAGATTAACAGGCAACCATGAATGACGCAGAATGGTCTGACAGTATTATACAAATTCTGATTAATCCAGATTAGCTATCTGGGATCTGTTCTTTTTTATTTATGGATTATTTGGGGGCTTTTAATGCCCATTTTCAGAGGAAGGTATAAGGAAGTGGGGGATGTAATGTGGCAAAAGGCCTTGGGGTGAAATTGAACCCTGGTTACACACTTTAAGGATTATAGCCTTTGCATGTGGGGTGCTATCTAATGAGCCAAGCCAGCACACAAGTTTGTCAGACTTTTAACCCAATAAAACATAATATCAGGTATATCTGGAGCATGAAAGTATCTGCTTCCCAGGATAGCCCATGCATACGTGTTGCAGCTTGTAAAGTTGGAGTTAATGAATGAGCTGTGTCTACTAATACCATTTCGGTGCTGGCAGTGCCCGTCACAGCATGCTCAGCTGAAAATAGTCCAAATTTTGGAACCCCATAGTGCTCTGTGATGACTTTTCTCCAATCAGGAAAAGGAGAGACTTCTCATATCAACCTTTTTAACAACAATGAGTGCGTCTCAAAGCTTTAAACCAGTGTCCTCTCTCCTCTGCAGCACCGGAAATACTTTCTGAGCCGCCATATTAAAGTGTAAATTGTGATCGGAGGAGAGAAGAGACTGATCGGAGAAGCGATGAGCAAGGAGAGAGAAGACAGCTTTAGTCATTTCACTGACACACATGCCCCCCATATGGGATATCACTCACTGATTGGACGCTGCAGTGGCTCAGACTTCTCTGAAACTTCACATCACTGGATTTTAATGAGCGCAAAAAGACGGCGCTGAAAACAGTTACTGAGGATAGCCCTGAATTAGGTCAAAAAACTGGGATTAAAAAGTGTTTAATGTGAGTTTTAATCTTAAAATATAGAGCACAGTCGGCATAGAATCAATATAACAGAGGTTCATTGCTGAGCTTATATAACTGTTTTGGTCAGATTAATCATCTACCAAAACTTCCTTGGTCGTTGGTGCCTCATCGGTCACTTCCTGATGTCGATACACTCTTTAATACTGTAATTTAAAAATTTGGTTTTGCATCTTTTTCTCCTTCACCACTTTAGTCTTTAGTATTTTATTATCTTATTCATTTCTTTTAATTTCTCATCTTGAGTTTGAACATCTTCAGTGTTTCCTCATTAAGGTCTCCTGATGGCATTTCCTCAGTTCGTCAGCACAGGTTTTGATTATGGAGTGTTCTTTTGTCCTGCACAGGGGGTGTTGGTTGGGTATGGGTGTGCGGGGTGGGAGTAGAGGGTTGTGGGTTGAGGTGTATATTTTTCAGGGGTTGTCTGCTAACTTAAATGTTACTATTTTTTTATGTATGAAAAGTGTGATTTAAATAAAGTCTGATTGACTGATTGATTGATTGATGTAAACAAAACTCCTGAAGAGTTTCTGAATTGTTCTGGGTGGGTTTATGTGTGCAAGCTTTTCCCTCTTACTTAATCTGGACGTTGTTCCACCATCACCTTAGTAAAATTTCTGCAAGAAGTCAGGAAGAGCCACTGATGAAAAAACTCTTTGTCCTACTGCATTCCAAACAACATATATTGAGTGGTGAGAGTGCACCCCACTGAGCAATCTCCCACAGAGAGCTGGAGGGTCATGAAAATATCAGGGGCCTTAATGTCTTAAAGTGATCAAGAAAATGTCAGGATATCATACATGAAAGTGTCTGTGCAGTGGGTGCCAACTTTAAACTAATCCGTCCAGTTTACTCTGCAAGATGTGCTTACATACCTGCTTTTACTCAGCCACTTGATTTCCTCGCTCTGGTTATTATTTGGATGGCAGATGGCGGGCCGGTCGTAATCCCAGCTGCCCATTGGACTGACCCTTGGCACTCCACCCGCCTCTTCCCAAACCAACACGCAACACCCTCCCCTCCCCCCAAAATCTTAACGAACCTGCTGAGCCGCACGGCCAAAGAGCTGCTTTACACGGTGAGCAATGGCTGTGTCAGCAGTCAGAAGATGAGCCAGAGGGTGAGGGGAGGGGGTGGAGGGGTGAGAGGGGTGAGAGGGCAAGAGGATGAGAGGAGTATTACATCCCCATAAATTGGACACAACTGTTGAGGAAAGATTGCATCATAAACAACAGAGCCAGTGTTGATGGACACTCGTGCAGTAAAAGTTTCTAATTCTTTAGCCTGTTTCATGACTTTAAGGTGAACTAATAAAAATGTGGCACATGATAGAAAAAATGACTCAAACCTTCATTAATGTTACATAACAGGTAATTATATACAAGAGGAATCTGAACATGTTGAGTTTGCTGTGACCTTAGGCTTGGATTTCATCTCTTTACTTGACATTTCTGACCAGACAACACAAACCATTTAATAATAAACATATTATAAACAGAAGGCATAAATTAATTACCTGACACCTTTAATTCTGCCTGATACCTTACAGTAACTATGATCCCTCCTTGAAACACTGGTTAAACCTGCTTTATCCATGTCTAATAGATTTTGGATGATTAAATTTGTCCAAAAATGATCAGTGGTCTCATCCGTTCATACAAATCCATGACAGTATGTCATATCTTATATAAATGTAACCGTGTTTATTACAGTTAGCTCATTCTCTGTAATCTTCTTGCTTCCTCAGAGTTTAGGAAGGGGCCCTAATCTCGTCTAAAGTCATCTGAGATAATCCAGGCAGCAGCAGCAGCAGTGGTCAGGGCGCTGGGAGTGATTGTCTTCTGTCAGACAAATGTCTGGATAGTTTGTGGTGTGGATGGCTGTGGACACTAAAGGTGTTGTACATTAAGACAAAAAGAAGTACACCTTGAGTTTCTGATGATGGTAGTAGAGCGACGGTTATGCTCATTAATGTCGGACAGTAAAATACGTTTGGTGCATAAAAATCAGAAAATACTTCAAAAGTTTCTGTCACTGGGTTGAATAATTTCTCTCCAGGGAGGTTAAATATCTTTTTGTCTTTGGCTAAATCACCGTGGTGCAGTGCTACCTGGCTAATAACAATACCTGGAACATATAATCCCACTCTTTTGTCAACAGTTGACATTCAAAAGGATTAATCAAATCTGCTTATGTTGATTCACCGTTGAACTATAGACCGGGTCACTTGTGTCCATGTGGTCGGAGACATATTCATAAACGGTTCCTCTCAAAAGTTCCTTCTGATAAGAGTCCTGTTCATCCTGTTTATAATTTTAAAAAAGTAGATAAAATTATATAATCATATTTACATCAAACACTGCATTTGCAGGGAACATGTGGGTGAATTTTACATTATTTTTATTATTATTATTATTATTATTATTATTATTATTATTATTATTATTATTATTATCAGACAGATTTGGAAAGTAATATACCACAACCAATAAAAGGAAAAAGAAATCAATAACATAAAATTGATAATAATAATAATAATAATAATAATAATAATAATAATAATAATAATAATAATAATAATAATAATAATAGTAATAATAAATTCAATAAGACAGCAGATTTCATTAGATTCAAATATACATGCTTTGATCAACTTCTTACACTAAATATGTGAATTAATTACCGTTATTATAATTTGTACAAATAGAGTCCCAAGGGTTTAATTCATGTGCTTAATGTAGCTCATAAACACATACTCATAATTTCACAAACCAAGGGGGCAAATGTGTTCAATTCATGTGTTCATGAAATATTGGAGGCGAAGAGAAAGAGGAATCAAAAATACAGAAGAAAAAGAACATTTAATGAAACAAGAAGCATGAAAAACTGCATCCTTATTACCACTTTTGACCATATTTTAAAATGTAACCCCAGGACCAAAACCCTAAAATTTTCTGAGTAACAGATCATTCAAAATTTTGCTGGCTGCTCTTTTCTCCAAAGGGTCTCAAAAGACAGAATCGATTAATTTGTCATGTTTGATCCCTAATTCTCCAATTTCCCGTGGAAAACGATAACACTGGAAGTTTTTTTCACTAAAGGCAGATGTAAAAAAAACGTGATGTCAGAGTTTGCATGGCTGACTTGTTTTTAAGATATTTTATCTCTCTGCTTATTATCCGACAGATACATTTGAGGCCTCTAACATCAGATACAAAGCCTTCCCTTACAGGCAGCATGAAGGTTTACTGTATGTAAATGGGGTTAATTAAAACAAAGACAAAACAATGCCAGCAGCAGCTGCAGCAGTTGGCTGCTAAGTGTTTGTGTGGATCTCTTAAACAAACCGCGGGGCCCTGAGCTGCATCAAGAGGCTCAGCGGAGCTTCAATCTGACATTTATCTCTCGGAGCCGTTCTGCTGATGGCAGCACGACGTCGCTTTGGGAAGCAGCTGGTTACTGTCAGAGATCTAGGTCAGAACGGAGAGAGCTGGACACATACGGCCGGCCAGACTCCTGCTGACAGTGCCCGCTCACACACACTGCATGGCTTGAAGTACATCTGTATGGGCTCCTGAATGACAGCTGCACAAGGGCCATGGACCAAGTGAGGGTTTAAGATCTGATATTTAACATTAGCTAAAGAAATTACAACTAAAAATTAAAATAATAGTCAACCCGAGACATCAACCAACACTAGACACATCAAACTACCCGACGGTAAAACTTGTAGACCCTGTGCAAATAAGAAACTATTTGTAATTCATCGCGGCCAAGCAAAGGGTTTATTGGGGTTTTATCATAACAGCGCTGCAGAACAACTAGCATCTTTTTGCTCCTGTGCTGTTTGCATGTATTTAACTGAGCAAAATACAAACAGATTGAAGCTCTGTCAGGATGAGAGCACACACTGCAGCTCTGTGCAGCAGAGAGTGGCGATGCTGACAGCTCATCTCTACATTCAGATGCAAAACAAGAGCAAATTTCACAGAGCTGCAAACTCTCCATGGCGTGTTTGAGCTTTATTACCATTACGACAATATGTTTTGTGAATCATACCTTGAGATGGAGCAGATAGAATGGACAAGTGACGGACAATTCTTGGCGCCATTAGTAGCCACTACAACCTTCCACTTTTTTCAGTTAACCTTTCAGTGTCTTCAAAGGATAATCCATCCCTCTCACCTAACTTACGAGTGTCAGCACAGGTGAAACTTCTCGTTAAAAAAATGATTCAATAAATCAAAAATAGGGCGGTGTGTTGAAGTATGGATTATTACACAGGAAATGTATTTTGAGCAGGCAGAGTTGAGTTTTAACATCTTAGATTTCTGTGTTTATTTCTGACGAGATATTTAAAAAAAAGGGAAAAAAATGACCGATCAGGTTGATGAGATTGACTCTGATAAATCTAAGATGTTTGTTTTTTGAATTGATAACAGAAAAATGTAAATATATTATACCTTTTCAAAACAAACAAACAAAAAAAACTCTTGACAGAGATGATGATGTGAGGATGTAGACCTGCTGCTACAGCTTTCCACCCGACACACCTGACATACAGGTAAGAGGCTCAGCAGCCACAGTCAGATCCCAAAGGCAGCTTTAACACTCTGTTATATAACGCACACACACACACACACACACACACACACACGCTCACTGATGCAGGGCTGATGTGAGGATGCATCCTCTCTGCTGTGGTCAGCACTGGATAGATCAGATTTAACCTCCTCAATCTCAGCCATCTTCCTCCTGCTTCCTTCATGATCCATGAACACTCTCCCTCTCTAAGTTTGAGCCTGTTGTTATAACAGCAGAATCAAACCCTGGCAGGGTGGTCTCCTTTGTTCTCCACATACTTTTCCCTGCTTTAGGCCAGCGTCCTCTGAAACATGAATGTGCAAAACTCCTCAGATGTACAGAAACCAGCAAACCTCTGGTATCAAAATATGGTTGTGGGCCTACATATGCATTCTCAACTCTTAAACTGATGACGAAGTTTAAATCTTTCCAAAAACATGTATAAGAAACATTACAGACGCTCCTGAGCGTAGTTACATAACGCTGGCGGTGCCTCTAATCATTCTTTGAATCCTAATATAAGGCTGCTCCCGTGCTAATCTTTTAGTCTGAGCATAATCTATGGTCTGCTCGTGTAAGCAAGTCTTCTCCTAAAACTTGATGGTGTCACCGAGTCCTGCAGCTTATCATTATGTAAACTGTTGTAGTGCTGCAGACCCTCCGATAGACGACACACTCATCTGAGAGCAGATCAGCTGCACACGGTCACACTCCTGCAGCAGGTGTCACTTTAATACAACGCTAACGTTGTTAAAAGGAAACAACTAAGCATCTATAGATTTACTGTCAGAGAATATCAGTGTCTCAAGTTTTGACTTTTTGAGTCTCTCCTGAAGAAAAGAGAATATTTTCAGTCCTTTTAATTCTCTGTATCCTTGTCGTAGTAAGTAATGCTCTGTACGTTAATAAAATTAGCAGTTACGATAATTTTAGGTCCTGACCTTAATTAAAAAATAGATTTCTTATTGACTGCATTTAGAAGTAACAAACTACCAGTAACTTGAATATTATTTTTTTGATGCATAATTAAAAATATATCAGAGAACGAGTCAGTCGTTTGAGCGGCTCTTTCAAGTGAATGATGACAACCAGTCTGCAGTTCCTAGCTGTTTGTTTGTGAGCTGTTTTTATATGTAAATAGTCCACGCTCCCTTCATGTGTCCCCTGTGGGCCCCATGAGTCTGAGTTGTCCACAGTAAAGTTATTTTGCATGGAAGTTTTCTGTAGCCTGTGTAGTTTTCATTGTGCCACAAACTTTTTTTTTTGGTGAGGGGAAATTCAAAATAGTGAAATGAAAATTTCCAAATGAAAATTATAAACAAAATTTCTGAATAATTCCCACCAATAGAGTATTTATTAGTGAGATGTACGTTTGAATTACGCTGATCCAAATTGTATCTCATAACTGCTTTCAGTGTTTCCATTATAAAAACAAGTTACCCCTGGTTGACTTCCAAAAAAATAAATAAATATTAAAAAAAAAAAAAACCAAAAGGAACGAAAGGAACGGCTCCTCGAGATCTGGTTCCCTTCAGAGACACAAATCCAATCTCTAAAAATATAAGCATGGTTGTCTTCTGACTTTGTGGACATTTATTGTCTTTTCAGTACATGTTAGTAAGTTTAAGTGCACAAATGAAGCACTGGTTAAAAAAAGAAACACTTCCACAAATACAACAAAATTATAATCAAATTATGAACCATGCAAAAAAAAAAAATAAATAAATAAATAAATAAAAAAAACTTACTGAGTGAATTAACTTGACTGTAACTGTACAAATGTGGAGTAATCACTGGGGCATGTTTACAGATTCAGAATGAAAAGTGTTCTGGTTTCTGTTAATAACGTCTCACTCAGTCCAAGTCTAAGCAGTAATAACCAAGGAAGCAGAATTTGGTGTGCGCAGAAAAAAAGCAGCATGCAGAAAGCCAAAAAGTTCCCATCAGCAGTAAGCTGATCAAGACTGATTCAACTCTAAAAACTTTACACAGAATATTTTAGTAGTTTTTCTGCTAAATGTCTCACGTGTGTGTGTGTGTGTGTGTGTGTGTCCATGCATGGTGATGGTGGGAGGGGGGAACTTGCAGAGGTGAATGTATTTTAAATTCATCTTTACTAACACTTATTGATTTATTCATTTTGCATGCTTGTTGTATGCACAAAATGACAATAAAATTTTATTTGAATTGATTGCATCTGAAATGATCAATCCAACTTGTATATAAAAAAGTGCTCATTGTAAATGTTTTTTTTTCTTCTCCTAATGGGGACCAAAAACTCTTGCATTGCTCCTTTTCACAAACTTGCATCTTAATACTGTTACTTTAGCAGATTTAAGGCCAGTTGGGGGAGAAAATGTAAATAAAATCTGTCGCCGTTTGGCATGACGCTGCTGAAGCAGCGAGAGAAGCTTCTGTGTCACTTATTTACAGTGGAACTAAGACTCACCTGAAACGCACAAGAAAAGAAGTCTTTGTTTGAAGTCATGACAGATTTTTCGAACAAAAGTTGAAGTAAAAATCAGAAAGATTTTCAAGAGCCCATTATTTAGCATGTGTAAACAATTGGGCCCCTCTGAAGATCCTTGACCTTTCTTACCAATTCTTTTATCTGAAGGGATATTACACATTTTTTCAATAAGTCACAGAGCATTAATGCCTCCACTCATGAGGTTCTTTTGCTCATAAGATATTAAAAAGGTACCAGCAGCACATTATAAGTAAATTAAAACTGCATAATACATGAAGAGATAATCCTAAACTCAGTTTGAATTCTGACGTAAAGAACTGGAAGATATTTACATTACAAGGATGGAGGATATGTTTATGTTTTAATAACTACATCTATCTATTAATATTTTTTCCATAGTACACTACAGACGTGGAGACACATGAGCAGGGCCGGCTCGTGGTGTAGGCAGATGCTAGGGCCGCCGAGGCTACAGGGGGTGCCACGAAACTGGGAAAAAATATAATCATAGTAAAACCAGTTATTTCCATTAACTCTATTAACTTTCTGTTAACCGATCAGCCCCCCCCAACCCCGGCTGATTGGTACCAGTTTGCTCTCTGGTGGGGACGGGCAGATGTATTGATGTGACCCCAGAGATCATGGGGTGGTCATTTTTTGCTTTAAATATTGAAGAAATATACATCAGTTTTTCTCAGAACACGCCAACTCTTCCAATGAAAATCCTCTCTTTTTAGTGATATGGATGGATCACGATCTGTAAAAATTGACTGCGGAGAGATGGGACGCCGAGAGAGCATGGCCATAAATGCTTGTGAAGTTGTTTGACTTTTACCTGGAGAAAAGTTGAGGCCTGTCTTTCACTGTAACTCTGTTTATTCCACCAACTAAACCCTCTGTTAATGAGCAAAGCAATATAACGTACCTGCAGCAGCACAAGCAGGGGCGGGTCCAGACTTTTTAGACTGGGGTGTCCCAACCAAGGCATTGACTTAGTCCATTAAATAGCATTTATGTTTGCTTATTTGTACGTATTGAAAATACAGGATTAACAGGCTACAGCCTTGACAAATAATACAATAAAACTAGACTAAAACAAAGCATTAAAATAAACATTTAAAACTAAAATCTATCTAAACAGTCCTGCAGTTTCAAAAATACTTCCGTCCAAGCTTTCTTTAGTGTTACTTTAAAAAGTACATTTCTTACAACTACAATAATCTATGTTTCTTTATAACAAAGCATCTAGACTAATATTATTCATTATAATTGTAAACCACAATATTGTCCAAAATAATCCCAGTTTTTCCAAATCATGCAGCAATAACATTAATTAGGTGACATGTTCTGTTATAAATGAAAGACAGTGGTAAAAACAATGCTGTTTGTTTTCTTATGTAAGCGTACGTTACTCATCCATGGAAGTGGGCCCCATATAAACGCTCGCCCAGGGCGCCACATCGTATAGGGCCGGCTTTGCACAGGAGACATTTCGAAAATATGGATAGCTTTGACTCCTTAGTGTCATCTTTTCCTTCCTGCTGTGACAGACGCCTTGTCTGGACATCAATCGAGATGAAAGAGAGGTCAATAGGAGGTCGATACTTTCAGTTGGCATGCTGTATGCCAAGGTTCAATTCAGGCTTTTATGGCAAAAAAGATCTCTGAACCTGCTGCAAAGAATTAGTTTGGAGGAGGATTAACAGTAAAACATGTTGCATGATTATCATCGGGGATCTACAGCAGAAGATGTGGGAGCACCAAATCATCTCCATCTGGAGGAGGATATGATGTACTTCCTGCCTCTTTTCATTAACATCAATGAGTCGTTGTACCCAGATCAGAGTGTAATTGGCTGAATTGACACAGAAATCCCTCAGAGGTCTGATCTCCGTGGACTAATTAACTGTTAAATCTTTGAAAGGTCAACAGTTTGTGTTGTCAGGGGGTGAAGACAGCAGCCACCATATGGCTAAAGATGCCCACAAGGAGTGTGTCTTCTCTGCTCTTTTAATCTTTTGAGCTAATTGTGTGTCTTCTCCCCCCTCGTCTTCTGGTGCCCAGGCAGACAAAATGTGGTCAAACTCTAATCTACTTATCTGCTCTCCACTTTGTTTTTCAATCATGAAGGGGCCTTGTTATCCTGGAGCTGGGACCTGCTGATGTCAACATTTAATTTGCTCTCAATGCAGAATTTCTACTTAGACTTCAACAGCAGAGTTGCGATTTTAGCATTGAAAACAGTTGTTTGTATGTTTTTTTTTTTTTTTTAGTACAGATTATTTGACATATGGTTTGGTTGAAACGTTGTACTTACAGTCAGGATTTAGTCCGGATTTAAGAAAAAACTGAGGTCATGAGTTGCACTTCCCATCTAAACCTCACCCCCAACTTTGATTACACAGTCCTAAAGAAAAGAGGAATTATGAGATTAAAAAGCCCAAACTATGAGAAGACTTACTCAAACTTTGAGACAAGTAAAAACTGCAACAAACCATCAAAATCACAAGATAAGAAGTTGAAAGTTAAAAATAAAAGATGAAGTTAAATAATAAAAAAGTTAAGACTTTAAGCTAAAATAAAAAAAAAATGAAAATGCCAAAGTCAAGATTATTACATTTAACCAATAAAAGAAACAAACTATCATGTAAAGTTATAATGAGGGGATAAAAATGCTGGAGCTAGGAGACGTAAAATAAAGCTATGAAGTAAAAACTCAGAACTATGAGACAGAAAGTCTAAACAAAGAGATTTAAAGGAAATTAAGTATATGAAATAAAATTTCTAGAAGAAGAGAAATAAAGTCTGAACTATATGATTGAAAGTTAAAACAATGACATTTAAGGTCAAACCAATGACAAAAATATTGTGAAATACTGAATATATGAGATAAGCATCAACAAGTATAACATTTTTGAAACATTTTTGAAACACATTTTGAAAAAACCTTTTTGCACCTCGATTAAATGTATTGTATTTTACCTTTTTGCTGTCCTGATCGTATGTTGACATTTAGCTTTTATACTTTTGTATCAGACGTGCGCAAAAGTGATTGGTTGGAGTCACACAGCCACTCCAATCTAAGATGGCTTATTTTTGTTGGCACAAACATCTGCTTGGAAACATTGCATTAAAAACATTATTTTTTGGAAGTTGGCCAGTGTGTTGGATTTTTTCCTCAGTTACTTTGGACTTAACTGTCTCTGTCCGACACTGCGTGATAAAAATCTAAAATGTGAGAAAAAAATGGTTATTTGATAATCAGCCTAAACTGATAAAAGAAATTTTAAACTGAGACCAAAAGTAAGAGCAAAGTTTGAACATTTTCACATCAAATTATGAGAAAATTAGTTTATTTATGAGATCAAGAGTTTATATCGTAAGAAAACTTTTTTTTAAAGTGCTACAAGAATTTAATTCATTCTAATCTCATTCTTCTTCAAGTACTTGTAGTTTGGCGAGCTGTTAAATATGTGTTCGCCCCCTTTTTTACCACCCAAGTTTGTCATTAGCTGGTAGATGGGATTTGAATTTTATGAACAGATTCTGTATGAATCTGGTTCATAAATGTCTTTGTACTCTGTGTCTGCTGGATGAAGCTCAATCTGACACCAGTATGTCAGACGATGTGATTACAGCTTGTGAAAACTACATTAAAAGTAATTTCCCATATTTGCTGCACTCATGCTTGTGGCCTTACGTTGGTCATACAAACAGAAAACATCAACAAAAGCAGCAGCAGCACAGATGTCAAGAATCCAACAGCCTGTGTCCTTTACGGATAAAGAATTTTCACTCTGACTGCTCAGCTGTGTCGAGACACAAATGATGGGGAAAAAAACGATATTTGGACCAGTTTCTGACCGTTTAAAACTATAACAGAGGCTTTGTCTGACAGCTAAATAAAAATATGACACTAGGCTCCGTGTCTTTTATTCTGTTCCTGAGTTTTTAGATTTTTAGTCCTCAAGTCCACAAACTCCTGCCTATGTAAATGCTGATTGTGGGATGATTTCTTGCTTTTTAATAATAAATGAGACTGCTAAATTACTTCATCTATTTCAGTGACCTTCTCCTGTCAGCTGGAGGGAAGCGGGTGATCTCTTGTTCTGGTCAAAAAATGAGCTAAATGGGAGTTAATGTGCAGCTCCTCTGCAAACACAAGGCGTCATTATGAGCGGGAGGCAATCAAACAGATCAAATATACAGCGAGGGAGAAACGGAGCTGGAATTCGGAGGGGAAATATAAATTGAAGAGGATGGTAAATATAATCATGTGCGCCCCGTGTAATCATCTGTTTAAATGCAGATAGAGAAGAGGAGTGATGAGTGATGGATGACAGAGGAGACAGGAGGAGAGAAGCTGGTGGGGATCTGGTCTAAAGTTACAACAGGAGTTTTCGGAGTCGCCATCGCTGTTCCTGTTTGTTTTTCTGTTGTTGTTTGCAGAAACGAAGCAGGTCTGAGCCCGAGCAGCACCAGTGGTCCAACAATGTGACTGATTGATCCAGTAGATGAACAGTAAAGATTAAGAGGATGACAAATAAGCATGCTGCTTACACAGCGCGTGGGGCTAATCCTCTCCCCCCTCTCCTCACCCCCCGGGCTCCCTTTTGAGGAGCTGCCACCGAGGAGGAGCACCCACAGACACTGACCGACCCTGAGGCCAGAGAGAGGGAGGGAGGACACGCAACCTGTCGACAAGCGACAAGTGTAAGCCCGAGCTGATGGCAGGACCTGGACCCATCTGCAGCTCCATACAGTAGAGGTTCTACAGGGGACTCAAAGTACCATCTGTCTACCAGAGACCACCAGAGGCCTCACTGTGACATTTTCCCTGAGGAGGAACTTTTTGTGCGTTTTTCCTGAACATTTCACCTAAAACAACTCAAGAAAAGGATTTAAACTTTCTTACATTGACTCATCGCACATCACAGAGACGTTTTTTTTTTATCTTAAAAATGATGGAGGATCACCTGCCCAAGATCCCCATGATGTCGTCTTCCTCCCCTGCTGAGTCCTCAGTGAGCGGCGGCACAGACGACAGCAGAGGAGGTAAGAGTTTGACACCGGAGCCACAGGTGTTTATGGGGCCCAAAAATGGGGGATATTGGGTCGAAATAGTAAAACATAAAGACATAGAGGTGAAAAATCTTACATTCAGATCTTAATTTTTCAATTTTGAACGCTCAAGTTTTTTTTTTCCTTCTTTGCCTATTATTCTTGAAAATATCCTTTAAACAGATTTCTTTATTTTCACATCAGAAAGAGGCATATCTGAACAAAGAAAGTCTTTTATATCCACTTTTTCTTTTTAAGACATTTTTGTTGCATATTTTTTCTGGAATCTAATCGTTTTTTTCATTTTGCCTGATTTTTTTCATGCTTTTGTTAATTTTCAAATTGTGACATTGTATTTATTCCCCTTGATTTAAATTAATTTTCCTTGATTTTTTTTAAATTTGTTTCATTACCTTTTTGTTTCTTAAATTTTAACAATTTCTCTGAGATTTCTTAAACCTTTTTTTCTTTTTTTCTTTTTTTGCTTTAACTACTTCCTTTCTTTTAATTGTACTTTTCATCTATGGATTATGATGACAGTTAAATTTCCTTTCAGAGATGAACAAAAAATGTTGTTGCACAGGTTGCAGAAACTTAAAAAAAGCCTTTAATTTTATTTTAATGTGCAGATAAATCTGTTTTTATCCGACATAAAAAAAAAATGGAGTTTGATGCTCTGGTCCCAACCAGGTACATTTTTTAAACACAAACACAGTTTATTATAACAGGAAATGCAAAACAGGCTCTTCTGTCTTAAATTTGAATTCATAAACACTGGTTAGAGGACCACTGTTATGACCCTTCCTGGTGTTTTTGAGTCAGACTGTGGAGCTCCATTCAGGCTGAGCTGACAGTGCAGATGGCAGGCACACGTATGAAACAATAAGACTGACATGAATGGCACTAACCGACCTGCCCCGTGTCACCCTGTTTGACTCACAGCCAAGAGTCCGGCCCCCGGGAAAGCTCTGAGTCCGGCTCTGGTCTGCAAAGTGTGCGGAGACACAAGCAGCGGGAAACACTACGGTATCTACGCCTGCAACGGCTGCAGCGGCTTCTTCAAACGCAGCGTGAGGAGGAGGCTCATTTACAGGTAACCACAAGCTTCAAAACATCCCATTAATTAAATCTGTCATGTTATTACTCAAGATGCCAAAAGGAAAATACAGCTGTCCTGTCAGACTTTAGTGTACTGGGTGAAAAAGAAAGAATGAGGAACAGTTTCATAAAAAATGGTGAATTCAAAGCGTACAGACAAGGAATGTCTTTGTATTTTTTTTTTATTATATCCTTAAGTTTCAGGGGTTTGAATGTAAAGTTTGATTCTTACTGCAAAACTAAAATATGACCAAATTTTTTTCCCCATTTCTAAGAGTCTTAGCTTTACAAAAAGTTAAATAAACACACTCAGAAAGACTTGAGTGCTCTTTTATCAATAAATAAAATGAAAAAGGGTAAAAATAGTAGAAAAAGTTGAGCGCTCTGTGTTAATTTAACATATCATGTTTGTTTCTTGTTGCTTTAATTAAAGTGTATTTAAGATTTTTTGTCTTGTTTTTGTTGTGATCAGGTGTCAAGCTGGTACAGGAATGTGTCCAGTGGACAAAGCTCACCGTAACCAGTGTCAGGCGTGTCGACTGAAGAAGTGTCTCCAGGCCGGCATGAACAAGGACGGTGAGTGTGAAGAAACAAGGCTCAGATTTAGTGTCACCACTACCACGTAAAACGACCATTAAAGGACACAACCTTTTATCGAGGGGAGAAAAACTGTGGTCGATGTCTTACCTCGTAAACTCTTCCTCCTGTAGCCGTGCAGAACGAGCGTCAGCCCCGCAGCACAGCTCAGGTCCGCCTGGACTCCATCGACGTGGACCCCGAGAAGGAGCACCTAACAACCACACGCGAACCCACCTCGTCATCCTTGTCTTCTTCCTCCTCATCCTCGTCTTCCTCCTCCAGCAGCTCTGTCATCACGTGGCCCCACATCAGCTCCTCCATGTCCATCACCTCCTCTGTGGCCCCCCAGCGCTGCGTCAGCCCCCAGAACAACCATCGCTTCATGGCCAGCCTCATGACGGCCGAGACCTGCGCCAAGCTGGAGCCTGAAGATGGTACGAAAGATTTTAATGCAAAACATCAGGAGAAGGATAATTCAGGAGCATGTTTCATCTGTGAATTTACATGCAGAGACGTCAGGCTGATCAAATTTCTGATAAATGTTTACAGTTTATCTCCTTAACCTGAAAAGGCATCAAGTCCTAATAAAAGCTTTGCTGTTTAAAGTGATTATACTTTATTCTGAAGTAGAATAATAAAGATTTAATAAAAACACTATAAAGTGCCTGTGGATAGCCAGCTTCATAAGTGAAGACTGAGGATAAACGGTCCATTTTTGGAGCTGATGTGTATATTTTAAGTAAAGTTAAGAGCAAGAAAGCCTCATATTTATTGAGCAAAGCTGCATAACTACTATTATAATATTCTAATATTCAATTCCAGGTAAAATCACTGTTTTTTATGAAAATGTCAATTTTCTTTCTTTTTTTTGTTGGCATAATATACTGTTTAAGAGTCACTAGAGCAAAATAAGTCTTATATGTGCTACTTGTGCTAGCTTAGCGAGTAATTTGTTAAACACCTGTGTATCAACTTTCCTTTTTAACAACCTTATTTTGATTCTTTGGGCATTTAGACAGTATTTACTGACGTCATAAAGTCTGAAACTACCAATAAATGATTTTTAGTATGTTTAATTGTGGCCTGTATTGCAATAAATTTAAAGACATCTGGTGTAAATGTTGTATATGCAGTCAACTGTTAGCCGTTAGCTAAGCTAACAAAGACGTTGACATCAACTTAACTTCTTAAATTCAAAATTGAAAGAGAAAAAATTCTCTAATAATTCAAAATGATAAAATTTATTAAAGACAGACTTAACATAGAACAGCTGACTCAACTCTGTCGCTTCATCTTGAGTCCTCATCCTGATCTCGTTTTTTTTATCTGCTTCAGTTGACGAGAACATCGACGTCACGAGTAACGAGCCTGAGCGCGCGTCCTCCGAGTATCACATGGCTCTGTATCCGTCCAGCTCCGAGAACGTGTACGAGACTTCAGCCAGGCTGCTCTTCATGTCCGTGAAGTGGGCGAAGAACCTGCCCGTGTTTTCCAACCTGCCCTTCAGAGACCAGGTGAGACTAAAACTCAGAGCTATACGTGTCGCCTTAACTGTAAACATCAGCCAAACGAAAAGATGCATTTTAAATAAATAATTAATTTAAAAATAATGAATGAATAATAAAATCGTTTATTTATTTACTTATTTTATTTTAATATCTTTCCTTTAAAATAATGTGGGAATGAGGTTTTGCACAGATTATTAATTTTGTCACCCTGATTTTGTGAAAACTTGGATGAGAAAAGTGTCATTATCAGATGTTTTGCAGAAATTCCCTTTTGGTTAAAAAAAAAATTGTTTTAAACTGCTCGTTTTTTGTGCATTTTCAAACATTTTTTTTGCATAATGTTTTGTCTAAAAAGAAAAATAATTGTACATATTGACAGTATTTTTTTATGTGTCAAACCTTACTTTGAATATCATTTTTTAAATAATAGTTAATAGAAAGGTGTAAATAAAATAGATTAAATGTAAACCTGCATCCATTGTGGAGTCTAAATTTCTTATAATACTGAAAAAAGAGGAAAAATCCTTGTGAAATACACACTCAGAAGTTTGAAATTTTAAATGCTATCTTTTTTAATACATAAAAGTTTTACATGAATTCTATGAAGCAATGATTTATTTTGCTGCTTCATAATGATTTCATATAATAAAACAACTTCTCAATTGGACTTTAAAAAACGTTCATGTAACTAAATATTGAAGGACTAAAACTAAATATTTTTCAGAATGCATGTCAAGTTTTTATCTCACCCCTCTTTGTCGTCACGCCCAGGTGATTCTGCTGGAGGAGGCGTGGAGCGAGCTCTTCCTGCTCTGTGCTGTTCAGTGGACTCTTCCTCTGGACAGTTGCCCGCTGCTCTCTCTGCCCGACCTCTGCCCCAGTGTGCAGGGTAAAACCAGCTACACCAGCCTGGACCTGCGCCTCCTGCAGGAGGTCTTCAGCCGCTTCAAGGCCCTCGCTGTCGATCCCACCGAGTTCGCCTGCCTCAAAGCTATCGTGCTCTTCAAGCCAGGTCAGACCCTGTTAATTTATGGAAAAAACATGTAAACATGATTTAAATCAGTCAGTGTAAGGAGGCATAAAGGAACCGACAGTTATTTTAATATACAACAACTTCCTCTCCTCCACAGAGACTCGTGGGCTGAAGGATCCAGAGCAGGTGGAGAACCTGCAGGACCAGTCTCAGGTGATGCTGGGACAACACATCCGCTCACACTACCCAAACCAACCAGCCAGGTAACATCAACCTCTCAGGACTTCAGGACTGAACTGTGCTTTGCATAAAGCAGTTTAAATGAAAGCTCATTTGTTTCTTCTGTTTGGTTACAGGTTTGGAAAGCTGCTGCTTCTCCTCCCCTCTCTGCGTTTTGTGAGTTCAGAGCGGATCGAGCTGCTGTTTTTCCACAGGACCATCGGTAACACGCCCATGGAGAAGCTTCTGTGTGACATGTTCAAGAATTAAAAACTCATGCAACCATTGTTGGGGAAACGTTTGACGAATATTTGCTTCTTTTTTCTGTTTACATCTCAGAGATTGTTATTTTTTAAAGCCACTTTAATGTTTGTTGATAAAAATGCATCTCAGTTCATGTAATCACGCTTGCTGACAGTATTTATGACTTTGATTTGTGTCTGAAGTGACTCAAGCACGTTTCAGTCTCTAGTCTGTCATTGTTTTTGTGTTTTTCTGCAGCAGACACAATGCATACTTTCATTTGTTTGCAGATAGATGGACTGTGAGTCCCTGCTGTCATTAATAAGACTGTTATTTTCACGTTTTCATGCCTTGATAAAGTGTAAAGATCTCTAAGAAGGTTATGGACTCAGTTTTTTCCATGCAGGTCACAATACGGGACTTAATGTGGCCCACAGAACAAGAAACAGCCATTTATGTAAGATCAGAAAGAGAAAAATAGTTAGAATAACCCAGGTGTGTGGTTTTTCTGCAAAAAGAAAATATACTTTGATGTAATGTAAAGAGACTTAAAACCCTGTAAAAGCAAATAATGAGCCAAACAGCGCCCTCTTCTGTCAGAAAACACAGAATCTAAATAATTAACGACTGTACAGAATCAAAAGTAGATTATACGTCTCTAAAATGTAAGTCACTGGTTTTAAAAGTTATACAGACAAACCAAGGAGCAATTAGTTTAAATAGGGTCCACTTATTCTTCTTGTGTACATTCAGCTCACCATGTGGATGAAGAACCTGAGTTAAGGGCCTGTTAAGAGCTCGTCTGGATCCCAAACAGAAGCCCTTAGCTGAGGTAATAAACACGCACAGAGAGGCTCTGTGATCATCCAGTGAACTGGACTGAAGGAAGAAAGATTTGGGTCAAAATATGAAAGTATCTCTGATCTGAAGGGACACTAGAATTATACATGTCATAAACAACAATGATAAAAAAAAGAATAACTCCTTAAAAAATTACTTTGTATTTGAAGAAGATGAATTAAAGAGACGGGACAGTGAGAGAAAAAAAAAATCAAGTGAGTAATCAAGTAATTTAAAGTAAAATTAAAAAGCTATAAACTACAAACCATATCACATTTATAATATAAATTATATATTTATAGATATTAAGTATCAAAACACTGTTGCTGTTGCACATATCTACAGAGGAAGCCACTGAAAAGCTTTTTTTTCCCGGAGGTTAGGTCAGGAAAAAAAAGAAGCTTTCTTTTGGTCTTCTTTTCTTAAAATTTTGTTTTTTAAGATCTGAAATTAAAAGAGTTACAGCTCTTATTTTTGGCAATTTTCTGGACTTTTTCCCCCTCAAAAGGGTAACTTTAGTCAAAACCTAATAAAAGTAAAAATTTAAGTGGCCCTAATTCTCTTCCACATGCATCTTTGGTGTCTTGCAGGCTATTATTATTATTATTATTATTATTATTTTCTGAGTAAGCTTCTCTCCTTTTTGGAATCAGAAGTGAAAGCTGGAGATTGTGGGTTGAAACAGGAGGTGTTTATCCTCAGCTTAATGTCAGTTTGATAAGACATGCCACTCAGCATTACTTCACACGACAAACCTCTTTCAGAGTTGAACCAGATGAATGAGGTACGAACATCAAACACCTCTCCTAGTTTCAGACTTCAAACATGAGAAGTAGATTCACAGCTCTGCGTTCAGAGAGGCATTTTCTGCTTTGACTCAGCTGTTTCAGGAGGTAAGAATAGCATCCACCACATGTTGAAACAGCACCAGTTGTGGTTTCTGTTCAAGCCCCCATCGAGGTCAGAAAATCCAGGGATCAGATCAGCTGGCCCTCTGCGGCCTCTGTCATATGAGTGAGCTCACACATCAGATTAAGAAACTTTGAGCTCTCACAGCAGAGAGCGCTGCAGAAAATATGTCCAGTGGTTGAAATCGTACCCTCAGTGATTTTATATGAGCACAAAAGATGTTTGCTGAGTACATCTTCATGCTGAAAATGAAGGTCTGGAGTCTGTTTTTGGAGTGAATCTGCTCCAGCTCTGACCTCTTACTGTTCGTCCCAGTCTTCATTCTTAATGATAAGGATAAAACATTAGTTCTGTGTGCTGCTGAACTAAAGCTTTTCCTCACGTGTAAAACGATCAACATTCTCACTTTGGCCTTTCCCAATCTCTGTTCAAACAAAGGTTTCTCCTGTTCAAATCAGAGGTTTTTTTTTTTTTATCTTATTATGAGATTAGTCTCTTAAGTAACCAGCAGAGAGAGGGGGACAGGTTAAAAGCACGTTGCAGAGCAAAGAAAAAAAAAAGACATTTAATCTGACAGAGAGAGCTTAGGTTTCAACATGAAACCAGCTGAAGTGAGACTAAAAAAATGATCATGTATTGTATTCAAAACTACACAAAGTTGATTGGATGAGATGTTGTCTCGCTTAATGAAGTTGAAACTTGGAAGAATTTTGATTCAGCATTGATGGAAAAATCAATAGAATTAACTACAAGAGGAATCAATGTTAATATTATGTATGCTGGTACCACATTTTATAAGTTATTATGCTGTACCAAAGTCTTGATTTGTAAAGTAACTGATAAAGCTTTTTATGTAGTTTGGTGGGCTTAGGGCCTGTTTCCACTAATGGCAGATGGGGTTACAGAAGCTCTGATTGTTTTCATGCTTCATAATCATAACTTTCCTTAAGTTGTTGCTCAGGGAAACAGTTTATGTATGTTCTCTGCTTTGTACATTATACATTTATAAGTACTTCCTTATGGTGCAAATTGGAATTCACCAATATGCTGATGACACAAAGAAAGTATATTACCGTTGACCCAACTGATGACCAAATCCTCCGCCATTTCTAAATTGTTAAGTAGTACAACTCCTGAGTGGAATATATATATATATATATATATATATATATATATATATATATATATATATATATATATATATATATATATATATATACTTTAGCAGAGTTTGCAACAGGGAAACAGTTCATGTATGTTCTCTGCTTTGTACATTATACATTTATAAGTACTTCCTTATGGTGCAAATTGGAATTCACCAATATGCTGATGACACAAAGAAAGTATATTACCGTTGACCCAACTGATGACCAAATCCTCCGCCATTTCTAAATTGTTAAGTAGTACAACTCCTGAGTGGAATATGTATATATATATATATATATATATATATATATATACTTTAGCAGAGTTTGCAACAAGTTCATCAAGTATTGAAGATAAGGCCCACTTAACTTCAGCACTGAGGGCCTGTTTCCACTAACTGCTGCATCGATTTTCTACACAAAACCACTGAAAGTGAGTGGTTTTTTTTTCCAGACCAGAGTCATAAAACTCCCTTTGTATTGGCTTCTTTCTCTGTGCTTTTGGATAGAAGTTTAAACTTATATATCCAGCAGGACCTGTCAACGTCCTTTACCATCACAAACCAAACAAAATCAAGAAGAGCGAGGACTGCTAATACTACAACTGGATTTCTACGAATTTAAAGCAAATATCTAGCACTCAGAGCATTTTAAAAACAAACTTATAGTAGCTAAGAAGCAGATCTACCTCAAGACAGCTACTGAAGCAGTTACATCACTAAGCACCAGTAAAACAAGCTGCCCAACTGAGGTGAAAAGACTGACAAAGATGTTTAGTGGACACAGGCCCTGAAGCAGTCTGGACCAACAAATAGCCCTAGCATCAGCTTAGTACTGCTACTAATTTAGCATAAATCAAATTCAAGCTTTGATTGTTTTTGGATAATATTGGCAGCTGTTTTACAGCCAGAACGCATGAGGGGGTTATGGTATCTAAATGTGGCACTGACACCCACAGACTTCATTTTTAAGCAGGATCAGTGAGATTTATCCACAACTGGTATCAGGATCATCATGTTTAAAAACCACTTAATTTTCCACTTCAGATCTGTTTCTTCCAGCACTTCCTCTCTTATGACTGTAAGACCTAAACCTGTCCCTCCTCTAACTCCCCTCAGTACGGGTGTTAATCTGCTGTGCTTGAGCTCTTAGTTTGACTGGAATGTGCCCCAGTGTTTGGGCCAAACTGTCCCAACACTTTACAGCAAAAACCAGCAAACTGACCCAGCTGTTGGACAGTCAGGAGTCTTGTGGATCTCTCATTTTTCTGTTTTATCTGTTTGACCGGGTGGACAGCTATGATAAATCAAAGCAAGGATTTTGAGCCATTTGAGTATTCCTACTATGATTACTCGGATTGGTACTCCAACAATGCAGAGCCAACCAAACCACCTAAAGAGTGAGTATCTGAATCCTTTCACAGTTATTTACAGTTTAATTAACTGTCAAATAAACAAATACATATTCCCAGTACTGTTTAGATTTATTCCCATGTATATGGGGGGGTTATGGGAATTGGTTGTACTGCAAACAAATAGGGGTTAAAGAAAATCTGGTAGTTTTTATGCAATTTTCTTTTCGGTGGTGCACAGGGAAGCTGTCTAGGTCCTCTACTTTTCTCATAATGAATGTCTTCTTTGAATGGTGATGGTTGGGATTTACCAATATGCTTATGACACACAGCTGTATATTGCCTTTGACCCAACTTTTGACCAAATCCTCCACCATTTCACAAATAGTCGGGCTGTAGTAAACAGGCAGTTTACACCAATTTTCCTGAATTAAACTGCGAGAAAGAAGTCCAAGGGTTATACTCACGCTTATATTTTAAATCCCACACTGGACGTTAGATAACAAAAGTAGTTTTTTTAATATCTTAAAGCTCCTGTGGGGGAGTTTTGTTGGTTATGAAACATACAGAAGTTATTATTTGTGAATCTTTATGAGCTACAAAGGCAGAGAAGACCATCATCATACACACTGACTGTTTCTATAGAGGTATTATTAATGTGTGAATTTCCAACTATGACAGCCTTAAAATGGAACCATGTGATGAAATCTGCAAAAACAGCTTTTTTTAATTTCTATTAATGGAAAATGTCCTCTGTGTGTGGTACTTTTACTGTTAAAGACAGCTGAACGAGATTGTGGGTGAAAAACAACCTTTAAAAGTTCTGGGCAGGATTAGAAAAGAGATTTAGCTATGGCTACGTCCACAAGGGGGCACTAAAGTCAACAAAAATATTAGTTCTTTTAGCCATCTAAGGTTGACAAGGATGCTGTTATGCCCTGTTTTTTTAATCATCCAAAACAATCCAATGATAAAACAAAACTATTTCTGAGCTCTGCTGCCGAACTTTTTTCTTCTTGAACAAGAACGAAATCATTACAACTAAAACAAAACCTGACTCCTTCCTCATGTTATCCTGAACAGCCTTTCCGAAAATACAGAGGATTTTTATTTTTTCCTCAGGAGTTCTTTTGCTTTCATCTTTCTTGCTCTTGGTGTTTGTGCAGGTTACTAAGTTTCATCGTACAGAATCTACTTGTTTCTTCACTTTTGTGCATGACTTTGAAATTGCGTCCGTGTATGAAAAGTGTTTATAAATTAAATTAAGTCGAACTTTAATGTTACTGCTTTAATGAAGCAGCTCAAGATGTCCAGTTAACGCGCCGTGTTCTGAGCGACTACATTTGGACCGAGGAAAACAAAAATAACAAATTATCACATGAACTGCAGATTACTTCAGCAGCTGGGTTGGACATTTAAATGTTGTTTTCAAACATGTAAACAGTTGCTGTTTCCTTTTTGTCTTAGAATTATCTTACCATGCGACCCCACAGTGGACGACAAGCTCTTCAACATATGCATGGCAACAGCATCTGTAAGTATGGATCAGGTCTTCTTCTGAAGATGATTTATTGTGCACAGGTCAAACCATCTTGTTTTGGAAACTAAGATTTTAAAGGTAGTATTTAAAAAAGGAAGAGACATGTTGGAAAACTCTGAAAGAGAAGTTAAAGGATAAACTCAATGTAAAGTTTTCCTTCATCCTAACTGAGGGTCTGTGGATAAAGTCGGCCTCAGGGAGACTTTCAGCTTAATGAGGTTTGACATCACTTTGCCCTCATCCAATTCCCGGTAAATACCACTTTATAATGAGTAATGGAGTACGACAGCTGGGTCACTGCAGCAGATTAAAAATAACAAGAGTCTGCAGTCTGAAGAATGTTCTCCAAGAAATGTGGCTCATGGTCTCTTACATGTTGCTTTGTCCTTTGGCTACATCTGCAAAAACTTTGTTGCTCAATTCTTTCTGCTCTATTGCTGCTCCTCGGCAGAGTTTTTGTGTCTTTATGCCTTTATTTTTTGTTTGTTAGTTTGTTTTCTGACTTTTGGATATTCTGATTTGCTGTGTTGAATTTCTGTCTTTCTTTATAGAAGAAAACAACAACAACAACAACAACAACAACAACAACAACAACAATAATAATAATCCTCATACCCACAGTAGTTGGAGTTTGGCACCAAAACTGCTTTCGAAAAATCACTATAGATCAGAATCAGAAAGCTTGTTTGCGTCAGTCTTCTCTATTTATTTTAACATATTTTGGTTTGCACCTGTAAGGGCATGGCTGACTTGACTGACAAATGTGTGACACCCTGTAGCTGTCTGCAAAGAGGCTTAAGGCCCGCCTCTCTACCGCATCCAAACTTGAACAAAGTTTCAGCCCCTTTCGATGATGGGCTTCAAAGATCTGCTTCAGATACAAATGGGCGACATCACAGAGACTGCATATACTTTTTTTTACAGTAAAGGGTTCAAAGTTATACAACAACCAAAGAATATCAACATGACATCACCGATTGTGATGATAGTTTCTTTAAAAGTTCAAAACAAACGTAACACTTACCTCTTTTGTTTATGGATTATCTTTTTTTTGTCTCTTTCCAAACGTTAGGGGGTCAGATTTAGGTCCAAACACACAACCATGTTGAATAAACTGCTGAGTGTGATTTAAAAAAAAGAAAAAAAAAAAAAAGGGGGGGGGGGGTCTGTGCAGACGGTGAAATATATATTAAAAAAAAATGTTTAAAAAAAAACTTATGAAGTGTCCATACAAAAAAAAGTCACACAGGAAACTAAAGGACGTTCAGGAGAGGGATTGAAATGGGCCAAAACAAAGGGGGGGGGGGGGCTTAGACTAAATACAAACACTGAGTTATGAAACATCAATGCACAGGTGTAGACAATCAGAGCAATGAGGCAAAACACAGGAAGTAAAGACAGAGGGAACAAACCGGACGAATATACTACCAAAATAAAACAAGCATCCCTGAAAACCAACTCAAGAAGAAGAAAGAAAATACTCAACAAACAAGAACCATAAGAACACAAAAGTAAGAAATGATAACACAAGACACAAATCACTAAAGAAATAACAGGAGGAAGACACAACGATTAACATGAAACTAATACAGACAGGAAGTGAAACAAGACATGAAAACAAAAGTTAAGATCTACAAAAGGTAAGATCTACAAAATAAAAGAGGAAAATGAAGGCCAGATAGAAACTCGGGGAAATATTAAACTAAATCGTGATGATATTTTATTGAGCTCATAATCATCCAAAGCTATTAACAAAAATACTGGAGAGTAAATATGAAACCCTCTTTAAAATGTACAATTATTTTTTTTTCCCCCCTGATGTTTTCCTCCTCTCTCTGCAGCTGGTGGCCATGTTGATCCTCGCCGTGCTGGCCAGGAAGAACAAATTCTGCCAAGGTTTCACCCGGGGGTCCTCCAGTATCTTCAGGTGACTTTTTTGACATGATTTGTCTTCAGACTGCAAGTTTGTCTCATGTTAACTTAAAGTTTTTGTCTGAACTCACAGTCCGGCAAACTTCCTGGACCAGACTCAGAACAAAGGTGTGGCCTTGGCTGTTTTTGGACTCTTGTTCAGCAAGCTGTCCATGTTGGTGATCGCGCCGGATCCTCTCCCGTTCGTCAAAGACACAGCAGCTGAGACTAAAGGTGCACATTTTTATTTATTTGTTCATAGACGTATAATCATTCAAATAAGCATGCTATAAAACTTTTTAAAAATATTTTTTACATTGTTCATAGAAATCTTTTATTTATTTATGTCTTATTCTTATTGAACCTTTGTTTTACAAGAAATTAGAAATTAAAACCTTTTCATGAGACTGTCCTGACCATGTCATAATTTTAAAGTTCAGATGAAATACATTTTTAAAAATGGGGAAAAAAAGCAACAACAAAATACATAAATAAATAATAAAAAAAAACCATCTAAATAAATGTATTTAAAAATTGTTTTTTTTTTTTTTTTTTATGAAACCTCAAACTACAAAGGTTTGAAGTAATTAAAGTTGATTTCAGTATGGAAGCTAAAAGAAGCTAGACTCTTGTTTAATTGTGAAAACTTAAATTTATATTGCCATAATGAAAAAGAATGATTTCTTGAAAAAAAGGTGTGAAATGATACTTCTGATGAACACTTTAGCATTCAGATATTACGGTTCAATCCACGAAGTTTGGTTTTGACGCTATACTGGTCCGTTGTGATGAAGAGAGAGTTGAGCCAGAAGGCAAGGCTCTCAATTTACCAGTCAATCTACGTTCCAACCCTCACCTATGGTCATGAGCTGTGGGTCGTGACCGAAAGGACAAGATCCCGAATACAAGTGGCCGAAATGAGCTTCCTCCGTAGGGTGTCTGGGCTCAGCCTTAGAGATAGGATTCGGAGCACAGACACCCGGGAGAGGCTCGGAGTAGAACCACTCCTCCTTCGCATAGACCCAGGACACGATGGAGAGATTATGCCTTGGTATCCTCGGCGATGAGCTGGTGGAAGTAGCCAGGGACGGGGGCCTCTGGTCTTCGCTGATGACATTGCTGCCACTGCGACCCGGACCCGGATAAGCGGTAGAAGATGGATGGATGGATCATAGTTTCCGATTACTGAAAATGAAGGATGGGAGCTCCCTTGAATCGTTTGTTTGATCACATGAGAGGTTATTGATTATAAATTGAAATGATATCTTTTTCTTGACTCTCTCCTTTTCACAGAGTACATGAAGATAACAGCCATCTTCTACTACCCTCTCCTGTATTTTCCTCTGATGGTCTGCGGCACTCTGCAGCACAAAGCGGGTTACGTACTTGGCGTGCTGCTCTCCTTCGGTCATTTTGGCGTCCTGGTTTGGCAGAAATTCGACTGTCCCAAGACTCCAGAGGTAAGAAAGTCTCCTTATCTGTAATGTACTTTTATTTGTACTAAAATCTGCAAGAAAGAAGAGGTCACATTTTGTCCACAGGAAGCGCCAAAACCAACACAATCTAAAAGTCTCTCACAGGATCTTTAAGCTAATAATTTCTACTGTTCATATCCAGAAAAAACACTGATAGAGCTGTTTCTTTTCTCACTGCAGTGTATACATTTTTAAGCTCCATTTAGCTCTGTTTTTGGTCTCCACCACCCAGCAAAAGCTGCCTTTGAGTACCCTTTTACACCACGGTCTTTAAACTGACTTCTCTGCCCCTCACAGATCTATAAGTTCTACGCTCTGCTCGCCAGTCTGCCTCAGATGGGCTGCCTCGCCTATCTCTGCGTCCAGTTTCTAATTCTGTTCGTCAAAGGACCAAAAACGGACGAGGTGAGAAAAGTCACTTAACGTCATGCCTGACACTTTGTCCGCTCCGTGATAAACGTGTGAACTGATGTCAGGCTGTCTGTGGTGCTAACGAAGAAAGAAAATTTCAACGATGTCGAGTTTAACTGTGATTACTGTAAGTAGCTTGAGCTGAATAAAGTGGGTTTAACTCGAGGTCGTTGAGCTGATTATGACGATGGAGGTGATATTGTGTTTCCTTTTCCAACATTAAAACAACAGAGGTTTTGTTTTAACTGAAGGTTTAGTCTGCGTGCAAATTATAAAGTAGAAAACGGACCCTCAGTAAAAACAAAAAGCTCATTTTGTTTCAGTACAGTGTAAAAATTACTCCTTTTTTCCAAACAGAAATGATTAACAAACGATGTGGTAACCATGGATATTTTCTGTTTCACAGGACCTCGACAGCAGCTACTACACCATATATGTGAAGTTAATTCTCAGGAAAAAGACGACAGCTGCCAGGTGGGGGTAAAAAAAAAAATCCATGTTTGATTGCATTAACATTAAATTTGATAAACAAAACAATTAAACTGACTTGAAAGTAAGCCTAAATGTCCTGATTGAGCATGTCTATGGGCAGATATGATGTTTATTTGTTATTTCATGTTAATATGAGGGAGTAGTATTTACATTGAAGCTTAACAGTTTTAAAAAAAACGTGGGGATTAAATATGATTGTATATATTGTTATTAATTCACTTTACACCCTGTGGTCCAAAGATATCACTGTGACACAGACCAAGTCTCTGTCTCTGTCTCTCACACACTTGGGATCCTGACTTTCCAATATAACTGGTGCCTAAAACACTGGCGCCTGCAGCATTGATTTAACTGCGCTGACATCACTGTGCTTAATGTGTCTCAGTGGTGTGAATGTAAACCTCTCGGCTTTCAGCTCTGCTTATTTCGCTTATCTTAAATTAGATTCATCTGAAGTTATGCTTTCAAATGTTTTGATCAGTGATACCTATAGATGATATCCAGCATTTCAACCATACAACAGTCGTTCTTTTAGTTCTGTTTTAGATTTTAAAACTGATTAGTTCTGCTGCCCCATGAGGTAGATCCCATATATGGTTTTGCAGGATACCTGATGCTGTGCAACATCTTTTTCTAAAGACATAATAGTTCTACTTAACCAACAGGTACACTACAAGTAGTGTGGGTTAGAATAAATAGAGCTAGATTCCTCTTTTATCTGACATACTCATCACCATGTCATGTGATCAGAGTCAGTGTACTCACAGCCTTTTTGGTTAGAAAATCTTTGAATGCACTCAGCTGTTTGAACCTTATTAACACTGTATGTTGTTGACACTACATTTTCCTCATGTCTTTATTTTGTTGACCTACTGAGCACTCAGCTTTTAAACATATAGAAATCCGACTTTTATAAACTTCTTATTCTTCCGTACATTTTTTCGTCTCACTACCGCTCCAACAAATTATCACAGATTTTCACAACTCCAATTTTAAAATGTTCAGCATGTTGAGGAGAAGTTTGTGTGTACTTTTCACATTTCTAACCTTTGTACTTTTTCAATTATTCAGCATTTTCCAAAAATGTTTGGCCCATTCAAATGAATGGAGACAATCTGTCACTCTGAAAACTACACATCTGATGATGTCATAAGGGATTAGGTTTAAGGTTCCGAATAGAGGTTATAAATTGAACTGGTCCGCATCCCTGGAGTTTAGTTCTGCTCCCTATCACCATGGAAACCACACATCTGATGATGTCATCAGGGGTTGGGGTTAGGGTTCCAAATAGAGGTTATAAATTTCTACATTTATTTATTTCAGCTCTCCGACTGCAGAGAAACAAACCCTGTTAAAGAGAATACTGGAGGTGCCCAAGAGCTACATTTATGTACCAGACAAAGGTTTGTGCTCTCATACTCTCCTTATTTGTACTCAAGAGTAAACTTTTCTCAGGCTTACTGGTGGATAATGATTTATATTTCAGTGTTTCGTTTCCCGTTGAAGCTGGCCATATCTGCATTTGTTTCCTTTGTGGCCATCTATCACGTAAGTCTTTCACGGATAGTCCTCGTGACCTTTCACCTCTTGAATCAGATGAAATATTGTTCCTACCCCTTGCCTAAGTGGACCATAAAGACCTAATTTGTTCACCTTTCAGACGGCGTTGTTGTTAGTCGTTTCCGTGGTCCCCGTTCTCCACATTGTGCGCGCGGGGATTGATGAAAACATCGCCTTCCTGTTGCTTGGATTCGGTATCGTCCTGTCAGACGACAGGATGGAGGTTGTCAAAATCGTGACTTTCTACACCTGGCTGCTGGAAGGTTAGCAGAACGCTCTCTGGGGCTGGAATATGTTGGTATTTGGTTATAAAATAACTGACTTTGTTTTCTTTGAATGTGTTTGTTAGTGTGCTACCTGTGTGCTCTGACCCTGTCCCTCCTGGTCAGTCTTGTCATGCTCATGAAGTCCATGATCTGTCACAGGTGAGTGTTAGCCAAACTCAGAAGAGAAGAGTCATAAATACCTAAATTAACCCTCCCTGACATCTCTTCTATTTGTCTCAGGGCGAATCTGAAAGGACTGTACAAAGGAGAGATTTACAGCATTTATAACAGCAAGAAAACCATCCGACCCTCTAGACCCGGGATTGTCTGCTGGATGGGTTTGACAGGATACCAAGCTGCCATCGTCTGTGTCGGTAAATGGGGAATAAAGATGTGCTAGTCTGATCTGTGAATAAAGAAGGTTGAAGTTAAAATGAAGAAAATTTCCTGAGTTTCTAAACCACAAATCAGTGATTCCCTTTAAAAATCCTGTTTCTGTGCTGTGTTTGCAGGAATGGTCATCCAGACCGTCGTATTTTTCATCTGCTTCTTGTTCCTTGTGTTTCTGATCATCATCCCCATATTTCATGGGCGAAATATCTTTGTCTTTGAGATTCTGGGAAGAGCCTGGTGAGTTAAAAGCATTTTTTGTTTATCTAATGAAAATATACGAGTAACTGCTTCTTTCTTCGTCATTATCTGTCTTTGTTAAATCTCAGGCCGGCCTGGGTCACCCTGCTGCTGGTCTCTGCTCTTCAACACGTGACTGCTAAGTTTGCGTTTATCAAGAGAGAAGCTGGAACAAGAGACTTAAACAACACGTATGTGAAGCTTAAAGTGACTCATTAAATGGACTGGAGTTGATGTTGGGGTGTCCAATTTTTTTTCAGAGGGCCACAATTCAATTTTTTAAAGGTGACCAAGGTCTAGCAGCTCTGACTGAAATATTTATTAACTCTGAAAGTAACATACAACTGTTCTATTTGTTTACAGCTTTACTGGCTCAAACCTTCTTGTTCCATCATCACAGACTAATGGAATCAAAGCTCACCTGTCCCTCAGGTGTCTCTTGATACCAGATGATCAGTGGTCAGTTTTCTGCAGTGCAAACTCTGCTTCTGACCAAGGAAAAAGTTCTCCATTAGGGGGCGATATTGGGAAACTATGTCAGGATGTTTTTATGGCAGGATCAGGATCTGGATTCGATCAGGATTGATTTTCAGGCTATTTTGACCTGCAAACAACATTTTAAGACCCAAATATTTCCAATCCTTCATTCTGAACAACTTTTGTCTTTTCTACACCATCTCATAGCTTTAATCTCATCTTGTGTCCTTAAATGTGTCTTTTGAACTCCCACATTTTCAAATCATGATAAATCCATTCATTTAAAGACGTCAGCTGTAAGAGTTGTTGAGTTTCTGCAGAATGCACAGAGCTTTAGCTTCATACAAGTAGCCTAAGCTTAGTCCATATGTAGAGTTTTGATTTGGCAATTTATTATTGATGGAAGGATCTTTTAATTCTTTGATTTTTATTGGCTGCTGAAGTGGGAGACTCAAACTCGTTTTATCTGTTGATTTGTGCAAGTTTTTTTTGAAGATGTCATATGTTAAGTTATTTTTTTTTTCCTCAATAGGCTTTAAAACATGGAGTTTATGCTTACCTAAATATCAGGACACTTTCTTACAGCCCTGATTTTTTTTTTTTTTTTTTTTTCAGAGAGAGTCTGTTCCTCCTGACGTACCTGCTCTTCCTGATCAACACTGTGATGGGTCTGATTGTCGCAATATGGAGGGTGGTGATCACGTCTCTCTACAACATCTTTCATCTTGGACGCATTGATCTCAGTCTGCTGCACCGCACCTCAGAGGCCTACGACCCCGGTATGAGTTCGGCTGTTAAACAACAACTATGTTATCACACCGAACGTTGACCTTTAGAGAGGATTGAAACCGTAATATAACTCTGACTTTACCGATCAGACATAAAATATAAGCTGATTTTATTCTCCTCGTGACATTTGACCCCATGCAGCTTACAGTTACTACACCAACGCCCTGAGAGTGGAGATCAGCCAGTCTCACCCGGTGATGAAAGCTTTCTGTGGGCTGCTGCTGGACCTGATGATGGAGGGAGGACGAACCAGACAAAAGAAAGACGCAGAGGAAGGTAGAGACCTGAAACCACCTGTTCATGATACATTATCTCACCATCACAGACCCTCCATCCCTGGTGTGGTGTTTCATTCTGTGTTGACGGTCCGTCTCTCCATGTTTTAAAGGAATTCAGGAGAATGGGCCGAACAAAGAGAGCAACACCCGCAGGATTCGTTCTCGCTGGCAGCTGATGTACACTCTGGTCCACAACCCGTCCCTGCTGGGCTTCAGGAAGCACTTCCAAACATCACAGACGGCTGAGAGCATCCTGAACGGAACCCCAAACCACACCGCCAAGACAGGCAGCAAGAGGGAGGCGGAACCAGCTCCCGCACCGGACCAGCCCACTGAAACCTCGACGAACCAGGAGAAAACTGACTGAGCCCCATAATCCATGAAGTGTCCAAACTCCAAACAAGATCCTACTCAGCATGTGCATCTCTGCGGCAGACATTAGACCCTGAAAGTTCTAGTTTGGTTGCAAAACATTTTATGAGCTTCTGTCCGGTTCCTGTTAAAACTTTTATTTTTAGTGTTTGAACACATCAGGTAGAATCTTATTTGGTGTTTACGGTCACCTTTGTTAAACTAGATTTTTATAACATCCCTGTAATTCTAGAATACCAAAATATTGGTCAATATTTCTCCAAAGAGTCCCCTAACACAGGCCAATAAAAGCCAAAAGCATGTTTGTTTCCCACTATAATATGATTTTTGAGCTTGAAAAAATGGAATTCAGATTAAAGTCTCTAGAAATAAAAAAAAATTAAGTATTTTCTCTTTTGTTAATTGTGCAAAATGCTGTTTTTTTCAGTTTGGCCAAATGTTGCTGCAAATCAACATAAATTAGATTTTTTTTTTATGTTACTCACCAAAAACACATGACGCTTGGACAGTTATATAAATACCATATGCTCTGCATGTACACGACCGCTGAAACCTTTCGGTGAACATATTAGCTCACTCAGTGTACAGATCGATCGCAGCATCAGAGCCGGGGTCAGGAAGTCGATATGAGGTTACAGAACATTTTGCCTCAGGTTAATTCACTCATGTTGGTTTCAGTGTGTGAATCCTGCTTTTGGCAGCGAGTCTTCTGGTGTTCAAAGGGGGCTGCAAGAATATAAAACAGAAAAACATCATGCAACACGACATGGGATGATTTCTCATCGAGAGCAACCCGTCAAGCTCTGCGATTCTAAATGCATTTTCTTTACATTAATAACAGGTTTGTGTTTGTAACAGTTTCTGCTGCTGTCATCTTTAAATGAATGAATGAATCATATATGGAACACTGAGGACAATCAGGCAGCACGTTTTCAAATTTCAACATTTCTAAAGTGATACTTTCATATATGTACAGAGACACTGTTAACCTAAGTTTGCAAAAAAAAAAAAAAAAAGCTCAAATGGAAAGTGGAATGAATTTGTAACTTCACATATCGCTCCTTTTAAAATTAAAATAAAATATCTAAACAACAAAATGAGTGAAGTGTAATGTTTTGGAACCATTTCAGTTTCATCCTTTACATGAAATGAATATCAATGCTTTTTTAAGACTGAAACAGAGAAAGAAGAGCTCATACAAGAAGAGGGACTGTTTCCACAAAGTCATGTTTGATGTCTGAAACTACTGGCGGAGTCATCACCTTTAAGTTGATCACAGAGTTTCTATCATCTGAGGCTTTTATCAGAGATTAAATCTGTAGTATCTTTTAATGATTTTGGGCACTTGATTCATGTTTTTGCCTCAACATGCATGGGCCTTATGTTCTTCTGGTCAGCTTCTATTAGACGTTCCGAGGTCAAGATGTGAACAGTGGTGTGACCGATCTTTTGCCGTTGCTGCTCCCAGGTTGTGGAATACGCTGCCCCCCCTGACCTCTGGGGTTTTTAAGTCTAAACTGAAGACCTACTTTTTTGGAATGGCTTTTAATTCTGACTGGGGCGCCCCTGTTTTATGTATATATTCTACTTTATCTTGTTTTATCAATTCTTTAAGGCTTTTAACACCTTGCAGTTGCGTCGCACTTCACCCTGAAGCTTTTATGTATTGTTTTAAGTTTTTTGTTTTTGTTGTTGTTGTTTTGTTGTTATTCTCTGACACTACTGTAAAGCATTTTGGGTACCTTTCTGGTTATTCCAAAGGGCTATAGAAATAAATATTGATTGATTGACCCTTTTGGACGACTGCAATGCACGTTACACTGGCATTAACCAGGCCTCCCTCGCTCGCTTACAGTTAGTGCCAAACATGGCTGCTCGTCTTTAACAGGAACTTGCAAGCACAAACACGTCAACTCCATTCATGCCTCCCTCCAATGGCTCGCTGTCCATTTTAGAATTAATTTTATTGTTTGTTTTTAAGTCACTAAATGATCTGGCGCCTCAGTACATACATGTCAGCTGATCAGATGTATCTTGTCATCTGCAAAAACAGAAAAAAGACCCAGGATGACCGTGCGTTTTCAGTCGTAGCTCCTAAACTGTGGAATGAGCTACCCACCCAATTTATTTTTGTTTGTTCACATTATATGTATTTTAAAATGTGCTATATGAAGTGGATTGGATTGGATTTGATCATTCAAAAAGATGGCAGGATGAGCCCTTTCATTAGGACGACTGCACACAAAGCAACTTCTTAATCTTAAGTGATTTAATCCACAGCCACCAAGTCTGCAGGATCGTGTTTCTTGCGTTCTTCTTTGTGTTGAAATCCGGACAAACTGAAAGTTCCTAACAGGAGCTTTAATCAATCTTCATGGGTTTTTTTTAAAATCATTTTGATACTTTTTTTTTAAAAAAATCTTAATTTTTGTTCACGTTATTATTTAATCCAGTCAAATAAAACCACCTTCAAATAATTAAAATGGTTGTTTGATGATATTCAATATACAGTACTTAGTACTTATAAATAAGTTGATGGTGAAACCTACAGCTTTGCAAATTAATGTGTAAGCATAAAAGTTTTGATGTGTTTTCAGGTATAACATTTTAAATCATAGCCTGCTGACTTTTTATTTTGAACCTTTGTCTTACAGACGTTGTGAGAGAAACACAACAGATGAGCGTTCGTTTAAGAAAATTTTATTGAGGCACAGCGTAAAGGGGGACTTAGTGCAGATATTCAAACACTTTGGTAAAAACATTGACTTTTCTCGGCTACAGGAGGTATAAAACAGAAAAATACAGACTTAAATTACACAACACAACTCAACAGAATGGGCAGCATGCAGGTCTACTAGCACAGCACTCTGGGTAATACAGCAGGATGAACACATGACCCAGATACAACAGAGCAACAACTCCACACACTGCAGCAGACCTGAATACTATTAACCTAATGCATCCGCATCAGACGGAGCTTATTGAGGACATCCAGTTTTATTCAACATGAGACTTTTACAGTTCACAGTACGACTGGACAAAGAGCTCAGCCTCTCTTTTTTTTCAAGAGCAGTATTTATCAATATTTAAACACCTTAATTAGAGAGTTCAGTCTGTATTTTTAAAGCTACTTCACTCCAAATACAACGACACATTTCTCTGTTAGTGGTTTTAAGCAGCGTATTTGTTTCTTTGTTAGCTTATTCAATGCAGTCTACATCTACAGTCGCAGACATGTTCATTATTGTTTGCAAAAACTGTAACATTTGACACAAGACTTTATAAATTTGCTTCAAAACAACAAGCTCGTAGCAACTTTTGTTGTTTTTTTGGAATCAGTTTCTCCCAGATGATGAACTAATTTTGTTAAAGATATCACAAATAAAAGGTCGGCAATAAAATTTGATAGAGATGAATTCTTATATCCTTTTTTAAAGATCCTTAAACTCATCGCTAAACTTCTAAATGTCTTAATATCTTCCTCAAATATTCATCATTTTTTGGCAAATACCATACTTTTTGTCATCTATGGAGGGGTTACCAAAGGAATAAATGGAGTTATTTGTTCAATCACTTTATGCTGTACTTTCATCAAGCCCCAAGATGCCACACTAATAAACTTCTCTCAGTTGTAATAACTTATCTTTAAGTTCTGATTCCTCACGTGAAAGTGGATTTCATGGTTTTTGTGACTGAATGTGTTTCTATCTAGAAATCTTATCCATTCAAAGTTAACATTGCTACATTTTATTACCACTCTATGAAAATCTTGTTACAACAAACTGAACAAAAGGCACAAATGAATAACCCGCCTGAGTCCAAACAATTATAGAAATGTAAAAAAACACAAGAATGTCCTGGTTTCGAATGACCACTGTCCCTGTTTTAACCAACTGAGCTAACAAGAGAACGCACCGAATGCACCACGCTTGCGACTCTGACCTGTTAACATGTATGTCAATCAATGCTGTCAAAGCCGTTGCTGTTTTTACCAACAGAAAAACATCTCTAATGCACCACAAGCCAAAGTTCAATAGTGATTAGTTTTATTGATCTTGGTGTGTAGCTGTGGTTTAGCTAACTTAGCTTATCTTCCTATGTAACATCAGGAAGCTTTGCTATCAGCTCTAGAAGAGATACAGCTTTTTCAAAACAAACTTGCTGCTTTTTGCATACACATGAAAAGCCCCTTTTCAATCTCCCAGGGTGGAAATACATATATACAAGCCATAATAAAACAATCATACACAGATTGTGTGTACAGGCTGGAAGTTAATGTGCACTTATAAAAAAAAATCAACTGTACAATGAACTCATACATGTGGGTTTGCAGTCAAATTAAATTGTACCTTTTACAGAGGTTTAAAAATTTTGTCACCTGAACCATTCTAAAGAGTTACACAGCAGCAATTTTATTTTTAAATTCCACCTGAAACAAAAAGATGAACTGATATCAGCAAACAAATCAATATCTGACACTAATAAAGAGCCAAATATCAACATATACAGCTAAAACTAGCATTTAACCAGTTCCAAAATATATATTTACGATGATATGATATGCATTTTTTGAGCTAATGGAAATATCCATTAGCTTTTATGTCAATTAGCTAAAAGTAATGTTAGCTACATGACTTTCACTGAAGTTAGCTTATGATTATACAATCCTGATAACTGTTAAAGCAGCTAAACAGATTTGGGTTATGCCAGTAAGTTTATGTTAAAATTAGTTGGCCAAAGTTAGCAAAGAGAAATATTAGTCAGCTGACTGTTTTCTCAGTTAGCTTAAGGCTATACAAGCTGGCTAAAGGTTATGCCAATGAGCTCAACAGATATCTTTGGTATCAATAACATTGTGTTAATGATATCTACCTTACAGCTATGTTAATTAGCTAAAGGCTATCCTATTCTCATCTAGTCAGGAGTAATGTTACCTAGATGGCTGTTATTTTAGTTAGCTTATGGTTGCATGTGCTGGCGAACAGTTATGCCAGTTAGGAAAAAAGATATCCGTTATGTGTATAACCTTATGCTACTGTTAGCTGGCTCTGGTTATGCCAATTAGCTAAAAAGATATTGGTCATGTCAGTTAGCCAAAATAAACACTAGCTTGATGACTGTTACTTCAATTAGCTTATGGTATTACAGGATAGCTTACAGCTATCTCAGTTAACTTAAAAGATAATGGTCGTGTCAGTTAGCTTATGCTAATGTTTTCTGGCTAACAGCAATGCCAGTTAGCTAAAAGTAATGTCAGCTAGATGGCATTACTTTTATGATGGTATTTAAGTTAGCTTACATGTTATAATGTAAGCTAATTTTAGGTGACTAATAGTTATACTAGTTTGCTAGAGTGATATCTGTTAGACCAGTTATCAAAATGTAATGTTAGCTGGCAAACAGTTATGTCATTCAACCAACATTATTTTTATCTTATATGTCAGTAAGCTAATGTAAACACCAGCTAGCTTACTTCAAAAACATAATTTTGTAGCTTATCAACCATCAAACACTTTCCTATTTGGAAAATAGACCTTCCTGTTTCACTTTTCCATCAGGTTTACTGTAAAGCCACCTCACTGTCTTTTATTTCAATAAATTCCATCTCAAGTAAATAAAAAAATACTCTACTACATGATTGTCTATTACTAAAAATGTTTTGGTGTAAACTTGGATCGAAACCCACAGACCTCAAAAATCCCAACAGTCTACATACAACGCAGCCTTCTGACCCCTGAATGTTCAGTTTTGGTGAAAATGAACTTAATTAATTGGCACAAACAGAAAACAGAAAAAACAAACTTGCATACCTTAAAAACAAATGAAAACAAACTCAATGATAGTTTTGGAAACAATTACAATCAGGGTTTTTCTTCAGTTGTTTGTAATATTCACAGCTTCTGCTCCCAGAGGTAGCCTGTCACTATACTCTGACCCTACCTCACAGTTGTCTAGATTCCCTCGGCATTGAGACAAAGAAAAGGACTCAGTCATGATACTTTCCTCAGTGTCCGGCTCTCTCATCCCATCACCGCTCTCCGTCTCCCCCTCCTCCTCGTCCAGCTGGCTGTCGTTAATCTTCCTCTGGGAGTCAGTGTGAGGTGTGTGGAGGTTGAAGTTGACGGTGAGGTTCCTCTCCACGTGGTACTGGTCTTTGGCTTTCATGATGAGCTTGTAGGTCTTGCTGCGGTATTTGTACACCAGGTGGAAACATGTTGCACCAAGGAGTGGCACGGTAGACACAGTGAGGAGACAGATGCTGACAGAGATGATGATGAGGAGGTTGGGTACCCTCCTCCTGGTGGCAAAGAGAACCTGGACCTCGCAATCTTCACCTCGATAGGTGAGACAAAGGGAGTAGTTGGTACCAGGGCGTAAATCGCTGAACACATATGTATTGACCCCTTCTTTGATCCTCGACCACTGCACGGCTGAGTGTTTCCGGTCTGCAGTAACACACAGATACAAACCGTTTGATTGGCGATTTTCTGAAAAGTCTGAGATACCTTCCTGCTCCTCACTGTCATCGTCAATGCTCTCAGATGTAGCATCCGACTCCTCTCCATTGGCACTCTTATCTCTGGGAATAAGCAAAGGATTGAGCCTCACTGTTGCCTCTGTTTCTGACACCCCCAACGCAATGACACCAAAGTCAAAAGTGTACTGCTTGACGTCTTCAAAGCTCCCGTTAGAGACATGGCTTGAGACGTACCTTGTGTTGGTTGTCAAGCCACATTTGCTCACATGAGATGGATGTTCGATTTCCTCCTGAGAGGATTTGAGCTCGGCAGTTGGAGCTAAAGTAGGCTCAACAGTCATGAAGTCCTTTCTTTTTAAATCATGAAGAGAATTGAAGACAGATATCCTGCCAGTTGTCTGGTGAATAAATGGAAGTGTTTTTGTGTAGGCAGTTGTCATGGTCAGTTCTTCTCTGGGTGTTGTGGTCAGTTGTTTTGTTGGTGTTGGTTTTGGTAAAGCCACCACTGACACTGACGCTGATGCTTCAGCTCTTCCAAATTCATTTGTGGCTGAGCAGCTGTAGTTGCCGCTGTCTTTCTTTCTGAGATGAGGTATGATCAGAGTCCCGTTATTAAAGACTTTAACTGGATTATTGGACAGTAAAGAGTTCTCATTTGGTTCTTCTGAGTCATCCTCTGTGAAAGACAAAGCTACCTGTTGCCTCTGGCTCCTGCTCTGAATGCTCCACATGACCAGTGGCTTCGGGTTTCCTGTGAATTCACAAGTCAAGACTAACAAACTACCCTCCTGGAGAGTTGTGTTATGGATGTCTTGTTTGGTTCGTATAGTGACTTTTGGACCAGTGCACATCGATTTGGGTAACTGTCCAATGGCGATCCCTTTGAGTTTCTCGGGAGATGAACATATGATCTTATCCTGCTCTGGGACTGAGATGGTTGTCTCTGAAATCCAGTCTCTGAGCCAGTCAAGGGAGCAGGTGCAAGCAAAAGGGTTTGTAAATATCTGCAAGTGAGTTAAGGACACTAATCCCTCAAACGTCCCCTCAGTGATGGTTGTGAATCTGTTATTATTGAGCCGGACAGACCTCAGATTTTTGAGGCTGGTGAAGGCATCTTTCGGCAGGTGGGACATCTCGTTGTTGTTCATCTTCAGCAGCTGAAGGCTCGTAAGGTTCTGCAGATCCTCCCAAGGAAAGTCAACGATTTTGTTGTGACTGACATCAAAGTTTCTCAAGTGAACCAGCGATGAGAGAGCTCCTTGTTCAATTATGACGATCTCATTGTTGGCCATCCACAGCGACAGCACTCCGGTAACATTATCGAAGCTCCAAGATGGTACCAAACTGATTCTGTTTGCAGAAAGACTCACAGTCGTAACATTAGGAGGCAAACCATCCGGCATCTCAGTTAAGCCTTTGTAGGAGCACTCAGCAGAATGGCGGTTGTGTTTATCTGAGCATGTGCAAAGCTCGGGGCAGCCGAGTCCTGGGGGGAAGACCGAGGTGATCCACATAGAGATGAAGAGGACGACTGTGACCTCCATCTTCTCTTCCTGTAAAACAACATCAGTCCATCAATCAATCAATCAATATTTATATAGCACCAAGTCATAACAAACATTATCTCAAGAAGCTTTACAAAAACATTAACAGGTCTAGACTCAGTCAACCTCATTTGATTGGTACATTACATAAAAAACAGTTACTAAAAAAGGGTTTTAGGTTAGTAGAAAAATGACCTAGCCTATAGCAAACTAAGCACTAAAATGAAAATGGTATAAGAAAACAGTGAAAAAATACCTATTCTATGGAGTTTAGGCTTATATTTCAAATATATATTTTAAGTCCAAAACCAGAAAAATAATCATTTAATTATGATTTAAAACAGAAATACACTAAATCGGGTCCTGTACTCAATAATAGAGAAGCTAAAATGTTCAGTTACTGCTACTTTAGCCTAAAAATGTCAGCTACATATTCCACTACTTGTCGTTTTTCCTTTGACTACTGTAGCTGTAGTTACTTCTAAGATAGACTTACAGTGGGTACCATCCGGACTATTGATATATTGTGTCGATGTTTCAGAGACAAGTTTTTTTTACAGGTTTGCCAGAGCTTAAGCTTACTAATTTCAACTTTATGACCAAGAAAAAAAAATGTGGGAATTTTAGCAATTGTATCAACATTGAACAAAGACTGCTCCGAGTCATCCATAAACTGGAAAATGTTGGGAGAAATACGTCTCATTCATCACAAAACCTAAAATTTTAATTAACAAACTTGTTTTTCATCCATCAAACCAATTTAACACCTGTACGGTGTTGCCTAATGCATATTGATGGTTCCCCTCACTGCTCCCTATGTGTGTTAAACCTAACAGGGACACTTCTACATATTATGTGTGAATGTCCACCTGGTCAAAGATTTTGGAAGCAAACTACAGATGTCCCGACTGAAAAAGACTTAATTTGACAAACACTTGTTCTCCTGAAATTATCTTTCTCAATTTACTGCAATTCATAATCCTGTTATTATGCCATGGATTATGAAAATGGATGTATGAGTTGCTATCAAATGACAAGACTGTCAAAATAAATAAAAAGTTAGTCAAAATAAAAAAAAAGAAAAAAGAAATAGAATAATTACAGACTGTCTCATATAGAGGCAGCTATTTCAATATCTGACATGAACTGCATAAATAATCATGTGTTTTGCAACATGTACATACATAAAATGAAAGAAATTATTGCAACTTAGAAATAGTCGATTGTGATAGATTCTTCTTTGTCTTTTCACTCTTTTTACTTAACTTTACCTCTTTATCCTTCCGTTTTTTATTTAAATGTCTTTCACGTTATTGCTTTCATTTGACTCCATTCTCCCCTCTTATGAGCTATATTAGTTTAATATCGTCTGAGAGCTCTGAGAGACAGAAAGGCCCTGTTGTGTCTGGAAAATCAGACACATTCTGAAAAACACATTTAAAACTGGTGCACAAGCAGCCTTAAAGCTCACCCTGAAGTCACACCAGCCGGGTTATTCTGCAGCCTTGAGGCTTTGTGGATGCTCTTAAGCTGATAACAGAAATTAGAGCTACTTCAGCTGAAATCTGACACAGGGAAGCTGAACGTTGCGCCTGACAGAAGCTTCTGGTTTCAAGCTGCGCAGCAGCCGCAGGAGCATCTGCCCTTGGAGCTGAAAGCAGCCGCATGTCTGCTGTTTGTTTACAGCTCTCTGCATTAAGCAGTCAGCCCTGTGCGCTGATAAAAACCGCACACACCAAACTCTGCGACCTTCACGTTGCCTTTAGAGGACTCTGCCGTGACTGCATGACATTATTTCTGCATGACATTATTTCTAACTCTGATCTTTTATTTTAATAAAGTTGGAGGAAAGTTCCCTATACTGTGTCGCCATCTTGGCTCAGAGATCCCTCACCTCCCTTAAAAATACCCGAAACTGTGCGGCGAGCTTACCTGCGTCTGTATCTTTCTATATGCGCACGGATCCGGTTCGTCAGTCGGTGTTTGCAGTCAGAGCAGCGCAGGAAACACACAGCTCAGAGTCCGAGGATGAAGCTGCGTCCGTCAGCTCCTACATGATGGAGACACGCGTGTCCGCTGCAGGGTTTCTCCTCTCTGGGGATATGTGTGTGTCATCCTGACAGTTATCTCCCCCTCCCCGTCCTCACCTCTTTCTCTCCCCTCCTCTCCTCTCAGATCTGGACAGCAGCGTCGACGTTTTTCTAAAACGACTTAAAGGGGAAACGACAAACGATGGGGCTGATCCTTGTCTTCAGGGGGCGGTGAGAGACTTACTGTCGTTTCACACAGTGACTACGGATATTAATAGGTAGCATTGACTAATATGGACATATATGATGATATAGATGATGACACAGCTAGGTTAGAGACCCAAACCTTCAAAACAAGACACTTAAGGTACTCCCCTAGATCCAGTTTTTCACAAGCAGGGTTTTTCAGAAGATTTGAATGACATCACACTTAAGCTATGGCCAATAAATGTCAACTCCAACAACACAAAATTGGAAATAATATCCATGAGAGGAATCAAAGGGGACTGTAGGGACTTTCTAAATGATCTTTAAAAAGACTCACTTTCATTTGGTGTCCTTGGTCAACAAATGAGCCATAAAAAGTAATAACAGGCTCAAAATATGGAGAAAAATAAGAGAAGAAAAAAAGGACAAGGCAGAGAGAGCTGCTGTAACAGGCAGACACTCAGTTGGTGCCTAGCAACAAAACAGATCTGAATCAAGATAAAAAGATATTAGAGATGAATTCTTGAATTACTGCGAGACTCAATTAAACACTGAACAGGATCAAGTTCATAACATTCAGAATTTTAATTAACTTCAAAATATAAAAACAATCCTTCAATCTTTAACTCAACTTTATAACACATGACACCATGAAGCTTAAAGGTTTCAATACTCATATTAAACATGTCAGTTATATGAAAAATACAACAATATGAAATAAATAAATACGACACAAACGCATGATGAAAACAGCAACAAGAATAAAATGTAAAAACAAGGATTTCTTTAGGATCCTTTCCATCATGTATTTACCATCACTTTAAGGCCAAACATACCAACACAGACAAACACATTAAAAAAAATAAATAAATAAACAAAGAAACCTTTTAATCAGGTCAAGTTCAGATAGGTAGAGGCGAAAAACCATCAGGGATAAAAATCATAAAACCCTCTGGACAAAAAGTCCTCCACGAATCCGGGACCAAGTCTTTAACACTGAGGTCAGTGTGAGGTCAGTGTGAGGTCAGTATGAGGTCAGGTCAGTGTGAGGTCTGTATGAGGTCAGTGTGAGGTCTGTATGAGGTCAGGTCAGTGTGAGGTCTGTATGAGGTCAGGTCAGTGTGAGGTCTGTATGAGGTCAGGTCAGTGTGAGGTCTGTATGAGGTCAGGTCAGTGTGAGGTCTGTATGAGGTCAGGTCAGTGTGAGGTCTGTATGAGGTCAGGTCAGTGTGAGGTCTGTTGACGTCAGTGTATGGGAGTATTAGGTCTGTGTGAGGTCAGGTCAGTGTGAGGTCTGTATGATGTCAGTGTAAGGGCAGTGTGAGGTCAGTGTGAGGTCTGTGTATGGTCTGTGTGAGATCAGGTCAGTCTGAGGTCTGTATGATGTCAGTGTAAGGGTCGTGTGAGGGCAACAGCAGGCACTGAACACATCTTTAGTCCGAGGAGCAAATCCTTTTGCAGGTAGGTCCTTGAATCAAACTTCCAGTCTCTGTGCAGTTATGTCCTTGAAGTTGAACTCCTGATCCCTGTGCAGGTACATCCTTGAGTTGAAATCCTGAGCATGACCTCCAGGTTGAAGGTCAAATAGGCAGCAGATCTGTCCTGGTTCAGCCTCAGGGACTCTGCAGGTTAACAGAGAATCAAACAGGAAGAGGAAATGTCACCATTAAGAAATCTGGACTCAAACGAGGAACAAAGTGAGAAAACAGATTATGTTCTCCAACATCAGGACTCCATGCTCACCTGCAGGTCAGCTCAGTGTGCAGGGCATCAGCAGCATCAGCAGGTGATGGAGGAACCAGGACCATCTTCAAACTCTGGACAGGACTGAGGACGACTCCAGGCAGGTTCAGCACCACAGGAAGCACGCAGCCTGAGAACAGAGATACACAGACCACCTTTCCTTTGAGTCACCGTCCTGGGTAACAGACCAAGTAAAATCTGCAGTTGTCAATCAGACAGGTTAGTTCCAGGAACCTGAAGGTCCAGATTCTAAGGTGAAGAGAACAACATCAGCATTAAGAATCTTCTCACCTTCAGTCGGAATGAAGAGGAACAGAAACAGATCCTCCATCTGATGCTGCTGCTGCTGATCACCTCCTGAGGTTTGAAGAGAAGAAGCAGAGACACAAGCCACCCAAAGACAAACCCTCAGACTGTCACACATCAGGTCCAGGACTCAATACATAAATACAGGGACACAATTGTTTAAAATAAAATAAATAAAAAATAACATTACACATGAAGAAGTTTACAATCAAATTCACTCAGTTTACAATCTGAGAAAAAAAAACAAACAAACATCCTGATCCATCCATAATGGAGTGTCTCGATGCTGGAGCGGTGAAGGTCCTGTTGGGTGTTGTTGATTTTATTTTCCTCTGTCCCATTTTCCTTTGATTTTTGTTCTGGTGAACTTTGTTTGTGTTCAGTTGTTTTCTTTTGATCTCTTTGTGAACTTTGTTTTTGATTGTTAGGAGCTGAGATGAAGTTGTTTGGTCATCCAAACTTTGTTTTAAAGTGATCGTTTTGTGAGCTTTGTTTTTTCATGACCTTTGTAAAAGTTCAGAGCCACTTTTGTTGTTGTTGTTTTGTTGATGAGCTCTTGTTCACTGAAAACACTTTATGAAGCTCAGTTTATTTTCTTGGTTGTGAACACTTTTTTTTTAAATCTTTTCTTTTTGATTGTTGTGTCTTTACATGGAGGACACATTGAACCCTTTGTTATTTCATTTCCCAGAAACCCTTTCTGTGAACCTTCACCTTGCATCATGTTAGTTTTTGTACTCATTTCAGAGACCAAGCTCGAGGTTTTGTTCATGAACTTTGTTAAAGTTTAGAACCACGTTTTGTTGATGAGCTCTTACTCATTAAAAACACTTTATGAAGCTCTGTTGACTTGTCTTTGTTGTAAACACCTTTTTTGATCTTTAAATTGTTTCTTTTTGATTGTCGTGTCATTACACTGAAGACACGTTGAACCTTTTGTCATTTCGTTGACCAGAAACCCTTTCTGTGAACCTTCACCTTTCATCATGTCAGTTTTTGTACTCATTTCAGAGACCAGGCTCAATGTTTTGTTCATGAACTTTGTTAAAGTTTAGAACCAAGTTTTGTTGTTTTCTTGCTCATTGAAAAACACTTTGAGGCTGTCCCTTGTTTTTTTTGTTGTGAACACCTTTTAAAAAAAAATAAAAAACTCTTTTTGATTGTTGTATCGTTACACTGAGGAAACGTTAAACCCTTTGTCATTTCATTTCCCAGCAACCCTTTTTGTGAACCTTGACCTTTCATCATGTCAGTTTTTTTTTTGCTCATTTTAGAGACCAGCAATCGAGCTTCAGTGTCACTGAGCCCCTCTGAACCTTGTTGGTGGATTTGATCAGTTTTTTCAGACACACTGATGTTTGGTTTTGTTTAAACCCCCATGTTGGACTCTGTTGGTGTGTTGTTGAGTATTGAGAGGACCTCATGACGCAGTATTTGTGTTTCTTTGAAACCATCCCTGCTGTTAAAGCTGGTTGCTTGTTAAAGGTGTTTGTGTTTGCAGACTCACCAATAAAAGACCCCCCTCCCCTCCCTCAGTGATCCAGGTGAAGTAGTCCTCAGAGGGTTTGGAGCCCACAGACAGGTGGAGGTGTTCAGTCTATGGAGCTGACATCTCATAGATGAAGCCTGGTGGATGTGGTCACATCATCCTGAAGTCCCCGTCTTCGTGGTTGATCTGTCACCTCTTAACCGTTCACATAAAAAATAAACTGTTTTCTATCAAAGGGAACTCTGAGCTTAGATGACGATGCACAGTAAGGTACCGTCCTCTCTTTAACTTTAGCAGCTTTCTGCTCAGTCTTTGTCCTTACAGCAGTTTCTGCTTTTAGGATAACTTTAACGTTTCCATCTCTGCTCCAACTGTTAGTGTCAGAGGCACAATACAGGTCATAGACAGAGAGAGAGACTGACACAACCATACACTCTCTGTCCTCTGTTTTGTCCTCCTTGAGTTGAACTCCTGAGCGTGACCTCCAGGTTGAAGGCCGAGCAGGCAGCAGATCTGTCCTGGTTCAGCCTCAGGGACTCTGCAGGTTAACAGAGAATCAAACAGGAAGAGGAAACTTCACCATTAAGAAATCTGGACTCAACTGAGGAACAAAGTGAGAAAACAGATTATGTTCTCCAACATCAGGACTCCATGCTCACCTGCAGGTCAGCTCAGTGTGCAGGGCATCAGCAGCATCAGCAGGTGATGGAGGAACCAGGACCATCTTCAAACTCTGGACAGGACTGAGGACGACTCCAGGCAGGTTCAGCACCACAGGAAGCACACAGCCTGAAAACAGAGATGCACAGACCACCTTTCCTTTGATTCACCATCCTGGGTAACGGACCAAGTAAAATCTGCAGCTGTCAATCAGAGAGGTTAGTTCCTGGAACCTGAAGGTCCAGATTCTTTAAGGTGAAGAGAACAACATCAGCATTAAGAATCTTCTCACCTTCAGTTGGAATGAAGAGGAACAGAAACAGATCCTCCATCTGATGCTGCTGCTGCTGATCACCTCCTGAGGTTTGAAGAGAAGAAGCAGAGACACAAGCCACCCAAAGACAAACCCTCAGACTGTCACACATCAGGTCCAGGACTCAATACATAAATACAGGGACACAATTGTTTAAAATAAAATAAATAAAAAAAACATTACACATGAAGAAGTTTACAATCAAATTCACTCAGTTCACAATCTGAGAAAAAAAACAAACAAACATCCTGATCCATCCATAATGGAGTGTTCTGATGCTGGAGCGGTGAAAGTCCTGTTGGGTGTTGTTGATTTTATTTTCCTCTGTCCCATTTTCCATTGATTTTTGTTTTGGTGAACTTTGTTTGTGTTCAGTGGTTTTCTTTGGAACTCTTTGTGAACTTTGTTTTTGATTGTTAGGAGCTGTTTGGTCATCCAAACTTTGTTTTTCAGGGATCTTTTTGTGAGCTTTGTTTTTTCATGAACGTTGTAAAAGTTTAGAGCCACTTTTGTTGTTGTTGTTTCGTTGATAGGCTCTTGTTCCTTGAAAACACTTTATGAAGCTCTGTTGATTTTTCTTGGTTGTGATCACCTTTTTGAAATTGTTTCTTTTTGATTGTCGTGTCATTACACTGAGGACACATTGAACCCTTTGTCATTTCATTTCCCAGAAACCCTTTCTGTGAACCTTCACCTTTCATCATGTCAGTTTTTGTACTCATTTCAGAGACCAAGCTCGAGGTTTTGTTCATGGATTTTTTTCAAGTTTGGAACCACGTTTTGTTGATGAGCTCTTACTCATCAAAAACACTTTATGAAGCTCTGTTGGCTTGTCTTTGTTGTAAACACCTTTTTTGATCTTTAAATTGTTTCTTTTTGATTGTCGTGTCATTACACTGAAGACACGTTGAACCCTTTGTCATTTCATTTACCAGAAACCCTTTCTGTGAACCTTCACCTTGCATCATGTCAGTTATTTTGGTCATTTTAAGACCAAGCTCGATGTTTCGTTCATGAACTTTGTTAAAGTTTAGAACCAAGTTTTGTTGTTTTGTTGATGAGTTGTTATTCATTGAAAACACTTTATGAGGCTCTCATTTGTTTTTTTTTGGTTGTGAACACCTTTTTTTAAAAAAAAAAGTTTCTTTTTGAATGTTGTATCGTTACACTGAGGACACGTTAAACCCTTTGTCATTTAGTTTCCCAGAAACCCTTTCTGTGAACCTTGACCTTTCATCATGTTAGGTTTTTTTTGCTCATTTTAGAGACCAGCATTCGAGCTTCAGTGTCACTGAGCCCCTCTGAACCTTGTTGGTGGATTTGATCAGTTTTTTCAGACACACTGATGTTTGGCTTTGTTTAAACCCCCATGTTGGACTCTGTTGGTGTGTTGTTGGGTATTGAGAGGACCTTCTGACCCAGTATTTGTGTTTCTTTGCAACCATCCCTGCTGTTAAAGCTGGTTGCTTGTTAAAAGTGTTTGTGTTTGCAGACTCACCAATAAAAGACCCCCCTCCCCTCCCTCAGTGATCCAGGTGAAGTCGTCCTCAGAGGGTTTGGAGCCAACAGACAGGTGGAGGTGTTCAGTCTATGGAGCTGACATCTCATAGATGAAGCCTGGTGGATGTGGTCACACCATCCTGGAGTCCCCGTCTTCTTGGTTGATCCGTCACCTCTTAACCGTTCACATAAAAAATAAACTGTTTTCTATCAAAGTGAACTCTGAGCTTAGATAACGAGGCTCAGTGAGGTACTGTCCTCTCTTTAACTTTAGCTGCTTTCTGCTCAGAGTCTTTATCCTTCCAGCAGTTTCTGCTTTTAGGTTAACTTTTACTGTTTCCACAGACACAAACACACACACACACACACACACACACACACACACACGGTCCAGGATTCAAATACAGGGGCACAAAAGTTTAAAAAAATCTAAAATAAAAGAATAAATAAAAGAATAAAGAAATAAAAGAATAAAGAAATAAATAAATGAGAATGAAAAAATATAAAATATTTCACAATGAGGAAATTTTCATTCACAGTTTACAATCTGAGAACATACTTACCATCATGATCTATATCAGCCTCTGTCCATGATGAAGGGTTCTGATGAAGAGGTCGTGAAGGTCCTGTTTGGTGTAGTTCAGTTGTCTCCTTCAAAACCCTCTGTGAACTTTTTTCCCCTGTTTCATCTCCTTTGAGTCTCTCAGTGAACTCTGCTCTTTTCCAGTCGTCTCCTTTGAGTCTCTCAGCGGACTTGGTTCCTCATCCATCATCACCTTTGAGTTGCTCCATAAACTCAGTTCCACACCGTTGTGTTCTTCAAGTCACTCCAAGAACTTGGTTCTGTTCCTTAGTCTTCTTCGTGTCTCTCAGTGAACTCGGTTCCTCATCCATCATCACCTTTGAGTTGCTCCATAAACTCAGTTCCACACCGTTGTGTTCTTCAAGTCTCTCCAAGAACTTGGTTCTGTTCCTTAGTCTTCTTTGTGTCTCTCAGTGAACTTGGTTCCTCATCCATCATCACCTTTGAGTTGCTCCATAAACTCAGTTCCACACCGTTGTGTTCTTCAAGTCTCTCCAAGAACTTGGTTCTGTTCCTTAGTCTTCTTCGTGTCTCTCAGTGAACTTGGTTTTTATTCAGTAGTCTCCTTTGAGTTTCTCAGTGAACTTGATTATGTTCCTTTGTCTCCTTCGAGTCTCTCTCCGTGAACTGTTCCCGTTCACTTGTCTCCTTCTAGTCCCTCTGAACTTTGTGCCCACTCCGTCATGTCCTTTAAGTCTCTCTATAAACATGGTTCTCATTCAGTTGTCTCCTTCAAGTCTCTTCTTCAGTCTTCTCAGTAGTTTGAGTAGTTTTCCTTCAATTTCACTCAGGTTACAAGCTGATAACCCACAGACCATACTTACCCAGATCTACAACTGTCCTGATTAAGTGGGGAAGGTCCTGTTTGGTGTTGTTGGATTTGTTTTCCTCTGTACCATTTACCTTTGATTGCTGTTTTTGTGAACTTTTCTCCTGGTTAGTTGTTGCCTTTGAATCCTTTTTTGAACTTTGTATCTTCAGTTGTTTCCTTTTATCCTGTTCAGTCGTTTCCATTGAATCCCTCTGTAGACTTCATTCCTGTTCAGTTATTCCCTTTAGACCCTGTGTGAACTTTGTTTCTTCAGTCATTTCCTTTGAATCCGTCTGTGAAAATCTTTCCTGTTCAGTTATTCTATTTGAATCCCTTTGGTAACTCCATTTATGTTTGGTTGTTTCCTTTGAGAACCCATTTCCTGTTCAGTCATTTCCTTTGAAAGCCTTTTGTTAATTCCCTTCCCATACTTACCCAGATCTACATCTGTCCTGATAAAGTGGTAAAGGTGTTGTCCTTTTTAATTTACTGTGTCCCTTTGTGAACTCCTTTCCTGTTCAGTCGTTTCCTTTGAATCCTACAACTCTACAATTTCATTTAGCAAATTGTGAATTGAATCCTTTTGTGAACTCCTTTCCTGTCAGTTCTTAATCAGTCATCTCTTAAGTTTCTCAGCAAAGTCCATTCTATTTCAGTTGTTTCTTTCAAGTTTTTCCATTTACTTGGTTTCTCTTTCTCCATTCCTTCAAGCCTCTTTGTGAACATGATTCTCATTTGATCTTCTCGTTCTAGTTTCTCCATGAATTTGGTTCCTGTAGAGTCATCTCTTTTAAGTCTGTCAGTTTACTTGGTTCAAGTTATCACTTTGTGAACTCCTTTCCTGTTCAATTGTTTCCTTTGAATCCATTTGTGAACTCCTTTCCTTTCACTTCTTATTTAGTCATCTCTTAAGTTTCTCAGCATCTCCATTGTATTTCAGTTGTTTTCTTCATGTTTTTCCATTTACTTAGTTTCTGTTTCTCAATTCCTTTAAGTCTCTTACTGAACATGGTTCTTGTTCAATCTTCTCATTCTAGTGCCTCCATGAACTTGGTTCCTGTGCAGTCATCTCCTTTGAGTCTGTCAGTGATCTTGGTTCTTGTTCAATTTTCTCAGTGGTTTCCCTTCAATTTTAAATCTGGTTTCAAGATGAGAAACCTCAGAACATTGTCCTTTTTAATTTACTGTGTCCTGTTTTGCTTTGATTTTTGTGTTCTCCGTTCCTGTAAGTTGCCTTTGAATCCCTTTGTACATGTTGTTTCTTTCGGTCATTTCCTTTGTATCCTTCTGTGAACATCTTTCCTGTACAGTCGTTTCCTTTGAATCCTTTTGTGAACTAATTTCCTGTACAGTCGTTTCTTTTGAATCCTTAAAGTGAACTCATTTCCTGTTCAGTCGTTTTCCTCGAATTTCTCTGTCAACTCCGTTCCTGTTCAGTTGTTTCCTTTGAATCCCTTTGTGAACTCATTTCCTGTTCAATCTTCCCTTTGAATCTTTTGTGAACCACTTTCCTCTTCAATCGTTTCCTTTACATCACTTTGTGAACCCCTGTGAACTCCTCCTTCCGAACTGAGCATTGCTTTCCTACATTGCTCAGTTCAGTTCAGTCATTTCCCTTTGAATTCCTTTGTGAACTAATTTCCTGATCAATCTTCCCTTTGAATCCTTTGTGAACCACTTTCTTGTTCAATCGTTTCCTTTACATCACTTTGTGAACTTCTTTCCTGTTCAATTGCTTCCTTTGAATCCATTTGTGAACTCCTTTCCTTTCACTTCTTATTTATTCATCGCTTAAGTTTCTCAGCATCTCCATTGTATTTCAGTTGTTTTCTTCATGTTTTTCCATTTACTTAGTTTCTGTTTCTCCATTCCTTTAAGTCTCTTTGTGAACATGGTTCTTGTTCAATCTTCTCATTTTAGTTCCTCCATGAACTTGGGTCCTGTGCAGGCATCTCCTTTGAAACCATCAGTGATCTTGGTTCATGATCAATCTTCTCAATGGTTTCCCTTAATTTCAATATGGTTCCAAGATGCGAAACCTCAGAACATACTTACCCAGATCTACATCTCTCCTGATAAAGTGGTAAAGGTCCTGTTTGGTGTTGTCTGTTTTGATTTACTGTGTCCTGTTTTCCTTTGAATTTTTGTGATCTCCGTTCCTGTAAGTTGCCTTTGAATCCCTTTGTGAACTTTGTTTCCTTCATTTGTTAACTTTGAATCCATCTGTGAACATCTTTCCTGTACAGTGGTTTCCTTTGAATCCTTAAGTGAACTCATTTCCTGTTCAGTAGTTTCCTTTGAATCCTTAAGTGAACTCATTTCCTGTTCAGTCGTTTTCCTCGAATTTCTCTGTCAACTCCACTCCTGTTCAGTTGTTTCCTTTGAATCCTTTTGTGAACTCATTTCCTGTTCAATCGTTTCCTTTACATCACTTTGTGAACTCCTTTCCTATTCAATATTTTCCGTTGAATCCCTTCGTGACCTCATTTCCTGTTCAGTCTTCCCTTTGAATCCTTTGTGTACCACTTTTCTCTTCAATCGTTTCCTTTACATCACTTTGTGAACTCCTGTGAACTCCTCCTCCTGAACTGATCATTGCTTTCCTACATTGCTCAGTTCAATTCAGCCATTTCCCTTTGAATTCCTTTGTGAACTAATTTCCTGATCAATCTTGCCTTTGAATCCTTTGTGAACCACTTTCTTGTTCAATCGTTTCCTTTACATCACTTTGTGAACTCCTTCCCTCTTCAATCGTTTCCTTTACATCACTTTGTGAACTCCTTCCCTCTTCAATCGTTTCTTTTACATCACGTTGTGAACTTCTTTCCTGTTCAATTGTTTCCTTTGAATCCATTTGTGAACTCCTTTCCTTTCACTTCTTATTTATTCATCGCTTAAGTTTCTCAGCATCTCCATTATATTTCAGTTGTCTTCTTCATGTTTTTCCATTTACTTAGTTTCTGTTTCTCCATTCCTTTAAGTCTCTTTGTGAACATGGTTCTTGTTCAATCTTCTCATTTTAGTTCCTCCATGAACTTGGTTCCTGTGCAGTCATCTCCTTTTATATCGTAAGTGATCTTGGTTTATGATCAATCTTCTCAATGGTTTCCCTTTAATTTCAATCTGGTTCTAAGATGGGAAACCTCAGAACATACTTACCCAGATCTACATCTCTCCTGATAAAGTGGTAAAGGTCCTGTTTGGTGTTGTCTGTTTCAATTTACTGTGTCCTGTTTTCCTTTAATTTTTGTGATCTCCGTTCCTGTAAGTTGCCTTTGAATCCCTTTGTGAACTTTGTTTCCTTCATTTGTTAACTTTGAATCCATCTGTGAACATCTTTCCTGTACAGTGGTTTCCTTTGAATCCTTAAGTGAACTCATTTCCTGTTCAGTCATTTCCCTCAAATTCCTTTGTGCAACTCCTTTCCTGTTCAGTTGTTTCCTTTGAACGCCTTTGTCAACTCCATTCCTGTTCAATCTTCCCTTTTTTTGTGATCTCCGTTCCTGTAAGTTGCCTTTGAATCCCTTTGTGAACATCTTTCCCGTTTTATGGTTTCCTTTGAATGCCTTTGTGGACTCATTACCTGTTCAATCTTCCCTTTGAATCCTTTGTGAACCACTTTCCTCTTCAATCGTTTCCTTTACATCACTTTGTGAACTCCTACTCCCGAACTGAGCATTGCATTCCTATATTGCTCAGTTCAGTTCAGTCATTTCCCTTTGAATTCCTTTGTGAACTCATTTCCTGATCAATCTTCCCTTTGAATACTTTGTGAACCACTTTCCTCTTCAATCGTTTCCTTTACATCACTTTGTGAACTCCTCCTCCGGAACTGAGCATTGCTTCACTATATTGCTCAGTTCAATTCAGCCATTTCCCTTTGAATTCCTTTGTGAACTCATTTCCTGATCAATCTTCCCTTTGAATCCTTTGTGAACTCCTTTCCTGTTCAGTTGTTTCCTTTGAACGCCTTTGTCAACTCCATTCCTGTTCAATCTTCCCTTTGAATCTTTCGTGAACTCACTTCCTGTTCAGTTGTTTCCTTTAATCCCTAAGTGAACCGCTTTCCTGTTCAGTCATTTCTTTTAAATCCTTCTGTGAACTTCTTTCCTGTTCAGTCATTTCCTTTAAATCCTTCTGTGAACTTCTTTCCTGTTCAGCTTTTCCTGTTGAATCACTTTGTGAACTCCTTTCCTGTTCAGTTGTATCCTTTGAACACCTTTTGTGGACTAATTTCCTGTTCAGTCGTTTCCTTCGAATCCTTCAATTCTATAATTTCATTTAGCAAATTGTGAATTGAATCCTTTTGTGAACTCCTTTCCTTTCAGTTCTTATTCAGTCATCTCTTAAGTATCTCAGCAAATTCCATTGTATTTGAGTTGTTTCTTTCAAGTTTTTCCATTTACTTGGTTTCTCTTTTTCCATTCCTTCAAGTCTCTTTGTGAACATGGTTCTTGTTCAATCTTCTCATTTTAGCTCCTCCATGAACTTGGTTCCTGTGCAGTCGTCTCCTTTGATACCATCAGTGATCTTGATTCATGATCAATCTTCACAATGGTTTCCCTTAATTTCAATCTGGTTCCAAGATGCGAAACCTCAGAACATACTTACCCAGATCTACATCTGTCCTGATAAAGTGGTAAAGGTCCTGTTTGGTGTTGTCCTTTTTTGATTTACTGTGCCCTGTTTTCCTTTGATTTTTTGTGATTTCCATTCCTGTAAGTTGCCTTTAAATCCCTTTGTGTACTTTGTTTCTTTCACTTGTTTACTTTGAATTCTTCTGTGAACATCTTTCCTGTTCAGTTGTTTCCTTTGAATCCTTTTGTGAACTAATTTCCTGTACAGTAGTTTCCTTTGAATCCTTAAGTGAACTCATTTCCTGTTCAGTCGTTTCCCTCGAATTTCTTTGTCAACTCCTTTCCTGTTCAGTTGTTTCCATTGAATCCCTTTGTGAACTCATTTCCTGTTCAATCTTTCCTTTAAATCCTTTGTGAACTCATTTCCTGTTCAGTCGTTTCCTTTGAATCCCTTTGTGAACTCCTTTCCTGTTCAGTTGTTTCCATTGAATCCCTTTGTGAACTCATTTCCTGTTCAATCTTTCCTTTACATCCCTTTGTGAACTCATTTCCTGTTCAGTCGTTTCCTTTGAATCCCTTTGTGAACTCCTTTCCTGTTCAGTTGTTTCCATTGAATCCCTTTGTGAACTCATTTCCTGTTCAATCTTTCCTTTAAATCCTTTGTGAACCACTTCCCTCTTCAATCGTTTCCTTTACATCCCTTTGTCAACTCCTTTCCTGTTCAGTTGTTTCCATTGAATCCCTTTGTGAACTCATTTCCTGTTCAATCTTTCCTTTAAATCCTTTGTGAACCACTTCCCTCTTCAATCGTTTCCTTTACATCCCTTTGTCAACTCTTTTCCTGTTCAGTTGTTTCCATTGAATCCCTTTGTGAACTCATTTCCTGTTTAATCTTTCCTTTACATCCCTTTGTGAACTCATTTCCTGTTCAGTCGTTTCCTTTGAATCCCTTTGTGAACTCCTTTCCTGTTCAGTTGTTTCCATTGAATCCCTTTGTGAACTCATTTCCTGTTCAATCTTTCCTTTAAATCCTTTGTGAACCACTTCCCTCTTCAATCGTTTCCTTTACATCCCTTTGTCAACTCCTTTCCTGTTCAGTTGTTTCCATTGAATCCCTTTGTGAACTCATTTCCTGTTTAATCTTTCCTTCACATCACTTTGTGAACCACTTCCCTCTTCAATCGTTTCCTTTACATCCCTTTGTGAACTCCTTTCCTGTTCAATTGTTTCCATTGAATCCCTTTGTGAACACTATTCCTTCAGTTCTTATTTAGTGATCTCTTAAGTTTCTCAGCAAAGTCCATTGTATTTCAGTTGTTTCTTTCGAGTTTTTCCATTTACTTGGTTTCTCTCTCCATTCATTCAAGTCTCTTTGTGAACATGGTTCTTGTTCAATCTTCTCATTTTAGTTCCTACATGAACTTGGTTCCTGTGCAGTCATCTCCTTTGATATCATCAGTGATCTTGGTTCATGATCAATCTTCTCAATGGTTTCCCTTAATTTCAATCTGGTTCCAAGATGAGAAACCTCAGAACATACTTACCCAGATCTACATCTCTCCTGATAAAGTGGTAAAGGTCCTGTTTGGTGTTGTCCATTTTGATTTACTGTGTCCTGTTTTCCTTTAATTTTTGTGATCTCCGTTCCTGTAAGTTGCTTTTGAATCCCTTTGTGAACTTTGTTTCCTTCATTTGTTAACTTTGAATCCATCTGTAAACATCTTTCCTGTACAGTCGTTTCCTTTGAATCCTTAAGTGAACTCATTTCCTGTTCAGTCGTTTTCCTCGAATTTCTCTGTCAACTCCTTTCCTGTTCAGTTGTTCCCTTTGAATCCTTTTGTGAACTCATTTCCTGTTCAATCGGTTCCTTTACATCACTTTGTGAACTCCTTTCCTATTCAATATTTTCCTTTGAATCCCTTCGTGACCTCATTTCCTGTTCAGTCTTCCCTTTGAATCCTTTGTGTACCACTTTCCTCTTCAATCGTTTCCTTTACATCACATTGTGAACTCCTCCTCCGGAACTGAGCATTGCTTCACTATATTGCTCAGTTCAGTTCAGTCATTTCCCTTTGAATTCCTTTGTGAACTCATTTCCTGATCAATCTTCCCTTTGAATCCTTTGTGAACCACTTTCTTGTTCAATCGTTTCCTTTACATCACTTTGTGAACTTCTTCCCTCTTCAATCGTTTCCTTTACATCACTTTGTGAACTCCTCCTCCGGAACTGAGCATTGCTTCACTATATTGCTCAGTTCAATTCAGCCATTTCCCTTTGAATTCCTTTGTGAACTCATTTCCTGATCAATCTTCCCTTTGAATCCTTTGTGAACCACTTTCTTGTTCAATCGTTTCCTTTACATCACTTTGTGTACTCCTTTCCTGTTCAGTTGTTTCCTTTGAACGCCTTTGTCAACTCCATTCCTGTTCAATCTTCCCTTTGAATCTTTTGTGAACTCACTTCCTGTTCAGTTGTTTCCTTTAATCCCCAAGTGAACCAATTTCCTGTTCAGTTATTTCCTTTGAATGCCTTTGTCAACTCCTTTCCTGTTCAGTCATTTCCTTTAAATCCTTCTGTGAACTTCTTTCCTGTTCAGCTTTTCCTGTTGAATCCCTTTGTGAACTCCTTTCCTGTTCAGTAGTATCCTTTGAACACCTTTTGTGGACTCATTTCCTGTTCAGTCGTTTCCTTTGAATCCTACAATTCTACAATTTCATTTCGCAAATTGTGAATTGAATCCCTTTGTGAACTCTGTTCCTTCAGTTCTTATTTAGTGATCTCTTAAGTTTCTCAGCAAAGTCCATTGTATTTCAGTTGTTTCTTTCGAGTTTTTCCATTTACTTGGTTTCTCTCTCCATTCCTTCAAGTCTCTTTGTGAACATGGTTCTTGTTCAATCTTCTCATTTTAGCTCCTACATGAACTTGGTTCCTGTGCAGTCATCTCCTTTGATACCATCAGTGATCTTGGTTCATGATCAATCTTCTCAATGGTTTCCCTTAATTTCAATCTGGTTCCAAGATGAGAAACCTCAGAACATACTTACCCAGATCTACATCTCTCCTGATAAAGTGGTAAAGGTCCTGTTTGGTGTTGTCCATTTTGATTTACTGTGTCCTGTTTTCCTTTAATTTTTGTGATCTCCGTTCCTGTAAGTTGCCTTTGAATCCCTTTGTGAACTTTGTTTCCTTCATTTGTTAACTTTGAATCCATCTGTGAACATCTTTCCTGTACAGTCGTTTCCTTTGAATCCTTAAGTGAACTCATTTCCTGTTCAGTCATTTCCCTCAAATTCCTTTGTGCAACTCCTTTCCTGTTCAGTTGTTTCCTTTGAACGCCTTTGTCAACTCCATTCCTGTTCAATCTTCCCTTTGAATCTTTTGTGAACTCACTTCCTGTTCAGTTGTTTCCTTTAATCCCTAAGTGAACCGCTTTCCTGTTCAGTCATTTCCTTTAAATCCTTCGGTGAACTTCTTTCCTGTTCAGCTTTTCCTGTTGAATCACTTTGTGAACTCCTTTCCTGTTCAGTTGTATCCTTTGAACACCTTTTGTGGACTAATTTCCTGTTCAGTCGTTTCCTTTGAATCCTTCAATTCTACAATTTCATTTAGCAAATTGTGAATTGAATCCTTTTGTGAACTCCTTTCCTTTCAGTTCTTATTCAGTCATCTCTTAAGTATCTCAGCAAATTCCATTGTATTTGAGTTGTTTCTTTCAAGTTTTTCCATTTACTTGGTTTCTCTTTCTCCATTCCTTCAAGTCTCTTTGTGAACATGGTTCTTGTTCAATCTTCTCATTTTAGCTCCTCCATGAACTTGGTTCCTGTGCAGTCGTCTCCTTTGATACCATCAGTGATCTTGATTCATGATCAATCTTCACAATGGTTTCCCTTAATTTCAATCTGGTTCCAAGATGCGAAACCTCAGAACATACTTACCCAGATCTACATCTGTCCTGATAAAGTGGTAAAGGTCCTGTTTGGTGTTGTCCTTTTTTGATTTACTGTGCCCTGTTTTCCTTTGATTTTTTGTGATTTCCATTCCTGTAAGTTGCCTTTAAATCCCTTTGTGTACTTTGTTTCTTTCACTTGTTTACTTTGAATTCTTCTGTGAACATCTTTCCTGTTCAGTTGTTTCCTTTGAATTTCTTTGTCAACTCCTTTCCTGTTCAGTTGTTTCCATTGAATCCCTTTGTGAACTCATTTCCTGTTCAATCTTTCCTTTAAATCCTTTGTGAACCACTTCCCTCTTCAATCGTTTCCTTTACATCCCTTTGTCAACTCTTTTCCTGTTCAGTTGTTTCCATTGAATCCCTTTGTGAACTCATTTCCTGTTTAATCTTTCCTTTACATCCCTTTGTGAACTCATTTCCTGTTCAGTCGTTTCCTTTGAATCCCTTTGTGAACTCCTTTCCTGTTCAGTTGTTTCCATTGAATCCCTTTGTGAACTCATTTCCTGTTCAATCTTTCCTTTAAATCCTTTGTGAACCACTTCCCTCTTCAATCATTTCCTTTACATCCCTTTGTCAACTCCTTTCCTGTTCAGTTGTTTCCATTGAATCCCTTTGTGAACTCATTTCCTGTTTAATCTTTCCTTCACATCACTTTGTGAACCACTTCCCTCTTCAATCGTTTCCTTTACATCCCTTTGTGAACTCCTTTCCTGTTCAATTGTTTCCATTGAATCCCTTTGTGAACACTATTCCTTCAGTTCTTATTTAGTGATCTCTTAAGTTTCTCAGCAAAGTCCATTGTATTTCAGTTGTTTCTTTCGAGTTTTTCCATTTACTTGGTTTCTCTCTCCATTCATTCAAGTCTCTTTGTGAACATGGTTCTTGTTCAATCTTCTCATTTTAGTTCCTACATGAACTTGGTTCCTGTGCAGTCATCTCCTTTGATATCATCAGTGATCTTGGTTCATGATCAATCTTCTCAATGGTTTCCCTTAATTTCAATCTGGTTCCAAGATGAGAAACCTCAGAACATACTTACCCAGATCTACATCTCTCCTGATAAAGTGGTAAAGGTCCTGTTTGGTGTTGTCCATTTTGATTTACTGTGTCCTGTTTTCCTTTAATTTTTGTGATCTCCGTTCCTGTAAGTTGCTTTTGAATCCCTTTGTGAACTTTGTTTCCTTCATTTGTTAACTTTGAATCCATCTGTAAACATCTTTCCTGTACAGTCGTTTCCTTTGAATCCTTAAGTGAACTCATTTCCTGTTCAGTCGTTTTCCTCGAATTTCTCTGTCAACTCCTTTCCTGTTCAGTTGTTTCCTTTGAATCCTTTTGTGAACTCATTTCCTGTTCAATCGGTTCCTTTACATCACTTTGTGAACTCCTTTCCTATTCAATATTTTCCTTTGAATCCCTTCGTGACCTCATTTCCTGTTCAGTCTTCCCTTTGAATCCTTTGTGTACCACTTTCCTCTTCAATCGTTTCCTTTACATCACATTGTGAACTCCTCCTCCGGAACTGAGCATTGCTTCACTATATTGCTCAGTTCAGTTCAGTCATTTCCCTTTGAATTCCTTTGTGAACTCATTTCCTGATCAATCTTCCCTTTGAATCCTTTGTGAACCACTTTCTTGTTCAATCGTTTCCTTTACATCACTTTGTGAACTTCTTCCCTCTTCAATCGTTTCCTTTACATCACTTTGTGAACTCCTCCTCCGGAACTGAGCATTGCTTCACTATATTGCTCAGTTCAATTCAGCCATTTCCCTTTGAATTCCTTTGTGAACTCATTTCCTGATCAATCTTCCCTTTGAATCCTTTGTGAACCACTTTCTTGTTCAATCGTTTCCTTTACATCACTTTGTGTACTCCTTTCCTGTTCAGTTGTTTCCTTTGAACGCCTTTGTCAACTCCATTCCTGTTCAATCTTCCCTTTGAATCTTTTGTGAACTCACTTCCTGTTCAGTTGTTTCCTTTAATCCCCAAGTGAACCAATTTCCTGTTCAGTTATTTCCTTTGAATGCCTTTGTCAACTCCTTTCCTGTTCAGTCATTTCCTTTAAATCCTTCTGTGAACTTCTTTCCTGTTCAGCTTTTCCTGTTGAATCCCTTTGTGAACTCCTTTCCTGTTCAGTAGTATCCTTTGAACACCTTTTGTGGACTCATTTCCTGTTCAGTCGTTTCCTTTGAATCCTACAATTCTACAATTTCATTTCGCAAATTGTGAATTGAATCCCTTTGTGAACTCTGTTCCTTCAGTTCTTATTTAGTGATCTCTTAAGTTTCTCAGCAAAGTCCATTGTATTTCAGTTGTTTCTTTCGAGTTTTTCCATTTACTTGGTTTCTCTCTCCATTCCTTCAAGTCTCTTTGTGAACATGGTTCTTGTTCAATCTTCTCATTTTAGCTCCTACATGAACTTGGTTCCTGTGCAGTCATCTCCTTTGATACCATCAGTGATCTTGGTTCATGATCAATCTTCTCAATGGTTTCCCTTAATTTCAATCTGGTTCCAAGATGAGAAACCTCAGAACATACTTACCCAGATCTACATCTCTCCTGATAAAGTGGTAAAGGTCCTGTTTGGTGTTGTCCATTTTGATTTACTGTGTCCTGTTTTCCTTTAATTTTTGTGATCTCCGTTCCTGTAAGTTGCCTTTGAATCCCTTTGTGAACTAATTTCCTGTACAGTAGTTTCCTTTGAATCCTTAAGTGAACTCATTTCCTGTTCAGTCGTTTCCCTCGAATTTCTTTGTCAACTCCTTTCCTGTTCAGTTGTTTCCAATGAATCCCTTTGTGAACTCATTTCCTGTTCAATCTTTCCTTTAAATCCTTTGTGAACCACTTCCCTCTTCAATCGTTTCCTTTACATCCCTTTGTCAACTCTTTTCCTGTTCAGTTGTTTCCATTGAATCCCTTTGTGAACTCATTTCCTGTTTAATCTTTCCTTTACATCACTTTGTGAACCACTTCCCTCTTCAATCGTTTCCTTTGAATCCCTTTGTGAACTCCTTTCCTGTTCAGTTGTTTCCATTGAATCCCTTTGTGAACTCATTTCCTGTTCAATCTTTCCTTTAAATCCTTTGTGAACCACTTCCCTCTTCAATCGTTTCCTTTACATCCCTTTGTCAACTCCTTTCCTGTTCAGTTGTTTCCATTGAATCCCTTTGTGAACTCATTTCCTGTTTAATCTTTCCTTCACATCACTTTGTGAACCACTTCCCTCTTCAATCGTTTCCTTTACATCCCTTTGTGAACTCCTTTCCTGTTCAATTGTTTCCATTGAATCCCTTTGTGAACACTATTCCTTCAGTTCTTATTTAGTGATCTCTTAAGTTTCTCAGCAAAGTCCATTGTATTTCAGTTGTTTCTTTCGAGTTTTTCCATTTACTTGGTTTCTCTCTCCATTCATTCAAGTCTCTTTGTGAACATGGTTCTTGTTCAATCTTCTCATTTTAGTTCCTACATGAACTTGGTTCCTGTGCAGTCATCTCCTTTGATATCATCAGTGATCTTGGTTCATGATCAATCTTCTCAGTGGTTTCCCTTTAATTTCAATCTGGTTCCAAGATGAGAAACCTCAGAACATACCCAGATCTACATCTCTCCTGAAAAAGTGTTAAAGGTCCTGTTTGGTGTTGTCCATTTTGATTTACTGTGTCCTGTTTTCCTTTAATTTTTGTGATCTCCGTTCCTGTAAGTTGCTTTTGAATCCCTTTGTGAACTTTGTTTCCTTCATTTGTTAACTTTGAATCCATCTGTAAACATTTTTCCTGTACAGACGTTTCCTTTGAATCCTTAAGTGAACTCATTTCCTGTTCAGTCGTTTTCCTCGAATTTCTCTGTCAACTCCTTTCCTGTTCAGTTGTTTCCTTTGAATCCCTTCGTGACCTCATTTCCTGTTCAATCTTCCCTTTGAATCCTTTGTGAGCCACTTTCCTCTTCAATCGTTTCCTTTACATCACTTTGTGAACTCCTGTGAACTCCTCCTCCTGAACTGAGCATTGCTTTCCTACATTGCTCAGTTCAGTTTAGTCATTTCCCTTTGAATTCCTTTGTGAACTCATTTTCTGATCAATCTTTCCTTTGAATCCTTTGTGAACCACTTTCTTGTTCAATCGTTTCCTTTACATCACTTTGTGAACTCCTTCCCTCTTCAATCGTTTCCTTTACATCCCTTTGTGAACTCCTTTCCTGTTCAATTGTTTTCTTTGAATCCATTTGTGAACTCCTTTCCTTTCACTTCTTATTCATTAATCGCTTAAGTTTCTCAGCATCTCCATTGTATTTCAGTTGTTTTCTTCATGTTTTTCCATTTACTTAGTTTCTGTTTCTCCATTCCTTTAAGTCTCTTTGTGAACATGGTTCTTGTTCAATCTTCTCATTTTAGTTCCTCCATGAACTTGGTTCCTGTGCAGTCGTCTCCTTTGATATCATCAGTGATCTTGGTTCATGATCAATCTTCTTAATTGTTTTCCCTTAATTTCAATCTGGTTCCAAGATGAGAAACCTGAGAACATACTTACCCAGATCTACATCTGTTCTGATAAAGTGGTAAAGGTCCTGTTTGGTGTTGTCCTTTTTTGATTTATTGTGTCCTGTTTTCCTATGATTTTTTGTGATCTCCGTTCCTGTAAGTTGCCTTAGAATCCCTTTGTGAACTTTGTTTCCTTCATTTGTTTACTTTGAATCCTTCTGTGAACATCTTTCCTGTTCAGTAGTTTCTTTTGAATCCCTTTGTGAACTCCTTTCCTGTTCAGTAGTTTCCTTTGAATCCTTTGTGCAACTCCTTTCCTGTTCAGTTGTTTCCTTTGAATCCCTTTGTGAACTCATTTCCTGTTCAATCTTCCCTTTGAATCCTTTGTGAATCAGTTGTCCTCTTCAATCCTTTCCTTTGAATCCCTTTGTGAACTCCTGTGAACTCCTTCCGAAATGTACATTGCTTTCCTACATTGCTCAGTTTAGTTCAGTCATTTCCCTTTGAATTCCTTTGTGAACTCATTTCCTGTTCAGTCGTTTCCCTCGAATTTCTTTGTCAACTCCTTTCCTGTTCAGTTGTTTCCATTGAATCCCTTTGTGAACTCATTTCCTGTTCAATCTTTCCTTTAAATCCTTTGTGAACCACTTCCCTCTTCAATCGTTTCCTTTACATCCCTTTGTCAACTCCTTTCCTGTTCAGTTGTTTCCATTGAATCCCTTTGTGAACTCATTTCCTGTTTAATCTTTCCTTTACATCACTTTGTGAACCACTTCCCTCTTCAATCGTTTCCTTTACATCCCTTTGTGAACTCCTTTCCTGTTCAATTGTTTCCATTGAATCCCTTTGTGAACACTATTCCTTCAGTTCTGATTTAGTGATCTCTTAAGTTTCTCAGCAAATTCCATTGTATTTGAGTTGTTTCTTTCGAGTTTTTCCATTTACTTGGTTTCTCTCTCCATTCCTTCAAGTCTCTTTGTGAACATGGTTCTTGTTCAATCTTCTCATTTTAGCTCCTCCATGAACTTGGTTCCTGTGCAGTCGTCTCCTTTGATACCATCAGTGATCTTGGTTCATGATCAATCTTCACAATGGTTTCCCTTAATTTCAATCTGGTTCCAAGATGAGAAACCTCAGAACATACTTACCCAGATCTACATCTCTCCTGAAAAAGTGGTAAAGGTCCTGTTTGGTGTTGTCCATTTTGATTTACTGTGTCCTGTTTTCCTTTAATTTTTGTGATCTCCGTTCCTGTAAGTTGCTTTTGAATCCCTTTGTGAACTTTGTTTCCTTCATTTGTTAACTTTGAATCCATCTGTAAACATTTTTCCTGTACAGACGTTTCCTTTGAATCCTTAAGTGAACTCATTTCCTGTTCAGTCGTTTTCCTCGAATTTCTCTGTCAACTCCTTTCCTGTTTAGTTGTTTCCTTTGAATCCCTTCGTGACCTCATTTCCTGTTCAATCTTCCCTTTGAATCCTTTGTGAGCTTCTTCCCTCTTCAATCGTTTCCTTTACATCACTTTGTGAACTCCTGTGAACTCCTCCTCCTGAACTGAGCATTGCTTTCCTACATTGCTCAGTTCAGTTTAGTCATTTCCCTTTGAATTCCTTTGTGAACTCATTTTCTGATCAATCTTTCCTTTGACTCCTTTGTGAACCACTTTCTTGTTCAATCGTTTCCTTTACATCACTTTGTGAACTCCTTCCCTCTTCAATCGTTTCCTTTACATCACTTTGTGAACTCCTTTCCTGTTCAATTGTTTCCTTTGAATCCATTTGTGAACTCCTTTCCTTTCAGTTCTTATTTAGTCATCTCTTAAGTTTCTCAGCAAAGTCCATTCTATATCAGTTGTTTCTTTCAAGTTTTTCCATTTACTTTCTCCATTCCTTTAAGTCTCTTTGTGAACATGGTTCTTGTTCAATCTTCTCATTTTAGTTCCTCCATGAACTTGGTTCCTGTGCAGTCATCTCCTTTGATACCATCAGTGATCTTGGTTCATGATCAATCTTCACAGTGGTTTCCCTTAATTTCAATCTGGTTCCAAGATGAGAAACCTCAGAACATACTTACCCAGATCTACATCTCTCCTGATAAAGTGGTAAAGGTCCTGTTTGGTGTTGTCAGTTTTGATTTACCGTGTCCCGTTTCCCTTTGATTTTTGTGAACTCTATTCCTGTAAGGTGCCTTTGAATCTGTTTGTAAACTTTGTTTCCTACATTTGTTTTCTTTGAGTCCTTCTGTGAACTTCATTTCCTGTTCAGTCATTTCCTGTTCAGTCATTTCCCTCGAATTCCTTTGTCAACTCATTTCCTGTTCAATCTTCCCTTTGAATCCTTTGTGAACCACTTTCCTGTTCAATCATTTCCTTTGAATTCCTTTGTGAACTCATTTCCTGTTCAGTCATTTCCCTCAAATTCCTTTGTCAACTCATTTCCTGTTCAATCTTCCCTTTGAATCCTTTGGGAACAACTTTCCTGTTCAATCATTTCCTTCGAATTATTTTGTGAAATCCTTTGCTGTTCAGTCGTTTCCTTCTGATCCCTTAGTGAACTCATTTCCTGTTCAGTCTTTCGCTCTTAAAGCCTTTTGTGAATTCCCTTCCTATACTTAACCAGTTCTACATTTTTCCTGTTAAAGTGGTAAGGGTCCTGTGTGGTGTTGTCAGTTTTGATTTACCGTGTCCCGTTTCCCTTTGATTTTTGTGAACTCTATTCCATTAAGGTGCCTTTGAATCTGTTTGTTAACTTCGTTTCCATCAGTCATTTCCTGTGAATCCTTCTGTGAACATCTTTCCTGTTCAATTTTTCCTGTTGAATCTCTTTGTTAACTCATTTCCTGTTAAGTCATTTCCTTTGAATTCCTTTGTCAACTCCTTTCCTGTTCAGTCATTTGTGAACTCATTTCCTGTTCAGACATTTCTATTGAATTCTTCTGTGAACTCTGTTCCTTTCAGTTCTTATTTCCTGATCCCTTAAGTTTCTCAGTGAAGTCCATTCTATATCAGTTGGTTCCTTCAAGTTTTTCTATTTATTTAGTTTCTGTTTCTCCATTCCTTTAAGTCTCTTTGTGAACATAATTCTTGTTCGATCTTCTCATTCTAGTTTCTCCATGAACTTGGTTCGTGTGCAGTCATCTCCTTTGAGTCTGTCAGTGATCCAGGCTCTTGTTCCATCTTCTCAGTGGTTTCCCTTCAATTTTAAATCTGGTTTCAAGATGAGAAACCTCAGAACATGCTTACCCAGATCTACATCTCTCCTGATAAAGTGGTAAAGGTCCTGTTTGGTGTTGTCCGTTTTGATTTACTGTGTCCTGTTTCCCTTTGATTTTTGTGATCTCTGTTCCTGTGAGATGCCTTTGAATCCCTTTGTAAACTTCATTTTCTTCAGTCATTTTCTTTGAATCCCGTTGTGAACTCATTTCCTGCTCAGTCGTTCCCTTTGAATTCTTCTGTGAACTCATTTTCTGTTCAGTAGTTCCCTTTGAATCCATTTGTTAACTCCTTTCCTGTTCAGATGTTTGCCTTGTAGCCTTTGTGAACTCATTTCCTGTTCAGTCGTTTCCTTTGAATCCCTTTGTGAACTCATTTCCTGTTCAGTCGTTTCCTTTGAATCCCTTTGTGAACTCATTTCCTGTTCAGTCGTTTCCTTTGAAACTCTTTTGTGAACTCATTTCCTGTTCAGTCGTTTCCTTTGAATCCCTTTGTGAACTCATTTCCTGTTCAGTCGTTTCCTTTGAATCCCTTTGTGAACTCATTTCCTGTTCAGTCGTTTCCTTTGAATCCCTTTGTGAACTCATTTCCTGTTCAGTCGTTTCCTTTGAATCCCTTTGTGAACTCATTTCCTGTTCAGTCGTTTCCTTTGAATCCCTTTGTGAACTCATTTCCTGTTCAGTCGTTTCCTTTGAATCCCTTTGTGAACTCATTTCCTGTTCAGTCGTTTCCTTTGAATCCCTTTGTGAACTCATTTCCTGTTCAGTCGTTTCCTTTTAACCTCTGAACTTCTTTTGATTGTAAGAAGCTGAGATGAAATTGTTTGGTAATCCAAACTTTGTTTTTCAGAGATTTTTTTGTGAGCATGATGTTTTCTCCATGAACTTTGTAAAAGTTTAGAACCACGTTTTGTTGTTTCGTTGATGAGTTCTTGTTCATTGAAAACACTTTATGAAGCTCTGTTGACTTTCTTTGTTGTGAACACCTTTTCCCCCTTAAATTGTTTCTTTTTGATTGTTGTGTCGTTACACTGGGGACACATTAAACCCATTGTCGTTTCATTTACCAGAAACCCTTTCTGTGACCTTTGACCTTTCATCATGTCAGTTTTTGTGCTCATTCTAGAGAAAAGCATTCAAGCTTCAGTGTCACTGAAACCCTCTGAACCCTGTTGGTGGTTTTGATCAGTTTTTTTTCCAGACACACTGACATTTGGTTTTCTTTAAACCCTTTGGTGGACTCCGTTGGTGTATTGTTGAGTCCTGAGAGGACCTCATGACCCAGTATTTGTCTTTATTAAAACCATCACTGCTGCAAAAGCTTGACGCTTGTTAAAAGTGTTTTTGTTTGCAGACTCACCTTCAAAAGACCCCCCTTCCCTCCCTCAGTGATCCAGGTGAAGTGGTCCTCAGAGGTTTGGCCCCAACAAACAGGTGGAGGTGTTCAGTCTTCAGAGCCGACATCTCAGAAGAAGCCTGGTGGACGTAGTCATGCAGTCCTGAAGTCCCCGTCTTCTTGGTTGATCTGTCAATCAATCAATCAATACTTATATAGCGCCAATTCATAACAAACGTTATCTCAAGACGCTTTCCAAGCGTTAACAGGTCTAGACCTGTAAATGGTAAAAAAAAAATTTTAATCTGTCACCTCTTACCCGTTCACATTAAAATCAACTGTTTTCTATCAAACTGAACTCAGAGTCTTTATCCCTACATTGGTTTCTGCCTTAACGTTAACATTAACTGTTTCCATCTCTGCTGTGAAAAGCTGGTTGTTTGTTCGGTGTTTGTGTTTGCAGACTCACCTTTAGAAGGCACCCCTTCCCTCTCCTCGCTCAGTGATCCAGGTGAAGTGGTCCTCAGAGGGTTTGCAGCTCACAGACAGGTGGAGGTGTTCAGTCTTCAGAGCAGATGAAGCCAAGTGGACATGGTCACGCCATCCAGAGGTCCCCATCTTCTTGGTTGATCTGTCACCTCTTACCCATTCACAATAAAATCAACCATTTCTTATCAAAGTGAACTCTTAGGTTAGATAATGAGGCACAGTAAGGTACTGTCCTCTATTTAACTTTAGCAGCTTCATGTTCAAAGTATTTATCCTGATGTTTGGTTTTGTTTAAACCCCCATGGCGGACTCTATTGCTGTACTGTTGAGTCCTAGAGGTCCTCATGACCCAGTATTTGTCTTTTTTAAAACCATCCCTGCTGTGAAAGCTGGATGCTTGTTAAAGGGGTTTGTGTTTGCAGACTCACCTTAAGAACGGCCTGACCTCCTCAGTGATCCAGGTGAATTGGTCCTCAGAGGGTTTGGAGCTCACAGACAGGTGGAGGTGTTCAGGCTTCAGAGCTGACAGCTCAGAAGAAGCCTGGTGGACGTGGTCCAACGTTCTAAAGTCCTGTTTTCTTGGTTGATCTGTCACCTCTTACCCGTTCACATTAAAATCAACTGTTTTCTATCAAATTGAACTAAGAGTCTTTATCCTTACATTGGTTTCTGCCTTAACGTTAACATTATCTGTTTCCATCTCTGCTGTGAAAAGCTGGTTGTTTTTGTTAGGGTGTTTGTGTTTGCAGACTCACCTTTAGAAGGCACCCCTTCCCTTCCCTCCCTCAGTGATCCAGGTGTAGTGGTCCTCAGAGGGTTTGGAGCTCACAGGCAGGTGGAGGTGTTCAGTCTTCACAGCTGACGTCTCACAGATGAAGCCTTGTGGACGTGGTCATGCCATCCTGAAGTCCCCGTCTTCTTGGTTGATCTGTCACCTCTTACCCGTTGACATTAAAATCAACTGTTTTCCATCAAAGTGAACTCTGAGCTTAGAAAATGAGGCACAGTGAAGTACTGTCCTCTCTTTAACTTTAGCAGCTTCATGCTCAGAGACTTTATCCTTACAGCAGTTTCTGCTTTTAGGTTAACTTTAACAGTTTCCATTTCTGCTCTGTCTGTTAGCTTGACAGGTCAAAGACAGGTCAAAAGAGGATTACAGACCTGACAGACAACCTCCTCCTTGGTTTGGTTTGGTTTGGTTTGGTCTGGTCTGGTCTGGTCTGGTCTGGTCCACTTTCAGTCTTCGTGGTGATTTCATTGGCGCGTTCATCAAAATTTGTTGGAGCGTTCATCAAAATTCGTTGGCACGTTCATCAAAATTCGTTGGCACGTTCATCAAAATTCGTTGGCACGTTCATCAAAATTCGTTGTAATGACCCTCTTGGAGTTTTATTTTGTTGATTTTACAGATAAGTTACCAGTCAGTTGAGTCAGTCAGTCTATTACAAATACTGCCAAAGTCACCTCACACAAGCCAACACTAACAAAACTACAACAGCAGGAACCATGAGCCAAACGGCCAACAGAAGACTAGACTTTCAGAAAACAAGCCAAACTGCCATCAGAGGACTAGACTTTCAAATAAAGACAAACTAACATAAGAGGACTAGACTTTCAGAAAATAAAGCCAAACTGCCATCAGAGGACTAGACTTTCAAATAAAGGCAAACTAACATCAGAGGACTAGACTTTCAGATAAAGAAACTAACATCAGAGGACTAGACTTTCAGAAAAAGCCAAACTGCCAGCAGAGGACTAGACTTTCAGAAAAAAAAACACAGTTGAAGGATTAACTACAACCAGGATGAAGCCAAACTTCAAAAGGAAGAAACTAGCATCACGAGCCAAATAGAGACTACCAAAGGGGGAGGACTAGACTTTATGAGAGCCAAAAATGGCACATAGCAACAAGCAAATAAAACACTGCAGCACTGAATACCTGCAAAACAAATCCAGCAGCAAAAACGGCAACAAATCCAGCAGCGGCAACAAATCCAACAGCGGCAACAAATCCAACAGCGGCAACAAATCCAACAGCGGCAACAAACCCAGCAGCGGCAACAAACCCAGCAGCGGCAACAAACCCAGCAGCAGCAAAGCAGGAGGAAAATATGTTAGTGTATGATTCTGTGTGTCAGTCAATCTTAGCTGAATGTTCATTAAATCCAGATTTTAAAATACAATCCGCGTCAGCCTTTCCCACAAACCTTACAGCTCAGTCCGGGCTCCAAAAGGACAGCACAAAATCCAGTCCTGCAACCAGCAGCCAGGATACAAACAGAAGAACCAGCATCTCCTCTCTGGACTCAGAAAAGAAACGATGCTGTTCGAAAAATTTAACAAATTCAACACTAGGCGGGAAAACAACACATGCTGAACACACTGTTTGTCTGTCTGGGTTTGTCTGTCTGTCTATGTCTGGGTCTGTGTCTCTGTCTGTCTGGGTCTGTCTGTCTGTGTAAGTGTGTGCGTGTGTGCGTGTTGTTTGTTAAGAGCAGTGGGGAAAAAAACAGAGGACAGAAACAACATAACCAGCAACCTCACCCGTTGATGGTCATTGGAGTTTGAGAGGAGGCTCTGAAAAACAAAAAAATCCATTAATTAAATCATCAAAGTAAATTAAAAATAACAAGATTACAAACATGTGGGATTCGCACGGAATTAAAACACAGACGTCCTCCGCAGTTACTGAAATGATCAGAGGTCCCCAGGTGAAACTAACCACGTGCTTGTAGGGCTCATGTCTGTAATTTGTGAAGTAAAAAATCTAGGGCAAATCACCGACCATATTTCGAGACACACATCGGTCCTCCGATCATACTAATCCAGACTGAATCGGCATCTCTATAATTTCAGGAGGTAATTTTATTTTTCATCAGGCCTCTGCAGCTTTTTCTGATCACTTTCCGCTTAAAAAATGATTAAGGCAGCGTTTGTCGTTCTAAACGAAGGTTTTGACAACACTTTGGACAAACATGAGGTGGAAAGAGACTATGTACATTTCTGTCATCGGTGAACACGCTTTTAATAGTCTCATTTATGAACGTAGATATAGCGATGAAAAAAACGCGTCACTGGTTTAATATAACTGATATTATGCGAACACAATCATGATAAAAAAAAAAAACAAATAAAACCAACTACAGTTTATTAGACAGCTTCATGACTCAAGAGGTCTAAAAACAGGTCACCTTAAGTATGATCTGGACTCTCTGCGCGCAGCAGGTTGGCACTGGCGCGCGGTCTCAGAGCGCAGCGCAGTGTCATGTCATTGATCAGGGGTAGGACTCATAAAAACTGATCCTTTGCTTTATATTTTTTAAGCATTAAGATAATTAAATTTATTCAGCATATCCAGAAGTTTTCAATTGCACATTGTTTGATTAGAAAAAAAAGAAAGTCTGACTGAAGACGGATGTGGATGTCATCTTAATTTATCTGGATTTAAGGCTGCCTGTAGGCCGCAGAGTGAGGCGCTGCCGCTCAGGCCCAGTGGGTCTGAGCAGCGATTTCACTCAGAATCATGAGAAACACGAAGCTTTTAACAGACTTTACTTATTCCATGTGGATGTGCCACTTCAAAAACTAACGTCAGGGGTGATTCTAAAATTACCAGAGGTTCCCATCTAATACTAATCCCGTGCGAATCTTCACCACATCACAGATAAATGCTACAGAGAGCAAATTTAAATCAATGGAGGGACGAGGGGATTTATTTCCTTCTTTCTCAAATATAATCGACAAACTTTGAGTATCAGAGGAGTGAGGAGGTGATTCAGAGAGCAGAGAGGAGCTTCAGAGGGGACAGGTTTTCATCTGGATTACAGTTTGAGGCCTGCAGACTTCACTTTTTAGGCACAAAGTTTAATTACACCAGAACTCCACAGATTCACAAAAACAAGGAGCTTCACTGACCCAGAACACCGACAGACCAGAGATCCACAGACACCAAGAAACACGAAGAAATAATGTTTGAGAAAGGTTTACCTGCACAGAGTTCTCCTCTAGCCTGGAGGCTCCAGGTGAGCCTGCACACACTGATCGCGTGCGCCAGGTGGCTCCCATATAGATCACGAAGCCCCGCCCACTAGGCCTTGTCAGTCACATCATTTTCAACAAAAAACACGTTTTGTCATCATGTTAGAGGAGCTGACTCTTCTCAGTCCAAACACTGTTTGCATTTATGTCGTATTCATGCTATAAAACAGTGTTTAATTTAATCACATCATCATATAGAACACAAAACAGACCAAACAATTTGTTTCTGAAACCACGTGGTCACCTTTTCGCGCCACATCCCCTGATGAGGAGCCCAGGTGTGTTTTGCCTGCAGGTTCCATCAACAGACACATGATGGCGCTCTTGAAGTGCTGTCCTGATGTTGGCTTGTCCTGACTCTTGACTTTCCCACCCCTCTCTCTCTCTCTCTCTCTCTCTCTCTCTCTCTCTCTCTCTCTCTCTCTCTCTCTCTCTCTCTCTCTCTGTGTTTCTGATGAAGGTTCAGCTTAAAGGCTGTCAGACAAGCTGATTTATAATGTTGGATTTCAGTGCTTTGACGAGATTTTAACGAGATCAAGACAAGAACTGGTTAACTCATTACATCTCTGGATGAAATTAAGATATTTTGTGAACTCTGGTGTATTCACCCTGACACATTCTGCTGATATATTGATTAATGTGGATTGGCTTTTTTAAAAATGAGCTCAATTTGCCCTTTGACTTCATCCTCCATTGTAATTTCTTCTTCTTCTTCTTCTTCTTCTTCTTCTTCTTCTTCTTCTTCTTCTTCTTCTTCTTCTTCTTCTTCTTGAAGAGGAATCTCTTGGGGAAAAAATGACCACAGATCTGACACAAATATTAGGGAAAAACAGTGATGAACCCATATCTGATGATAAAAACCATGAAAAAAAAAATGATGGCCCCTAACCAGATTTTCCAGAAAACACTGTGAAGAATACATCGAGATTATTCTAAGACACAGGGTAACCAGTTTTTGTAGATGAACCCAAATCAAGATATTTGGATGTTTATGTGTTGAATAAAGAGACATACAGCAGACATCAGAGTGTGCTGAATCCGCCCTTTAACATATTTATGGTTATAATGATAGTGTAGTGCAGCCTCCTAGTGGACCTTGAAGGTACTGCAGATGTGAGATCCTGCAGCAGCTCATGTTCTTGCTTCAGAAACATGAAAACATTCAGTGTGTTCTGAAATGAGAACAGCAATCAAAACCAACACTTACTTTTACTTTCATTCATTCATTCATTCATTCATTCATTCATTCATTCATTCATCTATAATGGTTGATCAATAATTGGTTCAGTTTCTACCATTAAGATGTTTAAAAAAAGCATTTTCATTACATTCTGATTTCTCTGGTTCTACGGTTTAAATGTTTGGTTTCATTTAATTTTTAGGAGCATTTAATTTTCATTCTTTTCACTCCAGACTTCTGATCTGCAGCATTTACAGCTTCTGTCTCCAGCAACAACTAATGTCTCTGAAATAACATTTAAACCAAAAAGAAAGGACGTTTAAAATTTTGTACAGAACTGCTTTAATAGAAACATTCAGTCAGCTTCTATTCATACACAAGCAAAAGATAATATATAAAAACCATACTAAGTATTGATATGAGGGTCAAAATGTTTAAAATGACTTAAAATGGATAAAAGTGTTAAGAATATATATAATTCCATTTGAAATAATGGAACATTAAAACTTCATATACTCTGTTAATGGTATTCAATCACATTTATCAATTTATTTATGCATGCAAATTTAGACATAAACCCCTATTTCACTGCAGATAAATCAAAGTAAATGCAGTTGCAGAAACATGCTTGTTTGGGGTCTTATAATCCAACAGATGGCGCTACAATCCTTAAAGCCATCATAAACAGAAAGTAAGGATAGCTTTAAGATAACATATTCATTCACTGCCCTTAAGTCAGGTTGTCTGATGAATTAGTGGAAGTGATTTTGTTGTCGTGGTCAGCCGTTTGGAGGGTTAGAGTGTTGGTTTTGGTAAAACCACCACTTCCACTGACACTGAATTTTCAGTTCCCACAAAGTCCTCTGTGACCGAGCAGCTGTAGTTGCCGCTGTCATTCTCTTTAAAGTGTGCAATGATCAGATTCCACTTACTGAACACTTGGACTGGATTATTGGACAGTAGGCTGTCCTCACTTGGTTCTGCTGAGTCAGTCTCTGAGATCGAGGAAGCTGCCTGTTGCTTCTGGCTCCTGCTCTGAATGCTCCGTATGACCAGTGGCTTGGGGTTTCCTGTGAATTTACAAATCAAGACCAATGAACTTTCCTCCTGGAGAGTTGTGTTATGGATGCCTGGCTCGGTTCCTGTTGTGACTTTGGTTCCGGTGCACATTGGTTTGGCTAAGAGTCCGATGATTGCCCCTTTGAGGTTCTCTGGAGACGAACATCTGATCTCATCCTGCTCTAGGACTTGGATGTTTGTTGCTGAAATCCAATCTCTGAGCCAGTCAAGGGAGCAGGTGCAAGCAAAAGGGTTTGTGAATATCTGCAAATAGTTCAAGGACACCAAACCCTCAAACGTCCCCTCAGCGATTGTTGTGAATCTGTTGTTGTTCAGCCTGAGGAACCTCAGGCTCTTGAGGCTGGCGAAGGCATTCTTCGGCAGATGGGACATCTCATTGTGGTTCATCTTAAGCCTCTGAAGCTGCGTGAGGATCTGCAGATCTTTCCAAGGAAAGTCAGCGATTTTGTTGTGGCTGACATCAAGGTTTCTCAGGTGAACCAGCGGTGAGAGAGCTCCTTGTTCAATGACGACAATCTCATTATGGGCCATAAACAGCGACACCATTTCAGTGACATTACTGAAGCTCTCCAATGGTACCGAACTGATTTCATTGGCAGAAAGACTCAAAGTCATGACATTAGAGGCCAAACTGTCTGGCAATTCAGTTAAGTCTTGGTATCCGCAATCAACATAATAGTGAGCAAATCTATCTGAGCATGTGCAAAGCTTGGGGCAGCCAAGTCCTGGGGTGAAGACTGTGGCGATCAACAAAGAGATGAAGAAGACGACTGTGACCTCCATCTTCTCTTCCTGTAAAACAAAATTTCAGTCCACTGATCAATCTGTGGATTCAACCACATTTCTATGGAATTATATCCTTCATCTGTCACCATCTAGCCTCCCATACCTCCTTTAAAAATCCTGGAACTGAGCGACAGGCTTACCTGTGTCTGTATCTTGATGTATGTGCAGAGATTGCTCAGTCGTTCCAGTCAAAGCAGCGCTCAACGCGTCCTCTGCAGGGTTTCTCTTCTCTGTGAATGCTTTTCACCCCGACAGTAGCTTTTATATCAGAATAAAATCCCCATTTTTTAACACCAAACAGCTGTTGAGTTCCCAGAATCCAATGAACAGAACAGTGGATAATAGCTGACAGCTGTTGCCGGTCTCCCGCTGACCTGATTGGTTTGTTTGTTTCTGTTTTTGTGTGACTGAAGCCTTTTTTTGGTTAGCGAGGATCCAACAAAGATCCAAGCTATTGTGTTTGAGGCGCCAGAGCAGAACTCAAATATCCCATTGGGTAACTTTTCTCCTTGGGGTTACACCAGTTGACTGAACTTAAGTTAGGGTGACCATATTCTGAAAACCCCAAAAGAGAACCCCCTACCCGGCCTCTTGGAGATACTGCAAGAATCCCCGAAGATACTCAAAGATGACAAAGTACCTTTCAATCATACATTTATTTAAAACATTTTGTTTGACTAAATAAACGAATAAATAAATCTATAACATAAGCCTGTGAAAAAAAGTGCTTGTCTGTGGCAATATGGTTTTCCAAGTCTCCAGAACCTTTATTTGCGACTGACACATAGGTGCCAGCTTTGCAAAAAGTACACATTGCTTCCCACCGGTCACGACCACCATGAAAAGAAGGATACTTTTTCTGCAGTTTTCTGTAAAGGGTGCATTTACAGTACAGTTTGGTTATTTTGGGACCTGTTAAAAAATAATGAATTTTCTTGCAGTATCTTCATTGATATTTCAAAAGCCTTTGATACTTTTAACCATCATATTTTATGAGATAAGGTGTATATACATGGTTTTCAATAGAAGTCAGTTTGTTTGTGTTAAAGGTTGCTATTCAAACAATGCTAAATTACTCTGTGGGGTTCCTCAAGGATCCATTCTTGGACCATTATTACTTCTTATTTATATAAATGATTTTTCAAATGTTTCAAATGTTTTTTTTCTCCAATCACGTTTGCAGATGACCCTGGTTCTTTCTTGTTCAAATTTGGATTCACTGATGAACGATGCTAATGCTGGTTTAGCTGCCAGCGCTACATGGTTCAGATTGAATAAGTTATTTTTGAACATAAAAAATCTAACTTTATTGTTTTCAGTGCTAAAAAAAGCATACTCTAAAGATTTATCTAAAATTATAATTGAATCTGTCGAGATGCCTGAAGTGTCAAGTACAAAATTTCAGGGAATTGCTGCTGATAAGAATCTGAATAGGAGCGATCAAACTGACTGGGTTCGTAGAAAAATTCATAAATCTATTGGCATGACAAGGATGTTTAGTCATCTTGTCACCACAAATTGCCTCAAAACACTTTATTATTGCTTGATTTATCCTTACCTTTGATATTATGATATAGTTTGCAGGAGTACTTTTCCAACTTCTCTTCACAAAATTTTGGTTAAAGGTTGCTATTCAAACAGTTTCGTTAAGGTTTCAACCAGATCAGAGTCACACATTTTTCAGCTGCTCCTTTATTTCTGAGACTCCAGATTTTTACTATTTATGACATTAATATTTTCAAACATGTGTTTTATATACAAAACGTGTTTAAGTGAAGGGAATATTCCTCAGCATTTCGAAACTTACTTTGAACCAAATGCACAGTTTCATTCATATGTAACTCGTAAATCCTCAGATCTTCACTTTCCAAAGTTTCTCACTTGTACACGTCAGTTTTTAATAAAATTTCGGGGTACCAAATTATGGAATGACTTCTACCTGGCAAAAAATGTATCTCCATACAATGTTATAGGAAATGCTTGAAATACATTTAATTTCCTTTTTATGGTATTTTGATGTTTTGTTTTGTATTGTTGTCGATGTTTTATTTGTTTTACTTTTAGATGATGTGTTCTATTATGTATACTGTTGCTTTTGCACAGGGTTGATTATGAAAACTAATCCCCATCACATGCACACGCACACATCACTCATACATCAGACATGTATAAACACTATATCATATGCTTTAATATTTGTTATTTTTATTATTAAATATATTTTGTCCTTAGTTTGGCATCATTAGTATTTTTTGTGTCCTTTCTGTATATTAAGTTTTTTTATTTTAAAAATTTTAAAAAGAAAGTTATTTAGATGGATACACCTTCAATAACCAAAATCAGTTTTAAATAAAGATTTTTATCATTTGAAAATTAAAACTGAATTACTTCATGATCACATTATTGAAACTTGAGGAAAAATAAGTGTTTGGACTCATAAAATGCGTATTTAAAGGTATTCAATTACCTTCTTAGAATGCCTGTGTGAAATGTGTAATATAACACTGTGTGTATGTTAAGTATCACAAAAGAAATGTTGCCATAAATCTTCATTTCACTGCAGTCATCAATGTGCTGCAGTTGCAAAAACACATCTGTTGTGAGGCTGATTGTCCAGAAGATGGAGCTATAAACCTTCCAGAAAGTAAAAGAGGTTTCAAGATGAACTATCCAATCACAGCCCTCATGTCAGGAACTTTTAAAAGGCCAATTCATATTTAAACACAGTGCTCTCTTTAGTAAATAAAAGTGGTAAGTTTAGTGTTTTTGGATGGAAAGCAGATTTTTCTGTTATTTACAGCAGACATCTGTTGTTGTGCAGCCTGGAAACATTTAATTGACAGAGTTTGTGATCAAAAGTCAAGAACAGACAGAGGCAGACTGATGATAGATGAATGTTTGTCAATTCTGGAGTCTTTTTTTTTGTGGCACTTCCTTTTATCACAGCTTCTGTGACCCATCAGGGGTCAGTATGTGCAAATGTGCTGCGCTCTTGTATGTGGACTGATTTGATATGATGTGTGTGATAACTCAGCTGTCTTTGGGTGCCAGGCAGGGTGCATCCTCGACAGGTCAGCAGTCTATCACACGGTTCACATTTAGAGACAGACAGCTATTCATGCACACATACACACACTCGCCCCAAATGAAAATCAAGAGTGACTAATCAACTTGATGAGCATGATTTATGGACTGTAGCTGGAAGCTGGAGTATCCAGAAAGAACACACACATGCACAGGGAGAAAGGCTCCTGTCGGGCCGCTGCAACAGTCCAAATTAACCCCCTGTCCAGACTATACCTCGGTATATTTTTGCTCAGGCTTTATGATATCCTAGGGCAGCCTTTCTCAAAGTGCGGTCAATCACAGAACTAAATGTAAATAAAATGAATTAAGAATAAAACATGTAATAACATCAGATATATAAGACTGCAGCAAGCTTATATATGATGATGAAATACCTTTGTTTGAGTTTAAAGTTACATCGATGTCAGCAGCAGTTTTGTAAATAAAGCTACAATGTGAATAAAACCCCCACCTTATCATGAACTGTGCATAGATTTAGCTGAATACTCAGGCTGACTGCACTACTTGATTACCATCAGTCATCATTGTGGTACTTGGTGTAGAAAGTTTGAGAACCACTGTCCCAGGGTGTAAAGTGGCCTGGTCCAGAGTATACCCCAGGGTATAAAACAGATTTGACCAGAATATACCAATATACAAAAAACATGTTTCATTTTTCTATTTAGTTACAAGAATGAAAAAGGTGCAAAATCTGTTCAGACTCTGATTTAACCAGGTACATCTGAGTGTTCGAACGTGAAGTGCATACTTAAATAGTTTAAGAACTGCTCAAATCATTTTTTTCTTTGTTTTGGCCACAAAAATCAATTGCAATTTGGACTTGTTTTTGTTTGAAAGATAAATGTTCTAATAAACTGAAAACTGCTCCAGACTGAGTCCTTTTAACATCAAATTTTAAGTAGCTGGTCAGCTGTGAAGCAGTTTATCGGGCTTTTGCGAGCCCGAAACCAAGCAGATCGTCATTATTCCTTCACCTCAAAAATGTCTGCTGTGTGAATCTGTAAAATGCAAATTGTAGAGAGGCAAAACTTCACCCCCACCTACCTTTTCCCCCCTGCGTGCTCCATCCATTTCCCGGGTAACTTACACCCCTCAATGTGATTTCAGCAGTAATGTGTTTCTATTGCTCCTCCTGTGATGCCCCCGCGGTATCTCTGCAGCGCTGTACGGAGAGCTTGGAGGGCTTTGGAGAGCCTCATTTACCTCCATAATCTGCTTCAGTCGTCGACATGCTTGCATGGTGTAATGCACTCAAACACACACAATAGGAAGATCGAATAAGTCCAAAAGAGAGTCCTTGTGTACGGCTGACTTCGAGGGAGAATTAGCATAGTGAAGACGCTGCATTATGCAAATGTGTTATGGTTCCTCTCTCTGACAGTGCTGGTAAATTGGATGATGTTTTATGATGATGTAAGAGTGAGTTAAGGCACGATGGATCAGTGACTTTAATACCTCTTTGATATACATCCTCCTCCTCCTCAACTCGTCCCTGCGACAAGAAGCTGAAATTTTCACCAGCTTGCCTCTGCGAAGCCTCCCACAAGCAGTTATGATTCTTGGCGTTCGGGCTTCGAGAGTCAATAAGACAATAACCATGTTGGATTAGTCTGCCGATGAGCCGGGGTACGGTGCTGACTGCAGGAGCTGAGGGTGTTAAACCTTTACCGAGAGGATAAAAGGATTTGAAATGTGTTTTGGCTGCTGAGTGGTTCACCCGGCAGTCATTTTATTTAGTTAAAAATAAAACAGATGTGACTTTTTACCGGTGAGGTTTGGAGTCATGAGGAGAAGTAAGGATAAAAGGATGATACGCAAGGTCAGACGCTTAGAAATAAACAAGAATTAATCCTGTTCCAGAGGCTGAGGTTGAGTGAAATAAAGGAGTATAGCACTAACACACACACGCGCGCACACACACACACACACACACACACACACACACACACACACACACACACACACACACACACACACACACACACACACACATAGTTTGGTAGATGGCGGCCTTGGCTTTGTTCTGAAGCTCTTAGCCGTTTGTCTAGTGTTACACAGGCTCCATTTACTCCTGATTGCCTGTGACTGGTGACCTTTGAACCCAATCCGCACAGGTGCTGCAGGACCAACCATCAATACTGGCAGCAGGTTGTTTTTGCCTCTGGGCTGCTGGATAAATGATGCCCTTGGTCCACACACACACACACACAAAAGAGAAACACACACTCTTAAAAAGACAAAGAGAGGATCCTGTACCTGAGGACCTGCATGTCCTGATACAATTCACACCCTGACCCTCGCTGCAGAGCCTCCTTTAATTTTGGTTATTACACAAATGGAAAAGAAACGTGTCAGCACGCCTTTAAAACTTGCCGGAACGATTACTTTGACGTCATGTCTAATGCTGACTCGACTTAACTTTCATCAACCGAGAAAAATACCAAAAAGTTGAGATCAGTTGGATGTTTAGTCTCCTGACAAACAGTCATCTCACTTTCAGAACACCAAACTGCAGTAAAAGGGCGCGAGCACATTGGCAAAACATACCGTGCTCAAGCACACTTCAACCCTAAAGTCCAGTTCAGTGTACCGTGCGCAGGCACGGTGTGTGTTAAAATAGTAGGGCAGTGTTTGTGAGAGTCACATCAGGTGTGTGTATGCGCAATGCCATGCCTGCGATTAGGGAGAGCTATGAGTGTATGCTTCAGGCTGTGCACGTGCTTAAGATTATGGCACAAATGAACAGTAGTCTGTGTTAAGTTAGAAAATGCATGCAAAGCTGTAAACCTTACAGCTGATGGTTCAGCTGGAGTCAGTGGGCCTAAATGCTGTTTCCATGAGGATTTAAGGTAAAATAAAATAAAATAAAATAAAACACTACAGCTGAGTTATCATGATCCCCATGATGAAATAAATTTAACAAAACATCAAATTTTATGGATCACGTAACAAGGAAATGTTTAATAAAGAAAAAAAGAAAACAACTTGGTTATCAAAAAGACCGCGGCAGGCCATGGCGCTGTTTGTGGTGCTGAAACCCAACAGGTACAGGACATAGCTGCCTATTTGTCATTAGATGCATTAAAAAAAAGTTCAAATATTTTGTTAAACTCACCCCTACTTGTAGAGGAGTGGCAGTTTCCTATCCTTAGTGATCCTGTTGCACAAGCTCCCAACGGGATTTCACGTCTTGTGTTATAAAGAATTTGAAGTCGGTCTGCCGTCCTGTTTGACTTTTCGTTGACCCTCAAAAGTAGGTTTTATAAAGCCATTTTTTACTAGATACTCAAGGTCCCTGCCTCCGTTCATTCTCTGACTTGCTAGCTGCACTGGTGTGTCAGCTAGCTAGTCATGATGGGCCAGTTGCATAGAGTGAGTGTTTGTTTTTTTGTTTTTTTTATCTAGCCTCCCTTAAAGTTTTTTTGTTTGTTTGTTTTAAGGATGCATGAATCATTAAACGAAGAGCCTTGCTTAAATCTGATTGGCTGATACAGGCTGTTTTTTTCTCTCTAAGGGAGTCAAGGTGAAGCTGGCCTCCGAACTGACAGACAGGGCAGAGAGCAGAAGTGTGCTTTATAATATTTTTTATTTTTTGCATTTTTATTAGGGAGGCCAGGCTTCCATTAGCGTCTGTAAAAAAAACACCACTGTTGAACGTTAAACCTGCAAAAATGAAACTATAAAGTAGTTGAAAGTACTCAGCAGTTGCAAGAGTCTGCTTCAAATTCACTTCCTGTGTAGCAGGATGTGAATTGTTGGCTGGAGCGAAAGTGTACTGTCTTTAGAAATTAGGAATAAGTCTGCAAGTAGAAATAGAAAAGTGTTTGCACCTTGAATTCTCATCGTAAAGAGAACGTTTCCGTCTGTATAATCTGAAGGACGTGAGTTACAAAAATACAGAAGTACGGATTAGATGTAAATGTAAAGGACATTGATATGCAGAATGAATTTATAAGTGAACTGTATGCACAGATACTCTCACTCTCTACACACACAGATGAACACACACACACTCACACAGAGTCTCAGTAAGGTGATGAATCATGGCCGTGTGGCAGGAGGCCTTGATTTCAGGACATCATCCAATATCAGGCCTTGGGGAAAAAGAAGAGACGATACTCACTCATATATATAAATATATAAACACACACACATACACACATACACACACCTTCCTCCATCCTCCTCCCATCCACCTCCCGCTCCCCCCACCTCTCCAGCCCTGCTGTCTGAAACCCTTGTTACAGATCCAGCAGATTTAGTTGGGGGGCCAGGCGCCCAGGGACGACACCCCCTCCTCACCCTCCCATCACACGGGGAGTAAATGTATTCATCTCATCCTCTCCGGCCAGAGAGGTCACAGCCTTATCTCGCCCTCTGCTGTAGCGCTGTCAGCTCACCGGCCACAAACCATAACTTCTAACTGCAAGCAAGAGCGCAATGTGGTCAGAGGAGGCTGACGAGGAGGACGGGGAGGGAAGACACGAGAAAGGAACAAAGGAAGGAGGAAAGGAAAGGAAAGAGAGGAGTGTAACAAAGGAGAAAAGGAAGAAACAGGTCCAGGAAGGATCTAAAAATAATCTTCATACTGTGTGGAGTTTAAAGGTACAATCAGTGACTTTAATTCACTGTTTTTGAGCCATGTTGCGGTTAAAGCTTCACATTCGTACCCACAGGTTTCTGGATTACAGCTGGAAAAAAACTAAACAAATGCAGGTCCCCAAAGACTGACCTCTGAGTTTGTGTATTTGCTGTGAAAAGTCTCTCTTTGGGCTTCCTTAAATTGCTGAGGGGTGTGTATATTTCCTTCATCCCTCAAGGTCTTTCCCAGCTCCTCTCAAGCTGTGTGTATTTGATGGGTAAGGTCCATGTTTAGTCCCACAAACTGAGCCCTAAATCTGTCTTTTCACAACTATTAAACTATTTGGATGCTGTGCGCTCGTTCTTTTCAAAATTAATGACACAGTTGAATTTTTTTAAAAATAGAATTTCAAAACAAAAATTTGATTTCAGATAACGCTTTTCAAATTCAATGTTAGAATTCAAATTCAGTTTCTAGTGGCACAAATCTCAGCCCATAAATCTGCTTCGAAATGTGCAACACAAGATCAACAGGGAGATAAAAGGCACCAGTTTGTCCACAGGGGGCGCCAAATTCACCGTCTCTTTAGATGTCTAATAAAAACAAAAAAATGCCAAAACTTGACTTTTAAAAAGAGAATTTAAATAAAGAAGATGTATCTTCAGGACCTGTGGGAGTTTTTCAAAGGATTCAAAGAGAAAGCAGGGCTGTGTGAAGAAGAGGAAATCAGTGTGAGCCGACGACAGCAGGGTGCTGGTGCTGCTGGTTTTACATGCAGCACCCCTCCCTTTGAAGGAAGTGTTTTACAATGCAGCCGTCAGATGTAGAGGAAGGCGCTTCCACCAGAGTCCAGTTAATTAACCACATCAGTTTCTTAATGTGATCAGTTTTAATTAAAACGGAATTTAATCGTGGTAGTAACAGGAGGGTAGCGGCTGTGACAGATGGGGGAGGGGAGGCTGAGGGGTGTGAGGAGGTTACGCCACAGTAGGCAGGTTGTTTAAGTGTGTGTACATATGTGCATGTTTTTGCGAGTGTGTGTGTGTGTTTGCGACGGGAGCCGCTGCAGCCCCGGTTTCCCTCACTTCAGATTTGTGGGTGTCTAATTAATATGGATGGAGCATTAAGCCTTTTGGACTCTGGTGCCTCTCATTTCATGACTATTAATGATTTTAATGAACTGGGCTAATAAGGCCGTTTTTCTCCACTGAGCTCTGGAAGGGCTCTCCGACACACGCCAGGGTCAGGAGGACGGGCTCCTGCGGCCTCCACATGGGAAATTAAAACAGTACTCACAAACCCATTAACGCTACATTGTCCGTGGGCTCATCAGACGCTCAAATGAGGAGAGCGGCATGTGGAAAACTGTTCACCACAAAGAGGAAAGGCAGAGTAAACAGCGATGATGTGTGAAAAACAATGAAGAAAACAATGAAAGACACAGGTTGTACCTTTGTGTCCTCAAAGTTCATCCAGTCTTTTCTTTCTTCCTAAAAGTGATCTGACAAACGTCTTTCCTCGCACTCATCAGTGCTCCAAAGCTAATGGTTGCATGCTCATGCACTCATGAAAACATCTGATCATTGTACACAAAAATAGGTGTGTGTGTGTGTGTGTTCCGAAACCAACATTGTCTTTCTACTAAATTTAGGATGGTGATACTATTAGCCAACCACATTAGAAACAGACATACCGAGACAGTTTACACCTTTATTTCTGTGCTGAAAGCTTGCTGAGAACACCTGCCCGGACTCCAGATCTGTCTGGGAGTCTCCCTCAGATGAACTCAGTCCTCTACTGCACTCTCACCTTCTAATTTCTCACCATTTTATCTCTTTTCCATTACAACACCGACCAGATCGTGTCCTTCAACCTCTCGGTAGAAGACTTGGAAACCCCACTGCACAGAGACCAAGAGGCAAATCCAGGTCTATTAATATGAAGCCCATGTAGAGGTGCTACAAACTGCAGTTCTTTGAGAGGCCACTTGAGGGCCAAGGTTCCCAAACTTTATAGCCTGAAACTCCCAAAATAGTACTACCAGAGACCAGTGACCTCCTGCTGTGGGAATACACCAATACGCCAACACAACAAACAAACAAAAAAGCCTAAGATACTAAATGTAGATGATTAAAAGGAAATAAGACTATTTTTGGTCAAATATTGCTGTTTCCAAATGAATCCCTGGTTTAGTCACCTCAGGGGTCTTGTGGCAACAAAGAAATGTGCAAAACAAATCGAATGTTTTCTGTTTGCATGGTTAATTTAAAAAAAACTTAACTCCTTATTTTGTTTATATTCTTACAATGATAGATGAAACCTGAAGCTGTAAAAAGTTTATGATTCATAAAAAATAATTTGAGACCCCCATATCAGTGTTTGTCGACCCCACTTTGCTCCTAACCCCAACTTTGGGACCCACTCATCTTGGGTCATGTGGTTGGGGAAATATGCAATATACTGAGAAAACCTCTCTCACTTTTCCTTGTTACGAGTTTGTAATTATGTCATCAGAAACTGTTGATTTTAAAAATCACCTTCGAGGTTTATAAAACAGATTGTTTCCCTTTCACCAAAGCGGCCTCCTGTAGCCGTCATTCCCCACATAACACCACCCTGACCTCTGCTCCTTCTGGCACGTTCTCCTCTCTGAACTCGTCATCCTCACACTGATAGAAAGGCTCTGATTATCATTTCACTGAATCGACACACAAAGCTGCTGAACCAGAGCCCACTTGACTCTGATCTCCCCCTCACTGGCTGGGTCACATCATGGCGGAGTCGCTGGCCTTGTGTAAGGAAATTTACAGCCTGATGTAACCATCTGTTATGTAGCAAACACATGATGCTCAGGCTCCTTCACCTTCTGGAAGATGCTGCTTTGTATTGTAAATGTGCCATTAGCATTCATGAAGGTATTTACATGCATTCAGACGCCACGCTGCTGCTGGTATTTATACCCAGCGTCACACGCAGCAAAGTTATGGCGCTCTCTCAAGTTCTGACGGCATCTCTTAAAGGGACACTTCACCAAAAGGTCTCCCAGAGAACCAAAGAATAAGATCTTATTGATGAAGCTTTCCTTGAGTGAAGGACTTTTACCTTGACATGAAGAATACTGCATAACAACATCAGTATGAATTTCCAGAAGAGAAAACAGGCCTGCTTTAGTATCGTGAGAATGATTTTCCTGAAGTTCCTGTACATGTTTGTTGAAATTCATCACATCTTGACAGCTGTAAGTCAGATGTTGGACGATTACAGGAAAAAAAGTATCCACTGATCAAGTTCATGTCAGGAACCAACAGATCCAACTTTGGACATTCAAAACAGCTTGGAGACCGATCAAGGACATCCAGATAAAATAAAATGATAGGCATGTTAAAAAAAACAAAAAACAAAAGAGGAGGACCCAACTGCAAAGACATGAAAATCAATAAGACGAAAGTGAAACAAACTTAAATAGTCTGAGAAATTTAAATCCAAAGCCTGTAGACAACATAAGAATGTAATATGTAGAATAACTGATTTGTATGATCTTTTACAGCTTCGCTGGAATGAGCAACAAACAGAATTTGTCTTCAGCATCGTAGATTAGAGCCAGTGACAACTGTAGGAGTCAGTGAAGAGCATAAAGAGAGGATTTGAGAGAGGCTGGAGGCTGATGCATATAAAGAATATCAACATAACCAAATACCGATAAAAACTTTGCTTGAATTAGTTTTTTATCGAGCAACAAATAAAAATTAGTCTTTGTTTATGTTAGGCTCTGAATGTGATGACTAAAAGAAAGGATTCCTTCCAGGAGAGAACAGGTATTTAAAAGTATGGAAACAATCAATCCGTTTATTATTTAAAGAGGCTGTGAGGACTGTCTGTTTGAAGTGGATCACAGCGACACCTTTTGGCTGGAAACGCGCGCACACTGTCGTGATGATATGACTCTTAACAAGGTGTGTGTTTGTTTTAGAAATGAATGGAGATCAGATCTTCTTTTCTTTGTTCAAGACAACTTTTTACCAAATACAACATGATGAGGTAAGGTATTTATCAAGTCACATAGCGCTGTTGTTTTACACGTAACAACAAGCAAACATTGTCAGTTTGTACCATAGTTTAGTAGCCAGCTTTATTATGTGCTACTCACAGCTCGGTGCTCATATTGTTAGCTAATCCTTATGACCTGCTCATCTACCAATCAGAGCTAACGTAACCTCACTCTTCATTTTATTGACAGACTCTCAAGTTTGATCAGATCACTGCAGAATAACTGCTGCATGTGGGTTGGAATGGTTTTCACTTTAAGCCTGTGTTTTAGCCTTTAGCTCATGGTTTAGCCTTTAGCCCTTGTTTTAGCTTTTAGCCCATGTTTTAACCTTTAGCCTGTGTTTTAGTCTTTAGCTCGTGGTTTAGCCTTTAGCTTGTGATTTAGCCTTTAGCCTGTGTTTTAACCCATGTTTTGGCCTTTAGCCTGTGTTTTAGCCCATGTTTTAGCCCTTAGCCTGTGTTTAAGACCATGTTTTAGCCTTTAATCCATGTTTTAGCCTTTAGCTCGTAGTTTAGCCTTTAGCCTGTGTTTTAGCCCATGTTTTAGCCTTTAGTCCATGTTTTAGCCTTTAGCTCGTGGTTTAGCCTTTAGCCTGTGTTTTAGCCCATGTTTTAGCCTTTAGTCCATGTTTTAGCCTTTAGCTCTTGGTTTAGACTTTAGCCTGTGTTTTAGCCCATGTTTTCACCTTTCTCCTATGTTTTAGCCTTTAGCCTGTGGTTTAGCCTTCAGCCCATGTTTTAGCCTTTAGCCTGTGTTTTAGCCCATGTTTTAGCCTTTAATCCATGTTTTAGCCTTTAGCTCGTGGTTTAGCCTTTAGCCTGTGTTTTAGCCCATGTTTTCACCTTTCTCCCATGTTTTAACCTTTAGCTCGTGCTTTAGCCTTCAGCCCATGTTTTAGCCTCTAGCCTGTGTTTTAGCTCATGTTTTAGCATTTAGCTAGTGTTGTACCCCATGTTTTAGCTTCCTTCTCTTCTGTTCATTTTCATTTTGCCAGTCCAGCTCCAGTGTCCATCATCACTACATAGAAATGCATAGAAATGAATCTTTGGGTTGTTGACTCTTTTACACATTACTGACATAGATAACAAAACAAAACTTAACAGAGGCTTATGATACAGTTGATAAGGGTGGGGTTGTGGGATGACGTGGACTCTCTACATCTGTTACAGATGTGAATTAACTGCTGGGAAACCAATTAACAGATCGAGTTTTAATTACAACATCTTGCAGTATCACACGTATGCACTGACAATCTTTATGTCATCATGCAGTTTAATGTCTGTAGTGATTGAACTCAGTCTTCAACTTGTGACTCTTTCCATGGATTTCAAATGGTCCATTTAGCTCCTGTCTTTTGGGGGAACCGGGTTAAATGTTGGACGATTAGCACCAAAAATTCAGCACTTGACAATATTACAGCCATCTGACACCGCTGAACTCTAATATCTGCCCGGCGTGGTGAACAAATGAGCATAATAATAGTCATGAAACATTATGGGGAGATAAATGAGAGTGTCCCGCTGGCATTTAGCTGTTTGCTCCTCTGTATGCTGAAGACGTGGCTCCTCTCCTTAAGGCCTTTAGCGACTGATTCTGCGGTCGCTTTTACAGCCACATCTATTAAAGCCTCTAACTATCTCATTTGTCCTCCTGACCAAACAACAAAGCGGCTGGTAGAGGTGTTAGCAGGTCCAGGTGGATGTAAAGCTCAGTGTATGTCCACAGAAGCATACAGTGAGTATTTCATTTGGTCATTACTGGGTCTCTCTCTGACACGGTCATTATTTTTGGTCTCCATTAAAGGCTTATTGCCTCTTTTTTAATTAAGCAAGTTTCTTAATGAGATGTGCTGCATTCAGGGCCCGTCGAGGTAATGAAGTAAAGGCCCAGGTTTATGGAGGGAGAGTGGATAAAGAGAGAGAGAGTGTGTGTATGTGTGTGTGTGTGAGAAAGAGAAGGGGGCTGGCGGCTTTCTGCTGCAGAGAGTGATGGTGTTTGTTCACTTATTGTGTTTCTCAGTGATGAATGCGTTTGCAAGGCGAATTGAGACGGAGGGGGGGAAAAAAAGCGTCGCCACGAGGCAAATAGTTTCTTCATATTAGTCACCATTGACATCCTATTTTAGAGCGGCTTGATCTAGTTAGAGCTGCTGCAGTGAGACGTTCGCCTGCCAAACATTAGCCTCATCTGTGCGACACATCACACGCTGCCTCACAATGAGGACGTGCCCTGAACGGCAACAACCCGCCGTCACAAATGGAAGGACAGAACCTATCCGTTTGTGCGAGATGTTTTGTGCGCTTGCATCTTTTAGCAGGGTAATTCACGGTGCGCGCGTCAATACATCATAGGCCTCTCTAAATTGAGCTTTGAAACACAAAGGGAAGGGCAAACAAGATGGACACAGAAATCAATCTCCCGCCTGATAAAGCAGAGTGAGCGCACACGCCACAGCTCGCAGAATTGACAAGGAGTCGGCACGTGGCAGTATCTGTCTATCTGCCTGTGATGTCCTCCTAAAACAATCGTCTTTGACACGCCGTACACAAAGCTGCAGATAAGGCTATTTAGTCCGACCACGCTTGAAGAATGCCATACATGAATTGCCTCGCCGAAATTGAAAGAAGAAAAAGAAGAAAAGACAATCAATATGGACATGGGAGAGAAAATATTGCTCTCTGAAAACCATCAGAGCGAATGAAAACACACCAAATGTCTTTTTTTGTGCAGAAACTTTTGGATTTCAAGCTTAAAAAACCTGTTTCACACTCTTCAAATACGCAAAGCGTAAGATAAACTCCCTGCATTTGTCTGTTTGATGAGACAGGATGGGGTGGCATGGTGTGAGAGCACAGAGGACGCGTTTCTGTGGCTGTGGTTCAGACTTTATCTCAGCCCTGCCTCTGAGCTACTATTGATCTGAAGCACATTAGTTCTGCACTGGGGGACTAAACGAGGCCTACAGAGCTCTGCCACAATCACGCAGCAGGCTAAAGATAGGCTTTTGACTGGAGACCTCTGCAGAAAACACTGCAGCTCACACACAAACACACAGGACGGGTTAGAGGGGAACTTATGGGTTCATAGACTAAGCTTTTAGCTTTGATTTCACTTTATAAAAAAAGACAAACTTCATCTAAAATATCCAGGTTAGGGCTGACAAAAAAACAAAAGAAAACAAACAAACAAAAAAAAAACCAGGAGGCTGTTATTGTCGTGTAAAATCCATATATTGACAGATTTCTTGAGATTTACAGTGAAATGATAAACATCTTAAAAAAGTCACTTTGAAGTTTGAAAAAACAAACAAACAAAAACCCCACAAAGTTTAACAGTTTGAACAAGAAATATCTTGTGTTTGTAGCGTATTCAACTGAAAATATGTTACCCCTAATTCACACATACAGCGTGAGCGTTGTGGTCCGTCTTTCTAATCAATCAGTGCATTCACACAGCCCGCGCTGCGGTCCGTCTCCGAGCCACCAACGGCTGCTCACGGCTGCTACGTTGTGAGTCTATTTTTGCTGCAGAGACGCGTCAATCTCCGCAGAGCAAATTGTACCACATGGGAAAACAGACACGAAAAACGATCAGTTTCCGGTCTTTTCAAAATAAAGCACCATGTTCAGACTGTTGTCGTAAAATTATCCTTGTATATCAAAACTACGTCACTGGCACAGGGCCAGCAGTCATCAGCGGGTCAGACCCAGAGGAAATTCGACACCACGAACGAGGAAAAGTTTATCTTGGAGGCAGAAAAACCTTATAATTATACGATACAGCACATCCTTTCTATAAGAACTCCAACAGAAACTAAAAGGGAAGGACTGAATTGCTGAAGCTCTGGGAGGGCAGGTGAGTTTAACACACTAATTAATTATCATGAAAGTAGTTGTCATGGGTGTGATTCCTGTGGGAACATGTGGTTCTCCTGTGATCTTGCGTATCCAGCTGCTATGGAGTACCCGGAGCTGCGCTCCGCTCCTGAGACGAATCCAGTGTGAATTGACACGTGCCAAAAACCGCGGCGCTGACGGAGTATGTGTGAATCAGGGATTAAGCAACATTTAATGTTGTTGAATATTGAACAATATTGCCGATATTTGAGCTTCTTCGGTTACTTGATGCAGAGTACCAATCAAACCTGAAGCATTTCTTTGCACTTACTAAGGTTTTTCCTTCCTGATAATATTCTTGCTTGTGTTGTTCGTCTCTTTGGACAAAAGTGTCTGCTAAAGGAAACTGTAGAATTGTAAAATCGCAAGCAGGATTTGCAAATCATTGTATTCTGTTTTTATTTACATTTTACTCAATGTCCCAACTTTATTGGAATTGAGGGTTGTATTTGTAGCATCAGGTCGGTTGTTTGAGCTAGTTTTATGCTGTTAGGGTAGTTTTAATTGACCTTTTGGTTGGTTTTGTCACCCTGACTTGTCAACCAAAGAGCTCTCCCCACCAATATTTCTCAAAGTTGCTTTTTCTCTCACGCTTGAAGGTTTTTCTCCTTCTAGATGAGGTTGGCGGTGGACGAGGAGCCTGAGACGTGTCACAAAAATATGGATAAAAGCACAGTGGTGATGTTCTGACAATAAATCTTCTTTGTCTTCTTCTTCATACTTGGATATTTCTATTCACCCTGTTTCATGATGCATCAGCCATGTGATATAAACATCATAAACCCCGCCTTTTTACTCGTGAGCTCAAATTTTCAGCTTTTCTTGAACTCTTTCAGGAGTTTTCCGGAGCTCTCTGTCTGCATGTGACTGTAGCCTCAGACTGGTGTGGATGCTTGGTGGTAAAGTAGAAGGTGTTATGTGATTAAACAACTTCACTGATGGGTGCCAATAGCATTAAGTGCCCTAAAAGGATGCATTATGCAATTTTAGAGCAAAACTTTGTTAATAAAATCCCCGACAGCTTTTAAGTCATTTTTGGGGCGCTGAATGTTTCAAAGAGAAGATGGCCCCGCCTTTTCTTTGCACACTTGTTTCAGTTCCTGACCCTGTGGTGGGCTTGGCATAAACCTGAGACCACAGTCTCTTTGTTCCTGTCATGATCAAACCCTAACTCTATATTTTTAAAGAAGACATAAACAGCTCTGTGTGTACCTGTGTCTTTATTCACATGCTCCTGTCTCTCTGGAAGTGCAGCTCTGAATGTCACGGGTTGTGTTGCGAGCTGTTTACTGTGTGCTGACACTTTCCAGGCTGGATGCTTGAACTCAGCCCTGGATTTTTGAGAGTGCAGATGCCTTCCAGAGCCAGATTCCCCAAGTGTCCCTGGAGAGAGACCTGACAGAGAAAAGCCATAAGACAAGCTTCAAAGGACACACAGAGATTGCCTGCCTCTCCTCTACCACATCATTCCTCCCTCATCCTCACCCCCCTCTCCTGCTCGGCTTCATTCATACATCAGATGGAAGAGATGGAGGCACGCTCTTAGGATGCAGGGAATGGGTACATTTGCAAGCCAGTCCCTTGAGGGAGAGTAAGATTGCCTCCATTTGGATTGACTCTCATTGGCCAGAGGGCTCTTCTCCCTCGACGGACCCAGCGTCGTGCCCACATCTCTCTGATTTTCCTCAGCAGCTCAAGCCCCGGGCCTCCAGCCTCACTGAGTGCCATCTGTGCCTGCCGGAAACCCGAGCTGGAGTGCTACATCCCTGGGTAATCTTCCCACTGGAGCCTCTTTGATCAGAACTGGTGCACCAAGCGAAGCACCGAGCAGCCACCCTGGAAAACCAGTGAGACGGTTAGTGGTGGATGAGTACCATGAGCTGAGTTCACATGAAGCTGATATTAGACCCACTGACCAAGTTTTCCCATGAAAAACAGCCCACTCCTCGTGATATGTCATCTATATCGTGTTGTTAAACTCTCACACAGAATCCAAACTTCATTATCTTTGAAATACATCACATAAAAAGTGCAGAATTAGATCAGAAGTCGCTGCTTTTTCCTCACTTCTCCCGCTGACAATGTGATACACCGTTTAAGAAATTAATCATCGACTCCGACCTTATCTTTGAACCTATTGTCTGACACACATTTCCTGCAATTTTATGAGTTTTCTGACACCGTTTTGTTGCTACAACACTCCCAGTCTGGAGGATATGAGAGGGGATATTACTCCCTGAAATTACAACCCTGAGGATGATTGTTGACCAATTGACCGTTAGCTGTTCTTGCTGGTCCTGGTCTTTAAGGTTCCTGATCTTTATCACTCGTAACCTGCAGGTATTTAATAAAGAAAGGTCATTAATTTCTCTCAGAGGAAAGAACAAGAGCACAACTTTTATCAGCTGCTGTAAGGTAATCTGAATGCTAAAACTTTGTTTAAGTCTGGAGCTGATTTTTTTCTGTTTCCAGTGATAACTTGAGACCATGAGATCCTTTGGAAGAGTCTTACATATAGACACAGTAGCTACCTTATGGCTCACCAAATGCGTCTATGGTCCAGCTCTGCTACGTTACATGTTGACTGCTTTCATCAACTCACATACCAAGGAGTTCCCATGATTCCCTCTCTGTTAAAAAGCTTCTCTTCATTCATGTTGTGCTGTTAAACCTCAAACCTGTTGACTCCTGGTGTGTCTTCGCTCACTGTGACGTTTCGTCGCTAAAGCTAAAGCTAAAGCTAAGTACAATCTGGCTTTGACACAGTCTGTTTTATTTTGAAAGTCTCAGGCTCTTTTTGGTAGTGTCCATGCACTACGCAAAAATCGCGGAGAAAAAAAATCTGCGTTTATACGGAAACGCTGAGGGACTGAAAACGCCGTAGTATGCATACACGGCCAGTAGATGGCGATATAACTGTAGAGTCTTTTGGTAGTCTGCCGCCGAAGAAGAGGCGGGCTGATCGTCTGGTGGATATATTAAATACGTCTTATCTGAGTGCAGAAGTGGAGCAACAGATGAACGTTTTGTTGAAAGGCAGTCAGCAGATTCAGCAGCACAAGCACAACCCGGTAAGTCCGCCATTTAACCGTTGTTGTTGTCCGGTTCGCAAAAGTTCTCATAACGAAAGTGGAATGCGCATGCACAAAACGGAGCGTGACGTCAGCGTTTTCACTGAAAACGCCGGCTCGGCGTTTATACGGCAACGGAGGCTGCAGCGTTTCAGAAAAATTGCACTCTGGAGGGTGTTTTTAAAAAGTTGCATTTTAGGTCGGCTGAAACGGCGTTTCCGTATAACGAGAGGCCAAAACTCAACAAAACTTTTGCGTTTCACCCTGATACTGTTGTCGTTTAAACGGGGCCTTAATCTTCTTTGAAGTACAAGTCATGATCACATGATTGCGAATCAGTGGCGCTTGGGCATGTGAGCGGGGGCGTTGTTTTGGAGGAGCTCCAAGTGTAGGAGGGCGAGGGCTAAATGGAGTTCTGAGGAGATGCTACCTGCTACTTTTCCGTGACTACCAACTCTGCCTGTAACGCAGGGAACACGTCTGTGCTCTGGCGTGTTCAGTCCAGCATCTGGACCTCCAGACAGCTGGAGATGATCCTCCACTCATTCATGGCTTTAAAACCACGATCCTGTTGGCTCTTGATCTGGCTCCGCTCATTCTATCGGTTTGTTGTTGTAATAAAAATAAAAATGATCTTGTTTTGACACGGTTTGTTTTATTTTGAAAGTCACTGGATGTTTTTAGGTGGTTTCTGTGCACTATTTCCTTTCCCACTCTATCTGCTTCATTAGAGGTTTCATCCCAAACCTTAAAGTTCATCAGCTCTCTGATTCCTCCTTCGCTTTCATATTCTGTAGTAAAGTTTCCCCTTTAGAGTTAGCAGACGCTGAGTTCTGCTGCAGCGACTCTCTCATCAGCCCCGTCCCCGCTCTCTGCCGTCATCAGCCTGTGCATGTTTCTGGAGATGATCAGAGGACTGGAGAGGAGTTGGTGAGAGGAGAGGAGAGGAGAGGAGGCAGAGCTAATGCCAAAATACCGCATGTGATCTTCTGTCTCACAGCCTTTTCATGCATCTCACATTTTCCCTCTGAGGAACTACACACACACACACACACACACATAAAAAAAGGGGGGGGCAGAGATCCAGCAGGCTCGTGTTTGTTTTACACTCTCACACTCAAAGGGAAATATTCATTAGGTCTTCCTCGGAAATAGAGCGGCTGAGAGGGACGAGAAGAGGAGAGAGATGCTGCAGACGAAGAGACAAGAAGAAGGAGGAGACGAGGATTCAGAGTTTTTGTTTGTTTGCCTGCACATTCCTCTCTTACCAAACACAATGAGAGAGCATCAGTATGCTGGCAAATAATGTCCGTAATATGAAGCAGCAGGCAACATCAGGGCCCGGCGATAGTGTATCCGGGTACATTAGTTTGTAAGTAATGCACGGCCTGAGCTCTGGCAAGCTTTCCAGTGATGTAATATGAGACCAAATGAGAGTTATAATCACTGCGCGGACCGAGGGAGAGGAAATGCATCACCATCACCGATGGGTGCCTCACATTCACGATCGCTCACTCTGACAAATGAGGAATAATTTATAAGTCACACGCTGTTCTCTACCCAAAGGAGGCCGTGTGACTTATTTTCTCTGGAGGAGGAGAAGTGGATTATAAGGCACAGAAAAAAAAAAAAAAAACGTCTCGATGGAGCTGTTAGGTGGTGACTTTGTGGTTCAGATAAAGACGTACAGTTTGATTCCTGCTGATGTGGAGGGAGTCAGAGTTAACTAAGTCGTCTAACTGTTTAAATAACTGCTTAGAATCAGCATCTAAAGTCAGATTAGAGACTCTGTGAGGAGTTTAGAAGTGATCTTGAAAAAGTGTCACATTTATATATTTGACTTTTCATAATCAGTGGTTTAAACTGAGATTATTAGCGCTAAAACTGGTTATTTCTAGATGTTATTTCTCAGTATCTGTGGTCGTGTTGAACACGAATCCATTTATGGTAAGTTGACCAAAAGTCTCATTGATGACACTATGGTAGCCGGTAAAGTTTAGCAGTGAAAAGAGATATCTGTCCTTTTTCTGGAAGAAAAGGATTTCTGTGATTTATTTTGTAGAAATGGTCAAGACTGGACAAACGCATGGGCTAAAGGCTAAGGCCCTGTTTACACAACAACAGTTTTATGATAAAATGCTAAAGTAATGCTGTGTTTCGGCCTCTTGTTTACATGGAAACAGCGTTTAGGATAAAACACCATTAGGGGTTGTATCAATGGGTTGGACTGAAGTAAGACTAAAGATGTAAAAGAAATTAAAAAAAAATACTATATGCTATACTTTATGCTTCAGACCTGTCAAGTATCCTGTTTTGGGCGGGAAACTCCCATATTTTACCCCTCTTTCCCGCCGTCTTCCCGTATTAGTATTTTCCCATAAATCTCCCGTATTTTATTGAAATAAAGTAAAACACAATTCATCTGCCTCTCCAAACTGAGCTGTCACTCACTAGCCTCGCGAGAACTGCCGCCTGTGGTAGCCTGGGTGGCAGTTGTCGCGAGGCTAATGCCGACAGCGGGAACAAACCCGGAACAACAAAGGAGAGAGATGGATGAATATGATTTGTAGCAGAGCTGGATGACGAGTTGAAAAACCGATAAAGAATTCGTCATCCCGACTAGACTCTTCGATGAGGCCACTCTGCTGATCACAACAAGATTCATGGAGATGCCTATATGCAACGTGGGAAATGCAGAAAATCTGTATGAAAAGCTGAGTGAAAAAAAGTGTTAAAAGATGCAAAGTCTGCAACAAATCTGTACAATAAGTCATTAGTGAATGCCAGAGAGCCACATGAGGGAACATGAAAAAAAAAACAAAGAAAATGTGTAATGAAGATAAAATGTAAATTGTTTTACATAAAGAAAACCAGTGTGAAATAAACAGTAAATATGTAATGTTTTTACTTGTATATGAATCGAAAATATGTTAAATAAATGTGCTTCATATACCCTTTTTTGTTTTTCATTTAGCCTGTATTAGAACAAAGAAATGTTCACAGTATTTCAGTGTCAACAGCCTATCAGAGTCTGATCACCTAATTGTAGTTAGTAAGTGGTTATTTTAGATTTCTTTTACTCCTGTCTTAAAATGTAAGGATACTGGAGCTTGGATGGGGAGGTGGGACGGTTTGCAGCGGGCGCCGGAAAATTTCCCTTATTTTCAAATCCAAAACTTGACAGGTATGTTATGCTTGGACATAGCCAGTTTCAGAATAAGAGATGCTTTTGAAAATGCAGATAGCCAATCATGGTTTGGGATTTGAAAATAGGCACTAAGGCAGCCAACAAGATTTCAACCCTCAGCAGTTTATTTTTGTTAAAATGTGCCACTGACTGTGAAATCTGGGATATAAGTTCCACTGGTGTTTCAGAGACAGTCTGTTGTTCCTGCATGGAGGTACCTGTGATGTTCAGCAATGTGCAGTTTCTATGAAGAAGTGTAGCTCATTCTAAAAGCATCTTTTAACACCACTCTGCCAGCTTCTTGTGTGGTAGTTAAAGGTTTTGATTCCTTACACCGCACCTCAGAATGTACAAGTTTGGTCTAAAAAGGGGGAAAACTTTTCAAAGAGGCTCAACTTCATGCACCAGCTTCTGTGAAATATCATCAAAGAGTGAAGAAAAATCCTCTTTCTGCTTTTCTACTGGGATGTTGGATAAACCAATGTGTAAGACAGTTCTCCAAAAAGTATTAAAGTGTGTTTTTAATCTGGATTGGACAGTAACTGGGTTGCCATTGTGTTGTTATGAAACAGGACTTCATTCCAAATGTCAATCTGTATCAATAAACCTTCTCCCTTTTTGTAAAGTCAGATCCGACAGACATTTAAACTTCGGTTGAAGTACCTTTACCTCTGTTGAGGTGTAAGTTGAATGATGTGATGTGTGCAGATCTTTGTTAGTGTTTCTCTGTACTTCAAACAAAACAAAGATTGTTTTCCCTGCCGGAACGTTCCATGACATGACGCGGTTTCAGCTGCTGACTGAACGGGATCAAACGGGTGAGTAAAACAAATCAATCATGCTTCTTTCCCCAATGAACAAATGGCTTTTAAAGAAGTGACTTCAACACAACAGCCAAGGACGCTCGGCTCTGAGTGACGACTCACAGATCAGCTTGTTTTTCTTTGTAGTTCACCATCACCTTGAAAAGAATAAATCACTGACAAAGCGATTGTCCTCCTCTTTCTTGTGGACAGTGAGGCGGATGGATTGTCACAATCCCCGCTTCTCGGGACGTGTTTTCTGATCAGAGGATGGAGGAAATGGACAGCTCTCAATAACAGAAGACGACCGAGTAAAGTCTGAAAGCCGTGACCCTCAAATGTCTCAGGAGACGGGCTGCCGCCCAGTCCAGAGTCTCACATCGCCTGCATCGATATATTTTCTACGATGGCCATCAGCGTCAGAGCCCTGAGCTACTCCGCAATCTCCCAAACGCCACCTCCTCCCCCTCCTCCCCCCGCCCCCAAATCCCATCCACATCACCCTTCAATCTTCATCCCCCTGCTCCCCCCGGCTTATCGATTTTCTATTTTCCCCTCTCTCTCTCTCCCTCCTCTCTGCCCGTCCTCCAGCTCTCTCCATCTTCTCAAACACACTTCCTACAGTTCAGCCATTTCTCTCTCTCTCTCTCTCTCTCTCTCTCTCTCTCTCTCTCTCTCTCTGAGGTCTCTTTTTTCATCCTGTCTCTTCTCTCTCTTTCACTCTCTTACTGAATCTGGTCAGAGTTTCTCCTCTTTGACAAGGTCGAAGCCCCAGCCGTGCTCGGAGCTGCTTAAGGTTGGTAAATGGAGATGTAATGTAATAGAGTGGTTGGGTAATAGAATCTATGAGGGCTGGGTCTGATCTTGTTAGAGGGGGCGGTCTTGGAGAGGCTCCATCGGGATCCTGAGGCATCAGCGGCCTGAACAGAGGCTGGGCAGAAAACTTTTACACCAAGAACAAAAAGAAACATCTTCAGGTTTAATTTTCCTACTTTTCTTTTTCATTTTTTGAAGCCAAACTTGAATGTCAAAGTTTTCATAAGGTCCAAAGTCCTTGGAATCTCTTCTAAAATCCTGCAGTATGCACCCTTAATTTGGGTCGGCTTTAAGCGTTGACATTCCTACGATTTAAAGGCTACACACGTTAAATCTGTCAGTGTCTCTGCAGCAAATTTGTATCTCAACGATTGCCGTAGCTCTATGTGAGCTTCCATTTTAAAAGCAGTTTGTGTCAAAGTTCCATTTCTATGTGTTGTTGTTCTATGTGGCCTGTGTTCCAACTGTACCTGCCAACACTCCCGATTTCTGCAGCAGTCTCACATTATTTAACCTATTCTCCCACTGAACTCCTGATTTGTTATTTCTCCCGATTTTTTAGGTTGATACCAATTAAACCTTCTAGATCCCAAACCTGGGATTGAATGACTTACAAGCAATTTATCCATAGCTGCCAAACACTCACACATTGGCTGTGAGACACATGTATTTCAGTGTCTTCACATGCTCTCATGCCACACCCCTGATTTCTCACACTGAAATGAGCATCTGATATCTACCTGCTCCAAGAGACGCTAAAAAACAAACACAGGTGAAAAACGTCACCCCGATCACTTAGTTAATCCTTCAAAGCATGCAAGGAGATGGAGTTTGGATCTCACGCCTGCAGAACCAGAACTAGAGACCACTGTTGTCACGACATGGTGGGTTGTTCTTGTTAAACAATGAGAATGTGTTACTGTTAATGTGGGTTATTTTGTATTTGAGAATTACAAGCTTCAGTGAATGCATCATCCCACGATTGGTGGTTGTGTGTTTTCTGTGAGTTTTCCAAGAGAGGTGGTGGGATGCGGTCATCCGAGAGTTAAATAGAGAGCCCAGTCAATTTTTTTTATGGTTATGGACAAAAGTAACCGATATGGATGGATGGAAAAGACATGAGGGGGTTAAAATGTTGAGGCACGCAGCCAAAATTTATTTTATGTATCACACTTTGTCTAAGTCAAAAGTTTGCAGATATGATTTATCTAATCCAAAAAACTGGCATAATTGACAGATTCTCAAGTTTCTGAGGGTTCCTGAAGGTATCACAAGTGATGTCAGCAACGTGTAAACAGAGCGAAGAAGACGAGAGAATTTCATCAACCTCTTCATTGAAAAATTGTAGAAAAAAACATTTGCACTAGCTAAATTCTGTAAAAATCAATTAATTTTATTCTCCTTATTACGTTCAGCAAACCCTGAATGATGGACATACAGTCTTCCTCTGCTGCCAACAATACTGAATGAAAACTTTGTTTTAACCCCAACAGCTCCTCCTACATCTTTCTGTTAGCTCTTTATTGCTCTGCACGTATTTGACCCTCGTGAACAGCTCAGGTGAGTCCTCCTGAACACAGTGAAAGCTTTCCAATTTACTTCTTTTTTTTTTTCTCTTTTTTTTTTTTTTTACATTTAACCCTGGACTCATTGTGTGTGTTCTGTACCTCACGTCTTTCTTCTTATCCATCATATTCAGAGTGTTTTCCTTACACAATGGCACAAATCCTTGGACTCAGTTTTGGACGCAAAATTTTCATCTACATTGAGGAGAAATTTGGGCAGTCTAAACTTGACTGTTTTATATTACATATTTTCAGCTTTATTTTCTTCACAGTACATTCCTAAAGTCAAATCAAATTGTCCTCTAACAAACAGAAAGTCATTCAGAAACAATCACCAGATAAAGCAGACGATCCTGTTTGAAACCTGTTTTATAAAAAAGAAAGTAAAAGTTCTCAAAGCTGTTTTTGATGAAACAAACTTGTTCAGGAGAGACAAAAAGTTTTACAGCCGCCCGTCTCATGTAAAGAAAAGCTCTGGTTGCTTATTTTTCCTCCTCCTCCTCCTCCTCAGCCTTGTAGCCTTGTTAAGCTCGTGTCCCGTCTCAGGATGGATCGCTGCTGGTTCCTCTGTGCCATCAGCGGTGACCTTCAGCAGGACTCTGATGCAGTGGGATATCACCCAGCCTGGCAGCACCAGACGGGCCACCGCTAAGGCAAGGACGCCACCGCTGAGGATCTATCACCCAAACAAACGGTCGCTTCCTCGAAGAGCGACGCAGGAATACATCAAACTCCAACACAACAGCAGGTCACGGCTGCAGGTGTTCCACCCAACAAGTCTCTTATCGCACAGGAAGGAAAGCTGGGTGAGTTAAAAATGTGTGAAACTTTGGAAACGTCAGGATGCTCCTCAAAGATTGGAGGAAGAAGCTCAATGATCAGTCAAAGAAAAGTGAGAGACCAGCAGGCAGGCGGAGCAGGGTCAACAGCAAATGACGTGCTGGGAGGAGACTTTGATTTGAACTGAAGAAGAAGGCCATGAACTCAAGGTAAAGGAAAAAACTGAAACGGTAGAATCTACTCTTAAATTAACCCATGATAAATGCCCAGAATACTTACCATGTTGCCCAATGCAGCAAACAAACCGCTAAAAGCTACATGGGTTAATTTGTGGACATGCTGTGCTATGAAATAACCTTTAAACCAAACCACGAGAGGAGGTTTTAGATCCAAAAAAACTGCCAAGGAAACTGAAAGCCTTTTCTGATTTCGCTTTATGTTGGACATTCGGTGAAAAGAACGACTCCCATGTTCAACTATGTTTGTAACTGGAGGTGTTTTCAACCAGAAGGTCCAGGAACCTTTTGGTTGAAAACATTCCCAGGAACTTCATGTGGCCCATTGTCTGCAATTCCACCGTGGCATAAAGACCCAAGTACATTTTGAAAATCAGACCAAGTATGTATAGAGGGGAAAAAAAGGTAATTGCAAAACACAGCTGGACCAGTAGAGGGCAGTAAGACAAGAACAAAGGTGTCTAGCAATCACACTGTAGAAGAAGACAGTTAGTCCACTTTGAAGTTAGCCTGTTAGCATGGAAGAGATCCTAGTCAGGGGGCCAAAACTGAAAAAGCAACTTTGGCGGACACCTCGGGTTACAGGCTAACAGCCTATCCATTATTAATATTTAACCCCTTAACATGTATTCTAGCTAGGTTGTCAACTTAGAAAATGTTTTTTTTTTCTTTTATTGACTGTTTTTTAAAAGGTGGTAAAATCTGATTTTTTCTGAGTACCTCCTTATTATTCTAAACCTCCACCAGTAATGTTGAGCATTTTCTTTTTCTAAATTAACTTAATTCATGTGCAAACATGATGTTAAAATAAGTAATCAATAAATACCAAGGAGTATTACACCAAGGGGGCGCTGGTGAGCTAGCACAGCTGTGATTTGGCAAGAGAAAGCAGGCCATTGAAGATGATCACAGCAGGTGTCAACAGCCTGTGCTGGATTTGATCGAGCTTTATTTCACTGCCGATGGATTTATTGACATTTTGAAAGGAGACAACCGCTAGAGACAAAGACTTTTAGCGAAACACCAGACCACTCCCCCGTCCAGAGAATGAAGATGGCAGAGATCAACTGGTGTTTCATCTAAAAAAAAACCCCAAAAACATATATATTAGCCTGTTGATTGACAACTTTCAGCACCGCCCAACACCTTATGTTTGTTACATGGCGTCCTTTATGCTAATTTTAAACATGATATCAGTGTGTTTGAAAGGCAGTGGGTTTTCATGGGTTTTCTCCACTTTTGTAACATCTTATTTCTTTTCCAATGCACTGAAATTAAATCCAAAGGAGTTCTATCTTTCTATCTGTGTGTTGATGTGATAATAGTGCTGCAGCCTCTCTAACAATTCTTCATTGGAACAGCCTGCTGTCATGAAATAACAGACCATTACAATGAAATATTGCTTTGTATTAACTAATCAGACTCGATTACATGTTAATTATGCAGTGTTTAAAGCATTAACTGTCCAGTAGTCTTACTTGCTCCATGCTTTGTTTAGTATTAGACAAATGTGACTAAGAAAGCAGATGCACAAGATGTTGCAAGAGCTGCAGTACCTTACTGATTAAAATGTTACGAGCTGTTTAAAAAAACGAGAGAAAACGGAGTACAAAAATAAAATCTGCAGTATTTTTGGTTGTTCAGAGTCTACAAAACAGCGTGCACTTTTTTTTCTCCTCACTTTATTTTCTGCCTGTGAGTGCCCCCTCCAAACAAAAGTGTCCATCAACACCACACTCAAAGCCTGAAGAGAGGAGAGAGCCTTGCAGGCTGGCATTTTTAAAGAGTGCTTCATGGAGACATTTTTTCTAGTGTGCATTTACGAAACACTCCAAAACATGGTTAGAGAGTGCAGTGGGCTAATGACAAGCAGGTACTGTTAAGGAAATAAAGACAAAAACAGTGCGTGCACACACACACACACACATACTCTCTCACACACACACACACGGTCATAAACAGAGCAGTACCCCTGACATTTCTGCAAACACAGTCCTTGTGTTCTCTGTTAGCCTCTCGCTCCAGCAGCGTTTGATAAACTTCCCTTGACGCCTTGTATGATTAATGACGGTTAACAGAATTGAATTAAGGTTAAGAAAGACATGGAGGGGCGGTCAGAGGGGAGGGAGGGGGCAAGGTAGCAAGTGCGGTAAATAACTTCTTTAGAGGAAATATACAGCGGCCCCTCCTCTGCGCCCTCTCCGCCATGCCAAGTAATTACTCGCCCCGGCCTCCTGTAATAATTCCTATTACAAGCAGAACGGAAGAGTCGGTAACTCAGCGCACAGGACAAGGTGAAGGCAAGGCCACAGAGCAGCGGATCAATATTTCATTTACTCGCCCCGCTTTGCCATCCCGGGCCTGGATCATATTCACCAACAGAAGCGGACGGTGGACGGAGAGAGAGAAAGAGAGGGAAGGAAAGAGAAAAGAAAAGAAACAAGGTGCATTGAAAACAACGACACAAGGCCTCTAATTTCCTCTGGGCTTTGGATGGAGGAGGAGGAGGAGGAGGAGGAAGCACATGCTCTGGAGATGGTGCTTGTGGAGGTCAGGTGTATGTTTGTGTGTGAATGTATAGAGATGCTCACAAGGTCGTCAATCTCACACAAATACCAGAGGGAAGGGGAAAAAAAAGACTCTCAATCGCTTGCGAGAAAAACACTCTAGCGTTATTGTCCTTGAATTTCTGAGTGAATCCTTTATTTATTTATTTTTTCACTGATTTGATTAAATGTTATATGAAAAAGGTTAGAAGACCTTCTTCTCTAAAAGCTCTTCAAACCTTGGAAAAGTTCCCTGTGAAGTTCCCTCTTTATCATTTTCAAATTGTAAAGAACAAGAGCCTCAGACTGAAACACAAACTGATTTCTGTGTCCCTGTAACTTCTTTACTTTGTGTCTCTGTAAAAAAAGTCCTCTTCATTGTCTGTTTTAGAGCTCGGTCCCTGAATAAAAGTTTGAATGATCACAGCCGGTTGTTTTCTGAAGGATTGGGGCTGGACAACAGTCTGTTTGATGCTCCTGGGACCGATCAGCGAGCATTGATTTCTGAGTGCGAGGTCATCCTAGCAGCAAAAAGCACATCAGCAGTTTTGTTCAGACAGATTAACCTGCTTTTATAACCTTCCTGTATTATCTACGCTTGCTTCTGATTGGTCAAAACCTCATGACAGAAGTGATCAAAGCCACAAAGGAGACAGCTTGACCACACTTTACGTCAAGCCAGTTAAGTTGGTGTCCATCGCCGACTGGTCGAGAAGTAATGGCAGGTAAAGGGCACAGGTGTGTCATACCAAGAGTTCCCAAACTTCAAAGTCTGTTGACCCCAAGTTAATTGTGTCAAAAACTGGAGTCCCCGATTGTCGTGGTGTGTTTGCTCACAGCTGCACACTAGAATGGACCAGTTTGGTTCCACAGACAAATTCTAAGATCATCTGATCAGCGAAACAGTGTTTTATTTACTGATGACATATTTACTTCTTATCATCGATTGTTCTGCTTTGCTCTCTGAGTGAAACTTTATATGCTGCAGTCTTGGCCAGGACTCCCTTGTAAAAGAGGTTTTATATCTCAGTGGGAATATTCCTGATAGAGTAAAGGTGAAATAAAAAAAAGGCAAACTCAAAATCTTGCATATGTCATTGTATTTAATAAAGCTCTAAGCTGCATAATTTCCCCTGAGGTCATGTGGGATCAAAGTAAAAAAGTTTTTTTTTTTTTTCAAATTTGGGACATTTACCCAAACTGAAAGTTGTGTCTCCATTCCTGGCACAAAGTCGGCAACTTTCCCAACCTGGGAAGGTAAGTTTGCAGTTTCAGGACCTTGGTGTATTTCATCTCCGGTAATTTGCAGATGATGTTGTTCTGTCCTCAAGCTAACAACTGAAATACACCAGATTTGAATCCGGTCTGGCTCTGCTAGATCACGGTACCGGATCAAATAGGTTTCCATTAATGGAGGTCGCAGCTAATACGCAACTATCCTATTTTTGCTGGATGTCGGAGCTGTGATGCATCAATTCACCGTAGAAACCACCTAGAAATAACCAGTGACTTTCAAAATAAAAACAAAGCAGTTCAAAACAGATTGTATTGATCTTTACTACAACAGCGAACAGACATAATGAGAGGAGCCAGACCAGGTCAACAGGTTGGATGTTTTACGGCTGAAATACACCAGATGCATCTCCAATCCAGCTCTACTCCATCACAGCACTGGATCAGATAGGCTTCCATTCAAATCAATGTGTCATCTTACACTGGATCCGTTCCGCTGTGGTCCGGCTGCATTGCCTGGTTTGGCAGGTTTCAGCCAATACAGAACCAAGAAGTAGTGCACAAAAACTACCTACAAAAAAGCCTTGGAATTTCAAACCGTGTCAAAACCAGATCATATTTAGCTTTACCATTGCGACAGAATGTCACAATAAGCAAAGACACACCAGGAGTCAAGAGGTTTGTGGTTTTACAGCACAACATGAATGAAGAGAGGCTTATTAATGGAGTAAGAAGCATGGGAATTCCTTGGTCTCGCAACTCCAGCTGTCTGTCAGTTCCGCGACTTGCCAGACTGAACATGCAACAGAGCGGAGCTGAGCCAGAGGTGAATGTAGTGGATCTGAGGCATAAGACCTCTTGCTAGTGTTACAGATGAAGGTAGCCTGTGACCTCCAGCACTCATATCAAACCTCTTATTGAGACCACCTGTCCTCATTGTACCTAGACAGTGCTCATCAGCCTGGATCAGAGACCAGAGAGTCAGCACCTTCAGTTGGCTTCTCTTGGTTTGTGGGAATTGTTTAGAGAGAGAGGGAGAAAGAGCACATGTGTGGAAGGGAAGAGGGTGGGAAAAATAGTTTAAAGAGGGTTGATCTCTTAAGGAGATTTTTGCACATTGTTTATTCTCCCTGCCAAGTGACTCCACTTTGAGGCCATTTGCTTATTATACCTTCACTTCACCTTTTAGACCCCAAAGGTCTTTTTGTTGTTGTTTTATGAAGGTGCAGATTTTTTGCTTTTGTTAGTTTCCCTGTCCGTGACCTCTAACCTTCATATCACGCGACTTGCAAAAACGTAACACTAACATTGGGCTGGTTTGCAGTCAGGTTAAGGGGTTACTCACCTCACAGCATGAAGCAATAATTCTCTGCTCCTTCCAGGTGTGGAATCAGTTCAAGCCACATGTGGAGTTGAGGTATCTTAGTGAGTTCATAAGTGAGGGTAAAGTGACTGAGATCTATATTCTAGTCTTTAGTTGTAGTCATGAACTGTGGATGGTGATCAAAAGGGTAAGATCACGCTGAATGAGGTTCCTTTGGAAGGTATCTTGGCTTGGCCTTGGAGAAAAGTCATCCAAATGGAGCTCAAAGTAGAGCCACTGAAAGAAGTCAGTTGGAGTGTGATCAAGAGGCCTCTTTGGAAGTTTTCCAGGTGGAAGGGTACTCAGGTAAACCCATATTTTTGTCTAGGTTACCTGCTGACACCATGACCTGACTGTACTTAAGATGTAAAAGAAAGGATGGATAATTGATTTAACACCTCATAGCAAGGGTGTTATTGTTCAGCAGCTAGATGTTTCCAGGAACTGCCTGATCCCACATATCAACATGAGGAAACAGGCAAATTTCATCTCTGCCTGATGACACTGTGGCAAAAAGACCAGTTTCTATCAGTACTCTAAATGGTCTGCAACCTGGGAGGAGCCATCTACAGGACGAGCATTGGCTGATAACAATACTCAGCTGAGAAATTGGACAAACTCTAATTTTTATCAATTGGAATCATCCAATCAGTTGAACCCTTCTTTAAAATCTTGCTTCTTTTTGCTTCAGATGTTTTGTTAGAGCCGTGTGCAGTGGTACCACAGTAGGTGTAAAAAATCTTCCACACCGACCCGCTTCCTCTTCAAAACCAAAGCTACTCCTCGTCTCCCACTGCAGAGCTGACGGCGGGCTCGGATCAATAAACGGGAACACTCCTGACTTCCCCGCTCTTCTCTGGCAATCGTTTCAGTCCTGTCCGAACCACAAAGGTCAGATTACCTGAGGAGAGGACGGCAGAGAGAGCGGCAGCTTATGCATTAAAGAGCGAGGCGAGTTATGGGGTTTGGGGGCGAAGAAGGTGGAGGAGTGAATTTAATAAATAACAAATTCCCCTCAGCTCCACACAGCCATGCTTTGTGTTTAATTGCGCTGTATTGATTTTTCCCTCTCTCTTTCTTCTCCTCCTTTGGTCGGGCATTGCTCTCATTTTGGAGCAATCAGGTGGCCAAGGTGGACCTCAGAGTCGAATGTCATTTATTCTCACCTCCCCCTTCCCTTTCTTTCTTCTTCACTCTCTCACCCTTCCTTTTTCTTTCTACCCCTTTTCTCCCCTCGCCTTCCTCATGATGCCTTTTGTGTTTCACGTCTTCTGTGGCTTCTCGGCTGTCAAGGTTATCTTCAAATGACTTCAGCACCATTTGTGAGGGGTTTTGATAAAAATAAAGATTACATCCACAGCCGTAAATGGTCTTTATACTCACCAACATAATGTTACTCTTCATTCTTCTGACGATGGATGGAAGAGAGGAGAAATCTTAAGATCGAAAAGAAGCATTTACTTTGAGGCTCTATACAGAGGGAATCGAATGAAACTTTGCAAACAATAGAGGAACACATTAAGCTGGGTCAACGTGAACTTTTATCAGAAACATGAGTTACCAAACACACAAAGAGGACAGACTTTAATTACATCTTTCACTTCTAAGTCCTCTAAGTGTTTATTATCGTAATTTCGTTGTCCTTTTCCTCCTTCAGCGCCACCGCTCGTGTTAATCAAAGTGTCAGAAAGTTTGAGAAATACTTCAAAAAGGTGACAGAAAGCTCTGAAGGAGTACGAAACACAAAACAACGTGAAAATCCATCACGAGAAATAATCAAAGTGAGGCGATCTAACGCAGCGCGTCAGCAGCCCTCACCTTTAAATAAGAGTGAGGGGTAAATTATGTGTTTGGAGCTGACGGTGGTTCAAGTTAAATGCCATGAATAAAGCTACAGTAGCACAACCTCTGCTACGACGAATCAGGGAGAAAATCACGCATGTCAACAGTGTCTCCTCCGTGGACCGAGGTGTGTATTTTCATCTAAAAGGAAAGCAATTTGCAGAGATCCTCCCCTTTAAAAGCTGACTTGACATTTCCTGCCATTATGAGCACAATGTGCTCTATTATAAAATGAATGGCAATTAAGCGCATGTGAAAATGTCAGGTGAATTACAGCCTGCTGAGGTGAACCTGGTGACACGCAGTCACCGTCACCCACTTTGATCACACAACCTGCCACGACCACATCATCTGCTCATCTCCCGCCTCCCACAAACACCTGAAGAGAGGAAACTTCGAGGAGCAGAGGAGGAAACTTTAAAAGCTCTTAGTGAAGGATGGAAAACAAAGCAGAGTTCTTTTGTCCGTTGGTTTGGTGCCCCTGGTGGACAAAGCAGAATCTTACCTTTATACCCCTTTTTTTATGTATTTAAAAAAAGGGATGACATTACAGCTCCCAAAAAGTGAGGCAAAAATGTATTTCTGAAGCTTGTCTTCTCCATGTTAACAGACGAGACATGGGTCAAACGCAAACACATCAAATACATTTTTCTCAAGCACACTCTGCATCTTTAAATTTTGTCCGCGTCATATTGATTTAAATGCAAGAATGTAGTTCGTCTTCTTCCCTGCTGCTAATGTGTAAATATACACACATGGCACACCCACATAAAGGCTTGCTCCCCTGAGTGGTACGAACCATATGGGGCATGAAGGCTCTGTCCACTACAGCCTGCTGCTCAGCAAACATGGGCGTGTCTAGAATATTTTCATGGGGGGGGGGGGCAGTTAGAGGCACAGTAGAAGGGTGGAACACCAAAATTAAATGTATTTTTTTGTTTGTTTTTGTTTGTTTTTTCTCAAATGCCGTACATAGATTGTAATTAAAAATGTGCTAAGGTATGATCGATTTATTTTCCTCAAAAAATACACACTGTATATATTAATGGTCTCTAATAATCTGTCTTTTTTTATACGTGAAAAAATCTGGCCAGTACAATTCTGATTGGCTGGTAGCTTCAGAAACTTAGTAGTCACATTGGCTGGTGATTAAAAAAATTAATTTAGAGCCCTGATTTGTTTGTGGCAATCATTTGGTGTCGCCTCCTGCTGGTCTTTTCAGAGAATGCAGTCCATGTTGGTATAAAAAAATCTAAAGGATAAATATGTTTTGCCTATTGATGATTTTTATGTTTCTGCAAGTCATGTGACATGAATGACAGGGGTCACGGACAGGGAAACAATATCTGCACCTTTACACCCAAAATAAGGCCTCTGGGATCTAAGAGGTGGGGTGTAGGTGTGACTCTCCACAGCCACCCACTAATTCTTCTAAAAGAGTGGACAACAAAAAGAGTGAACCTGTGCAAAAAGCACCAAAAGAAGAGGAAACCAAGAAACAATGGCGCCATATATGATGTATGATATAATCTGGGAGTGAAATAAGTTATAGTTCACATAAAAAAGACTTTAAAAAATTAAATGAGGCACAGAAAAACTGCAAACTGTGAGAAAAAGATGAAAAGAAGGAAGTGGAAAAATTAAACAGATGAATCAGGTTTTGATTAAATTTCATCCTGTCACAGAGAAAAGGATGACTGTAAAAAGAACAGTCTCTCTCTCTCTCTCTCTCTCTCTCTCTCTCTCTCTCTCTCTCTCACATACACACAAACACACTGTATCAACTTTCCTTAAAAATAGGCGATGCCTTCATCCGTGCTTTCTTACCTCATCCTGAGTCACTAATCTTCATCGACAGATTTCCAATGCAATCTCCTCGAGGTCACGCCTCTTTAATTATCCAAACAGGTCAGAGGTCACAGACACTTATCATGTGGTGACGGGTCAAAGGTCGGCCCTCGGGGTCACGCAGGTCAAGGCAGTAGCAGAGCACAGGAGGAATCTGGCAGCAGATCTGCTGCTTACTAACCAGACGTGATTAGTGCCGGCCAACAGGGATTTGATCACTGACTGCAGCTAGCCCTGCAAGGCCTGATGGGTAATTCAAAGCAGGTGGTGGGTGTATCTGTGCAGAAAATGAAACTTTGATGGGTGAGGAGAATTACTGTGAAAGAAAAAGCTTCTTTTGATCTTCTTTGGTATGCTGCTATACAGAGCAGTGCGAGAAAAAAAGGCTCAGTGATTTAAAATATATCATAACTCGTCATTATTTATAATGAAATACAAAATTATATACGCTCGTTATACAGTTTGCTGTGAGGTGATGACATGGAGCAGATTTACTTCCTGTCATCAGCCTCTCATTTCTCGTGTCTCTCAGGTTTTCCAAGCTAAAGCCAAAAAGATCATTAAAAAAATTGTCCTTTCACCTCACTGAATTTTTTCCTCCCAAAGAAAAGTTCAGTTTAATGGGAATTATTTTAAATAAGCAGGTTGATGCTTTACTTTGACTGGAATTTAGAGTTTTAACCTCAATGCTTCAATATAAGTAGTTGCAGTTGGAGTGATGCAGTTTTAAAGCTGTGTTATGTGTTCAAGAAATTTTTAACTCAAAGTATTGTCATGACTTTACTCGAATGCTCGAGGGTTGGTAGGGTTGCAAAATTCTGTGAATTTTCAAAGTTGGAAACTTTCCATGGGAATTTTCAGAAAATAACTGGAGTTAACTTTTTAGGGGTAATTATATAAACTGCATTTATCTGGTCATATACATGTATAAATATTAAACATTTTGGTTTAATATTGGCAGACAAGCAGGCAAAAGTGTCTAATTTCCAGCAAAGTTTCCCTGAATAGGTTTAACTGTCACGAATATGGGCTAAATTACTTGGAAGCACATAAAAGCACCTTTTACTTTATACTCCTTAAACAATTTTTGTAAATTACACGAAACAACTTTTAGAATTGTAGAACTTTTCTCTGCTAAACGATAGAAGATTAGTCAAATAAGCAGTCCACTACCCACTATTTTAGAGGCAAATAAACAGATGGGTAGATGAAAGCTGGTTCTCATAAACCAAGAAAGCTAACTAGCTAGCAACATATGCTATGTATTTAAGTTAAGATAAGGAAATGACAAAGATATTTCTTTCCAGTTAGCTAAATTAGTGGAGCCAACACAATTCATTGCGAGTTTCACAAAGTTAAGTTAGCTAGCTATCATTACAGTTCATTTATGAACCAGTGTTAGCTCACTACAATGCAAATTACTTACATTTATCAGTTGGTGGTCTAATTAGAGCTAACGGAAAACTTGCTAGCTAGCTAGCCTCTAAAAATCATACACATTTTGATGAGCATTTGGAAGTATATCTTAAATGTGTCCATTATTTAAAGTTAAACCACACAATAAGATATATTTACCTCTGTACTTTCATCAAAACTTGATTTGACAGGACTTCTAGACCCCAAATCCAGGTATGTGGTCTCAAAGGAAAGGCTGTAGGCTTGTGAAGTATTTTCAGGGACAACACAACGGCAAACTACACATCACTTTTAAAATAATATTATTCCAACCTGCTGAGCTGCTGTGCGCACTTAAATCAATGTTAAAACTTGAAAATCGGACTCTGTGATCATGCTACTTTGAGCACCTACCTCCCTCAGTCATGTTCAGTGCAGACTGTCAAGAGACGGAAAATAACACGATATGTCCTCTAACAGTCGCTAGAGGGCTCCATACAGCAACTTAATACTACTCTCAATACAAAGATGGAGAATATCTCAATAAATGGAGGATTTTGGTGAAATTAACATGCACTACAAAAAATCACTTAATTGATTTTTTTGTCATTTCTTATACCTGTTACATTTGCAACCCTACTTGGTAGCCAGGTAAAGTGAGATAATGTATAGGGATCAGGTGGTCAAGCTCAGTCCTGCTCACTGTGTTAGGATTCTTTTCTGCATAACCACCTGTTCATTGTACATTATCCCTTATATGACATATTTTCAGTAGTTTTAGTACTTTAAAGAGGGGTGAGTCTGCTTTCCTATTTTGAAATATGGCTATAGAGTAACAATGCTGAATTTTCATACAAAACATGAGCAGATAAAATCTGTCTGTAACCTGCTTCTTGACACATTAGGGTTAGGCGTCTCAAACATTAACGTCTGCCCCTGACAGGCCTCCAGAGGGCCGGCCAATCAGAGGGAAGGGGCTTTGTGGAGCAGGGAATCTTAAAGAAATAGCAGCTAAAACGAAGCGTTTCAGACAGAGCCTGAAAGAAGAGGTTTTATGAAACGCCAGTGAGTAAATAAATAAGGATTTTTTTTAGCTGTAAATTTTGTGAGGTTACTACAGGAGCACGAGAGGAACATAATAAAGCAAGAAAAAAGCACAATACACCCTCTTTAACTGAAGTGAAAGTAAGACTCTTGGACTTTTCTGCTTCACAGCTTCAAAACCCTCAGAAAAAAAGGTATTTCTCTCAGTTTATGAACAAATCAGTTGTATTTTTTGTGTCTAATTTTCCGTCTCTGTAAAGCAACAAGGCCAAAACTCTCATTGAAGTAATGAGTAATTAAATTTGCAGAAATATTAATTGACTTTTTCACTCAGAGGCTTCAGACCTGCAGGGAACGTAAACAGTGAAAGCAAAACACGACTCCTAATGATGCTGTGTTCAATCGCTTAGCCTTACAGCATTGACTCTACCTCACACACACACACACACATACACATATACACACACACGCACACACACACACACACATGTACACACACACACTTTTAATTGACTTTGCAGTGATTTAATTACCTTCCGTAACAACCTGTCTCAGTTTGAATTTACACCACCCACCTTCCCATCCCATCTTAACCCCATTACATTTCCCTCTTCAAAACACACACACACACACACACACACACACACACACACACACACACACACACACACACACACACACACACACACACACACACACACACACACACACGCAGCAGGGGACTTACCTACTGGGGGGAAGAGATAGGACCATCCTGCAGAAAACACACACACACACACAGATGCCAACCAAACACACGGTGATCAAAGCCGACAGGAACGACAGGTAGAGGCACATCGCCCAATCAGAACAGAGCATCAGTGGGTGACCTTGCTGGGCTGCAGCTGATTGGTGGTGTCAGAGCCGTCAGTCATGTCACGAACCTTTTGACAGCAGACAGACAAAGGCGTGTGTGAGTGTGTGTGTGTGTAAAAGGTAATACAGAGCCGCTCATTGTTTGAAATGACATGAAGAAATAAAGTCATTTGCATAATTAAATCTCTTTTCTGTTGAATGCTCGGCCTTTTGAATTTTCATCATCACTTAGTTTTGATGTCTTATTTGTGCTTTTTTTTTGTCTTTATGGTGTCATTCATGCACAGCGTTCATCTGCTCAATCTAAAGAGAACACACACACGCACACACACACACACACACACGCATACCAGAGCAGAGAACAGTGTGTATCTTTCAGCCACTTGTTTAAGCAGTCAACAGGGCAAAACACCAAAATGTAAGCGGGCAATTATTAGCGTGTTTCTTTATTCTGGCCGCCATCTGAGAGATTATGGGAATAATCGGCTTAATGAGCCTCAAACTAAAGATGGGATCCAGATTCCCCCAGGGGGGCGAGGCTATTGTATGAAGGCCACAGCCCTCACATGACTGTGATGTCAAACAGCCCCGCTGCTAAAATAGCTTTTACTGAAAAACCAATCACAGCAGTTTGCTTTGTTTGATATACGTGTGTGTGTGTGTGTGTGTGTGTGTGTGTGTGTGTGTGTGTGTGTGTGTGTGTGTGTGTGTGTGTGTGTGTTTGCTGCTTGCAGGTAAAATCTTGTGTTTGCAGAGACTTTCATCACAGTGTTGCTAAATAAGCACTGACTGTAAACCCTCCGATTCTTGCGTCCGTTCGCTGTTTTCATTTTGTCTCTGTGCATCTCATCTGTCTGGCAGCGAATAATCGATGCAGAAAAATGAAACTGAAACATCTTCAAACAAACTTAGACTCTTAGAAGTGATTTTACAAAACTCTCTGTTACATCCCAAGGCGACCCTTTAGTGTGAACAAGTCTCCACAAACTGACCCTGAGAAGCTACAGTAAAACATTCAACCTAAGAAAATATAAAAGTAGACACACACACTTAAAGATTTTTAATACTTGACCTGTTCTAAAAAATAAAAAATAAAAAATGGGAGACCACACATATGAGGGAAAACAATGACACAATAACTGTTTTATCTATGTCCAATCAATGCTGTTGCCTACACTGTTGGTCCTGTTTCAATGCAGAAGCCCACACACGAAGCCTGATGTGCACCTTCTCCAAAATGTAGCTATGCACTGAAATAACAAAGAAAGCAAGCCCTATGATTGGTCGATAACATTAGAACAGGGGTCTCAAACTCAACTTACCTTACTCAACCTACCTGATCCAATCTTCTCAGTCTGTCAGAACATTCAGAACAGTTCTTCAGAACATTTGGCTTGAGGGAGGAAGCAACTGAGACCCTCAGTATGACTTTAGGATGCTCATCTTTAAGTTTGGACCTGAACTTTGATTTAGTAACTTGTTGACCCAAACATGTTACAAGTAATCAATTGCTAATTTGCATTGTCATGAGCCTGAGCTTTCCAAATTAATGTTTATTACCTGTACAATCCATCTTCTCTGATGTCTCCTCGCTATTCTTCTTTGAAATAATTGCAGTGTGAGCAACAACAATATTTATCAGCTCTGGTTCAATAATAACAATGTGTTCAGAATCACCAGCTTAACAGAACCAACAAACAAGAAAAGCACGGAACTGCAGCGTGGACACCTCTTTAGATCGCAGCCTGTTGCAGACCCTGTGTACTGAGGCAGCCTGCAACTACCCTCACAGTCAGGAGGTGGACACCTGACGCTGGTGAGGCTCTGGGGGACTGGGTTTAATGCACAGATTGACGTGTGCTGCTGGGAACAGATGAGAGCAGCATGGACATCAACAGACTTTCTTTCATGTTTTTTTTTTTTTTTACATGATTTTTATAATTTCATCTTCCAGACACCCGAATTTCCCTTTGGGGATTAATAAAGTATATTCTGTTCTCTTATCTTCCACCTCCTCTGCCTTTTGTTTAACGTTTTGTCTCTTTTCTTTCTCACCTGAATCAAAATATCGTCAGAGTAATCAGACTTCTGCTGACAGTGAGCACAACAGAGTTTACGATCAAAGCCGCATCCCGAGCAACAGTTTGAGTGTTGTTGTAGAAATCAGTGCTCACGGAAGAAGAAAAGAGAGGTGAAAATCTGCTGTGAAGACCTAAATTGAGTCTAACCTGTCCAGAACAAAAACCTCCGTGTGTCTCTGAAGGTTTGGAGGTTCGGATGGAAATGATGAAAATGAAAACGACAGTCGGCGTTTCTGCTTCCTGTGCTGCTGCCAGGCGTCCTGATCTCCACCTCTGTCGACGGACGGAGCTGTCAGGAGCTGCAGTGCTCTGCAGTACATTGACATTTTATCACTGCAACTAGGATTACAGTGGACCTTTTATTTCCTTTGATAGTGTGACAGCCCGGTGACATTTTCCCTTCACACAGAGACAGAGAGAGAGAGAGACCTGCTCCAGCACCAAAACCTCAGTCTCACGGGGAAAAACAGAGACTTTCAGAAACAGAGTGCAGGCGGGTATTTGTTAAAGGTGCCACTTGGACAATTTCTTCGCCTGAAAAGGAGTTTTTTTTTTAATCCCTCAGGAAGCTTTTTGAGGACTTGTGGCTGTCTAAAAATAAAGATTTCTACCTGAAGCATACTGATGAGTCAGGTAAAAGGACTCTGGTTTTAAGAGCACTTTTTTTCAGCCAAGGTGTGATTTTCAAATGCAGACTTTCATGTAAAAACTATAAGAATATAAGCAGCTTCCCTCCTTTAAAGCTGAAACTTGTTTTGAATCACACACAGCTTCTAAGATGTCACATTTCCAAAACTTTACACATTTCTGACCATTAAATAATTCCAGGTAACATTAATGCCTTGTTAAGCTCATTTTATACTTCTTCTATAGATAATTTTCAGCCATCAGTATGTTTTTTCATACAGATAAGGGAAAGCAGGACATATTTGGTGCAGACAGAGGTGTAAAGAGGGGGTGTGGAGGGTGTAAATCTATTTTCAGTCTGATGGCGAACACATGAACCCAGCTCAGAGTTGACTGGTCTTGTAAAAGAGGCAACAGGAGGTTTAATGGTGTGGCTCTGACAGCCGTGAGGTCATCATAAAGAGACTGAGAGGAAGGAGGAGGAGTGAATCTGACAGGACCACATGGAGATGGAAAGATTTACAGCTGTTTACTGATTTGAAAAACTAAACTTCTTCACGTCGGGTCTTCTGATCAAATTGTTGCAATCAGTGCGGAAAATTTCGGACACATTTTGTCTCTTGTTGTTTCTGACTGGCAGCCAAAGTTCTGTTTGTAGTATTTAAAGTCTTATAAAGTCTGTAAATCTTTTTAAACAGACAATAATGTAACACTTGCATGAAGATTGATGTTATTATATTCTTTCATGCCCATTCATCCATTTCTGAGTGGGTCTCAGTTTCATTGAAAACCCCCAATTCCAATGAAGTTGGGACGTTGTGTACACATGAATAAAAACAGAAAACAATGATTTAGAATGATTGATTTTTTTCAAATATTCACTCATTTTGAATTTGATGCCTGTAACATGTTCCAAAAAAGTTGGGACAGGGCCAAGAAAAGACTGGGAAAGTTGAGGAATGCTCCAAAAACACCTGTTTGGAACATTCCACAGGTAAACAGGTTCATTGGAAACAGGTGAGTGTCATGATTGGGTATAAAAGGAGCATCCCTGAAAGGCTCAGTCATTCACAAGCAAGGATGGGGCGAGGTTCACCATTTTTTGAACAACTGCGTGAGCAAATAGTCCAACAGTGTAAGAATGTTTCTCAATGTACGACTGCAAGGTATTTATGGATTTGATCATCTACAGTCCATAATATCATCAAAAGGTTCAGAGAATCTGGAAAAATCTCTACACGTAAGCAGCAAGGCTGAAAACCAACACTGAATGCCCGTGACCTTTGACCCCTCAGGCAGCACTGCATTAAAAACCAACGTCATTGTGTAAAGGATATTACCACGTGGGCTCAGGAAGACTTCAGAAAACCATTGTCAGTTAACACAGTTCATCACTACATCTACAAGTGCAAGTTCAAACTCTACCATGCAAAGACAAAGACATATATCAACAACACCCAGAAACACCGCCGGCTTCTCTGGACCGGAGCTCATCTGAGATGGACTGACGCAAAGTGGAAAAGTCTGCTGTGGTCTGACGAGTCCACATTTCAAATTGTTTTTGGAAATCATGGACCATCTGTGAAGGCTCCATTAATGCTGAAAGGTACATACAGGTTTTGGAGCAACATATGCTGCCATTCAAGCCACGTCTTTTTCAGGGACATCACTGCTTATTTCAGCAAGACAATGCCAAGACACAGTAAAAGAGTGTGGGTACTGGACTGGCCTACCTGCAGTCCAGACCTGTCTCCCATTGAAAATGTGTGGAGCATTATGTAGTGCAAAATACGACAACAGAGACCCCGGACTGTTGAGCAACTGAAGTTGTACATCAAGCAAGAATGGTAAAGAATTCCACCTCCAAAGCTTCAACAATTAGTGTCCTCAGTTCACAAACGCTTATTGAGTGTTGTTAAAAGGAAAGGTGATGGAACACAGTGGAAACATGATCCTGTCCCAGCTTTATAGGAACATGTTGCAGCCATCAAATTCAAAATGAGTGAATATTTGCAAAAAAACAATTTGCAACAAATTTTATCAGTTCAAACAATTAATCTTTTGTCTTTGTGGTGTATTCAATAGAATATAGGTTAAACAGGATTTGCAAATCATTTTATGCTGTTTAAATTTACGCAACGTCCCAACTTCATTGGAATTGGGGTTGTAGATAGTTACACAGAGATTGATTTGCTTGCAATCAAGTTGTCAAAAGCTGAACTATGAAGCTAGTGAATCAAGCATTGCTGTGGCCTCAAAGGGGGAGGCAAGAGGAGCTTTGAAGTGATAGTTTGTTGAATAGAGCTGGGTCGGATCAATCATTGCTGCCTCTGAATTACTTGATTCATAAATTTGTACAGAAAATATAAATGACCTAAATCATATTTACGACAGCTAAAATGACAAGAAGTACAATCTGCATTGTTTAAAACTAGCTGACAGTGATGAGATCCAAATAAGTCAATTAAACCAGCACGGATGGAGATCAGAAAACAATGGCATTATGTAGTAAGACATTCATGATCTCCACTAACTAATCACCTGTTTGGTCAGAGGTCAAAGGTCAGGGGACTCTGCAGGAGCCCAGTTCAATAGTGGTCTCTTTACGGCACACAGAAGCTCTCTGGTGATGTCATGTGACCTCCTGACCTGCTCACTGTTTTAAAGCTCTAATTAGCTATTGACCTTGTCTCCTCCCACGTCACCCCTTACACCCAGAGTGACCCCGCTGACCCCGGCGGTGAGGTCACATGCCTGTTGACATCGGCAATAATCACTCTTCTCTTTCGCTCTTTGAAAAGTCTCTGAGTAACGGATGAGTGGAGAACAAATGTGTTGGGTTTTCTGTAGTTGCTGTTGTTGTTATTTTGGACTCTTGCTTTTTGAATTGTTTCATATTTTTGGGCTTGGTCATAATTTTACTCTGAATAAAAGTTTGGGTTTGGAATTGTTTATTTGTTCAGCAGGATGTTTTGAGTCTCACTCGAATCAGAAGGTGCAGTAAAACTGTTTCCTCTGATTTGTTCATCTTGAATCAAATAAATCATAAAAACATTTTACAAACCAAAAGCCAGCACACAGTGTGGTCACTGCTGAGTGTTGAATACTTGTTTCCCAAAGTCAGAGCACAGGATGTAAGTTTGGGAGCCCCCCCCCCCCCGCAGGCCACAGATATGACTCAACAAAAGCTTGTCTGTTTTCCCCTCGACTCCGTCACACAGACTGACAGTTTGCATGTATGTAAGATGATAGTCTGGTTTTCAGAGAGAGGAGACGGACAGATGGGTCATCCATCCACACCCTGACATTACAGATAACCACAGAGAGGAAATGTTGGATCAGACCGACTCAGGCAGAGTATGAAGTGATTTATAAATGAAAATGTTACCATCTGTACATCATACAAGTCCAGTATCAAGCTGGACGTATCACTTTTATATATTTGTATGTTCATTATCCAGGATTTCAAATGAGATTACCAGATTGATTATTTTTCTCAGTATCTCGAACCAAAACCAATTAACAGCTCATGGACCGAAACTCCCTTAGATCAGAGGCCCCAAACCTTTTTTGCACCATGGACCGGTTTAACGTCAGACAATATTTTCATGAACCGATCCGCAAAGGTGTAGCAGGTAAATACGACAAATTAAAGGGATAAGACCGGAATAAAAACGGTGATATTTTCTCTATTTGATAATAAACATGAATCCATGCTTCTAGAGTGAGTCATAGGCCCGGTACCAAATGACCCATGGACCAGTACCGGTCCGCTGACCAGGGGTTGGGGACCACCGCCTTAGATGACAACACCACGCCGGCAAACTTTTCCATTGAGAAGCAAGATCTGCTCTTTCTCCTGAAGGAAAAAGGATTTCTTGGATTGATTTTGTAGTAATGGTGGACAACAAAGCGTCAGAGCAGAAGAAAGCTAAACAGTGAGAGTGATAGAGCACAGGCTAAAAGACGGGTTGAACTGTTTGTGATAATGTTCATTCACTGTAAAATTAAAAGTTGTGTGAACTCAAAATGGGTTGTTGAAGCCAACTAAAAATGTTGCTTTTAAATCAGCTAATAAGTCTTTGTTGAGATAAGTTATTATTCATATCTAATATAACTTAAAGTTTTGAGATACTAAGAATTCTGAAAAGTAAACACCTTATTATTTTTTTGTTCAGGAAATTTTGTTACACTCCCAGTCTCTTTCACCCACACATACACTGATGACACAGACTGTTATCGTAGGGGACTATCCATTTTAGCTAACACATTCACATGAGAGTGTTCTCATGTGATTGCTGGATTCAAACCCTGACCTTCCAATTGGGAGATGATGACTCTACCACTGAGCCAAAGCCACCCCTCCAATTAACAGTCCATTAACTAATCAACTCACCTTTATGGAGATTAATCCACACAGGACAGGAGATCAGGGGAGGCACATGTGGGAAGTTGACGTGTGTATATGAAGACCCCTGTAGATTTGAGTTGGAGACCCCGTTCTTTGCTGAAGAATACTCAAAGAATTTAGCTCTTTCCTCGAAATATAATTTTAAGTTCTGACAACCTAACTTGTGAAATGAGACCAACTTTACACAATTCCCAATTCACATAATATAGGTAGTTTTTTAAACCAATCATTTTCAGGCCAATAATTTTGAGTTTTCATTTTGAGAGTGTTAACCCACATGCAGGTTACATTTGCTCTATTTGGTGAGGTTGGAGTTGGTAGATGAGCTCTGGCAGGACATAACCAGGTTTCACTGACGTTACAGACACGTCTCAGAGCAGCAGGCTGGGAGAACCACAAAACAGTCTGCTCACCTTCGGGACACTAAACAACAAACTGAGTCCACTAAGTTTAATAAGTGTCATGTTTCAAACAATTACTTCATTGGTTTGCATTCCGGAAAAAGCTGTCTTGAACAAAGAAAAGTAGAATTAAAAAGTAGTTCTGCTCTCCAAAACAAATGCAAATAGATAGACCTCGCAGAGCTTTTAGAAAAAAGGGTGAAATGAAAAATCAGCACAGGTGTGACGTAAGAGGCAGGTGAAACTAATTAAAGCCATCAAACAGGAACAGGAAGAGGGAAGCACACAAGGTCAGGAAGTAAAGCTGAACTAGATGAAAGAGGAAGAAAAATCTGCAGACTGATAGAGGACGGACAAGTAAAAGACATAAAAGAAAAAAAACATGCAAATTAAACAGGAAGTGACGGTAGAAGTACGAAGCAAATACAATAACAGACCAAGCTAAAGCGAATTGCTCTCAACTGTTACAGTGGTTTCAGAGTTTGATTTCATGGTGGTGTCTTAAAGAAACATACTGTTCTATAAGGGAGGTTTGCTTCCTCCCACCTTCGATGTCCCCTCTGACCTGGAGAAGCGGCAAAATTTGAGAACTATAGACTGTGTGTGTGTGCCCATGTGTGTGTGTGTGTGTGTGTGTATAAGGGGAGGTGAGATGGGTGCTGAGTTACACTGTCAGGGTCACCTCTGCAGCCCCTTGTGAACACCCCTCACAATACGCCACCTTGAGGTAACAAAGAGGCCATTGTTCGAGCAGACAATACTGTCTGAAGGGCAGGGTTAAAGGGGAGGAGAGAGGAGGAGGGGGGAGGAGGCAGACCAGGCAAGGAGGACACTGGGGGTCTCAGCACCTGGTAACAGTGTATGGGTGGGAGGTGGAAATGTGTGGGGGGGCTGCACGGTCACAGTCCATTGGTCAGCAATGGCGGTGTTTAGGCGTGAAGGGAGAACATGCAGCACTGATGTCAGACAGGACCGCTGACCTGAGGCAGGCGTTCCCAAGCTGGGGTCCAGGAGCCAGCAGGGGGCCTTGGGAGGGACTCTGGAGGGCGTAGTCGAAACCACGGTAGGTAGGAAGGAAACGAGGAAGACAAAAACAGAGAGAGCATCTGTGTGTCGACTCAGGACTGGGACCAGGATCTGAATATTGGTTGGAATATAACGCAGACAGACAACGTTACAGGTCTGTGGTCTGCATCTGAAATCCCCAAACCTTTTTTTCTTTTTTTTTTTAATCGTGCATTAAAGGCGTCAAATCAGATTTTTCCGCTTTGCTGTGCAATAAAAATGCAAAGAAGATGCTCCACGGGAAGATGGACACACTGAGTCAAAGTCAAACACAATGTTTCACCCTTAAGAGACAATCAGATACCTCAAGTAAACTTCCTTTACATGTGTCAACTTTAACGGACAAATCAGACAAGCTCTGTCTCACCGGCTCTGCTATGTTCCATCCCTGCTGAGTCAGAGTCCTCTGGATCAGATACGCAAGCCTCAATTTGCTCTTAGCAGATCAAGTATCCAGAATGAGAGGATTATTATTGAACTAACATTGGTAGAAGAAGATGGCTGCAGGTAGATATACAGTTCCACCATAGTTTGATGAGGAGAAGTCGTACAAAAGCTACAAACTTGAGGCTGAAATTTGAAGCTCATGACCAACTTGGACCAAAAGAAGCAGACAATGGGAGTCGCCAATGCCTGTTGAATACAGATGACAGAATGACTAAACTTCTGAAAAAACTGAACTCATTTTAAAGTAGGAGAATGTACGAGGAGTTTGATGGATAACAAGGGTAACAGTAGATAAAAGTGTTCTGATGGTGGATTCCATCGCTGAATTTGTCAATACAACAGAATCAGCAAGTTCGGGACTTGCAGTGGGACTCTTAAGCTCCATTTCCACCAAGCTGTTCTCTATGGATCAGTACAGTTTGGTATGGGTCAGATCGGTAAAGTCTGATTCTGTCTGTTTCCACAGATAACCGTGCCCTTCTTGGTAGGCAGCATGTAAGCCGGATGCGACATTGTACTATACTAGTAAATCCAACGAAGAAGACAAATGCAACATAGTAAACAAAGAGCAACGATGGAAGACATCCAGCATTTCGTCTTCTTTGTGATTGGCGTGTGGCTCTTTGTTAGGAAGCTCAATCAAACTTTGTTTCAGGGAAGAGTTATGTCCTGCCTCACGGGATGTGACAATTCTTTCGACCAAAAGCAGACTGCAGTGTTTCTAGCTCCACCTTCTGGGGTTGGATTGGTATGTCTGGCACCCCAACAGGGTACCAAAAAGTAGGACAGTATGGATCAGTAATTTGAAGACCTGTCCCGGTTTAAGTAAACAGAAACGCCACAATATGTGAGTCTTACCCGAGACAAACTGACCTGAACTGTTTGATGAAAACAGGGCTCATCAATCAGCTCTGAAGAGAATCTTTGCCAATCGTGCGCCGGTGAACGATGCATTGGGGAGATGCTAACTGCATGCTACACAAGCTTTGCTGGTAAGACAGCAAACCAAGCCAACAAGGGACCACGCAGGGCATAAATCCAGGGAGGTGTACTAGATTTGTATTTAACTCAACTATAAGAGGGAATCGATGTGATGAGGTTTGAGGTTTTACAGCCTGACACGAACAAAGAGAGGCTCTTCATTGAGGCGAGAAGCGTGGGAACTCATCAGTCTCAAGACTCAAGCCACCTGGCGGTCCTTCTAGGTCTCAGACGGAAAACGCAGCCAGTGTGAGTTGACGGATGAGAGCGCAAGTGGTCTACTGGGACTCAGGTTGGACTCGGATTCTCCTCTGGTGTCCTGGACTTGACCCAGCCTGAACACTGAGGACTTGAGGCTTAGTGACTTGATTTCAACACTGATTGGAGAGTACACAGTTTGGAGCTTTCGCAGTTTTTGTCTCTTTTCCATTTTCATACTTTACTTTGACACGTTGACTGAATTTATAAAGTTTAACTCCATGAAAAGCAAAGATTTAGATCTCTTCACTCCAACACACCACACACACACACACATTAGTGTGTTTTTCCTTCTCTCCATTCGGACCATTTAATCTGCACAATTAAGCTTATATGAGCAGTTCAAACACTCTTTCCATATGGCCTTCAGCTGACTGCATAATGCATACAACAAAAGCCTCAACATGCAAACATGCTATGTATGTGACACACACACATGCATGCATACAAACTCACAAACTCCTCACTACACTCAGGGCCGCAAAACAAATATATCCCATTACTGCTCGGAAATAATGGGCCCATTTTTCTCCCACACAGAGGTCTTTATGAATAGTGTATAAACCCGGCCACGCGTTGGATCCTTGGGGGAGGGGGCAGGATGAGGAGGGGTGACACTGCCATGGGAGAAGAGAAGAGCTCAAACATATTTCTGCCTTTTATCCGCCCTGATAAAGAACTCCGGCTCTCTCACACACACACACAACAAACACACACATGCCCTCGTACACAGTTTATCTGCAAGACATCAGAGTGCTTAAAAGCTTCGTCTAAACATAGACCCAAGGCCAACAGTGAGTCCTGTGGTCCTGAATGGTGCTCCGCCATGGCTGCACTCTGATGCCCGTGTAGCAGCAGAATTAGCCACAAAAGCTGCTTCTGTGTGCAGGAAAGAGGGGCGGTCAGTTTGTGCAAGCATGCATTTCACTTTCAGATATCAGTAACAGCTGTATATATATATGTGTGTATATTTACCCTGCGTGCAGCCTTTTGGTTTCATTAAAATGAAAATGCACAAATTCCATCATGTTTTATTAGCAGTGACACAGAGAGACAGAGCACACGGTGGTATGTGTGGGGATTACTGCAGGTGTCAGTGTCTCTCGCCCTCTCTCTCTCCCCGTCTTGTCCGTAGTGTTGTAAAAAAAAGCCCTTTGTTGTGCTCCGCAGTATAAATCATTTACAGGCTTTGCATAAATTTGTGTAATCTCCTTCATGGGGGCTGGGCGGGCGATCTGATGCACTCACTGAGAAGCAGAGTGGAGGAGTTAGTGATGTGTGTGTGTGTGTGTATGTGTGTGTGTGAGTTAGCATGTTGTGTGGAAGCAGAAACCTGAACACAGTTAGTTACAGTATCACATGCAACATGTTTTGCACGCAACATGTGTGAGCGAGCAGTCACACCATTCCTGCACGTCTAAACAGAGGATACGAACCATGTGGGGGTTTTGTTCACTTCAAGATCGTGCTCTGTATGAAACAAACCTTATTTTTAAGTGTTTGGGAAATGTCAGTAACTTATATTGTTAGAAAACGGGGACTTCTTGCCTCAGGGTGGCACACTGGTTGGATTTTAGCAAGACTTAGAGTCAGGTTTGACACCGCCAAGATCAGAGGTGTGGGACCAGAATCAGGACTTGTGTGAAATTGATGTCTGAAGTCAATACATTGTTTTTAAATATCAGCATGTGTGATGCTTATGATTCAAGGTTTGACTACCCCTGACTGAATAACCAATGAGAGGAGCCGACTGAGAACTGAGCTGTATGCATGTCCAGCCATTAGCAATGAAAACGCATCAATTTTAATGGTGGTAAACTCCACCATGACAGGCTCTAACAGCAGGATTATCTCACCTGTTTTGCTGTTTAAAGGATGGCAGACATGGTACTTCTGTGTAATCGTCAAAGACAAAATATGCAAAAACAACAGATATTCAGGGATCAAACAAATCCTTTGGAAAAGTGTGATGATGTGGGCCCAAACAGCAAATTTAGATTCAGGAGACATGACATTTTTCAGTTAACAGATGAGATAAGTGAGGCAATCGAAGTCTCAAAGCGGCGAGCCTCGCTGCAGTCACTTTTGCAAGTTGCCTTACAAGATACGCAAACCTCCTTTTTTGCTAGATGCAAGAGCTGTGACGCATCGATTTACAAAAAGCAGATTGAGCGGGAAAGCAACAAGACAAACTGTTTGAATGAGCGGGGCCAGACCTGAGCCCGTATTCACAGAGCTTCTCAGAGTCCTCTCAGAGAGCTTCTAACTTAGCCTAAAAATTCCTAGCAAGGAATCGTAGCTTAAGAGTGATTCAGGAAGTTTCTGAGAACAATTCTGAGCGAAGAGGGGACAGAAACAATGGTTGACCCCATTGCTGGGTATACCGTAGTCTTCAAAAAGCTCTGATTAGTTGATACAAAAAAGAAAAAGGAGGAAAAATAAAAAAGTGCTCTGCGCTCCTAGTATAGATGGACAGCAAAATCAACCATGGTAAGAATCAGTGGCAATGCAGCTACTGGTTGTTGGCGAAGTAGGGTGCCAAACTACGATGGAGCAGAGATGGATTATGTTCAGCATCAGATGGTCTTCAAAATTTGATTAAACAAAAAAAGGGGACTAAATATATGAGGTTCATATCAAACTGCACCGTTGCGCCCTATGTTTTCCCCTTGAGGTTAAGTTAGCAGTGGAACAGCTTTTCCCCCCTTCATAACACCAGATGCAGATATTCCTCCTTGAAATGAGGATATTCAAGAGCCCAGAGTCTCCGAGTTAATCCCAAACCAACGGTAAGAAGGCATGCATAAAAAATTAACAACTCATAAAGACAGTTTTGATGAGTTAGTGAATAATAGATTCTCCTTCTGAAATTTTGAGCCTAAATCATGCGCTGTAAATTGCAGTCGATGAAAGTTGGCGCTGCACTCCTGATCTCCTGATAAACATAATTAATGACATGAAACAACCTTTTCTTTTCTCCTGAAAACGGGTTGATTATCTTGTTTTGATGAGATAGCAAAATAATTAAGTTGTGATCTCAAGATAACGGCGTTAAAGGCATTTCAATAACACTGTTCACAGATCAGCTCTGGATTGTTTTTAAGGATGTGATGTTTTATGTTGTTAAGAATATTTCTCTCTAATAGAAAGAATAAATCTCCGGTTACATCCCGTCGCTGTCTGGAAAGACTCTCCCACGCACATCTCCTCCCATTATTCCATCCAAGTGAGTTTTATTTGAATGGAGAGCTCATCCCAGTAAAACCACCGCGGCTGCTGTCACCGTGTCCTTCCTGTTCTTTCATTATTCACTGAACACCGACAAGCTGCCAGATTTTTGTCTCTGGGTGACTTCATTGCTCATCTCTCTGTCCTTCAGTTTAACAAAAGATCAGTCCCGAACCAAAGAGACACCAAACAAATGTTACTCCACACAGTGATTGGCTGGAATTAAACTGTTTACTGGGTGAATTCAGCCTCAGATAAACAAACCCCGATCAAATTATGAGGCTGTATCTGCAGCTGAAGTCTTCATCATTAATATCACAAAGGTGTCAATTATATCAGCTTCTCCAGACGTGATTTGTCTCTCCACAGATATTCCTTGCATCATATTTTCTCATATATCTCTCACACCATCAATTTCCATTTCTGCTGTGACACGCACACACAGATTCATACACTTCCTTGGTGCAGCGGCGAGGCTGCTGTGAAGACAGTAAATCATTGAGAGGCGGAGCGCAGCGCTGAAAGCTTGGTGACAGAAGATAAAACATGCAGCGGCAGGCGGACTCTCTGCACACCTCCTCCAGGAAGCAGCATCCACTCCACAGGGAGAGACGCAGAGAGAGAGAGAGAGAGCAGACAGTTTCATTCACACATTCATCACCGCAGACAGATGTCTGAAAACACAGGAATGTGGGGAAGACATGCAGGTTTATGTGAGGTGTGTAAGAAAGACAATGTCAGGAAGATTTTACGACAGCCAATATTCAGGATTTGACCAGGACCCAGAGTCCAGCTGGCTCCAAGCTGTGTTCAGCCAAGATAAGGTCCTGATCTATAGCTGTGGTCTGCTGGTCGTTGGCCGTCTCCAGGAGGTCGACCCAGCGAACATGCTGAAATTTCTAGACAGTAGTTACTTTTCAACCAAAAGCACCAGAACCTTTTTGTTCTAGGAGCTCCTCTGTAAGGATGTAAATGGTTCCTGTGGTCTATTGCTGTCTGGATTTCCACAGAAGCCAAAACTCCCATGAAGATTATCCAACAACCCCCCCAACCCCCATCCCCTTTTTTTTTTTTGTCAATGGGGTTCCATTAGGGTTGTTGCTGGCCCGATGGTCGTCAGGCTTCAAGAGGGCCTTTGCCGCACCTGCGGTTGGCGAGCTCGGGCCCTAATTACCATAATGACCCAAATATAGGACGACCTAGATTATAAAACGCCCCTCCCTCTTTTCAAGCTCAATCTTCAGGAAAAGACTCTGATAACCAAAACTTACTTTGTTTAAAGAAACTTTTTTTTTGATTGGAATTTTGAGAGAACCACTGTAATAACAGAGACTGCTTTCATTTTTGGCTGTAAATACAGTCAATAAGATCTGTATTTCAGATGTAATCCTGATGAGAGCACTGCTGATGATGCCTTTTGTTACATTTCTCAATAACAAACTCACACACCCTCCCGTCAGTATCTTGGAAACGGATGCTTTGAGGACCAAGATCGGTTTTTCTTTAACAGTTAGTATTTTTCAGATGGTCTTTATGGACGTGCCATCTTTGGACATTACACTCTGTAGCTCCATATTTTTTGGCTGCTTGACGGTTTATTAATGTCGCTGCTTTATTGAGCATCATTATCTTAAAATTAACATCATAACTTCGCCTCGCTTGTCTGTTAACTTGCCCAACTTTTGATCTTCTTTGCTCTGGACGAGCACCTGTTGCTGCATCTCTGCTGTAATGGACAGATCACCACAGCCACAGTGAGGTCACTGGCTTTCTGTTGCGGTTGCGTAGCGAGTCTAGACAACTATCAGCATGTGTCGATGGTTAGACCCCTGATTATAAGACAACCCTACTTTTCCACATTATTTTCAATGAAAAAAACTTGTCTTATACTTTATTTCATTATATTCTATTTCGTTTTTTTTTAATCTTGTGATTTTTATGTTGCTGTAAAGCACTTTGAATTGCCTCATTGCCTTGTGTATGAACTGTGCTCGACAAATAAACTTGCTTTGCCTTGCCTTGTCTTAAACTCGGGTCAATACGGTATTCTACTGGACCTGGAAAAGTCCTGTCCTCTAAGCAGGGACTTCATTTAAACTCTGGTTCCTGCAATCGAAAAGGTCTCCAGTTCTGGGGAAAGTTCCTGCTATTGAAAAGCACCTACCGTTTGAACAGGTTGCATGTGTGAGAGCTGATGAACAGGCTCCCCATCGCATCAACCTGTCATGATTCTCTATGGCATAACTTTACATTCCCTCACACAAAAACTGTTTTGGTCCCAAAATAACATCCTATCTTTGATTTTCTGTTCTAAACTTTGTCTTTTCAGCTCATCTGCATGCCACAGTTTATATCTCTGCAAGAAAATGACAGCTGATATAATTTCTGACAATTTAGGTTCATCTTCTGTTTCTCTGATAACGAAGCTCACTGTTTTCCATCAAAGGTGGCTTCCTCCATCAATTTGTGTTTGACTCATTTGCATAAGTTTGCTCATGCTGCACCGTGCCCGACTGTCCCGACCACCTTCCGACAGAGAGATGAGGCACGTAGACACAGAAGGGAAGATTGGAAGACATTGAAATAAGTCACACAGCAACAATCAAGCAGCAGTTGTGAGGTAAAATGAGAGCCGCAGCGTGAGATCACATCGCCCGTGTTTTTCAATCAGACTCGCTTCCTATCTCACCTGTTCTAGCATAATCGTAACACACACACACACACACACAAACGAACACACTGAATGTCATGCTACACACCAAAGTCTACCTCTGTTTTCCTTTCACCCACACACACACATACACACACATACACACACGTTCAAATCACTTGCAGGGATCATTTTGCACGTCCTCTGTGGGAAACCCCATCAACTTTCACAGCAGGGATCAGAGCAATGAAACACATCCCAGGCTGGTGAAGCTGCCCGGCTCTGTCTCTCACACACACAAATCCACACACTGCAGATACATTTACTCAGAGAGATAGAGATAGGTTATCAGAACCCAACACGGTGGCCACACTCATGCACGCCACACAGGGATGTAGCATGCTGTGGCCGGCTAAAGCTCTCGTTTTCTGAGATCTGGAACAAGGAGAGTAAAACGGCTCCCTCTGGTAACACTCATCTAGACCACCTCTGATAGGAGCTCCTGGATGAACACTTCATATTAATATAGTGTGAAATAAATGCATCCACAACATGCTTGTACTTCCCCCATCTATCTTCCAAGCAGCCGTATCGATGTCTGATAATGGTTTTTATTTCCTGCATCCTGTAGAAACCACAAATGAATGAAACATGTTCAGTGGAACCACTTTTCTGAGCTCTTGGAAAGGCTCGATCAGAGAAAGAGGAAGCACATTTCCCCTTAATGTGGCAGACTGTGGTAGTTTCTAGTCGAGAAATCAGCGTGAAGCGTTTCCTCTCAGTCCAAACACTGAATGCGGCATCAGGAATCTGTATTTCTCCCAGTTTAGCACAGCGACAAACCTTGGTATAAGAAATGTACATAAGACTATAAGCTTTAGACCATTCCCTTCCTTTTTACTTTTATTTCACTTCATTTAAAGGACAAGGTCTCAGAATGATCGCTATTGCTTTAAATGTTTGCTTTTAATGCTGAAAAATCATGTTATGTTGTGCACATAGTTTGATCACAAGCCAATGTGGCTGGTAAGTCTCTAAAGTTACCAGCCAATCAGAATTTTCACTTACCCAGTGTTTTCCTGTTCAAAAAAGACAGGTTATGTGAGACTGTTGACATATACAATGTGTATTATTTGTGGAAAATAAACTGATCATACCTTAGCACACTATGGCATGGCTCTGCCTTTTACCATTGTACGGTTTAGAAGCCAAAAAACCTCCGTCAGGGCACCACCATTGTGAAGCCAGAGTCTCCGCAGTGGAGACTATGAGGACCTCTGAGAGAATCTGAGTGGAGCCAGGTGAAAAAAATAATTAATTTTTTTTCTTTCAAAAGTCAAATCTCTTCTTGGATGTATTTCACTATTCCTGAAAAAAATACACAAGAACAACAGCTGTCAATCATTATTAAACAAGACATAAATCTCTGATTTTAATGTCTAATAACTAAAAAAAAAAGAACTTTCAGAAAAAAGAGGACTTTAACACAAAGCAGCCTAATAATATAAATAAGTATCACCACAGCATATGGTTGTGAGAAACATTTCTACGAGGTGTAATAATTTTTTAAAGTTTGACCACAGCCCATCTGGAATGAACAGAGAGGCCAATTTTTGACCTATACTGCAGCCAGCCACCAGGGGGAGCAGTTTTTGTGGCGACCTCAGTTTGAGCTGAGTGAGATGTTCATTTTTTTCACAGTCTATGGGACGGAGCTTTCACGCCCAGTATGGTTCATACCACTGTGGGGGGCCAGCCTAGTCTCTCAAGATGTTCCCATTCAGAGGAAAGCCCGGAGAAATCGCTCAAAGAAATCGTAGAAGTAGCCAACGATCCTTTGACATTTTCACAATATCAAAATCAAACATGGCCCTCTTTGAAAAGAGCTTGGTCACCCCTGCTGTTGACACTCTTTGTGGGTGTCCTTTTTAAACAATCCAAATCATCTGAGTCTGCAAGAACCGACTCTTGTTACTTCCACACAGCTCTTTGTATTATCCTTTGTCAAATATGAGCCGCTTTGAGAAACAAATCTTTTGAAATGAAAACGAAAGCTTTCAGAAACTGTCTTCCCAAGTAACCTCCTCAGAAAACTCAAAGAGAAGTGTCAATATTAAAGACAAAATGAGACAAACTTCCCATTTTTCTTTTTTTCCTCTGAATCCAACCCAGACCACGGTCTTTTCCTCGAATTACGCTGGTGAGCGCTGAAACCATCGAAAGTTTAACAAAGACCGCTGCTTAAGAGAAGATTTTATTTTGCAAGATGGGATTTTTCCTTGGAAACAATAACAATCCTTGTCAGGGAACATTTTATTAATATGTTTGTTCAGGGTCAACATTTTTCTGACTTCCCACATATTTTAATTATCAACTCTTTCTCATTATTTTAATAGAAAACCTAATCCATGCTGCATGAAGTTTTATTCAAAGTGTGTTTGCTGGTGCAAATTGGTTCCGTAAAAAAAAATAAAAAAAAAACATTTTTAGGAGATGGAAAGCTTTGTCACTCACTGACACATGATGTGCTGGATTAAATCAGTCTTTATTTTCTATCCAGAGCACTAAATTTATTATGCTGCAATTTATTTCACTGTCACCTCTTTGTCTGCCACTAATGCACCAAACACAACCCTTTAAATACGGATTTCTGCTCCAAATCCGACGATGTGAAGCTTTGCTTTTGTCAGACGCAGCTTTGTGAAGCCACATCTGTTAATGGTGGTTCATAAGCATCTGAAATGCTGTTTTCATTTCTCATAATGAATCAAACTATTGTGTGCTCTTATATGCATGTACGTGTGTGACAATGGGACTAATTTCAGACATGGCACAGCTCTAATAATACAAATATGACTCTTTAGTGATCTCAGGGCTGCGTCCACTTAACGTCTGCAGAGGAAATACTTACACATCTTCTCATGGAGGGAGGCTGATTTTGTTTTGGACTGAAGTGGAACACATAAAGAAAAATCTGATGTTTGTAATTGGTACAAAAATACTCTTCTGTATTGTGTATAGTGTGCCAGTTTCATCTCGTCTGTTAATTCTGCGCCTTGTCTCTCTTTTCCGCTCTTGTTTGGTTCCTTGGATGTGCTTCTTCCGATGTCCCTGCCCTCTTTCTGTCGCTCTGTTTTCAGCGTGAGCCTCAGCGTTTGGAAGTTGATCCCTCTCTGCTCGACCGGCTGACCTGCTGACATGCTTTTATCCCCTTGTTATTCTCTCCCTCCTCTTCCTCTTCCTCTCTCTCACCACACACACACACAAACACACACACACACACACTAAATCTTGGCTTTTAAACACTTTGTTTACTTCACACACCTGTATATGTAAATTCAGGTTTCTTTTAAAAGCACTGTTCACACATTGATCATTATGCTATTTAACACAAAAAGCTTCTTGGAGTATCTAACTTGCTTATTAGATATTTTGCCACTAACATGGGGTCTCAGTTTTATCTGTAAATAAAAACTGGACTTAGTCCCAAGTTTCTATGACCCTTCTTTCCCGAAATCCGCTCAAAATCCTCATGAGGGTCAGGGATGTTTTGGCTCATATCTCAAGAAAAAGCTTTTCGAGTCTTGGTAGTGGAATCCGCATGGACTACTTTGTAGGTACTGAGCACACTGGTCTTGGTACCATGTCTCTGTGACCCTCTATTGACTGATTTCTAGATGACCCACATGGAATAAACGCTCCTTAAACAAGATCTCACGTTAAAGGCTCTGAGGACTATTTATTGTGGTGACACCTTTGGCTGTAATCTGTAGTGTTTTTCCTGGATAAAGACTCCGTTTCCCATCAGCACTATCACCGACTCTTGTAAAGACGTGACTCTTGAAGAGCAGAACTTTTTAACTCTACTTTTGTTTTCCTTCGAGACAACTTTTCCCAGGATGCAAAGCAACAATTTAATGTATTTATTCGTAGATACATAGTGCTATTGTTTCAAACAAAAAAACTTTGGCTCAAAGTGAGGCCACAACAGAACTGCTCCCCCTGGTGGCTGGCTGCAGTATAGGTCAATAACTCCACCTCTCTATTCATTCCAGATGGGCTGTGGTCAAACTTTAAAGAATTAATACACGTCATAGAAATGTTTCTCACATCTGTATGCTGTGATGATATTTAAATATTACTGGGCTGCATTGTGTTCAAGTCTTCCTTTTATGAAAGGGTTTTTTTATTAGTTGTTAGAGGTTAAAAATGGAGTTTCAGGTTATGTTTCATGATGATTGACAGCTGCTGTTCTTGTGTAGGTTTTTTTTTTTTTTTTTGAATATTAGACTTAGATTTTCTAGTGTGGCTTCATAACTGTACAATGACAAAAGGCGGATCCACGCTGTCCATTCATATAAACAGTCTATGGTTTTTAGGGCAAACTCAAGGCAGGGTTTTAAAAAAAAAAAAGTCAACGCAGCAAAAGAAAAAAAACGGCATCAGTGCATTAACTCTGAGCATAGGTGTTCAGGTTGTCACCCGAACAAGCAGGATCTACTTCAGCAGAGCAGCTGAGGGCCGAGTGCAATCTCATGTTGTCCTCTCCTGAACTCCAGATAATCAATTAACGTGATTTAATACACAGTCACTCCACATGGAGGCCGGCGAGGCTCAGTGTACTCCTAATTTATACTGTATCGACCCTCCACACACACATGCAGAGAAAGAGAGCGAGGGAGAGGGAGAGAGAGATGGAGGGAGGGCAGATTGTGCTGTGGGTAAATGTGGATCTCAGGGGAAAATAAAGTGATTGTTTTATTTTTTACAGTTCAACATTACTGAAGTTTAAAGAGCTGGAAAGAAAGAGGCGGAGAGGAAGCGAGGCAGAGAGGGGCTGACTCAGAGCGTCCTCTCCTGTGAGCCTTCATCTAGCCTTTGGCATAGAAAGTGAGCCTGCATATTACTCAGTCTATCACAACACAGCAGGAGAATGGGAGGAGAATTAATACACTTGGCTTTCATGCCAGTGTGCTCTCTCCCTCCCTCTCTCTCTCTCTTCCCTCTCTCTCTCTCTCTCTCTCATTGCCTTTCTTCTCTCCTGCCCTCTTTCTCTTCAAGCTCCGCTGGACAAAAGCACTCTGTGTGCTAATAAAATTAACTTGTATATTGCTTTTTTTTCAAGCTGAGAACAACCAGATTGAGCAAAAAAAAAAAAAAAAATTGGAAAAATCTTGAGATTGTTTTCTGTTTTTATTTATTTATTTATTTTTTTCGCTGTAGCAGCCGGGTTTTCAGGGAGCTGTGGAGGCTTCCGGGGACACACATTTTCTCTCTGTGTGCATTTCCATGACATAAACAGTATCTAGCCCACCATACCCTCAGCGGCCATGTATCTGAGGCCCATAAATCTGAATGACATTAACATTTAAAAAACCCTAACTCCTGCCTGTCTGTGGATGGACCTCTCAGCTCAGACAGACAGGCCTCCGTTTATTTGTCCAGGATAGACAGGCATGGCTGCAGACAGGCATAAATCTGAGCAGGTTAGAGCCGCTGAACCGCCTCGGCCGGCAGGTTAAGTGAATATCACCCTCTGCCTCCTGAAACTCTTATTTCCCACCTCCATTAAATATGTGTTTCATTTCTGCCTTATTTGGATGGAAAGTCATTTTACCCTCTTTTATAGAAGGTCATAAAATATATAGTGTTTTTTAACCCTCTGCATAACATTTACATTTTCTATTGTATAAATGTGACTGCAGTGACACAGAGCTGAATAAAACATTCATGGCAAAAGCCATTTCTTCTGTGACATTTGGTCTCCTATCTATCATCAGTTTTCTATATGCAGCCCGGAGAACAAACGCCGGTCAAATGTTTAAATGTGGCCTCTCCACATAAAATTCAAACCTCTGCTTTCACATTAACACCCGCTGGCTAGTAGATGGAAATGCTTTTTTTTGTGCAGATAAGAGAAAAGTCAAATGGAAATGACTCGCGGGGCTGTTGTGGCGGCGGGGAGCGGGGTTGATGGGACCGGGGAAATTGAAGCATGTCAGTAAAATTAGAAAACGGCAGCTCTGCCTCTGCTGGCAGACATGTAAATGTGGCGGAGCCCCTCAGATGAGTCCATTATGGACCGTCCCACGCAGCCTTTTCTCATCAGAAATCCCATCAGTGTATTAAAGGTACGGCCTTGGCACTGACAAATTAATTCTTTCTTTGGCTTTTTTTCCCTCCACTGATTCGAATCACAGCTGAACTCAGTGATGGGCAGCGGTTCAAGATTATTATTCATCTTTTCACCACAGAGAATCATCAAACAGGAATAAATTGTTTATTGTAATAGAATTGTGCTTTTAAAATCAACAACATTAAGAAATATTATGTGGATAAGAAATTAGAATAGAATAGAATAGAATAGAATAGAATAGAATAAAATAGAATAGAATAGAATAGAATATTAATCACCAAAGGGAAATTCAGGTGTCTGGAAGATGAAATTATAAAAATCACATAAAACAAGAAACTCAGCTCATCTCCCATTGGCTAAAGAGTTATGGAGCCCAGTGGCTGTAGGGATGAATGATTTTCTGTATCTCTCAGTCCTGCCGTGCAGAGAGATGAGCCGCGTCCACTGCCGCTGTTTTTCTGCTCCACAAAGATGTTGTGAAGTGGATGACCTGTAAAATTAATAATGGCCTCTTGCTTCTTCTGTGTGCATCTCTCCACCACAGCACCCAGTGAGTCCAACCTGGTTCCAATCACAGTGCCAGCTCTTATTTCACCAGTTTGTCCAGTAATAATAATAATAATATATACAAATATATCAGCTGTAAAATAATCATTATTTATGTGAAAATGTCTATACTCAGCTCATTTCAGCCTGGATGATGTGGCACAGGACTGACCAGGAACAGATGATTTCAAAGCTTCTTTAAAGCACTCTCCAGATAAGCTCACATGTGACATTAAGTACCAGCAGTCTTTTATATGGTGCTTAAAGAGGTTTTATATAACCACATGTAGGTTGATGTGTTCATAATAATCTGATCCCAAGGATCTGACAGTTTTTCCTCTTTGTCAGCAACGACAGGATGCAGAAAGTAGGAAATGCAATGTGTGCTGGTGAACCACTAACCTTGGTGCAGAGACCAATATCACAGTTTTAACATGGCTACTAAAGAGGGAAGGGGCAGTGTTTATGCCATTGTCTATAATTTTTATATTTTCCTGCAGCCGTTTTCTTCTGTTTTTCTATTTATTGATTTATAATCCAGAAAGTTATCAGTAGGCGGCTTCTTTTCCTCATTCATCAAGGAAACTTAAACCGAGGATGAACATCTGACGTCATTCTGACTTCTCCGTGCTCAAATGTTCAAAGCTGTTAGGTTAAAAAAAAAAATCCACATACAGTCTTTTAGGGCAACACAGAGAGCTTTGAGCCCCCTCTTTGACTTCAGTGAAGTCTGCTTTTATTAACCCTTTAAATCCTCAAAGTCCCCAATTTGGGGACTTTGAGGTCGTTCTGTAACAAAAGGCAAAAAACTGAACTTTCTTTTCCTTTGAGTTATACTGGAGTTATTACTCTAAGCCAGGGACATAGATGAGTTATTCTATAATTCGGGGTTCATTTCAGGTATACCAGAAAGTGTGTGTGTGTGTGTGTGGGGGGGGGGGGCTCTTATTTGCTTTATATTCTATTTTTTTGCGCACCTAGAAAGTACTCAGTACATTAATTGGAAAACTTAAGCTGTAATGAATTCTTAAATATTAAACAAAAATAAATTTAGTTCATTTTTTTCAACTGTTACAGACAAAAGTTGTGACTATTTTTTAAAAAACATGAATCTTACTCTGAATTTACAGACTTCACTCATTAGAAATGTCCATTATTGTTTATATTACAGTTAAGCCAACATTAAAAAGAATTATGGCACAAAAATCAAATGTATACAGTTGACAGGGCAAGAGGAGAGAAACCTCTCTCTACAGCACAAACTTTTATGATGGGCAACACAGTTGACCTTTTTTTCCATTTTTGGCCCTTGTGCTAACTACAGACTTTGAACATGTCACCACATGACCTCCATCATCTCATATTTCTGTACATTTTCTTTACATGTTGGTTACTGTAATGTCTAAAGTAAGTAAACTAGAAAAATAAAACAACTGACAAACAATAAATGCACACCATGTAAAGACAATCATTTTGATGAAATATTGATGAGGAGGAGTTGAAACATTCCACATTTTCTTCAAAGTTCCCGCCAAAAAGGATGAGAACTCAAAAGATTTGGGTCACATGACTTTAGAGCAAACAAGTGCTAAAATACAGGATTTTTAAAATGGGTAACACGGTTGGCATATCAGACACACACAAAGTGACTAATTTAAAAACAGCTTGATCATGTTTCAAAGATTATTTTGAACAAACAATGCTGAAAATCAACTATAATAACTTATAATGAAACTTATAATGAAATACATAAAGCATGTATTTTAGTGTCCATTTTGAAGCACAAGCTTAACTTTTAAAAAGTTCAACAGCACAAAAACCGCAATTTCCAATACATGATTTGCTTTTTTTTTGTTCTTTTTTTCGCTAAATAAATTATGGAACCTTTCAATTATCTGTATGGAAGTGAATTATCACCCAATTGACCTAATACAGAATTGGCCCTTGCTTGAAATAAATATTTTGTTAAATTGTTAAGTATACCCCATGTACTTGAAATCTACCCTTAATAATAGAAGCCCTGAAATACCAACACTGACACTGTTCGCTTTATTATGACACCAGACTGGTTCAAAAAGACCTTGTATAGATGCAGAGATATACTCTTTAAAATTTGGGTTTGTCTTTTTTTCTACCCAAGGAAAAAGAGACCAGGGCTTCAAGGGTTAAGTTCACCCTTCACAGAAGCAGTCACACTTTACCTTTTGCACGCAACTTTCAGGAATCAGACCTGAGAGAAGCTGACTCAGCATTAAACTAAACAACAGTACATGAAACTCATAATATTTTCAAGACTAAATTTTTTGGAGTCAGAGTGAAATAGAGCAGCACAGCGTGTCTGACAGCTGTACCTGTATGAAGCATGAAGCAGCAGCTAATTTTAGCTCCGTCATCATGTACAGCGTTCACACTCCAGACGCTCTTCAAAGCTGTTTTTCTTTAACTCAGCATGTGTGACACACATGTGGAGAACAGTCGTGCTCTAAGATAGGGTGCATCATGAACTGTTATGGAATTACTGGATGGGATCTTGTTTGCACGATAATGTAGAGCTCGCATGAGAACGTCATTAACCCTGCGATGGGGGAGAAGTTTGTTTCTCATCGGGGATTAGAGAAACAACTGACCTTTAATGAAACTTGGTGGAAGAGGAGAGAATGAGCCACAGGAGAGCTTATTCATTTCAGCAACAGCATAGACCAGATTAAAACGCAGATTTCCAACACACAATGGATAATGTAGTACACCTAAAAAGCCAAAACACGTAACAGAAAGCCTCTCTGCACAGACTAATGCAGCAGATATGACACCAGTGTAGCTTTTCAGAGTTGATGTGAGACGAGAATTTGAGAGGCTTTGGCTCTCTGGTTGTGATTCAAATCTTCATCAATCACAGATTTCTGGAACAAGCTTTGATGGCTGAGCTTGTTGCTTGTCAAACTGTATGTATAATTCAACCAACAGTGTTTGAACGCTTGTTAATTATGCAGCTAAATATATTTCACCCACATAGAAAACTTAAAACTTACAAAAGTACGCTGCCTGTTTTTTCGCTGAACTTCCATACGAAAGCAATCTTCTTCTCCTTTCGTCTTTTTCGTTTTTTTTAGGTGTCACCACAGCAGATTATTCATTTCCTATATGTGTTTGGCATGTTGATCTGGCACAGTTTTACATCAGATGCCCCACCTGACACAATCCTCTCTGATATCCGAGCTTGGGACCTGAGCTAATGAGACCTCCCCCTGGTTGCTGGGCAGGAACATCCAAACTGAAGCACTATACTGAACAAACCGCTGGCCTGCTAAACTGAGAAACATCTCAGGTGTGATTGGTGCTAATTGAAAGCAGGTGAAAGAATCAAACACGTGTCAGCAGCTCAAACATAATGTGGGTGTGATGATCTCACTGCCAGTGCTGAACATCTTTTGCTGAACCTGAAGCAGCAGCTGCAGGGGTGTGTCCAGAGGATAGTCAGGGGTGGCGCGGGTTCTTTTTCAATCTGAGGGCCATCACAAGATCTCAAACTGTCAGGGTTCCTACGTGTCCTGGAAATCCTGGAAAACGATTGACCAATTTTCCAGTCATGGAAAATGAGAAAAAAGGTCCTGGAAACTGTTAAGTTATCCTGGAAGATTATTTATCCTCCCCCTGCCTTGTGAGGAAATACAAACAAGTTAAAAGTTATGCACATGCCTGTCTGTTGTCACCTTATCTTCTGGGCAACATTAACACGCAGCGCTTCTCTGCATCTAGCCGGCGCAGCGCCCCACGTGGCGCTACCAGCCAGTCAAATTTGCATTTTCACTTAGAGCAGTTCAACCCAGATGTTTTGCATGTGACCTGGTAGCTAATAATGCTAACCAACTTTGCACTTTAACCTCAGTTACAGAAAACACAAAATGCTACTCATATTAGGGACAATTTTTACAAAAATCTGCTTCTGTTGCTGCTAATAATAATAAAAAATTAAAAATAATAATAAAAATAATAATAAAATAATAATAATAATAAATAAATGAATGAATGAATGAATAAATGAATGAATGAATGAATGAATAATCATACAGTCCGTCTAAAATGTCTTGCGGAGGAGTTCAGGCTTCTACAGCTTCACCGACTGAAGCGTTTCAGCTGCAGAGTTTCAAATGTTCATGTTACTCAGTTACTTAAAGAAAGGAGACAACATTTTAAAATATACCTCATTATATAAAAAGCTATTAATAGCTACAGATTTATGGCACAGCTGCCAACTGCAAAGGGAGGTGTTTAAAAAAGACTCGGAAATCAAATATTGTCAGAAGAGTTTGAAAAAGTTTACTCATTAAAGACTTTTTAACACTTTAGCAGCATAATCAAGAGCAGGTTTCTCCCAGGTTTCATATTAGGTAAAGACTTGAAATAGAACAAGTTAAACCTTGATGATGATGATGATGATGATGATGATGATGAGGGAGCTGTTTCACTCTGAGTCCTCAAACTTGCAGGGTTTTCTCACTTTGGAAACTCCGCTGCCCCATTTCAGGTTGTGTGAAGGACTCCCACAGGTACTCATTAGTATTGTTTACGTTTGAACCCAAAGGAGCCGTGTTGTCTTCTAATCATGGATTTTTTTTACAACACCTTCTAGAGTCTGGCACTGTTTTCACACACATCTGTGATCTCATAAAGGAATATTTCAGGGCAGTATTTGCAGAAAAGTTGTAGTATGAAAACAGGATTGTTAGTTGATTCTCGTATAAACTGTTAACTGAAATCTGTGTCATTTAATACAATTAGGCATCTACTGTGTCCACATTTCACTGCTAGTGTCCGTCATCACTGAGATCAACGATTTGGTTCAGCATATGTGATGGTTTGCAAATGAGGCGGTCTACGCTGAGTTCAAGGTGCAGCCACATCCATATTGAATTCTGCATTAAATATCATGGGATGAAATCAATAACCCTCTTATGAGGGTTGCAACTCCTTTCTTTAGGGACAAAAAAAGACACACACATAGACGGAAGAAACAGAGGAAAAAGCCAATTAGAGAGCAAAGGTGGATGTGTCACAACTCAGAGCCTCAGGGATGATGAAAGTAATAGCAGGGTGGTTTTCTGGGGGATGAATTGGAGGTGTATAAGTTTGGGAAAAGGGAATCATTAAATAAAGTGTTTAATATTGTGCACTATTTAAAAATGGATGTGACCAATTGATTAAAGGGTCACGAATTATCCACAGTTGCTTTTCAGATTGCTTTTAAAAGTGTAGTGTGAAGTGTTTAGCAGCATTTAGCAGAACAGAAACATGGTAGAAATGTCATCATTTTATTTTAAGTGCATCAGCTGTAAGAGGGGAGAAAGGGAAGATTTTGGAGCAAAAACTTGTCTAATGGAGGCTCATACTTATCTTGCATCACAGGAGCTTCTATTCCGTAATTGCCACCATCACTTTACTAAAAGAGGGGCATGAGCAATACGGCTAAATGTTCTTATTTCAACACAGTGTACCAATAAATCATTAAAAAGGCCTTTCTGTCTTTCCAAATTCCATCTGTCAGGTTCATAGTTGTAAAATTTAAATAGTATTTGTGTTTTAATTCATCCTGAACTGCAAATTAATGAACTCACAAACCAGACTCATCATGCCGAGGGACAATAAAATCTATAAATGTAGTACTTCATTGTTTACACTGCTCACTTATTCATAAAAGAGACTCATGAGCTTTATTGTCATTTCATAACTTGCACACAATGAAATTAGGAATTTAGAAAAATTAATTATGATTAAAATTTATAAGAATACATTTTTAGCTAAACTAGCGTCAGGGTCTTGTTTCACCCTGTCGTGATTCTGTTTTGCATAACCACCAGCTAAGTGTACATAATTGCACATTATTGGGAAGCCCTGCATTTATTTGACTGAAAATAAAAGGAAATATAAAAATGTGTTTCAAGGAAGTAAGATAAAAAGTGGTAGTATCAATTTGCATCAACTGTCGTTGAGTTTGAGTGTTTTATTAACAGGAAAACAACCTTTCCGATAGCATTTGAATGCATCACGGGGGTAGAGCAGGACTGCGCGAGCTCCGTCCTCCTCCTCCCTCCCTCCCTCCCTATCGCGCTTCACCGTGCGTGTGCCCGCCGTTGAGGGCGCGCGCACGGGAGGTGGCGGGGGGTTGTGCTCGCTCCTGCTCTCTCTGCTCTCTGACCCCAGTGGCAGCTCCGACTCACTGCACTCCGGCTCCCCCTCCGTCACACCGAGGCTGCACTCTCTCTCTGCCTGTTGTCTGTCAGTGTCTCTCGCCCTCCTCTCCGTCTCTCTCCCCTTCGCTCTCTTGTCTGGTTTCTTTATACAGGAGCCAGCCGAGGTCCCGCCGGGTCGAAGGTTCTGCCCTATCCGCCAAGACCACTGCAACCCCCGGACGGCCGCGTTCGAACCTGCCCGCCTGCTCCCCTGTTGCTGCCGCATGGACCCGCGTCTCTTCGCCGCCGCCGCTGCTGCTGCTGCTGCTTCTGCCGCCGCCGCGTAGAGGGCGACCCCGACCCGACACTCTTCCTCCGGCCAAGATAAAGAACGCACCAAAAAAGCCCCACACGACGAAGGTAGAGCAACCTTTCTGCTTCGCTTTGAGAACCGGAGAGGGAGGGAGGGGAGAGAGGGGAGGAAAAGGAGAAATTCCTGACACAAAGCCGACGGTTGAAAGGTGGCTTGTCATTTACGAGGACGAGCAAGAGGTTAGCGCGGCGGTGCTGACACTCACCACCTTTGGGTGTTTTTTATTATTCCCGGAGCAGAGTTCAGGATCGCGCGGACCCGTCTTTTCTTTCTGTGTACATTTCTGCAAGCAGCTGCGTTAACATAGCACACATCGTGTACATGCATGGTATCAGAAAGGGTCAATTTATTCGCCCCTTTTTGCTTACCGGAGTGATTTCTTCTCGTGAAGTTAGCTACACGGTGTGCATCCGGGCTCGAGCACAGCACTGACAAATGTGTGTATGTGTGCACAGCGGCTCCAGAAAAGCAGCTCAGTGCAGCATAATAATAAAAATCCACTACCAGGGCAGGTTTAGCAGGCTAAGCTACAGAGCTAGTTGCTGCTACTGTAGCCACAAGGTAGACACAGACAGCCCAACACACACACACACACACGCACACTCTCACACACACCGACTGCACACGGCGAGGGGACCGTGAAGCATGCTGCACACAAGTCCACAGTTTTTCGGCCTACATTTGCACAATTTTCAGTGAAGTAGCAGGAGGAGAAGTACTTCAGATTAAACATTTTGCCTCAGGGGAATGAAAGCAGAGGTGAAGTGTGTGCAAGGCAGGAAGCTTTTAATTAAAGGGATTTTATTTTATTTTGAGGGGGGAAAAATGCAAACTTGTGCAGCAAGTAACAGCATGTGTTCATTGAATTTTCAGGACTGTATAATTTAAACTTTGCACATTTAGGAAGCTGTTCTGCAAGTTCAAGCTGCACAAAAATGAGTTTACCTACTTTTCCCCTCTCTCGTGTGGCATAAACAGACTTAAATTAAATGCATATATCAGAGGGTGCTGCCCCAGAAAACATAAATCAATGCTCTCGTAGAAAATAGGACGGCTTCAATTTTGAGGTTGTTTGGTCAAAGATGTGCAACTGGGGTTTTTTTCCTCCCTCCTTACTGCATCACAGGATTTAACCATCGAGTGAACTCTGGAGCTGCTGATCATTATCCTGCATAAAAAAAGATGGCAGTCTTGTAAAATTGGAGCTGTTTTTTTTTTTTTTCGTTTTACTCTTTTTTTTTTTTTTTTTTTTTTCCTCTGGTGCTCGTGGCTGCATCAGGAGGTCTGGTATAAAAAGCCCGTCAGTGCCCACAGTGGCCACTTAACCATCAGTCAGGGAGGTCAGGCTGGAGGGAGAGCTCGAGCCCGGTGAGTGACTCTGGAGATGCAAGCGTCACACTTGTTGTGCTGAAATCCTAGCTGTTTATGTTTGCAGATTTTTAAAAAGAGTAGGAGTGTGTGTGTGTGTGTGTTTTGCAAAGATTAATTGTTGCTGGTTCGTTTCAGAATTAGAGCACCAGGCCTGGAATTACAAAATCAGATTTCTGACTTATTTTTGTGTGTTACGTCAGCGGGGACTCGTCCTGTTTTTTTGTTGTTTTTTTTTCTCCTCACATTGTGAGAGATTTCTGGTTTTATTGCCCCATTTTCACCAGCTGAGATTACACCTGCAGCTTTTTAATTTTTATTGCTTAGTTTAATTCCAAGAGCATGATGCCTTTGAGGCTACGCCTGCAGCAATTTCTGCATTTTGCATAAATGAGTTTGAATCACAACCAAGTGGAATACAAGCAGCAGAGCCGCAATTAAAAACGAGCCTCCCGGATTGTAAATTGTTGCTTTAACACTCAAGCGTTTAGTTTTTTTGGAAAGAAGTTTCACAGACTGGGATACTGTTTGACAAGGTTGAGTTAAGCTGCTCATTATTTTGAAGTATTATTCTAATAATGATTTTTTAAAGTGGTTTTATTAACTTTAGAAGGAATTCATTGTGAGAAACCCGAGTTATTATGAGTGTATGTGAACATTTTACTTGATGCCTGAGACATCTGAGCTCTTCAAGTCACCTGTGTTTGCGTGTGCGTATTTTATTTTGAGCCTTAAGCGTTAAATCGATTTAAAGAGGTTTTTGTTTGTGACTGTGTTAAAAGAGAAGCATGTGCATGAAGCAGCTGACGTCTCTCTGCTTCTGTCGGTGCAGACTGCAGTGTGTCAGGGTCGAGTCGGTCGGCTGGGTCGCTGCTCCTCCTGCTCCCATCGCTGCTGCTGCTGCTGCTGGGAGACTTCCTGGGCTTCTTAGAGCGGCTCTGAAGGATGACCGCCGCACGGCTCGCTGCTGAATCCCGGTGAACGAACGGCGTCTCATGTCCAAACGGCGGAAGGATGGCTCATGGCAAAACGACCATCACGGTGGACGAGTACAGCTCCAACCCCACACAGGCCTTCACACACTACAACATCAACCAGAGCCGCTTCCAACCCCCACACGTCCACATGTGAGTACTACTGTCTCTCACACACACACACACACACACACACATAGCGATGGATTCTCTGTCATCAGCCTGTCAGAGAAGAACATTTTGATCCGCCTATTTAGAGACTTTATTCCAATGCATCGTCTTTCCTACTTTCAAGCAGAAATCACAAACGGAAAGAGAAAACAAATGGACGTGCAACTTTAAACACACTGAACTTTATTTTTCCTTTTTTTATTTATTTATATCACAACTTTTATTTAAAAATATGCTAAAAAATGGACGGATTTGAGTTTAGTTTTCACGTTTTGATTTAGTTTTAACAAGTCTTTGAAGATTTTAAAAAACAAACTAAACAGTTTATTAATTAATTCATAAATAATGAAAAACTGTAGACAGTTTGAAATGTTTCAGGGAACCAATCGGGAGCTTGTTCGATGCAGAGTCGTTGTTTGTTCTTTGATTTAATTGGCTCCAGCTCAGAGGGAGTACAGTGGCCAGCAGGGACAAAATTAGAGAAAAGAAAAGAAAGAAAAAGTGAAACTGTAGTTTGTAACGTAGAATTTAATGTTGCCGTCACTGCAGCTGATGAGTTTCTGCAGAGGAGCTGAAAGCTTTCAGTGTTTCACACAGATCTGACTCAGGAATCCCCCCCCCCCCCACCCCACCCCTCCCCTCCTCCCTGACGTATGCGTCTTTTTCCGCCGCGCTCGCTCTGTGAGACCGTTATCGTTTGTGCCATGTTGCCATCGCGGTGCATGCACACTTTGTTCACATTAGGACTCTCTCTTCATTTATTTATCAGACCAGTTACTTAGCGTTGCTCTTGTCTGATGTGGTTACTCTCTGCCTCTCATTAGTGGGTCAGAGCGCTGTGACCCGTCATCCCTCGCCTCGCACACACTCATCAGAGCTCTGTGTGAGTGTGTGTGTGTGTGTGTTTTATCTGTGAACAGAGTGTAACTCACAGCTGAGTGTTTGCATGCTTTGTGTCCTGCAGTTTTTGGAGCTTCTATGAAGGGTTGTGTGAGTGATTATTGGATGTGGTTATTTGAACAGCGTGCTTGAAATATTTTTGAATCGGTGAGAGCGTTGTGTAAAAAGATCACCTGCAGGATGTTGTGGAAGAAGAGCAACAGAGTACAGGCTGTTGACTGTTTGCTGCTCACTTTGTTGTATTTTAGATTGAACTCTTATTAACCACGGTGCTGTTTTATTATTTTTTACGCACAACTTTTAATGCATTTTTTTCCATTTCTGTGTTAAAGACGCAAAAAAGCAAGAGCGGATAGAATGTTCTGCAGAAATTACAAAATATGAAGCATGCTGGTGGTAATTTTAACACTTTTAAACTGATTTATGCTCACACACAAATCAGCCAAAGCATCAGTATCATATGCACCATCTTCAGGCCTGTAAAAGTTTTTAGAGCTATGTTCAAACCGCGCTGCTTTGTTGCTCCTCATGCAAGACGTCTACCGTGCAGATTTTTTTAAATTATACACTGTTTCTTTTTAATTTTGACATTTTTAAAATGAATCAGTTGCTTCCTTGCAGGGAAAATCTGCAAGGAAGCAAAAGTCAGCCAGCTACCTGCACTTCTCCTCATTGTGAGGAGCACTTTTGTAACTCTCCCATAAATCTGTCTGCACAATCAAATTCTTCGAGGTGTATTTAACCCCAGAAAAGAAAATCCCTGTTAAAAAAAACCTGATAAATTGACTTCATAAAAAGTTTTAACATTTTGCCAAAATAATGTAACATTAGGTGAGTCTATGGATTTCCAGGTGACGGTTTATGACACAGCAAGCAGCCAGGCACTGATATGACAACAAGGACAGTTTTGAAAATAAAGTGCAAAGTTACACTTCGTGCAGGACACTTAAGTTTTGTAGATTTTTTACTGACCTGAAGGATTTTTTTCCTGTATTATTTCTTAAAATAAACACACTGAGGTTTGAGATCTGTGCAAAAAGCAAAAGTCAGTTTGCTGCCTTTCAGCCTCTTTTACTCGATCTGATCCCACAGTCTGTTAAAATCTTGTCCACAGAAGCAGGAGGGAGATGATTCACTTCTGCATCATTTTCTTTCGTTGGTCACTTTCATTTCAGTCCGGCTGGTTTTATTTTGAATAACTTCTTTCCTTCTTTTCCAATTCTTGTCACATAATCACTCGATTTAAGTTGCGGCACATGCTGACGGAACACTTTGCCAAAATAATACAAAAGCATGTTGGTGTTAATTCTGACACTTTTAAAATCACTTACGACCTCACGCCGAACAGCCTGTGAGACGAAAAGAGTCGATCCTAACGCCGGGCTCTGATAGTGGAAGTGCAAACCTTTTCTCCTTTAATGTTTTAAAAGCTGTGTGATTATAACACCATGCAAAGCAAGATCAGGCAGATTTTTTTCATTAGTTATGAATCTCGGATAAATTGGAGCTTCGGGGAGGATGAGGGTAGAGAAAGAAGCAAAAAGACTTTTTTTGTTTACCCCAAAAAACTCCAACAATTCTGTTTGCATTTTATTCACAGAAGAAGAAATATCTGCAGGATGATACAGTTTGGTTGTTCTCAGTCTCTCGTTATTATTACTTCAAAGTTGTTGTGAAAAAAGACTTTTTTGTGTGTGTGTGAATTAAATAAGTCTGTGTTAATTTTTACACATCGATCCTCACACCGTGCTTCAGTTACAGAGCTGCAGCTGTAAGTTTATCTCTCAAGAGTTCTGCAGTGCTGCAGAACATGCAGGTTTGCAAACATCTTAAAGGACTCTTCTCCTTTTTTTTCCCCTGACAAATTTCCAATGCAACAGAGCCAGGGAGAGCAGAGTCTAACTTTTGTGTACTGGGAAAAAAAACAACAAAAAACACTCCCAGTTTTCAGTCTGTAATCATATTCATAGAAGGAGGATTATTTGTAGGAGACGGTCAAATAATGGATTCTTATAAACAGACAGATTGGACTCTTATTTCTTTCTCTGTGTTGGCAGCGTTCACGTTATTGTGTCACAGTTTTTGTTTCGGGATTCCTCAGCTGTGAGCAGAAAACAGCCAACGAGGTCGCATCGCAGTTTGTGTATCGCGTCAGTTCAGACGACAAATGTTTGAAGACAACATCAATTTAATGTACCACCGATATTTGACACAATATGCTAACGCTTAAAACGTGGGAGGAAAACCTGTGAGAGGATGTTTTTCTTTAAATTCCAGAGCCAACTTTCAGGCGCCAAGTTTTTTTAATATCATGATGGCATGATTTTATGTGTCGTAGGTTTTGTTTAAGTTACCTGGAAAGTGTTGAATCTGCATCAAATCTCTAAATAAAACGAAACAAACGTGTAGAAGGAGAAACAAATTTATATGACTGATGTTAAAGAGAGAGTGCTTTTTTTTAAACAGTGGATCTTTATTTGTCTATCATCTGGAGATGTTTTATTTTCCCTCCTGATTATGTCAAACAGACACAGATTATAGAAAAAAACAACCCCTGTTTTTTAGATTTAAGCCCTGAGAAGCTGAAATCAGACGCTAACTGTGCTCCTCAAATTGCAGAAAACGTAGTAAAACTCCCAGAAACTTGGAGACAAATAATAACCGAATACTTTAACACCTTTTTTTTTTTTTTTTTTCATTTTTCCACCTTCAGCTTGTTCGTCTGTGGAGGTGAAACGTGTGTAAGAAGGAGATGTGCTGAAGCTGTGGGGCCTCTCAGCAGATATGTGTTTGGATAAATACATTAAGCTGTTTCCTGGCTTCCACAGAGCCTGCAGTGTTTTACTCTGCCATTCTTAAACTCAGACTGGGAACCCCGGGATCACACACACACTCACACACACACACTCACACACACACACACACACACACACACAGTGTGTTATAAGCCCATCCCCCCTCTATGTTTAAGTGCGTATAGAATACACGCTCTGTTCTGGGAAAGTAAAAGCTTGTTTAGATTTGAGAGATAATGATCCAACTTGCTTTGGGGTTTCTCTCTCTCTCTCTTTCGCTCTCTCTCTCTCTCGCTGTATTTTTGCATAAATGAAGTTGTTGCTTCTCTGAAAGCAGAAAGAGGAGGGAAAAATCAGAGGGTTTGTCTGGCGTTTGAAATATAATCCGGGGCTCTAATGTCCCGCCCCCCCTTCAGACAGAATATTTAGATTTCTGTGATGGAGTACAGCAGCGCCTTTTGTGTGGCGTGGAAGGTATCACTCTCTGAACCGCATATGAAAACATGTGTAGAGTGTGGACACACACTCAGACTGACAGACACACACACACACAGACAGACACACACATACACAGTGGCAGTAACAGGCTAATGCTCAGGAACGTGACCCTGAAGTCAAAGTGTGTTTTCTCCAGAGCATGGGACGTCTCTCTGTCTCTCTCTCTCTCTCTGTCTCTCTCTGTCTCTCTGTCTCTCTCTCTCTCTGTCTCTCTCTCTCTCTCTGTCTCTCTCTCTCTCTCTCTGTCTCTCTGTCTCTCTCTCTCTCTCTGTTTGTCTGTCAGTGAGCGACACACTCACTCCAGCCACGTTTGTGTCTGGTTTATTTTTCTGTCTGTGTTTTTTCTTCCTCTCTCTCTCTCTCTCTTTCTTTCTCTCTTTCTTTCTTTCTTTCGTTCCTTCTTGCTCTCCTCGTCGTCCTCTCCTGAAATGAAACGCTCAGCAACTTGAAACATATGCTTCGAGTTGGGACACTAATGGCTTCAAATCCAATTTGAGCAGCAGGATCTGGGCCAGACTGCAGGGAAAGCCCGACGCACAGACACAGACGGACAAACGGACGGAGAGTTGAAACTGGAAACACTGTAGACTGCTGATCTGGGGGTGGTTTTCAGGATTTCTGTGAGCCTGAAAAGTCTGAGACTCGAGGAGCAAAGACGTCTTAAATTTTGACTAATCCTGTTGTTGCTCTCGAGGAAAAGGTTAGGTGCAAATAATTTCCAAACACAGTCAGACTGAGTGCTCTTAACATTTGATTTCCTGCTGTTTTATCCTCAAAGCTTCTGAAAAATCAGTTATGAGGTTTCTTTGAATTAAATTCTAGTAAGTTTATAAACAAGATTATTTTAATTTTTAACGTCTTTGTCAATATTTTCACAATTGATCCCTTAAAAAAGTAAAAATTGGTCAATTACAATTCAACGCAGCGCCAGAAAAAGTTGTCACAGTTTGTTTTTCCTCTCGATATTCAGAAAGTCAAAAAAGCTCAAAACAAGGCCAGAAAACAGAGAAAAGAATCTTAAACTGTAAAAAAGTTGCTCAACAAATGAGATTTATCAAAACAGCTTTCAGCTTTTATTAAAGAAAAGGTTTGGACTGCTTGTCTGAACTCTAGCAGACGACGAAGAGGAGGCTGAAATGGCAGCATGAAGGATCAGAGCGAGAAAGCTAATCCAAACCCTAAATAACACGGAGCTAATCAGATGCACCGCACCAGCTCGTGCAAGAATGATGTTGTTTGTGGCTAATCTTGATCGCAGATGTGTTGGCATTTCTCACTCGATGACTTAACCGCATTACTCCATTAACGCCTTTAAGAGTGTTAATTTATTTAATTCCCACCGGACGGGCGCTCCGCGCTGTGAGCGAGCCGGCAGAGCGGAGTTAGAGGAGAACGCCATCGCGAGGATGAGGGACAGGAGACGACCCAAGGACAGCAGCATGGGCGGAAAAAAGTTAACCTACCTTGAGTTTCTGCTTTCAATCAACCATTTCCAGCTTATTATAGTTCATATTTAAAAAAACGTTTCCTATATGAGTGTTAGGAGGCTGAACATCTCTGTAATAAACAAACATGAATCCTGTGCAGATAAACAAACCCAGGGATGGAAATTTGAGTCACTGCAATGACCTCTGTTAACCCTCACATTGAGAAACAAGGACTTTTATTCACTGCTAAACCGACCAAACTATCAACCTATGTGCAGTTTCTAACCAACAAGATTCAAATGCGAAAGAATTTTCCTCCATAAAGGAAATACAGCAAGCACAGGTGATCAGAACTTGAACTTGCAGAGGCTGGAATTTTCCCTGTAAAAAACATACAAACCTGCTGCTCTTATATTTATAATGTTCTGCAAGTTTAGACCCCCGTGCTGTTTGTAAACGGTGATGACGTTTATCAGACGGTCAAGCAACGTGAGGGTGTTAACCATCAAAAAACACATTTTTTTTACCCAAATAACATCAATTTGACAGTCAACAGACGGTTTTAGTGGAGAAATCCAGCGTGTACCCCAGAGAGGAGTTTAAACACACAAGTCACTCCATGCTTATGACTGCATTATCCACTGACCAGACTGTGAAATATAAAGACATGAACTGTGTGAATAAAGCAGAAACCCTCCCAAACCAAAAAGAGCTCACAGAGAGCTGAGTCTGAGACCTGGGTCAGAATAAAGGATCCAGAAAACTCCGTCCAGACAGAGAACTGCTCCAAATCTATCAGAATATTAATGCTTTGATATTTTCAGATTACTAATCAGACTGCTTCATAGTTTGATAATATACTGATGATCTGTTTCTGTTCATCATCATTTATAGCTTCACTTATTATTTCCTCTCCATAGTGAGTCCATATTTGGTCATAACCTCGGCTCCAAACCAACTTTTTCATCAAACACTCAAAGTACAAACTGGATTTAGAATATCAGCAGTTAATATTGATTATTGGAGCTCAAACCTGCTTAACTGAGGTTGGATAAAGAAGACACATTTAATAACACAGTTGCAGACGGCGCTGGTGTTTCAGTGTAAAGTGTGACCCTGTTAACTGGAGACTCTCAGTCGACCATCACTGACACGTTCAGCTGAGAGTCACCAGTTAACACGGTCACTCTTTACTCCAAAACACCGGTTGCTCTGTGACACTCTGAACTCCATAGAAGTTGACTCCATGGTGTCGTATCGTTTCTGAAAACCGACCACAGAACAACCAGATATTTTTATGCTGCTGACAGATTGAATTTAATGTTGAATGAACGAGAACTCGTCTGAATGAATGAAGCTAAACGCTGGTTCCGTTAACAAAATGTGTGAACATCTTGATGATGACATCAGTTCCAATTGAGTCTGTATGACAGCGTTTTTAGACTTAAAGGCAGGGGTCTAACTGCGAAAGTAACATTTGAATGCTCTATTTATTAACTATATCTGGAAAATAAAAACCTGTCCTTACGTGTGCTCAAACACACCTGTTCCATCATTACAGACTGATGAAATCAGACCTCACCTGTCCCTCAGGTGTCTCTTGATACCTGATGATCAGTGGTCCGTTTTCTGCAGTGTTACATGCTGCATACACATCAGCAAACTCTCCATTAGGGGGCGATATGGAGAAAGTATGTCAGGATGTTTTTGTGGCAGGATCAGGATCTGGATTTGATCAGGATTGTTTTTCATACTCAGACTGTTCTCATTCTGCATTCTGAAAAGAAAAAGGATGAAAAGGACACAAGACAAGATTTCAAATGGTGGTGCTTGGATATCAAAAGTCCCACATTGCAAAGTAGAGAGTCGTTTTTGTTCTTCCTTGTCTTTTAAATTTAAGAAAACGGAGTGAATTCACACGTAAACAGGAGTAGTTGTTTTGTGGTTACTTGAGTCAGAATGAGGTAAAAACTGGAATGAGAGGAGCACTTAGCAGCCAGTTGGAAATGAGTATTTTTTTTTTCTTGGCTCACAGTTTTCAGCTGTAAACAAAGAGAGATGATGCATCCAGGAGAACATGCCGTGTTGAATCATTCTTTTGGTTTTCTTGTTTACTCTCCTCACAAAACTTCATTTACTCCAGACACCTGAGCTCAATACGTCCATTTGTGATGCCTGGAAAACGGAAACTCTTTAAAAGCTCCCATCATACCCCTATTAAAAAAAAAAGAAAGAAAAAAAAATCCTCATTTAACAAACTCCTTCTCCTCCAGATGCCTTGTTAATTATTCCCTCCTTCTGAATAATTGAGGAGCTCGTAAGTATGAATCATTTAATGACGCCGCCGCCTGCATCCGTACACACGTTTTTACTCTGACACAAGCTGGTGAGGAAACGGCGCTGGAGGAACACGGCTTTCACACTCGTTTTAAGACCGTCCTGGTTTTTGTTAATGAACTTCCTCATTTTTTTATGTGTCACATTTCTTTTCCTTTGTCTGCTGCGAAAGTGGTCGAGGAACGGTTTGGAGTTGTGTTTTTTTTTTTTTTATGAAGTGTTTCTGTGCAGCTTTCTTTCACAGCTGGTGCTTTAAAACAGGCACACGGTGAATAAACGGCTCATTTTATGCAGTTTCTTTTAATATGTTTGTTTTATAGGGAGGGAGAGGATGCTCGGGGTGTTTGGTCATGTGACAGAGTTCGCCACTCGAGGTGCTCAGATGATAATTAAACAGGACATTTCTATCTCTGTGTTGGAAATCGTAGCTTTCCCGCACATGCGACTCCATTTCAGCTCAAAATGGAACGTTCAAAAAAGGGAGCCGGAGTCTGTTTTCGCATCATGTTGTGTAGTAAACAAGTCAAACCTTGTTTACTGAAAGCCTTCAGCAGCAGGGGCTGCTTTGAAGATGAGAAAGCTCAGAAAATTGGCAATTTAATTGTGGAAAATTTGTGACTTTCAGATAGAAATGAACTCCCCGTGTTGTCTGATTTATTGTTGGAAACATCAGAAGGGTCGCTGTGTGTTCACCCTGCAGCTAATAAATCTCAAATATGAACTCAAACAAGGAAAATGTTCATTTTTTCCTCCAGTCCATCAGTTTTTTCTTCTTGTTTTGTATTTTTTGTAATCATGAGGCTCTGTTGTTTCCAGTCCTTCATCATTTTTTTCCCCAATTTGCTAAATTCTGTCATCACAGCTTGTTTCACAGAGCTCGTTTCTTGATTTTGAAGAAACTTTCGAGCTTCACATCAAAGCTCAAACACTTGCTGTAAGTCAAAAGGTTTCTCCTGTTTCTGTTTTCGCTCTAACTGTTACAGTACTCTGTTTTTATTGGTTTGTGGTGCAGCTGTAACCTGAAGGTAAACTCTTGTCCAGGGTCTGTTCTTGTTTGTGGTCGTCTGGTTGAAAACCAAAACGTCTCCAGATGACAGATGAGGGATCCGCTTTAAGGAGCTGAAACATGTTCAGGGTTTTGTTTTCTAACCTCGGTTTGATCGGCTTCATTTCTCATCTCTATTTTTTGTGTGTTTCGTTGTTCCCCTGATTTCCTGCAGACTCTCTCAGTGAGGTTCCTCTGCCTCCTGTTTGGTTCTGTTGGTCATTTGTCGTAGAGAAATTCTCGCTGATGTAGCTCCATTAGAGGATTTTACATCTCTGCTAACACCTTTCAAACTATCTTTTGTGTATATGTAAGAAAAAGCTAACAAGACTGAACAATTTGAACCTGATAGCTACATCGATTAGTGTCATTTAGCAGCTGAGAATCAGGTTGTAATTGCTGAAACACAAACCCTATGATCAAGTGTGAGTTATCAAAGCAGTCTCAATTTCTTATTTGCCCTGGCAAGCTTGGTGTGTCGTCTTCACTTCACTGAGAGCTGCCAGACTCCACCAATGGAATCTTTTTTGGAACATGTGATTTGTTTGTCTACTGCTGTCTCAATTTTGTCTTTAACTGGCATCATTGTTGGATTTTGAAGTTTTAAATCAATCAGTTATAATACCGTAGACACATTTTTAAACATAACAACACAAAATTACTCACTGATGAAGGCAAGAGTAGACAAGCAACTCCCGTTCTCTATAAGGAAAGCGTGTTTTTTCTTTTTTTTTTTTTGTCAGTGGAGTCTGGTTTTGAAAAGTTCTGTTTCACCAAACTTCAAGACGACCTCGCAGCTTGTCGAGATGGTCGTGCAGAGTAGGGATGGACCGATTATCTGTGCATCTGCCTTTTTTTTTAATCCAACAGCCGATAAAAGATCAATTTAAACCTGAGTTATTTTGGCTCTGATGCAGCCGCACCTCTCTGTCTGCAGTCACTATTCTGTCTCCAGCATCGTCCCACCCACAGAGCTGTTTGATTGGTTACACACCGAGCCACTGCACTGATGTATTTATTTGAATTTTCAGTTCACTTTATAAGACCTGCTGCTGAGCCTGGGAGCTGTTTGGTATATGCTTAAAGGCATTTAAGTAAAGTTAAGTTTTGTAGTTTGTATTATTTAAAACTTCAAGACCAATATTTTCTTTTACCGCAAATAAATATCGGCTCCAAATATCGGTTATCAGCCTCCTTAACCACTAATAATCAGCACCAGTATTGGCCCTGGATAAACCATATCGGTCTATCTCTGGTGCAGAACATGGGAGCTGGTTGTCTACCCTTGATTTTTGTATCATTTTTTAAACTGTGTTTCAGTTTTTGAGTCAGTTTGATGTTTGAAATGATCAGTTTGAATACTGTAGAATATAGATGTAGCATTCATTCAAACTAACTGATCAGGGCAGAGGTTGACGAGCACGTTCAATCCTCTGTGAAAATTGGATGATTTTCTGGAAGGATTCTGGTAAAGATGAAGATATCAACCCAGAAATTGTTATTTTAATTTTAACCAAAATCACAAACCTTTAGATGACCTGACACTTGTACTGTTGCATTGCAGGACACAGGAGTTAGATTTCTACTCTTTACTTGATTTTTACTTTTATTGACATTTTAGTGTGGCCTTTATGCTTTGAGTAAAGGACTAACTCCTGTATTCTATTATGAAAAATTAGCAGTAATGCAAATGAAGTCAAGTGCTGTGACTTTACTTTGCAGAACACAGGAGTTGGTTTTGGTTGTTTCCATACTGGAGAATATTTGTGTAACATACAGAAACCTGTAACAACCGTTTTAGGCAGGGGTAGATGAGCAACTCCCATCCTGTTTATAGAAGAATTACTGTCGTTGTCAATGGAGTCTGGTGAAGAAACACAGATTTATGGAGGGTCATAATAGAGGATTATTTAGCCCAAGTTCCACATGTTACATGTATCAGTACAATAAAATAGGGATGCACCGATATGGAAATTATGGCCGATTCCGATACTAGTATTTCTGTTATGGCTGATAACCGATATTTACGGATATCGATATATGCTTAAAAAAAAAAAGTTTCTGAGATGATAGAATTTTGTACAGACTGAAAATCATGCAAACTGAATTTTTGAATATCTTCCTTTATTTTCAAAAGGTGTTTGACTGTAAAATAAGAACATTACAGGGCTTCCACAAACACAAGTAACCAACAGTGTTACTTGTTAGCAGCCCTCACAACTTGAAGCAGGTGTGTAATGAAACTCTACTCATAAAGCTCCTGTGAGAAAGTCTGGATTATAAATTACAAAAAGGATCATAAATCAAAATTAATCCTGACAAGGTTACCTTAACAAACTGACCAGTATCCATAGCAACCCCCTCCACACACACAAACAGCAACTAGACGGGTATAAACATTGGTTGTTGGACCTAAATGACAAACATCGGTCGATTATTGATGCCGATACATCGTGCATCCATACAATAAACTTTTATGACCCTGCAACGGCCATCTTGGACTAAAAATGACCTCATTGGGACGGTAACTTGAGGAAACATCTCTTAATCGGATAATTGTGAGCATTACTGCACTGTTAGAGTTATAAAGCTGAAACAGATTATGATTATTGAGTGAAGTGTAATTATCAGATGGTTTATGTAAAACAGCAGGAAGATAACTGCAGAAACGTACGGATATGAAACGATGGTTAAAACAAAAGAACAGTTTTCAGAGTGCAGCCTCGAGTTTACCTCTCACCTTGTCGGCCCTTGTCGCGTCTCTTTCCCAAACAGTTTGTGGAGCAGAATCAGTCACTCGGGCCTCAGCTCTGGTGAGAACAAAGAGCCAGTCCCATTTTGTGGCCTTTTGTTTCTGTCGGCCTGCTGCAGCTCGCCGGCAGGAGTGGAGTGGCTTTTGTAACAGGAGAACCCTTGATTAAGTTCCCTCTCCACCCCTGACCTGCTGCTGGAGCCCCGGCGGGACGCTGGTGTTGCTGGTTGTGGTTGTGCAGGGGGTTAAGTGACGGTTGACATTGGGCAGGTCTGCAGTTGTCTATTTTTTTTTTTTTTTTTTTTTTTTTTGTGATTGAAGCCTTTTTGATGATTTTAGCCTGGCATCACAGGGCACGATCTGCTGATGATGTCACTTCCTGTGAGACTTGGAGCAGAGAGAAAGCTTCCAAAGCCTGCAAGTTCTCAACCTGACATATCCTGAGTTTATGCAGTTTTAAGGGTGTTGGGTTTGCTTTTACAAGCAATCAGTGTTTTATTTTATATGAGCATGGCTCATTTGCAGCAGTTATCTTATTTCATGACGCTTTGCACTTCTTGTTTTTTTATTCCTGAAATGTTAATGTATCTTACCTTCAGGAAGGGAGAACAGTCAGCTAAAACTGCTGAGAGATGATTGAAGGAACAGTGTGTTCAACAACTGTCATCGTCCATTTTAGTGAAATAAAACATGAACCCACTTGGATGGATTTTAGAAGTTCTCTCTTCCACTTGTGCATTTTTTTCCAGCAGCTTTCATTTTAGTGTAGAAGTCTAATACTTTTGTTGAACGCTGCATTTCTTACTCAACATGTCTATGTTTTGTTTAAGTATTTAAACATGCATTTCTAGTGTTTTTTTTTTTCATTTACACCAAAACTCAAAAAGTTTTAGCTTTTAGCTTTAGTCTTTCTCTGTTGTGTATAAATCACACCAGACAAGACTAGGCTGGACTGGTCTTTCCATGCTGTCGGTTGTCCCTCCAGGAAGTCCTTGAGAAGTTATTGACCAGAACAATCGTTTCCTTTGGTTTGCAAATCCTGAATTGGCTTTTTATTTGGGATACAGCTTTCTAGACACTGAGTTTCACGACCACAAGAAAAATGAACAAGTAATTGTAAAACTCACTGAAAAGCTGTCAACAATAATTTAATTACTAACATAACCATACTGGTATCACAACAGCGTTTAAATCTTTTTTTTTTGTCAGAATTTTTTGTATAAGTCTGAGAATGTTTAAGCTTGCCCAGTTTTATTCATTTAGCTGCATGAGGCTAGTTTTGAAGTAATGGACACACACTTAAATAATGCACACATAATGATATTAGTTGCTCTAACTTAAAGATTTATTTGCTACAAACTCTGGTTGACTTTCAAAAAAATCAAAAAACCCAACAAAAATGCAATCGTAACTATGTGAAATAAACTTTGAATCTGGATCTGTTTCTTTTTGGTATATTTTGGTATCAATAGTTGGTTTATGGTTTAAATTTTAGAATTGCCCCCCAAAAAATTATATCTTTGTTTTCTGTGTTGTTCCAAAAACATCCAAGTTTGTGACCCAGAATCTGTTTTTGTGCACAGCCTCTAGTCTAAATGTAAGGTGATTGTAAGAGAAAAAAAAAGACTCAAAATAACTGGAGAAACCGTCTGAGTGCCACGTCTGATCACTTCGTGCTGTAAGCGAAGCCAGGCTGACATGCTCTTTTCCCCCTCTATTGTGATTTCTGCTGTCAGTCCAGGTGAACCACACTCCTCCAGTTTATTCTCTCAGCAGTCTGCTGGTCGGTGTCTGGCCCCGGGGGCTGCGTCGTGCCTGTCTCCTCAGCCTTCCTCCCATCAGCCCCGCAGCCAGGCAGACTGTCAGCAGCACAATTAAGGGCTGTGCCGTAATGAAAGGGGCATTAGCAGAAGCAATTTATTTCCCAGCGCAGCGCCGGAAGGTTTCTCTGCTGCTGATATTCCAACGCAGGCTTTGTGTGCCTTATTCTGCCATTATGGGAGGCACGAGGAGGACGCATCCTGCCTGAACAAATGGAGTAAAGAGGAGAGACAGAGGGGAGGGGTGCAAGGAAAAGAGCCACTGTTCCCTTTTCTTTAAAATCAATTCTCATTTAAATGTTTTTTACAGTGCACTCCTCTTCATCATCATTCTGCAGCTGTTTTCTTGTTTTTCTCGTATCCAGCTTTAACTCACTCTGCTCTCCCCTCTCCACCATCGTCCTCAACAACCCCACCAGTGCCACCACAACCCCCACCCCGCCGTCCTCCTCTCGGTTATTCCTGTGTTCATTTTGTTCCTCTGAAGTTTATTGAATTAGCGCAGACAGCTGAAATGCAGAAGATAAGAGAGGCGCTTTCTCTGCTCCTCTCTGAGAAATGGTATTGCACCGTGGATGAGTGAGCTGTGTGTGTGTGTGAGTGTGTGAGTGTGTGAGTGTGTTTGAGGGGGAGGGGAGCTGATGCAGAGGTTATAGACAGAGGAAATGGGGAGCATTGTGTTTTGATGTTTTTCCTGAAAGAGCGATAAAGACGGTGTGAGCTCAGCGGAAGAGCAGCAGCTTTTTTTGTCTCCAGTTCAGCCGTGATTATCTCCTAAATGCACCATCTTTTTGGCGTAGTGGACGCACTGACGTTAAATTTGTCCTGATGGTCTTTGTTATGAAGTTACACAAGAAGAGGAGAGCTCCATTGAAAGCTGCTGTGATTTCAGGTTTTATTTCTTTAGCGGCACACACTCAGGAGAGAAAAGATCAGAGTCACAGGCTTTTTAAATTCAACTTTTTTTTTAATGTGAATTCAAATTTGATGTTTTTATATCCAAACGAGCATGATACAAAAAGTGAGGTTATTTAGATGTTAATCAGAACCAGAAGTAAAAGGTCAAAGGATAAACTCTGCTTCATTGGCTGTGAGCTGTGGGCAGTGATGTCACACAATCAGTAATCATTGCTGAGTCCCCACATTAAGGATGTTTGGGTTTAATCAACTAAATGATTGGACGTTATCATCCTCAGGAGTTCGCACCAGAATGACTCGTCGTTTAGATTAATTATTGATAGTTTTATGATTGTTGGCACCCAACACTAGCTGTTCGGTAATGTATTAATACTCTACTACCTGGATGTAAACAGGCAGTCAGCACATGGAATCCTGTAGCTCAGTGCAGTTAGAAAGTAATTTAATCTAGTTGATGGAGATAAAAGTTGTGTGAAGGCTCGTGACTGGTTAAACTGGCATTTAACTGGTGGGCTGGTGGTGCTAGCTCTGCTAGCGTTAGTCACACTCAGCAAGCGATTTTGAAGCTACTTAACCTTTTATTGCTGAATGTGTCATATTTGATATACGAGTTTTAAAGACCTCTATCTTATCAGCTTGATAAACTGTTTCCTTAACAAGCTGTTAAAAAGTAGAATGAATTCTTCCCCCTTGAGGATTATCAAGCCACTGTTGGCCGCTGAAGTTGTATTTTTGCCATTTTCATAAAAGCTGCTCCCATGAAATTATCCACACTCTTCTTCTTTTTCTTCTTCTTTCATGAAAATCATTGCCAATTTTGAAGAAGTTATGGTAAGAAAAACATCTAAATTGTTATATATTTTTTAAAATGAGCATTTTCTGCATTGAAAGAAAGTCTTTTTACTAAAAAGTTTACCAAACAAAGATTCCCAAAACTGCTAAATGTGCCAAATATAATACAAAAAATAAATCATCAACAAAATGATATCACAATACTTTGTTGTAGATTTTGTTAAAAGGGTTAAGAAACAGCTCAGCCCCCCCCCCCCCCCCCAAAAAAAATAAAATAAATAAATATATATATATATATATATATATATATATATATATATATATATATATATATATATATATATATATATATATATAATAACAAAATAAATAAAATAAAAGTAATAATAAAAAATCAGCCCTTTTCGAAATCCAAATCCTTTTTAACCTTTTATTAATTAAAAGTGAAATATGTCACACATGAAAACTTGTGTATTATAGGACACTGAAAGTTATTTGAACTTTGGTTGTCTTTCTATATTACATTGGAGGTGCTAGCTCTGCTATAGTTAGCCACACTCAGCAAGTGAATTTAATGTAACTTCTCAACAGACTGTGATCCTGTGTTGAGCTGCATGCAAGAAATTATTCTCAATTTCTCCTGGCATCTAAATGTTTTCTTACCTTGAAGTAAGAAGGAGTAAGTTATTCACTTTCTTTACCCCAGATATTGCATTTATTAATCATTTTATATTAAAGCACAAATTTAAAGTTTAAACTATGAAATCTCCTTATTTAAAAAAAAACAAGAATAGAATTTCCTTTTTAACCTTTGTTATTTTAAAGTAATAAATTGGAAGTATCAAACCTGGATAGCATCTTTTATTAGACACAAAGTACTTCCAGCTTCGGTTGTCCTTCTTTTTAGTGTACAACACATTAAAGTGGAACTAACTTGGGCTGTTTTATGCTCACGTTGCCACTTTGATTGATGTGTCATTATTTGCTGCTGATTTTTTTGGAGTGATTTCTTCTGACTGCTCTTTCAGACTTGATGCAGAGAAATCACGGACTGTGATGTAGAAATTACCCATAACAGCACTGCACAGTATTCAATGGTCTGTGATTTATTTTCCCTAAAGTACGAGTTAATTTGGGAAAGAGTGTTTAGGTTTCCTTTGACTGCTGTGGAGGACAATCTTTAGTCTGATGTTAAACTTCATAAACATAGAAACCCTTTCAGTTTAAGAGCTTTTTTGAAATATTTATAGACTGAGACATGAGGCCAGTTTGTGTTTTTATTTTGATGTTGCACAAATCTACATGTTTGATTTAAACTACATTTTTAAAGCCCTGGTCTCTAATGTTCAATTGTAAGATTACATGACCAAAATTCCAGTGAAAATGTTGAATCTTTTGTTGTAACATTATAGCAGGAACATTTGATGGTGTTTTTACTGACTCCAGCTGAATGTCAGTAACACAGCAGCTAATAAAATCACAGCTCTGTTGACTCAGGCTTCGTCTCTGATCGTTTAAATCAGTGTCTTTAAGTTTTGATCCCCTTCGTGATGCATGGACAGAGCAGCTTTAGTTGATTACCAATCTATGTCGTCATTTCACCTCTGACCCTGGAGGTTTTAGGTGTCTGCGTCCCTGCTGATGCCTTTATTGATGAAAAGTCGTTAGCAGGACGACTTCATTAAGTATGAAGGAGCAGGAAGGAGAGAGGAGGAGGAGCTGGAGGCTAATCCTGCAGCTGCAGGTGGAAAAAATGGACAGAAACCATCACAGCACTTTGACTGACGGGCTTTTCTATCTCAGACAAGTGGGCAGCTCAGGGGTCGTTGACCTCATTAACCCTTGCATGACGAGGAGATGACCAGAACTAAAACTGTGATTGGATTTTGTGGCCAGTTGTTTTCAACATATCCTGCCTCAAAACGCAACTACACATTTTAGCATCAACAGTTACTGTTCGATCCTGCATGTCCTCATACCTACATGTCTGTTTGGTCCTTTGCTGAGTTTAATGATTACTTTGGGCTCAAATTGAAGGAAATCTTGAGGCAGCAAATAACTAAATGTTAGACATTTGTGTGCAGCTAACTTTACAGTTTGACAAAGTCAGAACAGGACCTGACAAATGACCTCTGGCTACAAGAGAGTAAATCCCTGCAGCGAGGTTCAATATCTCTCTGAAGAGTTGAGGCTGCTGTAATGAATTTTTGAATAATATGTGGGTGTTATGTTCACAAGTTCACATCCTGCTATCGATTGTTCACATACTTCTGGCCTTGCAGTGTTACATACTGCAGCTGCACCTGCATGGTTCAGTGTTTACGTCATTTGTTCTTGAGGCACCAGAACTTTGCTGTAACTGAAGAAACACGGATTGAAACTTCACAGAGTGAAAGAGGAGCTGAGAGGCTGAAGTCTGACACTTGAAAATTCACTGAAACCTGGAAGAAAAATGTGTTAAAGCTTTTGTTTAATAAAATGTTGTGCACTAACTCAGAGTAATAATTATCGTTATGAAGAAGAGTTTATCATCCTCTTGCTCCCACCGCCCACAAAAGGTGAATTAAATCAATTCAGTGTTTTCCTGCTCGATGTGACCACGTAATAGATAATGTTATCAACAAAAAAATGTGAAAATTGTGTTTCAGTTCATAGTTTGTGGCTTTATTTTCATTTATAAGATAGAACAGGTAATGATCTATATGAAAAGCAGAGAGTGGAGAGGACGTGCAGCAAAGTTTCGTAGCAACTGCTGTGTAGTTGACCGACGCCTGGTGTACTTGTCCATCAATGTGTATGCATAGCTCTGCGCTACTTGGCCGAAAAGCTTGTGGGCAGTGTCGTCTGTATGACTGTCAGATCGCCTGTTTCCAGTAAGGGTTTCACGACTACTAGTTTTTACTAGTCGTGAATATATTCAAAATAGTAATCGATTAGTCGTTCTGTAATAATGAAGCTGAAACTATGGCTGAGTGGAACATTTAAAGAAGTGCATTCTGTAATTCAAACAGCTTAAGCATCCCATTGTGACATGTAGAATACAATTTATTAGCATTTTATAACAACATAATGCGGCAGTGCCACCTTTCTATCTATCCTTTCCATCTTGCCATTTTTTTTTTGTTTGCTTGAGGAAAACTAATGGCGTGGCTGACGTCAACTCACGCTGGCTGAAGGTTCAGTCCAGCAAACTGCATGACAGACAAACAGCTGGAGTCACAGACAGAGGAGTTCCACAAGCTCCTCAAAGTCATAGACTCCTGGTCTGGCTCTTCACTTTATGTCTGTCCGTTTGTTGTTGTAGTAAAGCAAAATATGATCTGGTCTTGATCTGGTTTGTTTTATTTTGAAAGTCATTGGGTGCCCTAGAGTTAATTGATAAGTCACAGCTTGTGCATCAACGTGGGAGGGATAAAGACTCGACGGCTGATGGATGACAGTTTCCCACGAGGGAGCAAATCCACTCGCTTGGGTTGCTGGTGGCTGTTCACGACTTGTCGACTAGTGACTGAAGTAGTCGACTTGTCGTTTAGTCGGTGAAACCCCTAGTTTCCCGTCCTGCTGCATTTGCTTTTTCACAATAATTTCAAGCATGTTATATCATATATGCTGCTGTTTATCCTATAGCAATTAGAAGTAGATGAAATGTACAGGTGACATACGGCAATTCTAGAAATGTAAATGCATGATGCCACCACGTGGACCAATCACAGGGCTTGTGTCATTTTGATGCAGAGCTACATTTTGGAGGAGATGCATGCTTGGCTTTCGTGTTTGAAAAGGGCTGCAGACCTACAATAACAACTCAACACAGAAGTTTAAACCAGGTTTGAGACCAAAGAGGTGCACGCTTCCACCACCAGCCAAATTTCTATTTTTTGCCCACAGGTTCTTCTCCTCATTCGTTTCACATAAGAGGAGAGGTGTAGTGGGTGAAACTGCTTTTAAGACATTAGCACAGCATAGCAGTAAGTAATAGCTGAGTTACAACAGTGCAAGACAGAAATGGAGATTTTACATGTTCATTTGCTTTGGTCTAAAGTGGTGCTGTTTATGTGTGACTATTACAGGATGAGGGTCATATATACAGTCAGGTTTTAATGCCTGAAACTGGAATAAAAGCAACTATTGAAGTACCTCACCTCAGATAACCAAAACATGTACTTATGTTAAAAAGTACAGGACGCAAGTGTGGAAGTTGTATTTCCTTAAATCAGATCTCATTTATAAACTGTAAATATTAACAGTTATCTTTTCCATGATGGGACGCAAAGGTTAAATGGAACTAATATCATTATGCATCAGCAGGACAGTTCTTTGGACACACAGCGGCAGCTCTGGTCTGTCTAAGATGGAGGAGAGAGTCGGGAGGTTTTCAGAAAAAGACTAAAGGAAGTGTTGTAATCAATCACAATAATTATATGGCCTCCTTAAAGAGCTGTGCGAGCCAGAGAGTGACTTAGCTGGCGACCTTCTTATCTGCTGCGGGTGAAGTGTCTCGTTTGAAGAAGCAAGCTCAGCCTGACCTTTGACCCTGTTTACTTGTGTGTTTTTCCAAAAGGCCACGGAGCCAAGTGTTCTCAGTCAAAGTGAATATCCTCCTCCAGACATCGGAGAGCGCTCCCACTCCCCTCCCTCTGTCTCTCCCACGCTGATTTATACTTCTCCCTCTGTTCTGCTCTTGGATACCACACATGTAACCAATAACTGAGCAAAGGATCCATACAGATCTCCACCGTTTAGTCCTCTTTAACATTGAGCTCTTGTAGATTTCTAATCAAAAGCATTTCATGGGAAGTAAACCAACACTGACATCCTTATTTTGAGATTAGAAAGCCAAACAAAGAGAAACCATGCCTCTGTAAAAGTTTCAAAAAGGTGATGCTGCGTAATGAGTCGTTGTTTAAAACTTCGGCATCTTGATGTGAAGTTTAAGAACTTCCTTCAGCCTGAATCAAAAACAAAACAAAACTTGGACAGCCATAGATAGAAAGACATCAGACTTTCTTGTCTTTCTTTTAAATTAAGGTTTGATTTATTGATTTCATTCACAAGCTTTCATCGGTTTGATGTCGTCTCCTTTCTGCCTGACGTTTCCAGTTTTCAGCTTGTGCAATGAAAATTAATGAATTGTAAAATATCTTGAAAAAGTCTTTTTTTGATATACCTTATCATAATCCACAACTTAAAATGAGATTATCAGCACCAGTATAGGTTATGTTTTAAATGCTTTAGCTTTCCGATCGAGTCGGACAGGACCGGATTGATTTACAGCACGTTGAAGTCTCTATGACAACACCACGCCGGCTGATGAAGTTTAATAGTAAGAAGAGAGATCTGAGTTTTTCTCTCTGCTGGAAACGATTTCTGGGATTTATTTAGTAGTGATGGTGGAGACTGGAGCTGAACTGATGGACAGAAAAAGGACAGAAGAGAAGAAAAAAGCTAAAACAGGAGAGCGATAAAGCACGGGCTAAAGGCTAAAACACAGGCTAAACTGTTTGTGATAATGTTCATTCCTACCCACATGCAGCAGTTATTCTGCAGTGATCTGATCAAACTTGAGAGTCTGTCAATAAAATGAAGAGTGAGGTTACGTTAGCTCTGATTGGTAGGTGAACACCTCGCTAACGTTACACCTTAGCCTTCGAGCAACAGGTTGCCAGCAGTGCTAAATATAGCTGGGTACTAAACTACAGTACGAACTGACAAAGCGCTGTGTAACTGTTGATAAATACCTTACCTCGTTGCGTTGTATCCAGTAAAAAGTTGCCTTGAACAAAGAAAAGTAGTGTTAAAAAGAAGATCTGATCTCCTTTCATTTCCAAAACAAACACGCCTTGTTAAGAGTCGTGTCATCATGACAGTGTGCGCGTGATTCCAACCAGAAGGTGTCGCTGTGATCCACTTCAGATAGTCCTCATGGCCTCTTCGTGTCATTCCCATCCCTTGTCCATGCTGCCACGTTCACATTTAACCCACTCTTAAAGGAAACCTTTGTTTTACTGTAAATCACAGCAGCGTTGGTGCAGTTCGAGCATGCGCCCCATGTACTCGACTGTAAACCTCATCGTTGTGGTTGTTGGTTTCCACTCCCAGCTATGATCCCCCCAAAAGCTACGGTGGACCTGTTCTTGTCCCATACTTATCTGTAATTATTCGTAAACATGAATACTTCATTACCCAGCTCACAGGTGAGACTTAGATTAAAAATTCAGAAGTGACAAAATGAAAAAGCACAAACTGGCTGATTTTCAAAGCAGAGAAAAATGTTTCTACTCCTTAATGTGGAACATCTGACTTCTGTCATCTGTGAATTTTGTAATTAAAAAAACAACACAAGCATGACAGCGAGATATGGCTGTCTGACTGGTGTTAAGTGATTACAGAGAAATTGAGTGTTGGCTTGCAGAAGGGCATCGATGTAATTTGTTTCCTAAAATGGAAACGCATAAAATGTGCTGGATTCGGAGCAGAAATCTCGAAGCTTATTCTGAGAGTCTAATCGCTGTGATTTTTGCAGCCGTAGGTGAAGAGCGCTTAGTGTGTGCTGAGGTTTCTGAGGGATCTCAGCCGTCTCTTCATCCAGCAGATACTCTCGCAGTCGCAGACCTCGGTTTTGTGTCAGCTTCAATGTCATGGCGGATTTGAGAGTGTGCTGCTGCCCTCCTCCAGCGCATTAGCATTTCTCCTCTCCCCCACTCCTTCCACTCTGCAGTCTTCCCTCTGATGTCACGCCGAAGCTCAGACATGTTAACACGAACCTTCATGCTAACACGGTTCACTCCGTCGCCGGAGAATATTCTTTTACCTGCTGCTGGAGCACAGAGAGACTTTTTCATTTTCACTGTCTCCGTTTACAATAGATCAGAGGCCTGTGCTGCACAGCTGAACTCCTGAACCCCTGTATACATTACTAATGAACCTCTGGATTGTTACACAGTCGTATGTTAACAGGAAAGACAGGGGCCCTGGCTCTTTCTGCGTGTGTGTAAGACTTATGCAGCACTATCATGAAGGTTTCTTGGCCGGGGCCTGCTCTAATTGATAGGGGCTGCTGGTATTTACTTACATTCTCAGGGTGGATTAAATCTCAAAGGAAAGGGGAGGAGATGGAGGTTGTTTTTCTCCAGGCTTTGTTTTAATATGTACGCTTGTGTGTGCACATATATATTTTTGTATATCTGCGTGTGTGTGTTTTGTCATCCCATGTGGTTCTGCCTTCGTCCTTTCTCCATGACGAGAACTGTCGACTCCTGTAAAGCTGCATGACGTCCAGGCACCACAGAGCACCAAATCTAATCAGCAGCCTCGCTGTAATGTATGTGCTGCTCCGCTGGCTTAAGCTAATGTGTATTTCTTCGTCCATATAGGAGCACGGAGGCTTATTTACTGGACACAGTCGATAGTAAATATTATCTCTGGAGCTAGTATTTCATTTTTTCTGTCTTGTGCGTTTAATGTGGAGTCCAGTCCTGTTCGGGTTACTGAGAAGCTCGCACGGCTTCAGAGTTTCAGGGCTCTGGCGAAATCTGACAAAAAACTGTGACAATTTCAGCCAAAGACCAGAGACACAGTTTGTATTTCAGAGTAAAGCATCTTGCATCTTCACAATCTCTGCTGAGTGTCACACTTAGAGAACAGCAACCAGAGACAGGTTTACAAAACAGAGTCGCCTGGCAGCGATCCATGCAACACCGTCGTGTCATAAAATTTCTAAACCATGGGAGTGTTTGACTGAACGCTGCATGGTAAAAAGATCTCTGCGAAATCTGCAAACAGGATCGTACTTTCCATGACAGCACTTGTGTAATGAGTGAGTGTTTGAGGGGACGGCATGATGACTTTTCTCCTCTCCAACCACGACTCATTGGAGAAAACTTTTAAGGGATGCACAGATCCAACTACTCATGTCTTGATGCCAATATTGATCCCTTGGTCTTAATTTTACACTCTGTTATAAGAAGATAAGGCAAGAATTATATTTTGGAAAGTTTTCTATCTTTTCAAACCGAAATGAAATAAAAATGTGTTAATACTGATTATTTTTTCTAAGTGAAGAATTAAACTTGCAAAAACTGCAAATGACCGTCAGGGTGTTTGATGAAGCAGTCATGAAAAACCTCCAAACTACTGAGCTCCTGTAGTTTTCTTCTTTCATGATGTTTTAGCGCAAAAATACACGCACCAACCAGTGTTGATGGACACGGAGGAGCGTAGAGCCGAGTTGAATAGATCAGCCCTACGAGCCACCAATTTCCGATCTCAATTTTTTTTCATTCCATTACAAATTTTTACAATGCTACATTTAACCTAAATCATATGTTTTGAATAAATGAATACCGATTGTGGAAATGATATCACTGAAAAAGTAGGGTTGGAAAATTACAAGAATTTTCGGGAATTAACAGGAATTAGCAGGAATTAGCAGGAATTTTTAGAGAATTTACATTAACTGCACTTATCTAGTCATATACAGATAGAAATATTAAACATTTTGTTTTAAGGAGACATGCATGCACACGGCTAATGCAATATTTTTGAGACAGGTTGATAAAAAGAAGAAAAACCACCAAATTTCAAAAGATTCCCCCAAGAGTTTTTAGAAAAATTAATAAAAGTTTACGGCAACAAAACCCTGAAAATTTCCAATATTCCTGAGCTAAGATTACCGTGTAAATTTTGAAGAAACTTTCCTGAAATTTACTGGAACTGTTTCTTCCATTTGCAACCTTTATTCTCTTTGAAATTTTAAGGAAACTTTCCTGAAATTTTCCACCCTTTTTCAACCCGAGCTGAAAGTAGTATTGGTTAAGGAAAGTAAATTAGGGTGTTGTAAATTAAAAAAAAGTTGCAGTATTGAGTTGAATTTACATCCATTTTAAAGAACGCAGTCTGGTGGCTACAACAGGAGGAGCATCTCTACCAGTCTGTAAGGTTAATGTTGAGTCTTTGCTGAGAAATTCACCAGCTTTTATTGTTATTATTTCTTTTATTCACCCGTTTGTACACCATGAGAGGAAATGCATTCACCCGCCCACCCCGACTGGAGCCTTGTGACCACAGGCGGTGACTGCAGATGGCTGTGTGCGTACCGAGGCTACGCGCTACAGATGGCTACCAGCTTGTCCACAGTTTAGCTACCACTAACAAGACCTTCCAGATGACTGTTCATCTGCAAAACAGAACAACAGCAGAGCCCAGCTTCTGTTTTTGGAGCCTTTTCACGTCCTGTTTTCTGTCATGGAGAAAGAGAAAGAGAAAAAACTGCTTCCTAAATGAGACCTGAAACGATGCCTCCTCCCTAAAAACAAGATTTCCTTTTGTTCGAGGTGCCTCTTTTCTCCCTCTCTGTTAATGACGTCTCTCCAGTCAGAAACCATTGATTTCATCTGCCTCTGTGGCTGTTTTCATGCCATGTTTGTGCGCACATGCAAGTTAATTGTGTGTGTGCGTGTGTGTGCGCATGTCATGTCAGAGATTGCAGCGTTGATTATGTGTCTGATGTTGTCGACAGAGTGACATCCCTTCTAATGAAATAATGGTGTAGTGGCAGAGTGCTGGAAGATTGCACATTTCTAGACTTCAATTACAGACGAGAGGATTTTTTTTTTCCTCTTCTTTCCTTTCAGTCAGAAGGAAGTACAGGTTTTTCTCCCCTTTTAACCGACGTCTTCACATCGAACAAAAAGGCTGAAGAAAAGGCTTTTTCCCGCCAGACTCGGGGTCTAAGTGTTTTTTCTTTGGATAATGGATAGAAAGGACATGGCATGCTTTAATTCAGCGTCTCTTTAGCAAACCTGATGCCACAACACGCCCATTGCCCAGCTCGTGAGCTAAAATCAACCGAACGACACGTTTTTCTCTGCTGTAATGTCACGTCTCTTTTTCTCTCTGAAGCATTTTGCTCCTCTGCATGCATTATTCTGCATTCATTTTGCAAAAAAAAAAATCATCTTTTTTAAGAATTCTACTTTCAGCTGCGCTCTGTCTGCTTCCTGGTATGAAATTAGCATTCGCTTCCTAAAAATACGCCTCAGTGTCAAGTACACCTTAGGAGAAAAAAAGCAAGTTCTTTGAAATTTATGATTTCTTTTGAAAACTAGATTTTCAGAATTTCTGGATGACAGAAATGTGAGGAACATCAAACTTCTTGCGGGCAGTCTGAGTTTGGTCTGAATTTGAATCACGCCGGGTCATTTCAGGGGTAAGAAATCCGTTTTATGTTTATACCATGAACCCGTGCAGAAGGAGGCAAGTTGTGGGATTTATTGTAAAGTCAAAGCCAAGTGCAAACAACCTCAAGGACTGGAACTGCTCACAAAACTGTGACGATAAGTTTTGAAGTTCTGGGTAAAGCCTGCAGCTCCTGTAACTGTAAATTCTTTTGTTTGTAGGTGAAACTCTTTGATCCGAGCCTTCTTTAAATGCTCTCATCAAATACATTCAGTGTCAGGGTGTGAGAATCCTTTTGTGAAAGTGGACTGTATTAACCCAAATACAAGATGACATTTTTCAAGACTCAGTTTTATGACTCTGTAAAGATTTTAACACTGAAAGAATAACAATAAAGCAAAATCATGTTTTCAATACCGTTCAGAATAAAATGTTACATTTAAAATGGAATTACAACCAAATAAAGCACTTTCAGTGTCTGCATCGAAATACCAACAAATTCAAATAACCTGGAGTATTTCAGATGAATGTCAGGTCATGGACGAAGTTCAGATCAGTTTTTTAGAACCGATTTAAGAGCACATCTCTTTCCACATTTTGAAAAACAACCCTCAGTTACCACATTTTTTGGGCTGTTTGAAAACCATCTAATGTCTCAGCTGCATTGTGAACTGTTTTCTTTAAAAACAGCTTCATGACTCTGTTTCAGATGTCTTTAGCGGTCTACTGTTGTAGCAAATATTAATATTAAATAGCTAAACCCTGAATGTCAGAGGGTCTCCACATTTTTCTAGTCCGATATTCATATTCACGCCAGTGCTGCATTTATCTTTTCAGTCAAACACCAAAAGTTGCTGGTTAGTAAACTCGTGAAACATTAAAACACATGTTAAGCAGTGGCTGAAAGCAAACCAGTCCTGCAACCACTAACATCCAGGGTCTTGGAAATGAACTGTGTTGTATTGTGCTTCATTATGAACTACTGTCCTTTCTATATGCTCTCATAATGAACTATTGTCCTTTTTGATTGTCCTTTTTGATTGTGCAATGTGGTCTGGTGCAATTATATTCAGTACGGTGGGGACTCGTGCAATATAAATGGTGCAATATTATTCAGTGCAATAGGGACTGTGCAATATAAGCAGGTGCTCGATGACAGTGGAGGTTGCGTCTACTGGATGCTTGATGTGTGATGTCGGGAATGCAGTTTGTGTGTCTCTGTTTCTTCGTCACTTGTTTGCCTTCCTTGGGTTTGTCCTATTGTATTTAGTATTTAGTTTGTATAATGTCGTATGTGTTGTGTTATCTTAATTTGCTTTTTTTTTTTTTTTCTTCTCTTCTGTTCGATCATCTGCCTTAAGACAACGGATGAAAATTAGCTATTGTGCTAACTCCGGCACATTTACAATGAAGTGTATAACGAAATTGTTAATCAATGTACACTGTCCTAATTAAATAAATAAATAAAAATAAAAATAAATAATAAAAAGCTCATAGAGTTTAATTTTAAGGAAGAAAAACAAGTTTTTGAGTAGAGGACAGACATGCCTCACATCATACTATGATACTTCAATGTTTTTTTTCCATAGTCATGATATTTTGTGTCTTCTTTAAATGAAACTTTGTGATTCAAATCTTTTTTAACCGAAAGTCTAACAGGAGGAATTTTGTTCACGCATTTCATATGAAATAAGTAATTCTAATCCTAAACAACTAAGAGGAAATGTTCTGGAGGGGTAATGGAGCATTTCCCAAACATCAGTCTGCAGACTATGTTTCATTTACAAACAAATGGTAAAACCTGTTCATTTTCAGCATCAAATATCAAGTTTCAGCACTTTTTGATTGTTTTCCGTTCAGTTTTGAATAAAACACTCAGGATAGCAAAGAAAAATAAAGCATCATATTTTTGACACAGATTATCAACTTGTTTTGAATCAGGGTGCAAATTTTCAAATGTGGAAACTTTCCATGGAAAATTTAAGAAATTAACAGGAATTTATGGGAATTTATATTTATATATATAACTGGTCATATACGTGTATAAATATGAAACATTTTGATTTGTCATAAGCATGCAGACATGTTTTTAAAACAAGTTGACAACAAGAAAACAAAAGTTCAGACAAAATTTCCATGAAAATTTTCAGGAAATTTTCCTGAAATTTACCGACAATTTTCCTCCAATTTTAACCCTAATCAGGGTTTCAGAGTCACAGTATGGAATATATCTGAAGCTGCTACCAAATGCTGATAAAACAACACCTTGACGTTCTACTTTATGAACTTTATTTGAGTTTGTTGTGATATATTTTTCTCACCATCTTCCTGTTTGTCTTCCTCTGTGTTTTCAGGGTGGACCCCATTCCTTATGACACTCCCAAGCCAGCAGGACACACCAGGTTTGTGTGTGTGTCAGACACACACTCGCGTACAGACGGCATCCAGATGCCCTACGGCGACGTGCTGCTGCACATGGGCGACTTCACTGAGCTCGGGCTGCCCTCCGAGGTTAAGAAGTTCAACGACTGGCTAGGTACTAAAGCTGCTTAAGACACACATTCATACACACGCCGTTGGACGCACACATTGTTCCCACACTCACACAACAGGGTCTGGAGCGTAGAGGGACGGCTGAGGCACGGGACATGTTGCACGCAGAACCAGTAACTAGACCACACAATGACTCCCCCCCCCTCCCCTCCTGACCTCACAACTGCTGCACTAAAGTGTCCAGTTTAACCTCTGTGACCCAACACCCTGGCTCAGTTAACCTTTGACCTCTCCCTCTGGCCTCATGCTGTGGATGGGAGCACTTGCTTCTGTGTGTGTGTGTGTGTGTGTGTGGTTTCTGTCTCAGCAGCAAGTGTTTCATCTGGGGACCCGCTAGACGAGAGCTGCAGGGACTCTGGAGCAGTTTGAGCCTTAATGTAGTCATGTTTCACACACACGATCTGACACACCTTCTCTCCAAGTCTATAAATCAATAAGTGCCACCCACCACACCGGCTCCAAACCATTAACGTGTGTGTGAATTATAAGGTCTGTAATTCAGGACAAACTGCCTCCTGAATTTTTACAGTGAGAGCAGCATGGAAATATAATTCAGAGTAACCGAGCAAATATATTTAAAGTAAACAGAAAGAAGAAAGGTTACGTTTTTTTTTTAAACTTGATCAGATGCTGATGAGCATAATGTCAGCTGGAGCTGTGCAGCCTTTAAAATAAGAAGCTTCAACCTGAAATATACAAGTCAGTCTAAAATCACAAATAATAATCACAGGGTGCCTGTTTTCTTTCTCTGTCAGCGATATCAAATCATAAACGTATCATGACGTCAGTCACAGCAGCTAAAAACGATGGGTTAAAACAGCTGGTTTGAAAACACTCGGTTCTATTGCAGAGGACGTTCTATATGATCCCACATTCGGGAGCCCACACGCTAATAAACAGTGTTTATGTTTGCAGTCATTTACTATCAAAAAAAAGGTCAAAAGGTTTAGGATTTAGGTATTGTAGTGCACTGAAAATCGTGCTGTGGAGTTATTTTTAGTTTCTACTTTAAAAGTTCAAATGCATAAACAAAATACTTGCTACAAATTGAGAAAAAACATATTTCATAACTCTTGATATTGTCTGCATGTTCCTCCAGGACGAAGCTTGTGGACTCATAGAGCTCTTTATTAGAATCGCAATTGCATAATTTTACCAAATCACGCAGCACCAGTGGCATTACATCCTGGACCAACGTCTTCTTCTTTTAAAATGAAGCTTTTTATTTTGATTTATTTTTGTCATTATTAATAGCAATAACACATATTGATTTACATTAAACATATAAACATGAATTCCACACACCCCCTCAAAAAACTTCTTCAGAGAAGAAACAAACAAATAATAATAACCAGAAAGTTAAAAAAAAAACAAAAAACGTAAATACTACCACCACAAACCTACACACCCATACACGTATAGAAAAATCTATACCTATACACATATACTTCACTTTAAAACTGAATATCATCCACATTTAGAGTTTTAAAGTGAGCTAAGAAAGATTCCCATTCCATGCTTTGTCCAGATGTTGAATGTCTCAACCGTTGTCAATGGAGTAAACATACAGTGTCTTTGAGGCAGTGATTGGACGAAGTCATTTAAAAATAATATAATATATGATAATAATATATTTATAATAATAATATATTTTGATCCTGCCAGCGGGTTTGGGATCCAGAGGGTTTAAACATTGTTATTATTATTATTATTTTTTATTATTATTGTTAAAACACAAAACAAAAAGTGTGCAGCTTTACTTTCTTACCTCTTCAGCAAAGTTTATCTCTGCAAAACCAAAAATCAGATCCGGACTCCAGATCTGTATCGGCCGATACTTAACATTAAATAATCGGGATCGGAGCCAAAAAATGCTAATCGGGACATCCCTACAGAATTTTGTTCTTATTGTTAATTTTCTCTGTAAGTATCAGGTCTCACCACAGTCGGTCTGGTGTATCTGCTCCACCTCCTCCAGCTCCTGCCCTTCTGCAGCTGCTTTTTTCTCCGGTACGACTCAGCCGCTGTAAAAATAGATGTCGGGTGAAGAAATTAAAGGTCAGGTTTTGATCTTAGGCGACTCATTGAGACATACTGCTAATGAACTGAGTCAGCGGAGCAGACACATACAGGTGGGAGGACACAGAGAGAAGCACGGTGATCAGGTGGAGAGAGGAGAGGTGCAGGTTGGTGTGATTATAGTTTGTATATATATGACTTAAATTAAAGCAGAGAAATGCATAGTCTGCTGAGTCCTTTACATATGAGACCTGTTAATATTATAATTCAAATGTTGGAGCTGTGAGTGTGCAAAATATTCAGTGAGGCCAGCAAACCCCAGAGCAATTATCCTCTGTGGCTCTTTAGCTGTTATGGTTAAAAATCTTTGCTGTAGTTTTTCCTGCAGGGAGAGAAATAAACGCTTCAATCAGGAATTTTTCATTTAAACATTATAAAAGTGAAGTTTTAGACTCAATAGTGAATAATTAAAGTAACAGTGTTAAAAATCATGTCCTCTGTTACACTTTAAAGTCAGATTTGTGTTTGGACCCGTTAGCTTTCAGCGATACTCCTCTTGGAGTCTGTGTTTTAGCGATCACTCTCTCCCCCCCTGTGGAGTTTAAAGGCTGTAGTGGCTGCAGACAGTCACAGCAGTTACACCGAATTCAAACACTGACCCAGTTTTTAGAGCAGAAAACAGACAGAGCTGCTCTGTTGGAAGAGTCATAAACTTCACAAACCTCTCTGACTGTCCCGCGTTCAAAGAGTCACATTTCAAACTGAATTTAAATTCGCCTCTCCTGCTGGTTCACATCTTAAATGACTGTAAAGTTTTCTCCCAGATACAAATCAGGCCAATACAGATTTCAGGCCACATAGAAAATTCAAAATCTTCTACCTCTAATGTTTGTTCCTCTTTGCAAAATGCTGTGATTTGAGTTGATGATCAGAGGAGGTGATAAATGAAACGGCACAATCACAGAACTCTGAATACTTTATTTGAGATTATTAAAGGTTGGATTTAAGTGTTTAGTTTCCAAAACAATTAGATCCGAGCTTCTGTTTCAGGACTGAATCAAATAATTTAAAATGACTTAAATCGAAACCCCTTAACCAGCAATGCTGGATGTTATTTATTCCTCTGTTGACTCGTTAATCCTGGGATGTGACGTCACATGAAGATTAGTGTCAAACTCTTGATGCACAAACGTGCAAAAATAACTTTTTATTTATTTATTTTTCCTTTATAAACTTTTATTTAGAACAATGGGGCATTAAATCCAATGATACATAAAGACAATGATCAATGACATCTCAATGCAAATATAAATGAAAGTTAACTTGGCACCATAGTAGAAAAGACAACATGCCAGTGCACATTCAATAATTCAAGATTTACATCAAACCAAACATAAACCTGACCTGAGAATGCAAAACAAGATCACAAAATACAAGCCCCATAACCACCCATCTGAACCCAAAACCCAAACAAACAAGTCCACACACACACACACGCACACACACACATTCTGTGTCTCGTTATAAAGGGGTATATATGATTAGGTACAGGGTAAAATCCTAGCTACCTCTCTTGGTAGTACTTTGATTAATCATAAAGCAAGCAGTGAAAATTAACTTATTTGTTATGAAGCTACACAACGAAGATCCTCATGAGCTGAGGAACGTTTTGTCATTTATCTCAAGAACGTAGGCGTGCATTTATTAAAGTTTCAAAACGCAAAAGTTCTGCACAAGTGTCAAAAAATAAAAAAGTGTTCTTCCTCTAACTGGGGAAAACCTCCTGTTTTTTTAACATGTTTTAAAATGAAAAGCAGAAATCAAAAAATGTGTGACAAAATGAGTGAAGAAGTTTGAAGTTGTCGCCTTCCTTAACCGTGTAATTTAAAAACTAGATACTTACTTAATGGAGGCATTTAAAGGTCATGATGCTGTGTTGAAGGTCGGGTCAGTAAAATGACTTTCAGTCAAAGGTAGATAAACCATCATCAATAAAAGCAGTACCAGTTCTGCTGAAAAGAAACAATAGAAAAGTATCAATAGTGTAATCGATGGAGGTTCGGCTCATGGAGGAGGATGGATGATGCTGTCAGTATTGATTAAAGTTAAGGATCCCCACGTTTTGATTCTTCGTTCAACTGTTAAATCCTGTTTGCAACCTGAGACCCTCTAACGTACGAGGCAGGCTCATCCTGCTGGGCTGCTTGAAACACACAACCACACACGTTTTCGTTTTGTCCCATTTCTAAACTCTGTTTCAGTGCTCCTCTCTGCCTCCTCTTCCTCTCTCCTCCTCCTCCGTCTGCTCCTCTGGACTCTGGAGGAGGCAGCACTGTGTCGGTTTATCGACCGAGGTTTTGGCCCGTTGATGGAGATCATTGGAGATCGATGCAGGGGGACGAGTTTCCCCTGACCCAGCCTGTCTGATGAGAAACACGGGCTCTGATCTGCGTATTTAAACTGCTCCCAGAAGCCTCTGCAGCCTGTGTGTGTGTGTGTGTGTGTGTGTGTGGATGGTGAGATGTGTAACGTGTATAGACAGAGGAGCTTGTTTAGGAGCTGCAGAGGCGAGAACGTGACTTTAAATGGTTTTATTCACTTCCTTTTTTAAGACGGTATGTTTATTCACAGTTTGTTTATAATATCAAAAGTTCCAGTTTCGATTATTTTTCTACTTTTATTGGAGAAGAAGTCACTTGTTTCCTTCAGTGTCTGAGTGTTTCATCAGTCATTTGCTTGATCTGTGTTTTGTTTTCATTTGTCACCAGAAGGACATGACAAAAACATCTCTTTTAGCTCTGCGGCATTCCTGCTCGTGGGGCGGTCGTCCCAGTCATCAGTTTATTATCCTAATTTAAGAGTATAAATAAAACTAGTAACAACTTCCTCACATTTTTGGATCTGCACTTTGTAAACTCCCTGAAATTATTCCGTCCTCTAAAAGTTTGCTGTGTTTTTGTGGGTTCGACGGCTCGTTTCAGGCGGATGTTTCTCCCTCCAGGTGTTTATTCAATCACCTGTATACCTGAATATTTCTGAGCCACTTTACTCTCCTGGCAGCCTCTCTAATTGGAAGATGTGTTGACTTGGTTTTCATCATATTTCCTCAAGGATTTGTTTGATGAGGATAGACGAGAAGGGGTGGGAATTTATTTATATTCTTTATTTTCTGCTTCTTCATTTAAAGTATGTCACATAGAGGATGTTTCCTCATTTGGAAGAAGTGTGTTTGTATTTTTCCGACGCTTGTACAGAGGTTTTTGTGTTTTGAAACTTTAACAAATACACGCCTGACTTCTTGAGATGAATTACAAAACATTCCTCTGCTCTCATCGCTGTGGTTCTTCACCGTTTCGTCGTTCGCGCCGCCCGTTTGTGGGCAAAGAAGAGGGTATAAATTGTGGTGTATCACTCCAGCAGCCCTCTGTAAGATGTATCACAGCAGCAATAAAAAGCAGAAGAAATCCCCAGTGGAGTAATGGAGGTGGAGTTGTTTGATGGTAATTATGTTTTCTCCACCTTTTCCCTGCCTGCCGGTGGTGGAGAGGATGATTCGCTTTAGGTTGTGTGTGTGTGTGTGTGTGTGTGTGTGTGTGTGTGTAAATGGATGTGTGATCCAGTTAGAGAGCTATGGGACTGAGAGACGGCGCTCTCATATAAGGTTAGACTGAAATTTATGATCCCGAGATGCGACAAGAGCTAATTTAGAGGAGCGGGAATGAAACCTGTAGACCGGGGGAACCATGATTCTTTCATTTTCAGCATTAGAGAACACACACACTCACACACACACACTAACACACACACACACACAGCAGACAGAAACCATGAGTTTTTTATTATCTGCATCGTGCCACCGTATCTTGACTGAATTTATATTCTTTTCAGTTTCTATTGGTTTTATTTCCAGTTGTGAAGTGGACCGCTGCAAAATTGAGCAGAGTGCTTTTCTTTCAACTACTGTCGTGTTTTTTTTATTCTGCTAATACCTGATATAGAGTTCTTTATTCAACACTTTATTCAATTTGCCCTCTTGCCATGTATCATAACCCTCTGCTGCTGCTGGTCACAGCAGAGTGCTGCAGAGGACAAAAGCACAAAAGCTGAATCATATCGTGGGTGGATGTAGGAGTCTCACCTTTATGGTTTTGCGGTGATCCCGTAGTGTGAATGGATTCACTTTCTCTTCTTTTTTGGTTGTGTTTATTTCAACGAGACGTGACGCAGCTGAGAATCTGTGTCCTGAGGGAGGAAAAGGCTCTGTAGTCAGAGGCTCATGGGGCATCTTAGCCCTGTGTCCGAACAGAGAAACTGGAAGACCCAATCCAAGAGGGGATTTTTTTGTTTGTTTTTAGGATGGATAAGGATAGGATGGCTTTTTTTAGGATGACCGTTGTCAATACTCAAACAAAACCAAAACATTTCTTGTAACGTCTCGCCAAACTACATTTGGACTGTGCAAAGGCTACTTGCATGAAGCTAAAGCTCCGTACATTCTGCAGCAACTCAACAAATTCAGAATACAACATCAGAAATGTATGGGGCTAAAAATGTTGTTTGAGGTCAAAATAGTCTGAATATGAAAAACAGTCCTGATCAAATCCAGATCCTGATCCTGCCATAAAAACATCCTGACATATTTCCTCCATATCGCCCCCTAATGGAGAACATTTTCTTGGTCAGAAGCAGAGTTTGCTGATGTTTACGCAGCACGTAACACTGCAGAAAAGTGACCACTGATAATCAGGTATCAAGAGACACCTGAGGGACAGGTGAGGTCTGGTTTCATCCAGTTTTACAGAAAGTAGAGTAAGTGAATGCAAGGTGTGAGTGCTTTCAGGTACTTAACCTAATGACGATTGGTGGTTTGCTTTCCTGCGCTCTGCGGCTGATTGGCTGCGTCGGAGGCTGAGGGTGCTACTTAAAGATGATCGTGACGTCAGCGCATCGCAGGGGGACTCCCATCTCATCCATCTCCCAACTGGCCACGCCACGTGCTCCTTTGTTTCAAGATTTATGTTAATTTGGGTTATTTTTAGGTTCTTCTTTCTTGGTTAAATTAGGGGCGTTATCTCAGTTTGATTAATCATACTTATGGGTAGTCCTTTAGATCACTTTCTTTTCATTATTTAAGCTACAGTAGAGTTAATTCAGTTGTAGCCTGAGTTTCACCTCGAGGTATTTTCAGTTTGGCTTCAGTTGTTGTGAATTTTGTTTGTTTTATGTAAATAAATCACTTTATTATTTTCACTGAAGCCTTTTGTTTGTCCGTGGCTGCTTGGGAGAAATGAGTTTTATCATGTTGTGTCCTGACGCCCCCCCTAGACGTGGCATCAAGACAAGACTTCAAGAAATATTTAACAAATAGAGCATTCATATTTTACTTTCTCGGTTAATAAATGCATCAGTAAGAGCTGCTGGTAGATCGATATGGAAAAAAACAGTCAGTTGCAGCCTTCTTTAAATGATGACCTAAAAAAAGAGCGAAGCCTTCGGCGTCCAATCTTTCTCCAGTCCACAATCCTTTTAAGTCCACACCTGAACCATCCTGTAAGATAAGACCATACAGAACTCATAGAAGAGCCAAAAGAGGACTGGAACCAGATCACAGGGAGTCTAAAATAAGAGACACATATAGGGACAGACTGGAGGGTGATGAAGGCCAGAGCCTCTGGCTGAGCGCTCAATCGCCTGGAATAAAGTAGAAAGTCTGTTTCTTGATGGCAAAGGGGAACCGGGACAAATCACCCGGACAGAGGAGAGAGAAAAGGGCGCAGCAGAAGTTGAAAGATGAGGGGATGAGAATAGTAATAGATGTTCTTCTCCGTTTAGTTCAGGTTCATGCGTCTCTCTGCTGCAGAGATGGAGCGGGGCCTGCCGGGGTCAAACTGAGCAGTCAGATGTGGTTGTAACCTCTGGGCCCGTCTGAATTGAGGGTATTTCTTTTTCTCTCTGAGCTCAGAGAGAGGTGTACCAGGAGTGTTCGTTCAATGTCCAAAATAAAGGGACAGTCTGCTGTTTCTTTAAGGAAAGCCTGACCTGGTTGAAGCAGAACCACTTTATGATTTTATAAACACTGTTCAGACTGTTCCTGATGGTTGATGGTGGTTTGATGATGACTTATTATCCAAATAAAGAACATGACAGCTTTACTCTTATGGTCTAAAGCAGTCCTTCCTCTTCTTAAGCTTCTGCTGGTGTGTTGTAATCACTGTTTGTCTTCTCCTACCCTTTGTCACCATGCTTTTTGTGTCTCGTTTGAAGCTCTCTGAATTGCCTTGTTGCTTAAATGGCAAATATAAATGACTTTAACTCGCCTCGCCTTTCTTTCTGTCACTGCTTTATTTCTACAAGCACAAAGACGATGGATGCCAACCAGCTCCCTCTGCTTCATTTATCCTTATTTGGTCGCCGTCCCTGCAAAAATAACAAGTGTTTGTTTTTGGTAGATTAGTTCTTGTTTGTTTATTTCCATTTTAAGTGGCGCCACATTTTAAAGGACCATGCATTTGTTGGATGAGCAGCAGAGCAGAGTGTGTGGGTTGTATCCAGGAAAGATTTGCCCAATCTTCTCTGCCAATGCCAAACAGCTTATTCTGACATCGACTCATGTTCGGCGTTGTTTGGTGGATTGGATGATTGAAGTCGTCTTTGGACGCCAACCTCGCGGCCTGTCCCTGATGTCTCTTAATTTATATGGAACTTCTGTTTGGCATTGGCAGAGAATATTCGGCAAATCTTTTACGGATGTATCCCACACACTCAGCTCTGCTGCTCAACCAACAAATGTATGTTCCTTACAAACGTGGCTCCATGTTAAAGAGAAATAACGTCTTCTATCTACTTTTTAGCCACTCAGACTTCACACGTGGATAAACACTGTTTCAGCTCATGATCCTCGCCTTTGTTTTCTTGTTTTCCCGTCCAGGTGGCCTCCCGTACGAGTTTAAAGTGGTGATCGCCGGCAACCACGAGCTGACCTTCGATAAGGACTTTATGGCCGAGCTTGTCAAGCAGGATTACTACCGATTCCCCTCAGTGTCCAAACTCAAACCAGAGGACTTTGACAATGTCCAGTCGCTGCTCACAAACTGTGTGTACCTGCAGGACTCAGACGTCACCATAAAGGGATTCCGGATATACGGTGCACCATGGTAAGAGCACAAACTGTCCTTTATAGGCTCTGTTTCAGAACCGCTGAGTCACATTTCTGTCTGGTTTTGTCGTGGATCCTTGAGGCGAAGGTGTGTCCTCTCCTCTGTCGGTGTCTGGCTCTTTTCCAGCTCCCACCCTGCAGTCGCTCAGAGGGGCCTCTCCCTCTCCTTCACGCAGGGTGCTATTCCCAGCTCGCATGCTCCTTTATGAGCCGGAGCCCTTCGCATGCTGCCCGGGCTTACGTTACAGCGCTGTTTTGACACGGGGTTAAGTGATACGCGTGTAACCGGGACACTCTGTCAATAGGCTCTCAGGTGTGGAAAGAAAGCAAGCAAGAGAGTGTGTTTGTGGAATACACAGAGCTTTTCCTCACAGGGAGGTGGGAGAGCTGTTAAAGTGAGAAGTGTGTGTGCAGAAAGAGCACTCAGATTTACAGTGTAAATACATCCTTCTATGAGTCCACGGTATTCTTCATTTCGAGTCGTTCTCATGAAAAATCAGGTAACGTTTGGTAGAAATTGTAACCTGAGCTCATAATTGAGGGTTTATGTGCAGGATGAACTGGATTTCTTCCCTTAAAGCAACAAAAGTTTCACAGCTTCTGACAAAACATCGATGTAAAGGAGAGATGTCTCGGGGATTTGTCCGTTTTAATAAGCAGTTCAACATTTTTACGTCTTTATCAAACAAAACGGACATCTGCAGGAAACCGTGCTGCAGTCTAGACTTTTTAAATCAGGTTTTTATTTTTCTGAAACGAGGAAACTTCTCTTACTTTCAATGAAAAAGTCACAGAATTAAACAGAAAAGAAAAAAGAGGAGGAAAAAAAAGAGGTGATTTTAACAAATAAATCACACGCTGGCAAAAGAAGTTCTGCAGCAGAAACGGTCAACAATCCTTTTAATGTGGAGTACATTGAGATATCCCACAAAACCTTTACAAGACTGGCTCAGAAAAGTCAAGTAGATTTAAATAAAGTTGTATGAAAGAGCTAAAAATGTTTCAGAAACAAACCGCTGTGATGTTTTTTGATCAAAATTTGAAGCATGCTTCTTTATAATATTTTTCAAAATATCAGTATTTTTAGAAATCGAGTCCTTGTCCTTAAAGTTGCATACCCATTTGGTTCAAAAAGACCTCCTAGTCTTGTTAAAAATGAAGAGTTAGCACAGAAAACATCTTGCCATTTCTTGTGCGACAGAAACGTCTGTATCTTAGAAACTGATGGTGAATTAATGTAAAAAATTACATTCTCAAATTTTAAAACACAGCTGTAGCTTTTAGTGATGTACGACAGTTTGTGGAATTGAAAACTTGATTTTGTTTTATGGAGCTAAAGGCACTCACTGTTTCCACAGCAGGTTTTGTATTTCTACCCCTAACAGAAAAAAATAAACAAACTTGGTCTAGTTTATAGTTATTTATAGGTTCGCTCATCACATTCGATCAAACCATTTATAAGTTAAAAATACAAAAAGAGACGACCTTCTGATTTCATTCTGCCCCAAAGCTGAGCAGCAGACGTAGACGTGATGTCAGACGGATGTTGGTAGTTTTTAGAGTCTAAAGCATCTTTTCTCAGGCTGAACTTCTGTCCTCTCTCAGTATTTGAACAGCCTGACCTCCTCTGCCCCGCTCTGCTCTGCTCTGTGTGTGTGTGTGTGTGTTTTGTTTTGTGATGGTCGAGGCTGAGACTTCCTCCGTCCTGCTGTGACTCCCTCTGCCCCCCCCTCTCTGTGCACTCTGGTTCTCATAACTCTGCCTCAGACTTAAAATAACTATTTAGGTCACACCTTCATCCTCTGGCGGCTATAATTAGCTGCCTGGCTTCAGAAGTGGCAGAGGACAGTGGCAGGCCATGAGAGGGGGGGAAGGGGGGAGGGGGGCAGATCCTGGGTAGGTTCCTGAGACATCACAGCAGCTGGAAGGAAAGATTAGTGTCTCCTCTCTTTCCCTCCATCCTTCCTCTTCTCCATCCCTCTGTTTGAGAGAGGAAGGATGCTGCCCCCCCCTCCCCCCTCCCTGGTGGCTGTTTAGTGTGAGGGCTGGTAAGTGTCTGTTGTGACAGCTGGGGGTCTCATGAGGGGAGGAGAGGACAGCTTGGCGGCCCCCCCTGTCTGCTCCTGCTCTGCTTCCTCACCTCCTTCACACCCATATGGCACCATGGCCTGAGGTCTGGCCTGCTTGTCCAGTGTGAGGTCTCACTTAGCCCTGCAGTGACCCCTCACTTCATCAACAGCTCACCAGCTTACCGCCTGGGTGGCCCAGCTCCTTCGAGCCCTCAGCGCTCCTCTGCTGCTGCTGCAGGCGGGGACGGACAGCGTCACTCAGGAAACGTAGCGTGTAACGACCACCTGATAAACGCTGCTGCCTCTGCTGAGTTCATCGCTCAATGAAATGACGTTATGGGCCAATCAAGCTAATCACAAATCCTCACATAATAATTGATTTATAAATGTCAACATCAACAAGGATTCTTTAGGCCTGCTAACCTTTAGCAAAGCTCAAAGTGAGAAAGACTTCTTGAGGCAAATCTGCAAGCACAACTCATTCACACGGTACGTCACGTGTATTTTTCAGAGGGGTTTCATCAACTTCATGCTGCCTAACTGATCATATTTAATCAGGCTTTTAGATTTTTGTACAGGAAGTACTTTAATACGATGATCATATGTAAAAATATCAAATAATTAGACTGAAACTGGTCATGAACTGTGGTTTGTGTCATTAGAGCAGCTGGAGTTGTAGTTTTGTGTAGTCTGATCAGGATGGATTAATGGATTATTCCTCCTTGTTTTTTGTTAGATGATTGTTTTTGCATTTATTCTGAGAGGACAGTTGTGAATAGAGCAGAAAACAGGGTAAAAAAAAAAAACAGAGAAAGGTGCCGCAGGTTTGATTCAAACCTGAACCACTCAGTTGAGGGCTAACCTCATGGAGTACGAACCTGGACTGTTACGCTGTACCAGTGCCTAAAATGTTGTTTTTAATCCAAGTAAAAAAAAAATTAAATATATATATATAAAAGATAAATCAGGCAAAGTTGTGGGTAACTAAATAACTCAAGCTTTGGGGAAACCCTGGAGGAGAGATCCTGTAAGCAAAATACTAACAGACGTATTAGAAAGTTTTTTTTAAGGCTCTTCTGCTCATTAATCCATTAAAATGCTCAACATCTCCTGTTTATGCAGCAAAACGTCATTAAAAACTTGTCACTTCTTACTCTAATAGAAACATATGATGGCTCCTTGTTAAAACCCTCCAACCCATATTTCTTTCCCCAAACATCGTGCAGGACAAGGTTTCAGTTTTTAACCTTTCAGCAGAATACTCATAGCAGGATGTGATTCTTGATGTGTTCTTGAAGACCAAACACGCCTGCTAAAAACGCCTTTAAGAAACTGAACATAAATTGTACACGATCTCTTAAAACCTGAAGGTTTCTGAAAAAAATGAATTGTCAAATTTCAGGCAGATTGAGACATGAAATAAAAATCATTTAGTGGTCTGGAACTTGGGCTTTCATTTAGTGGATCATCCTTGCTTTGCCCAACTCCTATTTCAGCGAATCACAGCGCATTTCATTTTGAAGACACCGTTTAGAATGACTTGCGCATCCAGTCATAAACGTATACGAGTAAATGTTGCATAATTTAAGGAATGTGCTGCTGCAATTCAAAGAAAACAAAACAAACATTTATAAATGAAAGTGAACAAAAGAAAACCTGTTGAAAAACTGTTTCCTTACTTGGCGTCCTGATGCATCCAATTACTGCAAAGCCCTCAGGTGTTGACACACCGTCATATTGGTGTGATAACTGCCAAACAAAGCAGATATACAATCAGCTGGAATAATCATTCTTTGGAAACGAACAGGTGTTCAAGATTTGGCTCCCAAAAAGTTGCTGGTGCTCACCTCTCTGCACAAAATGAGTCAGATTTCTGTATTTTTCTGCAGTTCAAAGATTTCCCCCCCAAATCCTTATTTCAGTGATCAGTGATTTCAGCAGCCCAGCTCTGGATCCTTCTCTTTACAGCCACTATGCCAAGTTTAATAAAATAAAGCAAAGTATTTACTTCCCTTTTTGTCAAACACTCCTGGATCACTCAGGTTTTACATCACAGGAGCCGCTCCAAGCAGCAGGTTTATCGCTTCATCAATGACTCTGCAGGTTTTTTTATCTGCACATAATGGAAGGAAAGACCCGCTGAGCTCCAACACACAAGCAGCACAGCACTCTCCTTTATCCATCCATCATTCAAATGCCTGTTTTAAAGGTTTTAATTATGAAAAAAGAGGCTTCACTGCAGCGCTTTTCAAACATAATTATCTGCAGCAGGTTGCCGCTGCAGCGTGAGGCCGTTTACAGGGGAAATGTTTTGATTTCTCACCGAGGAGCTCTTCAGAAAGCAGTGTGAACACAGATATATCTGCACGTCTAAAGATGCAAAAACATGCAAACACGTCCTATCAAAGATGAAAAATCTGCCTCTAACCCCACGCCAAAAGTTTCAACTTTGTCTTCAAAACTTGAGAAAGTAAAGCTGGCTCTGAACTCGACTCTTCGGGGATTGAGGTGGATTTGAACAAGGCCAAGCTCTCTCTCTCTCTCTCACACACACACCCACGCACACACACTTTTTGGTTGCTTAAACATGTGCTCATGTTGAAATTGTGCCAACAAGTTGCCTCAGTTAATTAATCTCACTAGAGTATCTGAGAAAAGAGTTACCATCAAAAAAAACGCTGAGCATTTCAGGAGCAGTTACTCCAGATGTTGGAAATCCAGGCTTGAATTTCAGAGGTGAGTTATGTTAGTTTTTGATACCTTTGTGGCATAGTTTCATCATAAGTTTTGCGCCTTTATTATGAAATGAAAGATCAGTTAAAGAAACGTAAATCTGGTATAACTTCTGACTTTCTGCTGTTTAAACTCTTTCCATCTTCTGGTGAGTCGGGATGCAGAAACTCCGGCCCGACTCTGCTTGAGCACGAACGTAAACACGCTGAATAAATGAAGAACTTGTGTAATAAAATATCCTTGAGCTCTTATTATCAGAATAAATAGGCGATACGAATGGTTTGCAGGGAGGAGGAATTAAAAGTTTCCAAGGCTGCAGCTAAAGACTGTTTCATAATTAATTAAGCTGCTGATTATTTTCTAAATTAAAGTCGGAGTAATTACTACTTTCACCATTTCTACCAATCCAAGGCTACTGCTTTTTTTCTGCTAATTATTCCAGTTCTGATGAATATTTAAACGCAGAGATGTTTCATTTACATGATATTTGATACAGAGAATCAATAAATAGTTGAATGTGAGACCCTGAAAGCGTGAAAATATTTTTTATTACTTTATCCCCCAAATGAAAAAGTTCAGATATCCAGTTTATTCATCTTTCTTTAACAGTTATCCTCTGAGTTTTATCTTGGTATGCATGATATGGAATCCTTTTTTTTTATCTGATTTTCTTCTTTTTCTCTGTTGTATTTTAAAATATGTAGTGTAAGAACACCCGAGGGTAAGAAAGGCTGAGCTGTGGTGAGCAAAATTGGAATATTTTAATAATCTACCATAAATGAAAATGCACAAAGAAGAAAATCAAATCTGACTCTTCTTCTTTTTACCGGAACCAAAGCGCTTCTGTGCACCAAAATCTTTGTATATTACTTTGTGTATAAGTCTTTATCCAGCCATTGCATCGTCGAACTGAGCATGCTCACTGGACTAACGTTAGAAGTCCATATATGGGTGGTGTAATCGTTGGTCTTGTACATAAGAAATGGGACATCAATTCCTATAAATACAGTAATTGTTTCATTAATAGCTTTAGCTTTGAGGTGTTTCTGGTAAACTTTTTTCACACACACATTAACATCTCTCTGCCTTAATGTGTGTGTGAAACTCCTCTCTGATTGTTTGCCTCCTGTGTGGACTGAGGGCAGCGTACCATGAAAGACACACAACACACACTGTTTAATGACAGATGCTCAGCAGACCAAATACCTCAACCTCCTCCTCTCAGTCTCTCTCACACACACACACACACACACACACACACACACACACACACACACACACACACACTCCTCTTCATACCCACTCTCACTGACAGGCAGCAGGTTCCTGTGTTGTGTCAATCAGACCCCTTCAGTCTGAGCTGAAGGTCTCTCGGAGCACTTTGAGTTTTATTCACGTCGTTGACGCGCTCTGTTCAAGGAAACGAACTTCAGGAGGAGAAAAAACTTTTCAGTATTTCTCCCCTGAACTTAATTCCCTCTTTTAAACTTTTCATCTTTAATATGTGGCTGTAATTCAGGATATTGATCTCAGTTTCTTTACCTTTCGTGAATGGTAAAAAGTTTTTGTTTCCAGAGTTTTATAACTTTTTTTAAGGGATCAAAACACACGAGATCAGTCCTGAGATGTTCAAACATTTGATCCCTGACAGAAGTTAATTTATTCCAAAACTAATGTGCTATGATGCTGAAACACCTTTTTTTGATTTTAATTGATGCTTCCTGTTTTTCCCTGAAGGTCAGAATTGTTTAAACAGCTTTACATGGCTGGAAAATATTACAAATTTTAGAGTCTACAAAATGTAATTAAGTTTGCAGATTTCTTTTGCTCTGGTCTGATAAACAGCTCATCAGAGTAAAGATCATTAAAAATGGATTGACTTAATCAGTGTGTTTTAAATGCTGATGTGAGTCATTTTTATGTATTACAAATGCTCAAAGTCATTTCAGCCCATTTGTCAAGAACAGGCGCAACCTTTGACGAGCATTTTCATAGGAAGTAGCAAAATAGACAACAAAGGGATTGGGGGATAGGGGGATTTTACAGCTGAGGAAGAGTCTTTCCATCTGATCCACTCAGTACGTTTACATGCAGCTTAAGACTGTGAGCTTAGTCAGCACGAGATCGGACTGACCATAGCTCAGCTGGCACACATGGATAATGCGATTGCTATCGGACTGCGGTTGGATTTGGCAGGACTCTGTACACCTTGGCATTTAGTGCAAGCGAATTTAACCCAGAAGAGGAAGTAGATGACCATGACAAATAGGGTCGCTGCGCTCCGACACAACAAACACCATGATACATATAAAACATTATTATTATTATTATTATATCCTTTATTTACCCAGATAAAAGCCTCATTGAGATTTGAAATCTCTTTTTCAGGAGGGACCTGGCATGGCAGCAGAAGACAGTTACACAACAAAAAACAACAAATACATTCAGACATCAACACATCGAAACCAAGCCAATAAGAAGCAGTCAAGAGCTGAAACAGTCACATTGTCCAAGGTAGAGCATGACACGGGAGTGGATTTTCACTCCTGTCCCGTTCCCATTTGAATAAAACCAAACATGTTGAATTATGTTGCATTTTTTATTTTAAGTAAAGTGCAGCAGTGCATATAGAAGGCACTGACTTTAAGTCTCACATACCTGACATTCGCTAAGCGGAAAGTTCTTTGATGAAGATGGATGCATCTGTTCATCTGGTTGTTCAACACGACTGATAATGATCACCAATAAATGTCGCTCCCGCTGGTTTTTTTTCCCGTCCTGTCCCAATCACGGGATTGATAAAAAAATGACTCCCATCCCGCGGGATTCCCGTGGGAATCGTGTGACCCACGGGAATTCCCGAAAAACATCATCCTCTAGTCCAAGGCTAGCTCTTTCCTGGTCCCTTAACAGAGTCTTAAATTCACCAGCAGAGACCAGTTCTGTTAGTCTCATATCCATCAGGAGCTACATCTATCCGTCACTGTCGTTTGAAAGTTGTTTTCTTTTCAGTTGAACTTAAACTAGTTCACTACAAACGCAGCTTCACTTATCAAACAAGGACACAGCGCCGCCTATCGAAGCGGGGTGAGACGTTCCGGGCCAGAAATCCGATTTTCTTCTCTGCATGTGTACAAAGACTGGACGAGACCGTTTGCTGTGACTTCACGATTAAACTATGACCTTAATCTGACTGCAGAATCAGGGAAGACAATGGTGATGTGAAAGTCAGAGCCAATGTGGTGTTTGTGTGGTCAGGACACTCTTGTAAAGAGATTTTTTTTTATATCTCAATGAGACGTTTATGGTTAAACTAATTCAAACATTAGTAACACACCTCTTGCAGAGCTCAGTGCTTTGGTACAAAGGTGCCCTGGTGCCAGAATTTTATTATGGCACCCATTTAGTGTTGCAATATGCTAACTGTTTGGTGAATGCTGCAGGTTTAGCAGTTAATTTACAGTTCATTGAAAACTTGCATCATAACATGCTTGTTAACCGAACAGAAGCTCAGATTTAAAAACCATTCAGGACATTTGGGGCACTGACATTGGTGCCAAGTGTTATCCCTGATGCACCAAAAAAACAGACCAACACCTGTAGAAGCCGACTTACAGTAAAATAATAACCAATATTTATATATTTAAAGCAACAGAACATAATGAATATTGTAGCACAGTATTCATGTAAGTCATTGATGTTGCCTGTATAAAACAAAAAAGAAGTATTTTTGGCGAGATGCTAAGTCAGTAGATGCTTTAGTTTGATTGTCTGTTGTTTGTTGACAAACTTTTTGTCAGGTATTTTCTTCCTTCTCTTTCGTGCTCGTTTCATACTTTTTTTCTTGGCCCTTCAACTGAATCCTTTCTGACTTCCAGTCTGCCTTTGAGACTCAAAAAAGCAGCCCAAAACAAGATTTTAAGTCAAATTATAGGACTTATTAAAAAAAAAATAAAGCTCTGCAGCTCTCACACTCTGAGGTGAGACATCTGTACGGAGGGAGTGACGGCAGCCTGTGCGTAGATATGTGAGGAATCCTGCTGCTTTAACAGACTCTGATAAGCTCTGCTGACTGATTCAGACCAGAGGAGCCCGGGAGAGCGGGGAGGAGAGAGAGGGAGACAAAGGAGGGAGTCGCTCTCTCTCTCTGGAGAGATTAACCTGTTTTGTGATTCTGGACTTGACCACGACTTAACTCCCTGTTCGGAGGTCAAACTGTTGCTGCTCCCTCTGCTCCCTGCTCTCAACTCCTCCCCCCGCTGGCCCTGTCCTCCTCTGGGGACCCCCCCCCCCCCCGCCTCTTTGCTTCCTCATCTTTATTCTGTCGTTGTTCAGTTTCTTCCATTTTTACACTTTATCTTTCTGATTACCTCCTATTATCATCCCATTTTCCTTTCTTTGTCTTTCCCTTTTCCTCATATCCTTTTTCCTTTTTATTCGTCCACTTGCTTCCTTCTTTCCTTCCCTTATTCTAAAGTCTTTTCCTCCATCCTTCTATCATCAGGGTATGTACTGTACATTCAAGAAGAAAACTGCAATCAGTGTTTATTGACTTCTGCAGAAGCGTATAAGTCATCTGGTTTTACTGTGTGTGTGTGTGTGTGTGTGTATGTGTGTGTGTGTGTGTGTGTCCCAGAGGCGGCAGATTAAATCAGACTGCCCTCATTTGACTCTGTGAAGCTCACCTCGGGGGGGAACCTCGAGGGCCAAATGCAGATTTGTCATTTGCAGATTTTTATTTTATTCATGTATTCATTTTTCACTGTAAAGGTCAGCCGTGTGTTTGAGCAAGAGAAGAGAGAGAGAGAGAGAGAGAGAGAGGAGGTAAGGAGAGAGAGAGTGAAAGAGAGAGACAGAGAGAGACACAGTAGATGTTTGAATATCAGCATCTTTAACTTCACTTGTGCTCATTACCAGGAGGGCAGACATCTTTAAGGTGTGTTTATCTCCAGGTTATTTTTTACTCTCCTCCTCTCTCTGTAAAATGACCAGAAGTATGTGGACTCTAGAGCTGCAACAATTAATCGTATAATCGATTATTAATCGATTACTAAATAAACAGTCAACTATTTTGATAATCGATTAAGTCATTTAGGTAATTATTTTTTAAAAAAGTCAAAATTCCCTCATTTCAGCTTCATAAATGTGAATATTTTCTTCTTTCTTTGCTTCTCTATGGCGCTCCTGAATATCTTTGGTTTGCAAACCAGACATTTGATGATGTCATCTTGGAATCCAAAAAAACACTGACATTTTTCACCATTTTCTGAAATTTTATGGACCGAACAACTACTCGATTAATCGAGAGAAAAATCGAAAGATTAATCGATTATGAAAATAATCGTTAGCTGCAGCCCTAGTGGACTCACTGCTAACATATTTTTAATGTTTGATCCAGTGTTTAATTCCTAAAGGAAGATAAGATTCAAACTGAGTACAAACATCTTTTAGGTAAATGTGCTTAAGTGAGAAGATTAAACTAAGTTTATACTAAGAAATATTACTTTATCACCCAAGTTTCTTCTTTTTTTTGTTATTTTAGCCTTAAAAAGTCATATCAAACCTGGTTAGCTCATTTTCTCATTTTTCCAGCAGCCCTTTGAATTTATTCACTTGCCATAATAGTTGAGGCGTTACAGTAACTTAAAGAGCGTAGGAGCTTTGATGGCTTTAAAAGTGTTAATAATCAAAAAAATCCTCGTCAAACATATTCAGCATGCAACAATTTTCATTGGCTGCAAATCCAGGAATGATGCACATGTAAGACTTATGCAAATCCAAAACAGAAACGATGCAACAACAGCAAATCTATAAAGATTTCAACGTCACAAAACAATAAAACTGGCAAAAGACAAACAGCAGAAGTGAAGGTGTTCTTCAATTAACTTCTGTTTTCAGCACCGTACACGTGTCCCAGAGTTATACTCAAATGTATGATACTTTAAATAAAAAATGGGCAGTTAAATAACAGTTAAGCATTTTCTTTATGAGGACTATTTGTTATATTTGGACGGTGGAATTATAAAGTGAATATCGAGGACTCTTAGCGGCTCCGTGTTGTTTACGTTGGTCTCTGCTTCTGAGATCTGACATTTGTCTCAGCTGCTTTTAGCTTAATCACCCCTAAGTCACCTCTTGGCCGGCGCCAGCCTCTGTCAGTTTGTGTTGGCTGTCTGCCTGCCACACACACACACACACACACACACACACACACACACACACACACACACACACACACACACAGCTTTCTCTGTCAGAGTGTGAGCACATGGCAGCGGTACCTCCGATGAGGTAATGGGTCCTGACAAATGTCCGTCACCAAGAAGTCAAGGGCTTCATGGCCGCTGCGCCCTCGTTTTTCACTCTGCAGAGTCTGTTTTCTGGAACTTTCCAGACCGTTCAGACGTCACGTCATAATCAAAAACTAAAAAATTAGAAGTTTTTACAAACAAAGACAATATGAGTTATAGAATTGGATAAAAATTTGTGCATGCGTTGTTTCCTGAGATTTTAGATAATTTTTAATGCAAACTTTTTAAAAAAAGTTTTGTGCCTTTTTTGGCATTTTTACAAACAGAACAATTCCAATTTTAAATTTTGTTAGGAAAATCTTAAATAACGCAGAAACAATCACCAAACCTCCTGCCGAAAATGTTCCTGTTTTTCTTTTTCAGTTTTGAACAAACTTCATTCTTACTTTGCAGATATTGAAAACTTTCCTTTACATATCGTCTAAAATATTCAACTTCAAAACTTGTTTCTGAGCTCATTTCCTCTTAAAAAGGAGTAAATTTTACTGGAACTGGATAGAAGAGTTATAACTCAACCAGAATGGCAAATACACACAGTAGTTTTATTGCCTTTTCTCTAAGTGGAAAGTTTTTTTTTTAAGTTATTAATCAGACAAATTATGAAGCACTTGTCAAGTTTCAGCTGAGTTATTTTCTTTTTTTGGTTTCTCTTAAAATCTTGTTTTAAAATGAAACATGTTCAGTCGTTAGCAGGTTTAAATTAATCGCGGTAATGTTTCTGAATTAATGAGGTAATGATTTATTGGCGGTAAAATGTGACACCTTTACTTAATGAGCCATCAAATAGAAGTCGTCAAGCGTCTGTTAACGGGGTCTGGTTATGATGAACGCTCCCCCTACGTGTGTGTGTGAGCGTGTGTTGCTTCTGTTGTTGTTATTCTTGGCCTGGCCTGATGCACCCATGGGTGCTGGTGCAGCTGCAGGTGGTCGTCAGGTTACAGATGCGGGGCGGTTCAGACTGTATGGAGCCTCCTGCAGCTGGTGATGAAGGCTGGAGGAGGAGGAGGAGGAGGAGAGGGGGGTTGGTTTTCAAGTCTGCAGCTGTAGTATTTACTGTATGTGTGTGTGTGTGAGTGTGTGTGTTTATGTGTGAAGTTTGCTCCAGTGTGTGTCAGAGGAGTGAATGAGAGGGTAAAGTGATGGATTTATCATCGCGCCCTCGCTCTCTGCAGCATGACGCCTCGCAGAGTTCCCTGCTAAATGACTCACCCTGCACACACACATACACACACACACACACACACACACACACATACAAATACACACTGACATATATAAATAAAGAAACGCACAGCTCTGAAACTTCCATTCTGCAGCAAAAATCTGAAATAACTTCAAACTTAAATTTGCGACATGTTGAAAAGTAAAAATTAGCCTCTCCACGTCATCATGAGGTCACTACACATCGACTCAATGTTTCACCGAACACTTCCAACCCTTCCTCCAACCCAAGGTGAGTCCCCAATATGTCAGAAGGAGAGTGATTGGCTCTAGCCATCGTTTAATAAAGCTCTCCTCCGTGGCCTCGGGCATCAGTCACCGGCCGGGCAGCCAGAGGTCTGCCAGACGAGGGCCGGCTGCTCCATCAAACACCACAAGGCTGCAGAACGAGCTGACACAGCCGAAACGCCGCTCTGCATCCAGGAACCAACGAGCTGCAGCAGAAAGGAAACAAACACAGGCTGATATGTTTCTAAGAATGGTCTGGGAAAGCTGGATTCAGCTGATTTGCTGTTGATAACAGATTATAAATAATTCAGTTACTTGAAGCATATCGGTAATGCAACGTGTGCAGGTTTAGATTAACCAAACCGGCAGCGTTTTCTCGAGCGTGTTAAGCAGTTGATGCGGCACGTTGATGAAGTGAAAGGAAGTCGTGATGCTGTTTTTGTTTGACTGAGAGCTCAGATTTCATTATGCTTAAAGCAAACGGTGCAGGACAGGAAGTAACAACAGGAAGAAGAAGTAGTAACCTTGATAATGACATCATCGTCCTTTTTTACCTCTTTAACAGCCCAATTGTTGGATTTTCAATTGGGATGGGACAAAATATCGACGTACCAATAAATTCTTGTGTTCTACAATTATTCAGACAGCATTAAAAATCAGCTAAAGAGAAGAAAGAGAAACAGCTGTTGCAGCACTCGATGCTTAGACAAGAGGAAAGATGGAGGACGCGCTCAGGACTCGCAGTCTTACTCACCTGAGATGAGAGGGCTTCATGTGACACACAGTCCGTATGTGATAGTTACAGCTCGTTTGAGTGAAAACAAGGGCAAATTTAAAAGTCAAGCCCAGTGTACAGACTTAGTAAATTAAATTTAAAGATGAAAAAAACATTATTTCATCGCCATGAAATCAAATCAAAGAAAAGTCGTATTAATCCTGAACTTTGTCTTTTAAAGATTATTTTAAATTCTTTGGTTTTATCAGATATCGTGGTGTATCGTTTCATTATTCTTTTGCGATTATTTCTGTATCGTGATGTTGTTATCGTGTGCCAAGTGTCGCATATCATATCGTGAGTTATCCAGTGATCCCTACCCAAATTGTCTGCTTTTACATCTACTTAGGATGAAGGCAGCGGTTCCTTTGACAGGACCTTTAGTCCACCCAACATCTCTTCTGAAGGCTCTAAAATGCATTTTTATTAGTGATGAAGACAGATTTAAAATATGCAATTAATGCTCTGGCGCTACAGCTTATTGGTTTCAACCAGGACCCACAGATCGTCTCCCCAGGACCGATGCAGTTTTTGTCTCAGAGCTTTGAAGTGAAACGGCAGCCTGTTAGATGTTTCTAATCCTGCACAGCATGCACAAGAGAGCATCAACGTTATTCACATTTGAAATGTTTGCACAACAAGCTCTGTTTAAGCTGGCTTAGCGTTACCATGCATGCAAACAAACCTTCTGACAGATGGATAACTGTCGACAGCCTCAGTCAGGTGGTGACTGAAATTTAGCGCGTGAGAGAAAAATGAAGGTTTTGTTTTGAAGATCAAGCTTTCGCTCAGTGAAGGTGTCGTCGCCACCGTGATGCAGATGAAGATAATTTGCTTCAGCTTTCAGAAAATGTCGAATTCATCTCTCTTTAGTGGAGACTTTCTTTCCCAGCTGCTCTTTTCTCTTCACTTTGTTCCTCTTCTTTCTGAATCCATTTTTTATCTCATTCTGAATCAAGACACTTTGAGAATTGTGTTGACATCTTTTTGACACTTGCGGCCGATCCAATACGAGGAAGATTAGTCATTTAGCTCCGTATTGATTTAGAAACATAACAAGTTGTCAGGATTTTGGTGTGTATTGATTGGGAGGCTGCAGTGTGTCCTCTGCTGTAATCAGTTATTTTTCACTGCGACATGTTTGAATCTTAAATTAAAGAAAGAAGTGAAGTCACCTTTGTGCGTGATGTGACCGCCATCTCTGCCTCTCTTTAGAAGTTATTAAAAGATGAATAATCCTAAATCTTTAATCTGTTAATGTCAGTACGGTCTCTTGTGAGGGTTCCTTCTTTGAGTGTGAGAGCCGCTCGGTGGATAAATGCAATAATGTGAGGTAATGAAGAGAGACAGCTGTGTTTCAGCCGGGGGTGTGTTTCTGCTCTCGAGTAGTGCGGCAGACTGTTGGCGCTGCTCTGAGGTCAGATCTGTTTGTCCCTGACGGTGTGGACAGACTGTGGTTCCAGTACACACACACGCACACACACACACACACGGCCTCTGGCTGAGAGGTAATTGTTCCTGTCGGTTTGCATGTCTGAGCTTGTGTCTGTGTGTGTGTGTGTGTGTGTGTGTGTGTGTGTGTGTGTGTTAGAGAGTTTGAAAGCTCGTCTGAGGTGCTGATGGCCTCGTCCTTTTTGATAGATAAATGAGAGCCCGGCCTCTTAACTTCTCATTCTTACATAACCAAACCTATGGAAAGTAATGGATGTAAAAATGTGCAGAAAGACTCTTAATGTTTTCCTGGACGTCTAAACATAACAGGATGCGTAGGCGCTAATACTGGATGGACGCCAAACAACTCTGAAGATATTCAGGTCTTACAGACGATTTTCAAAGATCAGACTAACATTATGAGAGTTTACTGCTGTAAACATCGCAAGTTGGTGACAAAACTTCTTCCACAAAGTCTGTTTATTTGTTGTCTTGAACTTCTGATGAAATCAAATGTTTTAAAGGTCCTTTAAGGATTTAAAATAATCTCACTTTCATATATTTGCCTGTTCATAATCCATGATTTAAAATGAGATTATCAACACCAAAATCTGTTATTTATAAATGCTATTTCTCTGTGCGTCTGTGTTTGGACTGGACTTTTTTGACTCTATTTATAGACCAAAAGTCTGTTCAAACTTGAGAGTCCATCAATAAAATGAAGAGTGAGGTTACGTTTGCTCTGTTTGGTGAGGTTGGAGTTGGTAGATGAGCTCTGGTTGGACAGAACCAGGATTCACTAACGTTACATGTTACAGACACGTCTCAGAGCACCGGGCTGTGAGGATCACTGAACAGAAGGGATGCAACGAAATGAAAATTCTTTGCCGAAACTAAAAATGTAGAAACCAAGGCCGAACACCTAAAGAAATTATCATGCCAATCATTGGTACCTCTTCATAAGTTAATATTAATGCTTCAAAGAATAATGCAGTTTGCACAGAGATGGTCCTTGGAGCACTTTAAAAAAGGCAGAGATTTTTTTCCTGCGTCTCGTGGTGGTTGTGACATTATTTTTCTGAACTCACTGGCTGCTTTACAGAGTGAGCTCATCTTTGTGTGCGCTAGGGCTGGGCGGTTATGGCAAAAATCAAAATCACAATTAACTGAACCTTCTACCTCGATTTAAATTGATGGATGATTATCTCATTCTGTAAATATAAATATTAAAAATTTAAAAAAGACTAAACAAAGATGCAATTTTGAGTCATTTTCAGCTGAAACAACGTTGTCGAGTTTCAAACAAAAGTGCTACATAGAATAAATACATCACCTCGTCACTTTGTATCCTGGGAGAAGTTGTCTTGAACAAAGAATAGTTGTGTTAAAAAAATGCCCGAATGCATGCCTTGGCAAGAGTCATGCCTTTGTGACAGTGGATGATGGTGCTCATGGGAAACGTAGTCTTTATTATGGAAATAGACTACAGATTCTTAACTGATTATGGGGATTTCGAACGTTAGAAGTAAAGAACTGGAAATGCCTCTAAATGGGTTTCTTGGCTGTTAAACTAACCCAACAAATACTTGGACCATAATCTTCTCAGGAAAAACAGAACATCTCACTGGTTAATCTTAGAATTGAGCCCCATTTGCTGAGACAAAACCCCTGATACACCAGCCCCAGGTTCAGCACACAGTATATGCTGTATTTCTTCAGCTCACAGTCACGAGAACAGGCGTGTCCATAACCTAATTCTGTTTGTGTGTATTTGTTTTGGACTTGTACATTTCTGCCAGGAGCAGCCTGGGAAGTAATCCCATCTCGTCTGTGCATTACTGATGTGCTTCCATGATCGCCAATGTACACATTGGCTCACCAAATCCTTGCAGAAATTATACTGTAAGGTTGGAAGGAAGACGTCTCGTTAAAGTTGAGGTAAAGTTTTGGTTGTTTGTGTTCGTACAGGTCACCTGGATTGTGTTGAGTAATTTTCAGAAGTTGAGTTCATGTCTGTTTGTGTTTGTCCATGTCAGAAAACCCCAAAACAAACAGCATATTTTTTTTTAGAAATTAGATATTTACTGCAATCAGGAGAAGGAAACAGACCCAAAGTTTGAGGGTGTTTGGACACGAGGAGGAGGAGGATGTTTGACATCTTACAGCCAGCTCTTCTTCGTGTTCTAAAGTCTTTTCAGCCCCAAATAAAGGCTGAAAACACTGCAGATGCAGTTTCAGTGTGTGCGCTGTTGATTCGCCTCCTCTGCAGCCTTCACAGTCTGACCTCGGGGTCAACGTGCTGCGACAGCTCTGACCTGTAAACAAGAGGCCTCAGCCTCCATATGACGTCTGTTTACAAGCTCTGGTTCACTTGCACTTGACCAAGAAACATCGAGGGACTCTTTTTCACTCAGGTTGAGACCTTTCTTTTTTTCCCTTTTCTCTCTTTTTTCTTGTGATCATGATAAATGGCTTTCTTCGGCAGAGTTTCTCTCGTTACCTCAACACCAGCTTCCTTAAAGACCTCTTTTTCTTCTCCTTTATCTCCGGGAAAAACCACCAAGGTCCGGTTCCACTTTGTTTTTAAAGGACAGACATGCAAAGGTCAACAGTGTGCTTTTGTACAGAAAGAATCATTCATAAGAGAGGCATACAAGGAAGTTAATTTCTCCACCAACTGTATTTCTTGTCTCCAGTGACATGCTTGGCCCTCGATGACGGCCTCGGCCTTCGCTGCGGCGCTCCTGCTCTTTCATCACGCTGAAAAGGACTCTGAAGTGCGAGTTTCCTATAGATGTTCTGCTGCTGCTTTTGTTTGAAAGCCTTTCCTCTTCCTCCCTTCCCTCTATTCTTCTTTTCTTCTCTGTCTTTATTCTAACCTTCATGCCATTGAGTGGATAAATGTGTCGAGGCGGGCTTTTTTTTCTGTCAGGACAGAACTTGGAGAGAAGAGGGAATTGGAGGACGAGGGGAGGGAGGCAGAAGCCGGTTAAGTAGGCAGAGGAAGGCTGGAGGTGGTGGCGGTTTGCCTTTCAGCTTATTTCACAGTGGCTGGCTACCTGCTTGTGTCAGTAGCTGTGCGGTGACCTTTAACCCCGGGGCTGGCGAGCTTCAGTGGCAGCGTCAGCTTTAATTAGAGAGCCACACGACTGGACGCTCTGCAGAGCCTCTGATCCTTCACTGAAAACACTCAGAATCAGGCCGGACCGGCAGAAGGGACGACAGATGTATCTAATGACAGAAACACACATGCACACAAACACACAGGAACAGGGAGAACATCTACTCTACAAAGAGAGAGATGGAGTGTAATCCACAGTCTTTAAATTCTACTTTTCTGTTTTTGTTGCTCCAAGAAACTAAATGTTGACCAAGAAAACACAAGAGAATTAGTATTTGTCACAAATGTTTGGTGATTTTAATAAAATTGCAAAGCTAAGAAGGATTTTCATTTATTTTGAAGTTTAAATCCCTGTAGCTGCTTAGCTTTTTCTTTTGTATTGGCTCTTTTTGGCATTTTAAGATTTTATTAGTAATTGTTTTGTAGATTGAAAACATTGGGAGAACCTAGCATGATGGGATTTCTGGTATCATACATGTTTAAAGATGCTAACTTACCACATTTGGATACATTTTGGCAGAGATTATTTTAAATTTGTCCTGACTACAACCCTGGGTCAAATTCCCACCTTCATATTACAGAACATCGATCCTAAGTGGCAGCCTCCGATTGGTTACAATTTTCACCAATGATTAAATACCCATTTTAGACAGCAGGAATAAAAGTTTGCAGCCTAATTCAGAAAGATTTGCCTAAGAAGTAAATATATTTTTTGTACAGACAACACAATTGAATGATCAAAAACTTGAGTCAGCTTATCTAGCATAATGACGACCATCTTTGAGTTTCATAACGTCTCTTTGGAAGCTGATGGGTGACGTCACTGAGTTTATGAATTTACAAGCTGTGTCCGAAATCACTCCCTATCCACGACATTTTGTAGTGCTACCCGAGTTCTGAATGAGCAGGCTCATACTCTGTTTCCCACTCAATGTATCCCACAATGCATTTTGTAAAGTAGTATATGAGTAATGTTCATGATACAACCAATATATACCATCATGCATTGTGGTTCAAACAGAAGAAACGTCTGATTAAATGATTACTGATCACTGATAACATTCTGTTGGACGCAAAAAGCAACACTTAACCCTGTTTAACTCTCAGACAAGCGCGTTCCACAACTCAGAGCAGAGAAACACACAACAGCACTGCAAAAACTGACATCAAAGCAAGTGTGTTTTGTTTTATTTAAAGTAAGAATTGAATTATTATACTTGATATGAGCCACATTCAACAGACAAGTCCAGGAACGTGTCTTATTTCAAGATATTAAAAGACAAAAATAAGGTCTGAATTAAGTAAGAAAAATTTACTTGTCAAGTTTAGAATAATGTCTAAATACAAGAAACTTTCACTGACTCCACTGGCAGATTTTTTTTACTTGTTACAAACAATTCAGAGCTGATTTCTGTCTTTAAATATCTTTAAATGAGACGTGTTTCTGGACTGGTCTGGTGAATTTGGCTCATATTAAGTCAAAAAATAAATTTTTACTAAAAATAAGACAAAATTACTTCCTAAGATTTCAGATTTTTGCAGTGAGAGACGTTGGTCTCGGAACCATGCACCCTTTAGGACGAAGCTGCCGGTGAGCATCATGTAACCATTAGTAAAGAAGTCATTGGTTTGCTCCAAGTGTTGTTGCTGTTGAAATTACCAGGAGGTATTTCTGTTGGATGGAGTGGATGAATAGTTTGCATGTTGATAAGAAGAAGGCCAACTGGTCTGTGTTGCAGCTTGTAGCATATTAGAGAACCTGTCATCTGATTGTCCTCAGACTGATGCTCTGAGTACAGATGAATCCGTCTGGATGAAGAGTCTCTTAGATATGCGAAGGAAATTAAAAAAGAGACTCTTCCCTTTACTGTGGGGTATATTTTTCACCTTGTGAGTTGATTTATTGCCATTTGTAGCACAAAGGTTTTTCGATTTTGAGATTATAAGCAGTTCGGATTTTGCTTCTGTAATTCCGACAGCGAGATTTAAATCTTCACGCTCACATTTGTAAAGAGAGATGGTACAAATCTGCAGAACCTGAAGCAGAACTCATTAAAATGCACTGCTAAAGTATCAGTTTTATGCAGATTAGAGGCACTAAGTCAGTGTTTTTCAACCTTGGGGTTGCAACCCCACATTGGGTCGCCTGAAATGTCTAGTAACTGATTATAAAAAAAAACTGATAAAAATATTTTTTTAAACTTTTTTTTTATATAAAAAACTGTATTCTATACTTTAACTTTCTCAAAAATCAATCTAGTTCAAATAAAATGCAACAAATAAAAATATCTGAGCTGGAGCATCTTGATTGGCGGCTGCAATCATGTGACTACAGGAATGCCAGCTCCCATCGAAATGGTAAAAACGATGTCAAAAGTTTGGGAACCACTGAACTAAGTAAAGGCATGTAAGAGCTACGATTTCTGTTTTACGCTCTGCAAAATTTGCAGCAGTATTTCAGTGAGGGTTTCCGCTCTGTCTCCGTAAGTTATAAGTTATTTTCTTTCCTCAGAATAAGTGAGATTAAGAATCGCTGATAGAAGCTTGTGCCTTGATGTTTATGGTCGTCTTGATATGAAGTTAGTTTGGAAATCTCGCTCCTGTGGGTCTAAAGCCACCGAGAGGACGTCTTGTTATTATCTGACCCGTAAAACTTCTTCCTTTAAAGAACTATTTTAGTCTTCCTCCGCAGTCCAATTGCCGTTTGTTTCCTCCAGCGGCCGTACAGTCGGCCTTCAAAGTGTGCTACATTTCCGAGAGGATTAATTAGATTAAACAGAGTGTTTGCTCGCTCCTTAAAGTGTTTGTGTTTCCTCCTGCAGGACTCCGCAGCAGTGTTTTCTTTTTTCTTTCTAAAGAGAATAATCAGTCGCATTAAGGAATAATGAAGGGATTGGTGGGCGGCTGGAGCCCGTGGGACCGAGCTGCTGTTTGTGGCTGCAATGTAAATCAGTGCGGTGTTGATTTACTGTGTGTTTGCATGTTAAACGTGCCCCCTACCTAGTCTCTGTATTAAATTTGCTCCCCCATACGGGCTGTGTGTTTTGCTGTTTGCAGCGCTTTCATTTGTGAGGTTTTTCGGCTGAAGCAACTGATGAGATGCAAAATCAAGGAACTCAAACAGAAGAAGAAAAGGATGTAGAGAAATGAAATGGAAAAAAAGGATTTTGCAAGTATCATGAACTCATTTCTGTATGTTTTCCTTGTAGCTTAGATAAATTCCCTGCTTGCCTTTTCCGAAACCCTGTAATGAGTTTTCACATTGTGTGTCTTTTGTCTATCATTTTGACCTCCAGCCTCTGTTAGCTTGCAACACAGTGACTTTGGTTTGTTCACAGTGTGGAAGAGGAATTACCAGCTGCTAAGCCTGAGCAGAGATCAGCTTTCTCTTTCCAGCCTCGCTTTACGAAGGTGAAACTGGCAAAACTTACTTCACAGCGGCGGCTTTGTGCAGCCAGCTTCACCTTTGAAGGGTGATGCTCTTTTAAAGGGCAAATGTTTATCCAAGCGTGTGTTTAAAATGATGCTTCTCGCCCGTGGGCCGTGGTTGAAAAAGTATCAACAACAGGGGAAAAAAAAGTACAAACCTGGACACACTGCTGCAATCCTTTTAATTAAAGCAGGAAAAGATTGTTGTCGAGCAAATGGACTGAGATGTGAGAGCGAGGGATGAAAAGAGAGCCGGTGTGAAGAATACAGCAGGGGATTAAAGACAGTGAGCGAGTGTTACAGACCCCTGGCCAGTTTGCTGCTGTAATGAACATTAGGGCTGCGGCATAAATTTAATGACCTGTGAAACAAACAGCGTGGCTGAGACCGGTGCCTCTGAATGCTAAGTGGCTCTATTATTAATACCAGCTCAGAGATGCCTCTGTGTAAACACACTGTAAGTCTCTTTCCCCTATGAGGCCCGTTAAACACCGGCGGCTGTGTGTTGGGGGGTGCACCGCCTCAGCACAGCTCTCTGAAACGGGGTCACGTCTTGCTTTGTACCTGCAGAATTAATGGCATGTTGCCCGTTAACAGCATACCTGCACTAACTAACAGGGTATGAATAGCATTGTAGCTAATGGCTGTGCAGGTTAGTCACCTTGATAATGAATAGCTTAGCGATGGGGCAGGTGAGCAGAGGTAATAAGTAGGTTCCATGCTGCTCAAAAACGCCCTGCACCGTTTGGTGACATGCCATCAATTTATGCATGAAGCGTTAAAGGCACAGGAACGGAAATTAGTTGTTTCACGTCTGCACAAATTAGCAATCAGGGAAATGAAAATCACCTTAGGAAGGGCTGCAGTATTACTTCCACTGGAGTGATATCATTTGTATGTAACATTATCCAGTCAGTGGATATTTTGCATGTCTCAAATCATTAGATTTCCAGGATTTTCCACCAATTCCCAAGAACTGCTGTAGAAACTCAAAGGCATGTCATAGGAAACATATTTTAAAGTCATCCTTTTAGTGTTTGGACCATAGACTGTATAATTAATGGACGTAGTCTCTGCGACGTTACCCGTCTGTTCCTGAAACTGACTTTTGGAGCCAAACGGCCGGCGCGGCCATATTGGAAATGAGGCGTGCTGTGAGTCTCCACAGTAACAACCATAGGATGCTCCACAGTCACGTGGTCTAAGCTGTGCCTCTGATTGGACGAACTGGCGAGCTTAATATTGTGGGAACTGCCGAATTAGAAAAAAATTCACCCCCCCTACAGTGCGTGCCGTTAGTGAAATTAGCGATTCAGACGGGAGACATTCTTTGTACCAGGCTGTAAATAGGCTTATTTTGGCCGTGAAAACGGCTTTTTTTGTCTTGGTGCGTTTGTGACTTCCGGTACTTCCGGAGCCAGCCTCAAGCGGACACTCGAGGAACAGCAGACTTCAGCACTTCCGAATTTCCTCATATTTTCAGACTGGAGGTTGCCGCTTGGTTTGGACCCAAGATTTCACTCGTTATTTTTACTTATTTAGGGGAATAAATCCTAAAGAAACACTTCATTGAACAAAGGATTTATTTTTTGGTTGACATACATCCTCATAATTGGGATCATTCTGCTACAGCGGATGGTGTTTTTTCTGCAAAGTCAGTGTTCGCTCCATAACCAAGGCCGGCTGACACTCACAACTACAGCACCAGAGGGATGAAAGATGGAGAGGCACAGTGATCGTCCAGAGCTAAGTGGCCCAAAAGTCGGCTTAGTCGACCCACGACTGAGACAGTAATGATGGTGATTTTAAAAAATGCAGAAGTGACGTTAAACAACTGGAAACCACTTACTTTCTTACCACTTTCTCTTACAGAGAGTAACGTCTGAATGTGCTGAGCATCTAAGAACCATTTTGGATTTTTATTTGTATGTTACTGATAAAAGCGGTTACTTAAATTTCCGTCTGGTACTTAAATACCATCATTTCTGCATTTACACATGATTACGTTTTGTTTTTCTCCAAGGTGTCAGTCTAATTTGAAATTTTATTAAAGATGTAATTTTATTTTAAAGATGTTAAAAAAACTGTTCTTAAATTAATCTTTGTTTTATCTTTACTTTTATTATTGTTTTCCTTAGTTTTAACAAGCTCTGGTCTTCAAAAAGCTTTTTTTTGTTGTTGATGTTTTTTGTTTTTTAATTTCAATATAAAGTATTTTTTTCTCCTACATTTAGACCATTGTTCGAATTAAATTCCATTTTGCAAAAGTTAGGCTAATTCTGGAGGTGTGGTTACTGTCACTTGACATTTCTGATTGGACGAGTAATTGCATAATTTTATTTCTGCCTCTGGTTTTTAAAATTGAAGCTGAAAGTAGAGAGAACCTTTTTAAAAATGGACTGAAAAGTCAAAGCGTCTTAGGTCTTTTATTTAAACTGCTACCGCTTTAAGAGCATAGCCCTGTTGATGCAGTGCAATGTTTCCATTAGTTTTAGGCATCTGTTTTGTATAATCGTACACTAAAATGTTTAAAAACAGAGTACCAGACTAATTTATCTGACCTTTTCGTGTGTTTGGAAAGCTGAGATGCTGAAAGAGCAGGACCAAAACTTCATGATGACATTGAGGTTGCATGAAAAGCATTTCCAACAAATAAAGGTTACCTTAGATTGAAAAACTTAACGTTTTCTACACTAAAAGAAAACCCTTTTTCCTCTTCTTTGGCTCTTGTGATGGGTCTGAATTGCCCTGTTTCTGTCTGAGTCCCAAGTTGAAAACCCAGTTGTGGAGGAGAGACTCAAACTAAAGTCTTCATGTGACTGAGGCAGCTGGAAAGCAGGTCTGCAAATATGTGGGAGGGAAGGAATGAGCTTTGAGTCTGATTACGAGCGATGCAAGCTTAATCAAACGATCCAGCACAGCGGGGGGCACAGGGGAGTCCAGAAGAGCCCAGAGCTAACCAGATGCCTGCGACACGAGGAGGGATACGTGACATGAGGAGGCTGCTCAAGGCTATAAAATGCAATCACAATCCCCTGGAAGGAAGCCTGAGATGGCTCAGCTACCAGCCGTGGAGTAAAGGCGAGCTGTCAGCAGACGGTCCCCTGCTCTCCCCTGAACCCGACCTGAGGCTACCTGCTCATTCAGCAGAGACGATGCCTCAAACTGCAGGTTTCCTTTCCTTTCACACTGCGGTCGTGGGAGTTGCATGTATGTCTCTGACATCTGAATCTGCCAATCTGTTTGTTTTGACTCTTCTCTGTTTGTGCTGGTGTGTAAACTGGCAGATCCCGGGCCCAGCAGGACTTCATCTTGTTTTCCGTCCCATGCTGAGTCCCACGCTATGAGGGGATAAATATTTGAAAGGCAGAGGAAGCCCTGTGTCCCCAGCTGCTGTGGCCTGAGGTGTAGCAGCTCTACATTAGCAGCACCTTTTACCACAAGTGACTTTTTTTTCCCACTGCCTAAACATAGATCTCAGCTCAAAGCCTACCTTGCTGTCCTTGCCATTATTCTTTACAGAGTTTGGTGTGAAAGGTCACCAACCTAAGTGCTGGCACAGCTGAAGCTCAGATGAATAAGTAATGCCATCAATGACAACACGTCTGGAGACGAGTGTAGAGATGCTAAGTGCAGGAAGGTCTTTGATAGAGAGAAAAGAGGTGCGAGCGCCTTTGGGTTTCCTTGCAATTTTTCACAAGAAGAAACATTAATGATTTAAAATAAAGGAGAGAAATGGAAAAAGAGGAGCTAAAAGCTCAATCAGACTGCTCAAGGTGTTATTTTTCTGCAGATGGCATCCTCTAAAAGCAGCCCACACTTAAAGCCTAGTGTTCTGTTTACTGTATATTCCAGAACGGTGAAGATGACATCGTTGTAGCCTCCATGAATTCATTATGAAACCATATGTGTGGACACCACTTTTACGGTTGGTGCCACTCAAGGGAGCCACATTATTTTAGACAATAGTGTTTTTCTAACTTTGTGGCACCAGTTTGGGTAAGGCCCTTTCCTGTTTCACCATCACAATGCCCCAAAACAAAAATACAGCCGATTAAAAAAAATGTTTTAGTGACCCAACCCAATTTTGAAGGGTGGTACTAAGACATACGATGTTGTTTGACCAGAAGGTCCAGGAACCTTCAGTTCCTGGCAGATAATTCTAGGATCTACATGTTTCCTGTGGCCCATTGTTTGCCTGCTTTCCACCACAGGCCAAAGCCCGGAGTAGATTGTCCAAATCAGGCCAGTGACATAGGGAGAAAAACAAAAGTAATTGCAAAACACCACCAGACCAGTAGAGGGCAGTAAAACAATAACAAACACCACACAGTTAGCCTGTTAGCATGGAGGATATTCAGCCTGGTTTTATTGCGCTGCCGATGGATTTGGTGACACTTGAAAGGAGACAAGCGCTAGAGCATGAAGATGTCAGAGACTGACCCGTGTTTGAGTTTACAAAACAAGGCAGTTGATTGGTAGATTTTGACACTTATATATAAAACTAAACCAGGATGCATTCCTGAGGACTTCTTCCTTGTTTCAACTGCTGTTGTGAACTGAATACCCACTGACACGTTCAGCTAAAGGTCACCAGTTTACAGGGTCACTCTTTAAACTGTAGCACAGGGAGCTGACAGAGACACATTCACACTATCAGACTCAAAGAAAACCATTGTTAAGGAATATTTAAAACACACCGAAAGCTCCTGGACATGTGTAAAGCACTTCCTCTGAGGCAGTTTTCAGGGGTACATTTTTTGCCCAAGAATCAAATTTAAATCCTAGTCCCTCCGCTTGAAAAGCAGCAGACAGTTCAAGGCTGAGTAGCCAATGATTTAACCACTAATAATGAATGTTGGCTCTTTATCTCTGCTCATACAGCCAACATTGTGAATAAACTGGCTCCTGCACGCTGTAACTTTCACCTGAATATTTCTGACACAGGAAATCTCCTTTTGTGTGCTACATGTGTAAAATAACAACTCAGCAGAGTCCTGAGATCGTATCAGGATGGTATGAGAAAACGGCTTAAGTTGTTGTTGTTATTCTCCCCAACACTCCACACAGAAACACTCTGACTTTGCCTCTGCCTTGTCTGTTCTCGCCACACTTTGAGGGGGACGTGAGATGTCTGTAGTGAGCTATCAATCACCGGGGCTGCGACAGCTTCATAAACAGAAGGGCAGCCTACCTTTTCGTTTCTGCTCGGCGGTGATAGCATTCACATCGCCCCGTGGTGCTCCCCTTCCTTCCTGCTGACCTCTGCACAGCTTCAGTAGCAAGGACGGGACTCTGCTTATCTCTGCAGGCTGGATTTAGACACCCAGTGTGGGTGGTAGAAACACCCAGGTGTCAGCAGGGATGTGGTGTCGTAAATAAAAAGGTGGGAAAACCGTGACCTTTTTGGCGATCAGTGTCACTCAAGCCATAAACAATGGTGTCAAAACTCGGTGGTATTCAGTGGAGTATTTTTTTAAGAAAAATGCTCAATAGCTGGCAAATTGGAAAGACTTGTGTCTATACATTATGTATATTTTCAAGTTTAAGCCTGTCAGCTTTAGCCTGTTGGTTAAAACTGTCTAAAATAGTGAATCTGTATCTGGTATTCCTAAAAAAATCTGGATCTCCTGATTCAGATTCTGTTACCTGATAACATTTATTGGCTGATTCAGAGCACAAATCTTATCCCAGTGTGATAAATATATCTGTAAGTTGTAATTTGGTCGCTAAAAGTATTTATTTTAATTTCTTAATGCAGAAAAAATTCAGAGATTTTGCTGACCTGATAAATATCAAATCCAGCCAATAATCCGGGTTCTCTTTTGAAGTAAGGTTGTGAAAATCTTCAGTGCCACGTGCTTTAAAAACAGTAGAAAGCAACGTTAAATATCGAGAGCAAGTGTCGTAAATAACAAAATGAAAAGGAAAGTAAAGAGGATAATTTCTGAATATTTTCCAGGTTGTTTCACTCTAAATATCTCCTAAATGGCTCCACACTTCAGCGAAGAGGTGTAAAAATGTGACCGATTTTGGTCGAAGCGCCTGTTTGCACTCTTGTGTTTCTCTATACTCTGCTCTGCTCTCTGTCACACAGTAACTCATGAAATATTCATACTACGTGCTTTTGCTCATACAAACATTTTGTCAAGTATCATAAAGAAGCAAAAAATAAACACAAGTTACAGATGAGAAGAAGAGAAAATTAACAGTGCCACTTTGCAGCAAAAACTCTGGACTGTTGACAGATTTGAGAAAAAAACCCAAGTATGGGTGCCCAGGAGTTCATTATTTGTTGCTGTGGTATTAACACTTGTATCAGGGTTGGTTTATTTTCAGTAGTAGTGATTCAAGGTTCAGATTTCAAGTATCCAATCCAGTTTTGGAGCAGCGAAGATGAACAGATATCTAATGAATCATGTTTGTTTTCAAACACATCTTAATGTAAGTAAAATCTAAGACGTGTCTGGCACTTGGTTCCAGATTGGGTTGCTTCTCTTCAACGATTTTAACTTCCATTTATTCTTGGCATCAGAGCAACGTTTCAATAACACTCTCTGTTGTTCGTCTTGGTTGTAGTTTTGCATCTGAGCGTCTCCTGAGCTCCTCCGAACACACCGCCCTCCTCAGCTCTGTGTGTTTTGTTTTGTTGCTGTTCCGGCTCTTTGTGTACAAACCCATGAAACTAACAAAGCCAGCTTGTGTGTTTTCCTGTGTCTATTGTTGCTGCTGCGTCTCTCTGCCCCCGCCAGCATCCACTGGTTGTAAGGTCGAGACAATGACCACGGGTAGAGTGCCATGTATCTGCTCTGGCTTGACCCTGTGGTCCTTCCTGTTGCCTTTCACACCCCCTCCTCCTACTCCCCCCTTGACCTTCGACCCCTGCAGTAAAGACTGGATGGGCTGTCATGTAGGAACAAGGCAGGGTGTGCTGCAGGTCTTTTGACAGGAGAGTGTGAGCGCCTGCTGCTTTCTTTCTAATAATCCTCTGGAGGGAGTTTTTTTCCAGCCTGCAGAGCAGACAAATAGGAATTATAGTAAAAGCTTTGATGTCATTTAACAGCTTGTAGCGTGATTTATTAATGATGTGAGTTTCCTCTAACAAAGTTTAAGGCAAAAATGAATAAAAGCTGTGAAAGACAAAATCTGGACTCTCTTACATTGTGAACTGAAAAACTGGGTTCCATATGCTGGCTGTTGTTTAGTTTTTATTCTTTAACAATGGAACTACATTCTTGCAAATAATTTTTTTATGGTGTTCCAAATGTTAACAAGCAACAAGCTAATCTTACTTTTCACTGTCTGAGGAATTGTTTCAACGCATAACCATGCAACTTCTTGCATCAATTTGTCCACTGTCCACTGAAAGCTTCCTTATTCAACTCATCTGCATTGATACTTAAGCCAAATTTTACTTTTATTCATGCAATTTTTTTGCCTTAAGATGAAACAAATACTCAGCTTTAGCTGCAAGATATGCACAGAAAAATCTCAAGAAATTTTTCTGCAGTTTTCATTTATGAACTCTTAAAGTTTCTAGAAATTTCCAAGAGCTCTGCGACAGAAATTTACCCAAGTTGCATGTCGTCACAGCAGAGGACAGTCAATTATATCAATTGTTTGTGCAAAACCTCCATCATCTCTGCATTTCTTGTTCTTAGATGACTCTCTCCTCAACCTCTGATCTTTATTGTTTACCGTGCAACCATCAGTGTTGTGCAAATCTATGTAAAGATTCTGCAGACGACTTGGTGAAAATTTCTGCTCTTTGCGTTCACACGTGCAGCCCAGGTCTTCTGGAATTTCATGACATTCTCAGGAGGATGGTGCATGTGTGAATGCAGCCACACGGACACACATCTTGATTCCAAAAAGATTAAGATTTTGCGTTTGTTAGTTATGCATCTCAAAAATTACTGAAATTCATGATACTTTTTGTCACATTTGTCTTAAGAAAAGATGCAGCTTCTTCAGTTCATTTAAATCAGTTGATGCAAAAAAAAAAAAAAACACAGTGTCCTTATACTAAAGCAACTATTCAAACCCACAAGCATCTCTCTCTTAAGGCTGTAATATCTCTGAAGTAGCACAAGATATAAAAAGGCAATAAAGGAAGGCATCGTAATGTTGAACTGGATGCTCTGCTCCCTGAAGACGCCCTCCATGCCCTGTGATTCTTCTTCTACACTGGAAAAGGTTGGAGGGTTATTCTCCAAAACCAGCACTGAGCTGCTTCATGTTTTGAATTTTTAACAATTCCAAAACTTTTGTAGCACCGGCCTTCTTGCTGTTTTTAGAACGTTTTTAGAGAGGCAACTTCTGAAGCTTTTTTTTTTTGTTAAAAGCAATAAAGGGTTACTAAACTGTAGAGTTTTCTTTGTTAAAGAGAGAGAAATGTGAATTCTGTGTCGAAAAAGATTGACTCTGCTCCCTTTTTGACTTTTTATTCAAGTAACAAGTTTTTGAAATTTGAAAACTTTTTAATGCCACAGCTCTGGGCTAATTTATCTCGAAACACCTGAATTTTGTTTTTAGTTTCCTTTCTTTTCTCCAAAAATTGTGTTTGAGTGTGAAGTGGAGCAGACCTTCAGAACAGAGACCAGAACACTCAAAACCCTCTTCTTTTTTAATAATTTCCTTTCATCTCTTTTCTGTTCCGGGTATTGTGTATCATAAATGAAAGTTTGAGATTGTCAAACTGCTTTTTTCAAATATTTTTTAATTAACTTGCAGACCCGGTGCTGTGGCCTTTGTGCTTGCGTAGAATAGAAGTGCAGCTTTGAAACGTCCTGAAAGACACACCTGTGTAACCAATTGAGATCATTCGATTTTTCAGATCACCTTGTCCCGTCTGAAACCCCGAGGAGAAGAGAAAAGGCAGCTGCTCTGGTCCTTGGAGCAGAGCTGGGAAATGAAACCCTGCCTGTCAGTTATTGTCACAGAGGAAAGCTCACCTTTTTCCCAGAGATGTTATCCTTCCCCCTCCACCCTCAGCCCTCCCCCCTCTTACATTGTTCTCCAGGATCAAGTTCAGCGAGGTCGGGGCTGGAGGAGGGTAATGAGACCCTTGTCCCTGTGTCTCGGGGCAGGTTGAATGGGTCTCGGCCCCTGCCCCCATCCCCCTTACAGGCTCCCTGAATGGAACCCTGATTCCCTTGCTCATTATTAGTCTGAGCTCCAGTTTCCCTCACGGCTTCCAGATCCATATTTCAAAGTGTTTAGACCCCGTGTTCACATGTAGACACATCCATGTTCCCACAACACAGTGCTGCTCCTCCCAAACCCCACCTGTTACAGCCGCAGGCAGCAGAGCACCAGCTCCACAGACATTTATTCATCCAGACCTGCAGTTTGAAGACATCCAGACGCGCATAAATCAGTCACTGCCTTGTGTTTGATCATATTTGGTGGAAAACTTGTAAAACTGCTGCTTGAATAATGATAGTTTAGAAATTTGAGCCTTAAAGAACACTCACCATGTTGCTCGTACTGGTGTCAAGCAGAAACTGTTGGAATTGATAGACTCACACAAGGGTTTTTCTCTGTTTTTGTGCAAAAAAAACCATCAAAGTGGAATAAAAAATTGTCGTTATGGTTGAAGCGTGCACCCTATTCAGAGATTACAGTTTGCTGCAGATCTTCTTACTCGACAGATCGCTGAGTATAAGACCTGGGTCATGTTAAAGGAGCCAGAAACCTACATCGAGTCGGAGAACTGCACCAAATATTTCATAATAATAATTTTTGTATTTAAGGATTCCTAATTATAATAGTTTAGTTTGATAACGTATTGTAGTTTTACTGTGAAATCTGAAATCTGTTTCTGTTAATCGTAACTTAACTTCCTCTTATTATTTAATCTCCATGTTGAGTCGTAAGTCTCGTATTGGTCTTAACCAACTTTCTCATGAACTTAACAAAGTGAAAACTAGATTTAAAATTTTGGCTGTTAATATTACTAATTTAAAGTCGAACTATAACTGAAGGTGGAGACAGAAAACTGATTTAACTCATTTAGACTGGATGCAACTTTTACAGGTATACCGCTTTAAGACTAAGATGTCAAAGAGCTGGTCGTAAAAAGAAATAAAAATGAACAATCTTTCCACTCCCTCCACGTGTATCTTAGCCAATCACAACACATTTAATTAGTCACGTCTTGAAAATTATGACACCATCAGAAATGACCAACACATGGCATCCAGCATTAAAGGTACGGACCATAGACTGTAAAAAAAAAAAAAAGGACGTCATCTCACTTGGTTCGAACTGAGGTCGCCACAAAAACTGCTCCCCCTGGTGGCTGGCTGCAGTATAGGTCAAAAACTTTGCCTCTCTATTCATTCCAGATCGTATGTGGTCAAACTTTATACAATTAATACACCTTGTAGAAATATTTCTCACATCTGTATGCTGTGGTGATATTAAGATATTATTTGGCTGCATCTGGTTTCATGATTGACGGCTGCCGTTCTTGAGTAGTTTTTTTGGGAATCGTAAAATACTTCAGGAAGGAGAATTAACAAGAGATTAAACTGCTGACAGCAAAAGAATAAATTATTTTTGTCACTTGCTTCCACTCAGATTTTCTCAGAGTTCCTCATAGTCTCTACTGTGCAGACAACACAATGGCGCCGCCCGTGACAGAGGTTTTTTGGCTTCAAAAACCATCTTGTGGTAAAAGGCGGAGCCACGCTGTCCATTCTATGTGCAGTTTATGGTTTGTACACGTAAACGTTGCATCCAATCGAAGCAGGTTAACAGCTCGCAGCCAAAGATGTCCCTGGTGTTTCAGTGTAAAGTTTGACCCTGTTAACTGGTGACTGTCAGCCGACAATGACTGACACATTCAGCTGAAGGTCACCAGTTATCACAGTCACTCTTTACTCCAAAACTCCAGTTGCCCTGTATCGGTCGTGATCCTGTCAGAATTCAGTAGAACGACAGATTTAATTTAGAGTTTAAAGAACGATAACTCGTCTGAATGAATGGAGCTGCTTCTGTTGACAAGAACGGTGCACATCTTTCTGATGTCGTAGGTTATAAAGGGGTCAATAACGTGATCCTCAGAATCTGCTTATAGAAACATGTTGCAACCTTTCTAAGAGTCAGTCTGTCGGAGTTGAAGTGGTGCTCAAGACTTTAACCTTGCTTCAGCTTCAGATGTTTTAAAAAGTTTTCACACTTCTTGGGTATTAATTGCCATTTCTGCAGTACGACAGAAAGTCATGAAGTCGGACTCCTCGAGACTGACAGTTTGTGTAGCCTTTGATGCCCTCTCTAATCCAGTGTATCTGCAGCTGTTGAGGTTGTGTGTGTGTGTGAGTCTCTTGGATGTAATGAAGGCATTGGATACTCTCCGGACTTCTCTTCCCTCATTTGATTTCCTTTCACGACATTAGGTCACTTGCCCTCTTTTTCTTTGTTCTCTTTCCTCATCTCTCTGTCTTCTTGTGCTCCTCGTCCAGTGTGTGTGAGAGTGTGTGTGTGGACGACTGGAAGCTGCCCTGCCTCTGTGAGCAGCTGTTTGCTGCGAGGTGTCTTCTGGCTGATGCAGCGGTTGTTTTACATTAGCAGCCAGCAGGTCAAACTGCAGCTGGCTGCATCTTAGTGTGGAGAGGAACCCTGGGGAGTGTGTGTGTGTGTGTGTGTATATACTGTATGTGAGTGTGTGTATCTTTGTGTTTGTGCGTGAACCGACCCTGTCCCCATGGTAGTAGCCTTTCCTAAGCGGGCTAAGTCTGGTGGCTAACCCTTAGCGCCTCTGAGCTTGGCAACATGACGGCAGCGAGATTAATCCATTCCACACTCCATCAGTCACCAGGCACAGGTTATTAGTGCCGGGCCAGAGCAGAGCACACACACACACACACAAACACACACACACACACACACACAAACACGGCCACTTCACCCTCATGACTTCGCCTTCTACCTCGTCCCCAAAGTTTGCAAAGGTGGCCTTGGTGTTGAGAGGCCATTTGTCAAAACCCAGCCAGAGTCTCCACTTGGCTCCTTTTAATAAGGCTACCTGGGCTCTGGGATTACACACACACACACACACACACACTCACACACACACACACATAGAGAGAGAGTCAGGGTATGTACTCTGCTTTGCACATACTCATACAGCCCTGAGTGTCAGGTGGTGTGTCCCGAGGGGCTTATAAAAGTCCCATTAACATGGCCCTCCTCATTGGTTCTGACAGGTTGATCAATGAGGCCCCTCCCCCCACTGACCCCGGAGCCGCTCTGGCTCAGAGGTCAGACACGATGGATCACTGGACCCACATACACACACACACACACACACTCCCCCTCTGTCTCTCGGTGTTATCTCTGTGCTGGTCACGGTGCAGCTTGTTCTTCCCTCTGTGTGTTCAGCAGCAGGCTGATATCCCAGGGTGCACTTGTTCTTCGGCTTTTAGGTGCAGGATCATACTTTACCTGAGACATGTTTCGATCTTATCTCAGCTCTCAACACAACCAAAACACACACACACACTCACACAGAGCTGTGTGTTTCTCCCTGCAGGGACATCTGTGTGTGTGTGTGTGTGTGTGTTTGCACTCCGTTCTCCTGCAAACCAAAGTTTCTCATAGAGGAGAGGATTATACTTCATATCGGACTTTATTCTTTATTCTGGAGAATATTTGTTAGTAATTGAAGGTTTATCGAGGATGTAAAGCGACCAGAGTTCAGACCATGCTAATGCGCAGCCTCACACCTGAGACAGGTTCATATAATTGAAACATGACAGGTGATAATTACCAGAGACAGAAATACACTGAGCTTGATAACAATAATCTCTGGTTCTTGAGTGCATACAAGGACAACATCACTTCTAACTTATCAGGAAAGTAAGGAAATTTGTGTTTTGGTTGATTATTTCTTTGTTGTAACAATGCGCCTTGTCAATAAAGCTTATGTTTTAGTACAGCCTATTTATTTACCTTTTAAATGGCGCCACATTTGTAAGGAACATGCATTTGTTGGATGAGCTGCAGAGCAGAGTGTGGAGGTTGTGCCCATTAAAAAGTTGCCAAATCGTCTCTGCCAATGCCAAACAGCTTATTCTGCCGAGTTATTACCAAAAATGAAAAAAAAAAAAACATTGTTACATTGTTTCTTTATTTACAGTTCCATTACTAACCAGGCTGTTGAGTGTGATAAATAAAAACTAAGTATAGAATCAGTCGGTTAGATCAGATTCAGGTCTATAGTTGACTTTATCTGCACCTGTCAGTAGATTTGTTTTGCAGCAAGAAGATGACATCCAGTTTGAAATCTGTTTGAAAAACAATGCTAACATGAAACCCCAGAGAATGGACAAACTTTTAAAACACTTGAGCATAAAGCAGAAGTATTCCGGCCACAGAAATCCTAATTTAGAAATGAATGATAATAGTTTCAATAAATAGATAAAACCAAGATAAAAGCTTTCAGTGGAGTCGCCCCCTGCTGGTCATTACAAAGAACACACATTTACGGTTTACAGCCAGCAGCAAGCACACACTAAAGGGGAAAACAACTACATAAATAATGCTAATAAATACATATTAACAAATATTACAGCATCTTGTTAATCCCAGCAGGAAAAAAAGCCGTGTTGTGCCTCTTTCACCTGCACTTTGGGGCTGCAAACCTCCGTCTGTTTGGACAAAACTAAATTTGTTTATTTGTTTATTCAATTATGAAAAGGCTAGTTTCTATCTTAAGTCTCTAGCCAGATGTTAAAATAGGCTATCGAAGAATAACCAAATAAAAAAGGTTGGGGGGAGAAAAATAGATGTTAGACTAACTTGAAACTACAAAAAAAGGCTGCATGATTTAAAGTAGCCATTGACAAGATACATGCAAGATGAGCAGGAAGCATGTTGATAACCTGCAGGCAGGACAATACAAACGCAGATGATTCTTGATTGGGTTAAAGGAATTTATTATTCAGCTTTTGTACGTGTCGAGGTGTCTGAATTGAGGGTTGAAAAAGAGAGCGTTTGGGATTTTCTCTCTCTCTCTTCAGGTCGATTGTTTGCAGTGAGGTCAGAGCAGCCGTGTCTCAGCTGTATGTTGAGGGAGACACAACCAGAGGTGACTGAAGGTCTGCTGTGTGTTTGGTAAACAGTCTGCTCTGGACAGGGTAAATAAAGGTACCAGTGTTTCTGTGGGGAGGTCAGAAACAGACAACCGAGAGGTTCAGACTGTGGAGCAGACAGATGAAGGACCAGGGACTCGAGACACCCAACAAAAATGATTTCTGTGCAGTTAAATGAAGCTCATGTTGGCCATCCACTACCCTCACCTTGCGTCTTTTCCTCTCATCCTGCAGACACCAAACATAGCTAGAATTTTTGGAGGGTGTCAGGGTATCACAGCTCGCTCAGGGACTCAGACACCGCCGTTCAGGGGAGCAAAGGGGTTAAGAGGCACTGAGAGACGCCGCACCATCGTCCTAATGATGTCCACCACTCTAATTGAATATTGACGTTCTGCACACAAGGGCTAAATGGCTTCTGTCTGCTTCACCTCCTCCGGCGGCCCGAGCTGCAGATTTTTTAACCTGTCTCTGTTTGATTCCCTGAGGAGGAGGAGGAGGAGGATCATTAAAGCTTCCTGTTACCATGGCTGCTGCCTCTTTGATGCAGCTTTTTGTTAAGTTTGTGTGAAAATGTCGAGTGAAAGGTGTTTTTCTCATGAGGGTTTGGTAACGCTCTCCTGAGCTCCTGAACGTCTCCTCCCGGTGAATCGATGCGTAAAATCGGGTTGGCAAATTTAAGCATTTTTTTTCCGTCTGACCTCGTTGTTTATCATCTCCTCCTGCTTCAAAAAAGCATCGTACTTCTTTTCTTTCTTCTCTCCAAACGTCACCTCCTTCCTCCTTTTTTTTTTTTTTTTCTCCTGCTTCTATTTCTGTGACTGCGCTTTACTTCCCACTGTGCCTGCCTCCAGACGCTCTCCTTTGTTGCCACAGCGACGCCTTCCAGATGGCGAATGTCATGGCAAAGACTGGGCTCTCTCTCACACACACACACACGCACACAATAGGTTTACATATATACACATTGAGAACAGACTGGCAGCGTACATTCTGTTCAATTCTCACATCCTACTCAGACGCCGTAGGACGTACACTTTGTCCTATACACACACAAAAAGTGTACACGCAAATTTTCAGATACGAAATGTTTGAAACAACATGTTATCTGTTAAGGTTTAATGGTATAGAAATGTGCTGAACTTTTAATGGATCTCATTCGGTCTCATTTTCAACAAGGCACGGCAAGAAATAGCAAAAAAAAGAGCAGCTTTAATTAAATGTATAGAGAGGAAGTGAAGCGAGCGAGCGCAGCTAATGAAAACAAAGCAGTGAAACAAGGCAATTTTTCGTTTTCTGATCGTTCCAAAGCTGTTAAACTCTTAGTATCAAGCTAACAACAAAACACCTGTGTGTCTGCATGCTCTCTCTCTCTCACCTGCGCGATGTAATTGTAATTTTAATGTCTTGAGTCGTCCCATCTTCTGTTTTCCTCACATTTCTGCCACAAAGCCTTGTCCTGGTGTGGATTCCTGCAGCAGACAGACAGGTGTGAGGCACACCTTGTAGGGGGCGTTTCTTCATGTATAAATACTTTAGTCTTCCCTGTTTCGGGGGTCTTTCTTCATTTCTAACCGCTCACGTGATCGGCCTTTCCTTTGCAAAGAAAATGAAACCTTGTCGGCCGGCAGAAGTCTCTATTTCATTCTTCACCAGAATACAGGAAGTTTCCACAACAGCTATCATTTGCTGCAGACTGTGTCAGCTTTACCGCCGATCCCGACTTTTTAACAAGATGCTTTTTTTAGTGACGGTTCTTTTCTTTTTTAGCGGTTTAGTGCGCACGAACAGGCGTCTCTCACTCAGAGTCACATCTAACTTTGGGAGCCAGAAACTCTCCCACTGACTGTGCAGGTCTGCTGGTACAGAAATAAAAAGTGAATTTCTAACAGCAGGGGGCCACATCATGTGTCAACCCCCCCACCTCCTCTGCTTCACCCGCTCCTGATTGATTGACAGCAGACGGGCCACCTCCGGCAGCCAGGATGGGAGACTGCAGCTCTGGGGTGACAGGCAACATCTCAGCCTTCCCCGGCAGACACAAAGAAAGCCTGGATGTGCCTGAGCGAGAACGAGGGATGGATGGATGGATAGAAAGAAGGGGGATGAAAACTGATGGAGAAATAAAGCAAAGCATACAGAGGTTAGGTGTAGGAGCGGGGGTGGGGGAAACCGAGGAGAGAAAGCAAAATCGAGTCGAGGCCGGTTGATAAATTGAGCCTTCATTTATCACAATAGTGGTAATGGCAGAAGAAGGCTGACAACAGGGGAAAGAAGACAGATTATCACCACATAATACCCCAGTATATAAGCCGACCTGCAGCAACAAGACAGAAAATAAGCTTTTAATTCAAAGTTTCAGCAGAGAGGGAAAATGAAAAGATGGTTCTTTCCCTCCACGGTCGGAGTTTGGAGCTGCATCCGGTCGTTTAGTGATGCTGCAGCGTTTGGTGTTTTGACTGAGGGGGAGACCAGGGCTCTGCAAACATCAATAAGCTTTGTTACAGTGAGGGATGGATGCTCCTGCACTGATCAATACTTCCTGTTCCACAGCAGGGCCAAGAGGGGCTAACTCAGGATGTGTAAAACATGAGATCCCAATCCCTCCTGGTTCGTTTAAAAACACAACCAAGCTTTAAAAGCAGAGAGTCACATTTGAGCATTCAGAGTCTGTTTGGATCCGCTGCTCGAGCCTCATCGAGTGTTTCTGTGTTTGGATGAGAAAGCGTCAGACCCGGAGCTCGCTCTTTGATTTGCTCGCTCAGTCGTTGCCTCGTTCTCTCGCTCGGTGGAGAGCTGAGAAATGAGGTTAAAAATGAAATGTGAGGAGCGTGCGGGGGAGTGAAGGCCACAGACTGAACTGATTAATTAGAACTAATCACACAAATCGGAGCTAATGGAAGTCTAATGGATTACTGGGGAGACTTCTCAGATGGAAATGGCCTTACTGCTGCTGGAGAAACATAGAAAGCAGTGAATCAGAGCGGAGCCGCTCTGGTCAGCCAACTGCACATGAAAAAAAAAAGCACCAGCAGGTTATTTGTCTGGTTCTAGTTTTGACTAATAGCGACAAAACCAACTCTTGAAAAATGGCCGAAAGCATTTATTTCGCCCCATTCATAAAAACTAATCGTGCTCTCTCACAGCAGAAATAAATAAACAACCGGACCGTTGATTCAGCTTCATGTTTCACATGTTTTCTCCCGCATAAACACATTTATCCACGGAGATGAAACATGACCCGGGACATGCAGCACAGATCCAGAGCCAGCCGAAAAGGTCCTGACTGAACGCAGAGCGCTGCACTGAGACTTGGTGCCACAATGGCCCCATTGTCGGCTGTCTGCCTATGAAATATACCTTCCATGCAAGTGCATTTGTTAACCTCTGCAGAGATTAATGACACGGCGGTCACACAAAGAGGAGATTGTTTCCTGTGTGGCTGTGACACAGGTTTGTTATTATACCCAACGAAACACTGTGAGTGTGTGTGTGTGTGTGTGTGTAGGGTTATCATGGTTACCAGATTTCAGACTTCGATACGTGACTGCTAGAAATCAAATGATGATAATACCTGTTTCCATACCAATGTGATGAGGAGGAAGATGGAAAGAACGACTGGACGCCAACTCCACTGATGGTTTTAACTCCTCACGATTGGAGCTGCTCGGCACAGATCTAAGTTGAATAGATCTGCTCTATGGATTGGCTGTTTGTCAAGGATATCTGATCTAACTTTGTGAGTCTGTATCGGACCGATACCAGGATTCGATCGGTGCGTCCCGAGGCTGGACCCCCTAATGACCTAAAAAACAATGAGTGAAATATACTCTGAAACTTAGAGGTTACCTGAACAGGTGTACTAAAACAGGAGTGATACAATGTCTTTAAGCGCCAATTAATTTCTGCTGCATTTAGAGGTATTTCTGGCTGATTGAATAGTCCAACCAAGATGAAATATAAATAAACAATGAACTATCCCTTCAGTTCTGTCAAAAATGGCACAAACTACAAGTTTCCAGAAATATCCTTGAAATGAAAACAGCTCCATAACTTTCCTTGAAACTTGGCTTAAATTGATCACAGCTTCTAGACATTGACTAAATTTTTTTAGAGGTTTGATTCTGCCCATTTTTTTTTTTGCTTTCATAGCTTTTACCCTTTAACTTAGTGGTCCCCAATCCCCGGGCTGCAGACTGGTACCAGTCCATGGGCCGCACAGAAAGAATAAATAACTTCCATTATTTCCATTTGATTTATTATCTGAGTCTGAATGATGTTTGTTATTTTGAAAAATGAGAAGAGTCTCTTCGTTATATATTCCAATTCCAATATTGTCAAACAATAAACGAGTTTGTGCGCGAAAGATGACAAAAAGGTCAAATAACTGCGCGTTGAATGCAGAGTTGGTATTTTGTACATTGTGTAGCTTCCTCACAACCTGAAGTGTTTTCTTTGTACAATGCATGGCCTTGAAATTTTCTCATTATTTCCACATTTACCCTGGTTTGTCTGTTTCTTTTCTTTTTGAGACACTTGGCGACGAAGGAAACTGACTTTTTTTCTGCAGTCTTTCAGTTAAAACAGTTGAAACAAATGATATAATTTAAGATGCTGCATTGAAAGCAATTAAAGGAGGCATCCAGTCTCCTGACATCGATTCTTTCAAACCATCATCGTGTTGAAACTCGTCCCCTGAGCTTAATGTCGTCTCCGTCTCTGTCTCTGCAGGACTCCGTGGTTTAACGGCTGGGGGTTCAACCTGCCCCGGGGTCAGAGTCTGCTGGATAAGTGGAACCTGGTCCCTGAAGGCATCGACATCCTGATGACCCACGGACCTCCGCTCGGTGAGTCCAATTAACCAATCACAGCTCCCTCATCACCATAGCTAATGAGCTTGTACCTCATTATACGAAATCTGTAAGAAACCACTGGAGGCGTCGCAGCAGGCAGCGTGTGCAGGTGTGTGTGTGTGTGTGTGTGTGTGTACACACTGTTTTTATCTAAAACGAACACTGGAACACACTCTGTGATTCAATATTTGTGTTTGATTTCATGAAAAAGAAATTCATATTGTTTGCTTTTCTTTTATTCCAGTCTGATTCAGTTTTCCCTCCAGTTGTTTGAGCCGCGCTTGTTTTTCCCAGCGTGTTTTTTTTCCTCCTTCTCCGCTCTCCATCTGGCTTTATTGAGTGATTTCCTCCCTCTCGCCTACAGAGGGGTTGCTGCTGTTGCTGTGGCGGCAGGCGCTGTGGCTGTTTGATTGCATGGAAACTCGATTTTGCTCCAGTGTGACAGACGCTGCAAACGATTGGAAAGAGAGCAGAGCAGAGGAGAGAGAGGGGGCTGAAGCCTCCTAAAGTGGAGGAGACAAAATGAGGAAAAAAATAGGAGATTGAAGATGTAGTCAAAGAAGCGATGGGGTTGTGTAATTCACCTGGTTCTGAATCAAGTTTTTTTCCTCCAGTAGCAAAAACGGCATTTATGTCAGAAACATGAATCTGTTCAAAATATACTCCCATTTTATGTCAACCTGCCCTAAAGCGACCAAGCCCTTACTTTTATTTGTACAAATAATACTCCAAATCGAGAGGTTTGTTGTTCAGAATAGTCTTCTTCAATGTGTAGTGACAAACGAGTGAATGTATTTTTATTGGACAAAAGACAATCTGATCTCAAATTTTCTGCCGTGAGTGAATCAAAGTTGCGGTCAGTCAACATGACAGCAAAGTGAAGAGACAAATTGATAAATAAAAACACGACAGGATATTTTCTGATCAGCATGGTACCTGCTTTAGTTTGCTTCCAATTAAAATTGTGATTCCTGATTTGTGTGTGTGTGTTTATGTCTGCTGAAAAAGAGAGGGAGAAAGAGAGACGGGAGAGTCACCTCGTCCCGTCTCACTCTCTGCTCGTCCGATCTGCAGACTGTTGACTGACGCCAACGAAACGACCACAAAACACACACGCAGATACACACACTTCCTCTGGATTATAAATGATAAATCAGGAAAAAATCTCGGTCTGGACCCTTTCACTACTTTAACACTTTGTCAGATGTTGGTCCGTACGCAGTGACTTTTTCTGAACCAGCACTGTGTGTAGATTAGTGAAGGTCCAATAAAATGTAGGATTTTGCCAAAAAAAAGAAAGAAAGTTAAGTTTTACATAAATAACTGTCTCATGTCTGTGCAGGTTTCAGAGACTGGGTCCCGAAGGAGCTGCAGCGGGTCGGCTGCGTCGAGCTGCTCAACACGGTGCAGAAGAGAGTGAGACCCAAACTTCACGCCTTCGGCGGCATACATGAAGGTGAGGCTAACTGAAAAATCAGTCTTAAAGTCGACACTGAAGTTTGGAGAAAATATTTCTTTGATTTAAATTAACATTTTAAAGTTTTTTGATAAGGGAGTGAAATATGTACGGCGGCCCTGAAGAGTCAACTGCAAACAAAAACATTTCACTGAAAATGAAAACATGTTCTCAATAACATCAAAATGTTACAAAACGCTTAAATATTTAAGCGTTCTGTGATTTTTTTGTATGTGTTGTGTTTTTCTGTTTGATTAAATATTTTGTGCTTCGTAGAATGCTTTTTGAGTGCATTTTGTCAATTTTTTGGGGCAGTTTTTTTGTGTCATGAAATCTTTCTGTTTTGTGAAACATTTCTGATGCTTAGAGAAATGTTTTCTTCATCCTGAAATGTTTGAGCAGTTGCCCTTCCAGGGCCTCCATATTTACATTTTCTCCTCTGCTATGAGAACCAGGACACATTAAAATAACCTCAACTCTTACCTTAGAAAGAAATGTAGTTTCCTCTCTTAAAAAAAGCTTCGTTGTGAGAACCTTTGTGGATTAACATCAAAATAATTTATCCAAACAGTCTCTTATGACCTTAAACAGTTTAAAAGAAGGTCAAAAATAATTTAAGATTGTCTTAAAGCGACAAAAACAAATAGTTGTATTAAACCCACACAGTTTACTGGATTCTGTTATGACTGCAAATCATGAATCGTGAAATCATAAGTCTTCAAAAGATGATTTGAGTGAGGACTTCTGTCACAGTAGGAGAAAATAAATTCATTAAGTTTCTTTTCTTTATGTTTGAGTGGTTGAATTTCACTTGTTGCCCTCCTCAGGCTACGGGATCATGACAGACGGCTACACGACGTTCATCAACGCCTCGACCTGCACCGTCAGCTTTCAGCCCACAAACCCCCCCATCGTATTCGACCTGCCCAACCCCTCCAGCTCCTGAGACCAGAAGAGGGGGGTAGAGGGGGCCGGGAGGGAAGGGGAGGGGGAGGGGTCACAGGGAGCAAAATAAACTACATTTTTTCTATAAATATGTCAAGTTAAAAAAAAAAAAATCTAAGTGTTTCTTTGCAAACTTTTGATCTTCTCTAAGCTGTTGTTGAGGTCGAGAAGATTTGGAGACTTTGGGGTTGGGGAGGGGAGTTTGTCTGGGAGGGTTAAAGGAGAATACCGGTGTTTTATTTGTCCTTTTTGTGCCAACAGTACAGGTTCTTCACTCAGTTTGATTTCTCAAACACAAATGAGGTAGCTGAAGGAGAGTTTTTCAATCACGGATCAAAAACGACTCATCTCGACTTTAATTTGCATGAAACAACTGCTGAAGTTAAAGCTCCTGTGAGGAAGTTTCAGTTTGTCCTGATTCTGACACCCCCTTTTGGACAAAGTGGTCCCACTTATTACCTGGATGATTTTTTTTCTCCAGAACATGCGTACAGTAGCAAAACACTTAAATTCATGACTGTTTGACAATCTGCCATAAAAATTATGAACAAAGCAGCTGAGATGTTACTTAACAAATAAAGTTTAGGTTGTTTTAACAAAAATTTCAACGAGCTGACTCGTCTAACAGAAGCAAACAAAAAGAATCAGGCTAATTTATTCATGCAGCTCAACACAGGATCAGTCTATATGCAGACGATGTTAAATTGTTTTTCCAAGTGTGGCTAACGTTTTCAGGGCTAGCTTTATCAGCCTTCAGATCAACCTGACACAGCCTACAAACAACTTTATCTCCAGTTTGTTTAATATTATAATAAGATAGCACCTGGTATCTGTGCTTGTTTACATCCAGGTAGTACAGTTTTAAAACCTTATGGCAGCTGCTACTGGTAACTGGAGCTGCAGCCTCAGCTAGTGTGAGGTTGCTGGGTGAGTCTAGAGACATCTGGTGCCAACTTACCAGGGTGGCAATATTTAATCATTTGGTCATCTAAATGGGCAAATTTCAAGTTTTTGAAGCATGCAGAGAGTCACTTTGACTGACGCTTACCCCCACTAATGGTTTCAGGTATTAAAAATAACTTTAAAATAGTAAGTACTCTTCAAAAGGAGGGTCTAGTTTGCTTTAGTGGCTCATTTAGAGGCAGCTGTGTAAGTTTCAGACAGCTTCATAATCATCTAAAAAATTTCTCACAGGAGCTTTAAAGCTAAAGAAATGTTTATGGAAAGGAAGGGGATTGAAAAAGTCAAATTTAAATTAAATAAAGCTAGTTAAAGGGATTTCTTCATGCAGGCTGATATCTTGCCCACTCAGTGCACGTTTTTTTCTGTTTGTCAACTAAAGGAGGAAGAAACTCTGTCAGCAGTTTGTCAATTTTCAAAGTTATGATTGGAGATTTTATTTTTTTTTCCTCAGATGGCAAGACCATAAATGTTTGTAGCGTTACATCCTGGGACATCTGCATCCTGTGTGTGATAAATAAAAAGGAATTCTGGGTAGATTGTGAAAAATGAGTAATGTGTGACACCGGTGTTCTCCTTTCTTTCTGAGGGATTTTGTGGTTAAACAATCTTGCTCTTGATAAATATTGGTCAGATCTGTAAGATAAATGATGCTTTTTGTGAATTTGTACAATTTTTTTTTGTTTTTTTTTCTTTTTTGCATTGGCCGGACAATGGTTGCCATTGTTTATGTTGTATCATCTGATATTTTGTGTTTAGCTCTTATTTTGTTTTTCTCGTCAGTTCCTCTTTTCTTATTGGCTGACAGGGACGCTGCCTTAAACTAGCTTTAATGTTCTCAGCTAGAGCCCCACTCTCTGCGAGCTCAGAGAAAAGTCCTTATTTATTACCCATCATCCCCGCAGATCAACACCTGACTGACGCCGGGACAGAAAGCGATGAAATTACAGCCCCGAAATTTTACTCTGACATCTCAATACTGATTTCTGATCTAATTTGGAAAATGTATGTATAAAATATATAAATATATATTATATATTCATGTTGTAAAACATCTGTACTAAAAGTTGTGTTTGAAACAAAGATCATCTGGTGCGTTTCTTTCTGTCTGTACGATGGACATCTCTTCTCCACCAGGCGTTTCTTTCATGTTTTTTGGGTAAACGTTCATTTATTGAAGAGAGAGGAAATTTAGTCAGAGTCACAATCCAACAGGTGCTGCTTGTTCCCAACAACACGCCTGCCTAAACATGGTTAAGTTGTCCTTTGAAGTGTAACTCTAGTATTTGTGTTTTATTGCTTTTCTTTTCTAATTTTGCACTGTGTGTAAATGCAATCTTGCTAGCACAAAAAAAATGTTGCCAATAGTCGTCTGAACTCTGCCGCTGTAAATGCTCTTTCTGTGCTCTGTTCCTCTCTCGCTCTCTTTCTCTGATTGTACCCTCTTCATGGAAATGTTAGTTCTCTCTTTCAGTTCATTGTGATATATTTAGCTGCCTTTATATGCAAATAAAATTGCAAGATTTTTACTTATCAATCTCCAGCTCTGTCTCTTGTTTATGTAATAGAATAAAGACTCCATTTCCCATGAGCACCATCACCCATTGTCATAAAGACATGACTCTTACCAAGGCATGTATTTGTTTTGGAGAGCTGATCTTCTGTTTAAGATTAATTTCATTCGCTCTAGATGACTTTTCCCAGGACGCAAAGCTACGTGATAATGATTTTTTTTGTTTTTTTGTAGTTTAAAGCGTGACAACAGTCGAACTTAGTTTAGTATCCAGAAGGTGAGCAGACTATCTCTTTTGTGTTCCTCACCAGGGTATCCAAAAAAAATCTTAAATCCTCTAAAATTCAATCATTTCAATTTTAGGCCTTTAAAGGTAGGGTTGGTAATCAGATTTAGATACATTTTTTTGTTATTCTGGTTAAAATGATCTTTATGTTCTGATGTCAATCGATGCATATGTTCTTAAAATAGAGCGAAAAATATCTGCTGTCTACAGCAGGAGTAAACCTGGGAAAACACCAGCCAATCCCAGCATTTAGGATCCAACTTATTAAGCCAATCAAATCCCGCTCAACCGTTCTGCCCACCTCCTGTGCGTACATTTCACCGGTGTGCGATTCAATGCGCATTACCAAGAGGGATCCAAGTACGCTGGAGAATGGCAGAAAAACTACTTATACTTTAATTACTGGTAACGTAGTGCCAACAAAAACAATCTGTTGAGGACCAGTTTGAGTCTGTTGTTTTGAATCAGTTACGATCATATGATTGTGAATCAGCGGCGCTTGTGCATGTTAGCGGGGGCGTCATTTTGGAGGACTTCCAAGAGTGGGAGGGCGGTGGCTGAACAGAGTCCTGAGGAGATGCTACATTCAAATTCATACTAGTTTTCTGTAACTACCAACCCTGCCTTTAAAATGTCTAAAATTCTCTAAAAATCTCATAAAATGCCTCAAATATGATTTTTGAAAGATCTTAAAAATGTTTTAACTTCACTTTTATTTAAACAAATGCATAAACTTCAGTCTCACTTTTAAATGTTTCGGTTTTCAAGGACGCTATAAAGTAAATACAAAAAGGGACTAAAGTACCAGTCAGGATTTATGGAGCACAACCAGTTACTGTGCTGTGCGGTGAGACAGCCTATAGATTATAGTTACAGTGGAGCTTTGAAAATATTCAAGTAATTCTGTGCTGCTTGAACTTTCCTACATGCATTTTTTTTTTTTTTTCGGATGTGAAATGGATCTTAAATTTTATTCCTTATGGTTGTAAAAAAGTCTTAAATTTGACCCTGCTCACAGCCTGATACGTGTCCATAACGTTAGTGATTCCTGGTTATGTCCAACCAGAGCTTATCTACCCACTCCAACCTCACCAAGCAGAGCAAACTGCTGCGTGTGGGTTGGAATAAACTTTATCACAAACATCTTAACCTGTGTTTTAGCCCGTGCTCTGTCACTCTACTGTTCAACTTTCTTTTGCTCTGACAGTTCAGAGCAGAAATGCTTTTCTTCAGGAAAAAGAACAGATCCCTCTTCTCACTGCTATCCTTTACCAGCCTGACCACATAACTGATTTTGGTGCTGTTGATAATCTCATTTGAAAGTGTGGATTATACACGGCAAACAAATTAAAGTCAGACTGTTTAAGTTTGACTTTATGTATGTACACATCTCTATTTTTACATCAGCAGAGGTAAAATAAAAGAGTTATTGTTCGGACCAAGCATTGTCCTACTTATACGGGCAGTTCATACACTTATCTACCAAGTAAATATAGGTTACCTTTCATGTAAAGCCCTGTATCACAGCAGGTGTTTTACTTCTAAAGGCTGAACACCTGCTGGCTCTGATTGTGGTCAGGTCACACAATCAACACGCTCAGACGTCACGACTCCAGCACTAAAGCAGCACTGACCCGAGTGTGACCACAGAGAGGAAAACGGATGAAGAACAAGTTTTCACACTGTTGTTGAAAAGCTTTTATTTAAATGAATGAAAATGTAAGAGAATAAACAAGACTCAAAGAGAAGAGATCAACAGCTGACAATGCCTCCTGTATCCAAACACCACTGCAGCTCCAGATCTGCATCCTTTCTCTTTGGTTTCATCAGGTTTCTTTCCTTTTCACTCTCGCCAGCTCAGATCCCTCGTAGGCCAAAAATAAAACGGGCTTGAGTCGTCGGGCGCCTTCGCCAGCCGTTCCCACCAACCCCCTCTTCTCATCACCACAACATCAAAGCAACCCAACCAATTAAGTATTCCCCGAAACGAGAGCGGCAAAGCATCGCCCCACACCCACCAGATCCCCCCCAACACACACACACACACAGACACACACACACATTACCATAATCCAGTCTAATCATATTAACATGGGCCACAGATGAGCAGGAGGAGACACGGCTGCTCCGCTGCGTTCATCAACCTCTTAGTGTGGGTGTGAGTGTGAGCGGGCGCTTTAATGCTGCTGCACATGTTGTGTCTCTGCACTCATCAGTGCTTTAACCCACCAGCTAACACGCTAAAACTGAATGCTAATCATCTTCCTGTTGAGAGTGGTGAGAAACATCGATGATGATCGATAAATCTGTTCATTGATGAACGGCTCAGCAGCGTCTGTACGAAGAGAAAACATCGATATCTTCATCTTTAACCTTTATTGTTCAGCATTTTTCAAAATCCATGCTTGAAAAAGTCAACAAAAAGAAGAGGCGTGCTGCTAAATCATCAGGATTTAAAAGAAAGAAATGAAGCCACTGCAGTGGTGCAAAAAAAAAAAAAAAAAAAATCAGGGCCATTTCTTTATTTTTACCATAGACAGTTTAATAAATGGATGAAGTCTCTGTGACGTCACGCGTCTGTTTCTGAAACAGAGTTTTGATGCAAATCATCAACAGCACCCATACTGGAGACAGAGCAGGCTTTGAGCTGTTAGCGGCCGTGCTAACAGGCCAGCTATAAAATGTGGACGTAGTCTCAGTGACATCACTCGTCTGTTCCTGACACAGTCAAATGAAGCCAATCATTGGACACAGCCATCTTGGATGTGAGGCGGGCTTTGAGCTTCCGTTGTAACAGCTATAGGGCGCCCATCAGTCACCTGAGCTGAGCTGAGCCCCTGATTGGACAAACTCATGATCGTAATATCTTCTAAACTGCAGAGTTAAAAAAAAAATCAGTTAGAAAAAAATTCACTCACTGTACCTTAGTGTGCCAATAGCAAAATTAGCATTTGAGACCCAACCTTTTTTTGAGCCAGGCTGTAAATATGTTTTTAATGCCTTTTTTTGCTTGATGTGTATGTGACCTCCGGTCTTTCTGCAGCCAGCCTCTAGCGGATTCTCCATGAACAGCAACTTTTAGCATTTCCTCACAGGCTTCATTTTTCTCTCTGACTTCTCTGACGCTTTCCGCTGTTAACCTCCTCGTCTGACGCCGACCCCCCGGCAGGGAAAACAGGCCTCTGGATTAACACTACAGAAATGATGTAAGCTGTTGGTCATGTTCTTGTTTACTTTTGTTGCTCATTCAGATACAAACAGGACGTTCTAGTTTCAGTCTAAGAACTTCTCACAGGAGCTTTAAAATTATTCAGAAACAACAACAACAACAGCACGTTTCAGCGCCACAGTGTCTGTGACTGATTTACGGCACCTCTCCACTCCTCTCGCTCTCTCTCTGTGTCTCTGTCTCTGTGATGCTCTCTCCACCCTCCATTCCTCCATGTAAGGACAGTTTTAGCTCTGTCACTTCACCGGCTGCATCCGTTCTCGTCTCTCAGGCAGCTGCGGGTGGTGTTGGGTGTTTGTCAGGTCAGCCTTCGTCTGCTGGTGATGGATACAGGGCGAGACGCAGTGAAGGCTGACAGAACCTGTGTGTGTGTGTGTATCTGTGTGTGTGTGTGGCTTACTCTGGTGCCAGCGCTCTGCATGCTCTGTTTATATGGACTTAATTGCCCGTCGGTGGTATTATTGTAATCTGGAGCTCGTTTGGCAGCAGAGGAGTTAGAGTGAAATTATTCAGCGGATCAGAGTCAAGCTTTCCATGCACTCATCTCTCCCATGTGACCTCATTTAACATGTTTTCAGACTAAATATTTGATTGAAAAAGTTTTATTTTTGAGTTTCTTCAAGGGAAATATTTGAAAAATGACATTCTGAGTATTTCCACAAAGAAACGATGACGTACAGCACACTCTGATTTCAGTTTACTCGACTGAGATGTGAATGTTAAACTTGATTAAATGAAAGGTTAACTCAGCTTTCCTAATTATTTATGAAGTTGAGAGCGTTCCCTTCGGGTTTGAAAGATGCCGTGGCTCCTCTTCACGTTCTGTTTAAAAGGATTTCACAGAAAGACTCTGATTGAACTGAGAGAGTTTGACCCTTCAGACCTCGCTAACAATGCGTGATTATCAGGCGTGGATCCTCTGAACGGCGGGAGAAGATTAGAACCTCGGCTGTTTCTTTAAATCGGCGCAGACAAAGCTGCGTTTTTCTAATCGTATATAATTTACCTCCTTCCTGATTCTCACTCTGCGCTCCGGCTCTTTTCTTGCTCTCCTTTTGTTGAACGCTTCATTGATCAGTTTAGAAAATGACTGTAATTACAGCGGCTGGGCCAATATTCGCTGATTCAAAAACAACTGAATTAAAAACCCTCAATAAGCAGATTTGTCCCGAAATGTTCACATCAACAAAGAAAAACCTGCAGAGCAACCTGTTGAGAGATGAATTAGATTCACACAAAGAAGTGTTTAAATCAAACTCTAACGCTAATCTGCTCCAGTGGTTCAGATTTATCTTTATATTCTGATGTGTTGAAAGTCTTTGGAGGAAAAAAAGGTATTTTTATGACTTCATGCTCTCCAGAATTACTCAAACCAGTCTGCATTTACAAAAAAAAATTGACAAAAAATAAAGGATTTGGATGGCGGTGTGAACGCAGCCTGATAAACCTCTATTTTCTGATTTGATTGTCCTCTCCTGAGAGCCTTTGTTTTCTTACAGTTATCAAACGGAAAAATCTGCCACAGCTTCAGCTTTCAAGTCAGCTTAAAGAGAAAAAAAGAAGATTTTCACCAATCGGAGAAAAAAACTCTTTGAGGAAACCGAGCAGCAGGTCGATACGTGTGGAGACGTAAACAGGCCGTCAGACACGGCGAACAGCAGTGCAGAGCAGAGGTCAATACTTCATTAATGTCTGATTAATGTCGTCAAGCTGATTAATTCAATTGAGCCCTTTATTACTCTGTGTGTATTAATAGAGGGGACCGAGTCCCTCAGCAGGAGATGATGCTGCCATATGGGGGAGCATTATGGCTGCGTTTAGAGGGAGGGAGCAGCCAGAGACCGGGATGCCAACCACAGCACAGGGAGGGTCAGAGGGCGCGCTGGAAGGACCGGGCTTTGGCAGAGAACTTGGTTTTAGGAACAAAGATCTGCCAGGCTGCATCATGGATCCGCATCATGGATGTGTCACAGAGGCCTGGCTGGCTGCTGGTCTAACGTCCAGATGCTCGTCAGAAAATAAGGGCCTGTGTCCACTGACAGTGCAGCAGCCATCACCATAATTACAGCCTACTGCTCAGTCATTTATAAAATACTGACACTTTTATTTCCTGCTGTTCAACAGGAATTTTCATAAAAACTGTAAAAACATTCAAAATGTATCGTGACAGGAAGCGAGCAGCCGATCCTGATCCAAAAATGTTCCTTAAAAAAAAAAAAAAAAATCTTATAAGTTTTTCCTTTTCAACAGACTTCTGCAAATGATGCATACAGGGTTGATACCAGAGGTCCCGCCCCTCCTTGGTTCTGATTGGTCAGTCATAGAGAAGTGACACTGACGAGCGCAGCGGTGTTCCAACATGTTTTCAGCTGAGAGCATCCCAATTTAAAGCATCCCTTCCCAGATGGGACTCAGAGATGAATGCAGACGGATCACATGACTTATGGGAGGAAATGTGGCACATTACGTCACCGTTCAAATGTATGGAGGGAATTTATGTGAGTGGAGTGACAAAATGAGTCCAATCTTCTCAAAAAGTTGCTGGAGAATCTGTGCTCCGAGGGTGGCATTGGTGGGTGGAACACCAAAGTAGGGTTTAATGTTTTTCCTGAAAATTAGAAGGATCAGAGCCCAGGAATCCTGGGAAATCCAAGAAATAGCTTGTTTGTTTGTTTATTTTGTTTTGTTTTGTTTTGTTTGCAGCTTAGCCAATAGGTTGGTGAATTCATGTGCCTAAATCCCAACCTAAAGCATAGGTATCCCCCGTTCCCATTTCCTCTTTATCCTCTGCCTTTTTTCTTCTCTCTCTCTTTATTTGTTTGTTTATTTGTTTATCAGATTAAACTTGTTCAATATTTATGACCTAAAACTTTTGTGTGTGGGGAGAACCGACGACTCCTGAGTCATGACGTGGAATGGAATGTAGCCAATCAGGAGGTGAGCTGACTGAGGGACAAGGAAGCAGACGTAAACAAATCAAGCATGGCTGACCTGACATGGAAAGTTTGAGAGGGAAGTCCGTGTTCCCGCCGTCTCCAGGATTTTTTTCACTTTTTTTTTTTTTTCGTTCGGGTATTTTCCGTTAAAAATAGTCTCAAGACCACCATCATTACCTTTCTATATCCTCTTCCATGTTGCATTTGGTGTTAGCTGGTTGTTGCTATCTGTTGCTGTTTCTTCTTCTTCTACGTTTCTGTTAGATCACGTTTGGTCAGGTGAGATATCCATCTTGGAGGACGAGATTCAAGATCGGTGGTGGGACAAGATCGTTTCGTGTGCTTATCTGACTGAACTCAACTGCATCTCTTCTCTGGTTTCTGAGCAAAAAGTTGGCTGGAGTCAGTATTCAAAAATGGCAGCCGGGCTTCACGACGTCTCGACATCACTGACGACTATACCAAAAGAAGAGGACACGGTTGGACTCCAACCCAGGCAGCTTCAACGACCGCCGTCTACGAACTCATCACTAGGCCAAAATCAAATCCTAGCACAGCCATTTTAACTAAAAAATAGGATACACACCTAAGATCTCCAAAGTATTTAAAAACTCTGCCCACATATTTGATCTGATGTAACTCAGCAGCTGCTTTAAGACACCCTCCATACTGGACGGGATAACGCAGCATTCAGAAGACTTTCCCTTTAACCCTGAAGAATTTCTCCCCCTGTTTCATGAAACAGTCAGCTGGCGCCAGCGTTTCTTCCTTTACCCCATGACGCAAACCCCTGGCACACACACAAACACACACACACACACACTCACTTTGACACACTACAGCTGCTGTAGCTGGCACGCCGTGTTGATTGTGTTTGCCCTGAGAGTTAACAGCAGCCACTCGACATGAGACGCCGCTTGCCCTCGGCCCCTCTGCCTCACATGACAAAAGATCGGTTTCTATCTCAGCGATGGCGGCTTAATTGAGTATGATAACCTCGGTGTCACAGTTGTTTATCCAGGCGCTCTCCTTCTTCTTCCAACGCACACGCTGAATTTCAAAACATCTGAGCAGAGGACGGGGAAGTATCTGAAGTCTGGATGAAGTGAAAGAGGCAGCTCTGTGTTCTGCACATTAAATTATAAACACACAAAAAGCAGGATATGAAAGATGGATGCAGCATCCTCGTCTCATGCTCACAGTATTGATTAAATGAAAAACTTGACTCCAGAGCGCACAGAGAGGGAGAGAGGTCTGAGAAATGCTCTGATCACTCCTGTTTAATGGGGAAAAACAGCCATCACAAACCAACAAACCAACAAACATTACGTTAGTGACTTAACTCTGTTCAAAGATTTGACATTAATCTGTTCTCAGGGGTCTGTGAGTTCAGCGCACCGGAAAAATCAAATCTTTCAGAGCGTATTTGTTACCGTCAAAAATCTCAAAACACTTTCTACATTTCAAAACGTAAACAAACCAAAAAAGATCAAACTTCATAAAGTCAATAAAAAATCAGTGATAATGATATGACATCCAAATGAAGGATACACGCACTCAAAAAAATAAAATAAAATAAAAAATACACCCTGAAAAATGAGCAATGATGCACAAGTGAGACTGTAAGGCTCAGGTGAAAACGGTGAGGACAGGGCACACAGTCACAAAGGACTGAAAACCTGAGAGACATTAAACATAAACTAAAGAATAACATCACAGACATCAAACTGTTCTCACAGTTTTCTGAGCTGGATAAATGTAAAACAGTTATTTCCAGGTTTCTTGGAGTATTGTGATTTTGAAGGTCTGCTCTCACCTGCAGCTTCTTGTCCCCCCTCTCCTCCTCCTCTTCCTACTCCTCCTCCTCCTCCTCTGTGTACGTCTCCCAGCGCTGCCGCCTCGAGGCCAGGGTTGAATCATTTAATTAGCCACAATTCTTTTTTTTTTTTTTTTTTTTTTTGTGACAAGCCATGTAGGTGCATGGCCTTCTTTAATTGAATGGCCTTCTGGGTAATTACTGTCTTTGTGAGCATGAGGGAGATAGCAAGGATACCCCTGCTGCCTTTTCTGCGGAGGTGAGCACACCTGTGATGCTCAGAAACACAGATCCGGCTTTTTTTTTTTTTTTTTTGTTCGCCCCACAGAGAGTTCACGTGAAGGTTTCCAATCCGTACGTGTGCTCTGGATTATGGAATGCGTTGAGTTATGAGTTGAGTCGGGAAAAACTCAAAAATACGAAGCATCTGCTCGCCACCTGATCCTGCAGAGAAGGTCAAACTGCCTTTGTTCTCTGACTAATTAAATCTTCAGTAATTACAGCGCCGCAGAGACGTCAGGAGAAACAGATGATTCAGGATCAGGAGTGCGATGGATTCATGTGAACGCAGACTACATTCATCACATACTTCACAGAGGAACAGGGTTACAGCCAAACCGTGTAATGACCGTCATGATGGCTGGGATTCAACCGACCTCGCTCACTGAGGTTCATAGCAACAGAGAGAGGGGGGGGGATAAAGGAGCGTTCATCATTGTTCTTGTTGCTATGCAACTCACTAATTAGCCCCAGCGAGCTAACCGGAGAAACAAAGGGGAGCAGGTTGTTGGGAGCAAGAGTGGAGGAGAGGTGGAGAAGTCATCGCTCCTCTTGCCCTCGAACACAATGAGAAGTTCCTCGACTGCTTAAGGACAAATCAAATGTCACTGTTCGTAATTTGCTGCGTCTGAGTCAGACTTTTCTCCTTCACTCTGCCCGACTATCAGTTTCTCAGCTGACTCTTGGTGTGTTTTAGTTTTCTAAAATAGAACAATAAAACCCAGTGAATCTAAAAATTGACAGAGTTCGAGAAAATTTCTTGTAATTTTGGACGCATGCTCCTCAAGGATCCATGAAATTAAATGTGGCGTGCCCCAAGGCTCAATTTTAGGCCCAGTTCTTTTTAACCTGTACATGCTCCTGCTGGGAAATGTCATCATTCTCCACAGATATGCAGATGATACACAGCTGTACATATCCACGTGTCCTGATGACACAGGGCAAAATGATGCCCTTTTTAAATGAATTTTAGAAATCAAATCCTGGATGACAGAAAACTTGCTTTAAAGCATGTAAAGCACTTTGTGCTTAATGTGTAAAAAGTGCTTTATATATAAAGTTTGATTGATATAATATCACAGTAGATGTCCGTACCAAGCAGCAACCTCTGGTCTGAAAAGATGAGACAGTATGGAAGTGCTTAAGTCTGCTGTTCCTCGAGTGTCCACTTGAGGCTGGCTCTGGAAGTACCAGAAGTCACAAACACACCAAGCCAAAAAAAGATGTTTTCACAGCCAAGATAAGAATATTTACAGCCTGGTACAAAGAATGTCTCCTGTCTGAATCGCTAATTTCGCTAACGACATGCATTGTACAGGGGGTGAAATTTTTTCTAACTCGGCAGATTCGACAACATTAAGATCGCCAGTTGGTCCAATCAGACGCGCAGCTCAGATCACGTGACTGCTGGGCTTCCTTTGGCTTTTACTGTGGAGACTCAAAGCCTGCCTCATTTCCAATATGGCCGCGCCGGCCGTTTTGCTTCAAAAATCTGTTTCAGAAATAGACAGATGACGTCGGTCATTGTCCATACTCATGCTGGACTTCCACCAGATCTGTGTCTGGACCTTCTCTGCTCGGCTCCTTGGATCAACAGTTTTCCACCTTAGGTCCGTTGACTCCAGGTCTCACTGAGACAGTTTCTTGTTGTGCTCAAAAAGATAAGGCCTAGTGTAAACACTTGAGTGTTTTATTCTGAAAATCAAAAAGAGGGTGTTTTGGTGCCTGACTTCCTGTCTGACTCCGGCTGCTCTCTGCTCATTGATGAGTAATGTCATCATGTTGCCTTTGTGTGGTTCTTGATCCTCACCAGTGTTTTTCTTATTGCATCTCAGCCTAACAACAAAATATGATAAAATCAAACAAAGCAGCATCTGTTTAAGCATCTGCTTTTCTGTACTATATATAATAGTTATAGATGAGAAAAAGGGTTAAATTGTTTTTAATAGCAAAGGTTTTGCCTGATTAGGATTTAATTTTGGTCCACCATGGAGTTGGTCAGAGACCAGACCTGGTTTATTGGACCCCTTTGCCTGTCTGAACTGAACCCTGGATTAATTTAACTGTTTTGGAACTTTCTTCCTGACTCCTGCGTTTTGGCTCTGATTCCTGGTGTGTTGTATTTACAGCTTTATTAATGTTTGTTTTTATCGTTTGCATTCAGTTATTCATGTAATCCAACATTTTCCTGACTTTTAACCCCAAACACGCCTGTTTCTGTCTCATCATTCATTTTTAATTCACGTTTTTCATTCAGTCTTCCTTTTGTTTGTCTCGTCCGGTTGTATTTTTGCAGTAATGTCTCTCCTCTTGTTTCAGAAAACTTCACTCCCTGCTCTGATGTGTTTCCTGCCTTTGTGATTGTGGTCCCCACCCTCATGGTTTCCACCTGTGTCTCTCTTTGTCCTGTTATTTGAGTTTCTGTTCTTTACATTTTGTCAGTTTTAACACTGACTGATAGAAAATTAGTGAGGTTTTTATTCTCCTTGGTCTGGTACAAAGAATACTCATAACACTGATTAATGTATGACTTCTGACAAACTTACACCCCTGATAAAATTAAGTACTGGCAGCAGTTTGTGTGTTTAAGGATGTTTAAATGTTGTTTGGCAGTAATCCGGTTAAGGAGTCGACAAAACCTCCGGTAGCTCTTACCTCATGATGACAAATACTTCTGATTTATTACATTAACTTCATCGTGATAAATAACGTTCACCTTTAAGAGTCTGGCTCCATTCATCTTCATCCTTCATAAGCTGCAGTTAAACCTCTCAGGAGCGTCAGAGGAAACAGAATCATCACACGAGACGGCCCGCAGCGGCTTCAAACCTGCGATGAAGGAAAAGTGTCGAGAGGGACGGGAGGAGGAGGAGCGACGGGATGAAAACCTGCGACAGACGGACGAGCGGAACAGCTCGGCTCCTCTTTTCTAATGCGATCAGTTTCACTTCCGTCTCTGGTGGCAGACGGGAGGGAAGTCATCACAGCCCGGCGTGACACACTCATACTTCAGCGTGCACCTCCTCCTACTCTGCATTCACTTCACCTGGAAACCTGTTTTCACTCTGCGGCCTGTTTCACATTCACATCTGTGGAAGTGTTTCTGCTCTCAGACACCCAAACACTGCAGGCTGCACTAAAAAGCTCCTGTATTTGTGTGCACGTTGAGAATGAGAAAATAAAGCACAACACCAGCTGTATTCAAGCACGCTCTTTTACATGAGTGCACGTTTGCAGAGTCTTCAAATAAAATCCAAAGAAATCCATTTCAGGCTTTCTAGTGGCATCAAGAATGAGCCTCGCACACCCAAGGCCACTCAGAGCCCTCCGTGATTGGTGGACGCTCTTTGTTACCCGCAGCGGTCCTTTCCGAGTGCACAAAGGTCAGGCTTGAAAGCTCTCATTGGGAGAGAAAAAAGTGGAATGATGAAAGAAGGGCAACAGGGAGAAGCTGCAGATTGATGGTCTCCAGTAAGCAGCCGCAGAAGAGGAAGCATGTCCTGGGGGAGAGAGAGACAAACGTTGAAAGAGTTGTTTGTTGCTCTGATTGAAAGGATTGTGGAGTTGACAGAAAATTTCTGTTTTCCTCCTCTGCTCGTTGCGTCTAATGCCTCCTTCCTCCGAGCATTGATTCAAATTATGTGCAAACAAGAATATGCACACACACATATGAGGACACGGCTCTTCTCCCTGGATTTGACATGTGTTTTTATTAAAGTAAGCAGCTGCTCGATAGCGCTAAGGAGTAATGGGGATTGACTCTGGCATAATTATACAAACCCCTGCATGAATTTTGTCCTAATGGAAGCCGAACACTTAACCCAGACTAAATGCAGCGGGGCAGATCGATGCTGAAGGGTGTTTTTTATTTTTTTTTTCTTCCTCTCGAGCAGCCGTCAGCTCTCTCAAAACACGACATTTACATATGCAATGCATCTCCTTTAAGATAATCAGAGCCAGGCGGGAGCTTCGCCGCCTCGGGACCCGTCAGGTGGCGATACCTTACAGGGTTTCAGAAATGAAGATGCATGTCTGAAAAACCCTCTTGTGAGCGGAATATACTGGAGCATGCATGCAAACGCAGAAACATGCAAATAGACGCTCTTGCATGCATGAACAGAGCTCATTTCAGCCTATTTCTATGGTAAAGAGACACTATGGAACCGACTGAAGTCACACATCATGAGGCCAGAAGCACAACAGCTCCACTCATGTTTAAGGTGCAGGGACACAGCTCCCCTCCCCCCTCGCTCCTCTTCAACAATCAATATTTTTAATCCCCGTCTTGCCCTACATAACACACAGAAAGCTGTGGGTGAGATGGATTTATGTTGCTTTCTTTCATTTGCTCCGTTTGTGGAATTATTTGGTATTAATCACTCGTAGCTGTAAGCCCAGAGGAGGCAGAAAGAAGCTGCAAACAAGCTTTATACACACACACACACACACACACACAGCCTCCAGATACTTTCATTTACCTTCCAGCAGGAAGTGCATGATGGGTAACGCTTGATTCTCAACGAGACAGGCAGAAATCAGCAACTCATTCTCATCCCACATTCTCAAACAGTTAGATACAATAAATATAGTGAATTAAGTTAGCAGTTTCTCTGCAGAGATGTAGCAAGTGAAGCTACAGCGACATGGCTAGCGTTCCTTCTTTTACCTGCTATATTTGCCTCATTCTTCACACCATCTTCAAGACTTGATGCCTCTCTCACGTATCCTCGTCTGAGTAAGAGACACAGAAGTAAACACATATTTGGATGGTGCACTGCAAAAACTGAAATTCTGAGCAAGTTTTTTTGTCTTATTTTTTAGAAAAGATTTTCTAATTATAATTGAAATGAGACACATTCAACTGAAAAATCCAGAAACACATGTTATTTCAAGATTTTAAAAGACAAAAATGAGGTCTGAATTGTAACAAGTAAAAAAAAAAAAAAAAAAAAAGATAAAAATCTGCCAGTGGGGCAAACAAAAAAAATTTACTTGTCAAGTTTTTCGAAATCAAAATGTTTTAATCCAAGAAACTTTCCTCTTATCCCATTGGCAGATTTTTTTTTTTTTACTTGTTACAATAATCCTGTCCTCTCAGATCTTAATTCATTTATTCAAGTGCTGCTGTGATGGTTTGCGAAACCAACTGTATCAAGTTGGACCCAGAATTCAGGCAGAGGCAGAGGAATCAGGTTAAGGGAGTTTTTACATAAACTGTATATAGAGTGGACAGTGCGGCTCTGCCTTTTACCATGGTACACTTTTGAAGCCAAAAAACCTCCATCATGGGAGCCGCCACTGGCTGCCATTGTCTGCACAGCAGAGACTTATCAGGAACTCTGGGAAAATCTGAGTGGAAGCGGGGGACAGAAATAATTTTTTTTTTCTTTCGCCAGTCTAATCTCTTCTTAACTCTCCTTCCTGATGTATTTTACTGTTCACGAAAAAAACTACACAAGAACGGCAGCTGTCAATCATCATTAAACGAGACGTAAAACCCAGTTTTTAACCTCTAACAACTAAAAAAAATAGGACTTGAACACAATGCAGCCCAATAATATCTAAATATCATCACAGCAAACGGATGTGAGAAACATTTCTACAAGGTGTATTCTTTAAAGTTTGAACACAGCCCATCTGGAATGAATACAGAGGCAGAGTTTTTGACCTATACTGCAGCCAACCACCAGGGGGAGCAGTTTTTGTGGCAACCTCAGTTTGAGCCGAGTGAGATGACGTCCATTTTTTTTTACAGTCTATGGGTTTTTATTGCACAACATTGAATGAATGAGTCCAGTGAGAGAGCTGCGGCGGCGTGGCTGTGGTTGGGCTGCAGGCGGCAACACGTGGAGGCGCTGGAGAGACGGTTTGTAAAACAGCCAGTATGTTTTGCTCATGAGTGTATCGGTCACTTTGGCTTAGAGCTGAAAACAATATGGGTGACTTCAAGGAGACAAAGTCCATATATTATACAGCTGCTGAAGTCACTTGAACTGGATGCATCTTTTTTTTTCTCTGCAGTTAAATTGTGCACCCTATTTACAGTCTTCTAGCAAGTGGTCCAGGTTCTCTTCAGACCTGTGGTCCTTTATTCGCCAAATCAGTCACACTCTTACTGGTTAAAGAGGCCGCTGGCACAGCCATAAGAACATGATCCCTCATCAAGACTGGACCCTGTCCCAGTCTCCACCCCAGAGACTTCCTGTGGAATTCACTGAGGACACGGTCACATCGCAGGCGGTGTTTCAAAGGTGAAGAAGTGACATCAAAGGCTGCCTAAAAACAGGAAGTGTTTATGTCTCCTACGCTGCCCTCGTTATGTACTTACACTAATGATCAAAAGTCAGGAAGACGAACTTATTGTCCCCTCTCCCTGTCATTTGCCTGTTCAGTTTCCAATGTACAATAAAACAGTCAAAACAATCAGTTACACAGAAACGCTAAGGGACTGAAAACGCTGTAGTATGCCTGCCAGGCCTGTAGGTGGCGATATAACTGGAGAGACACATCCCACATGACCACGACTTGTTCCTCCACAGATCGTAAAAGGTCCAACCCGCTGCTCATAAACAAAACAGAGGAAGAAGAAAGAAGAAACAGAACACAATGGACGCTAAATGCGCGAGATTCGAAAGCAGATGCTGGCACAACACGGTAATCCACCATTGTTATTGTTGTTGTTGTCCGGTTTGTGCATAGTCAAAAGTTTGCGATTTAGGTCGGCTAAAACGCTGTTTACAATACCTTTGCATTTCATCCTAAAAACTGCTATCATCGAAAGGGCCTAGTAGTGCGATGGTGTGCAATCACATACATCACAACACAGAGTCTGAACTCGACGAGGGCGAGTCCCACAAGGAAAGTCTGCAGAAATATAGACTCAGGTTAAGTGTGAGATTTTGAGTCTGCATCAGGAAGAGCATGAAGTCGACATAAACCCTCTGGGATTGGGCCGTTGTTGCCCAATCCTAATCCAGTACCACTGTAGTATATTTATATTCCAGTTACTTACGCAGAGATCCAGCACACAAAGCTTCTCTGTCGCCACAGTTTCAGTGTTCCAGAGACTGAGTTAAGGACACAGGAGCGGGCACACTCTGCCTCTCTTTTGTCTGGCCCATTGACATGTAAATGTCCTCCTGCTATAAGGCATCAGCAGAGAGCAGCCAGAGAAAAAACCTCACTGAATTGAAATGTCAATAGTAATTTTTGGCATGCCAGGGACATCTGAGAGTCAAGGGCTGCCTCCCGGGAGAAATGTAGAAAAGGGAAGAGAGCGGGGGAAGTACTGAGAGTGCGGGGCGAGGACGATGAGTGTGTGAGAGAGGGATGGAGGATATAATAGAGGGGGGAGATAAAGTGGAAAACGGTGTGATGGAGGAGAGGAAGAAGGGGGAGTAATAGCAGTCAGGAGGTGAGCTGTCAGAGGAGACGCAGGGCAGACACGACGCAGGAGGAAGGGGGGGTGGGGGGGGGGGGGGGTCAAAAAAGATAGAGGAAGCAGCGGTCCTCCTCTGGGATTCACTCCCCATCCTCCTCCTCTTCCTCCTCGCTGATGGACAGGCTGAAATACCACAGAAGCCACCTCCCGTAATGACTTGATGAATGAGCTTCTATAACCAGCCCCCTCACCCTCCTCACCCTCATCCATATGCCACCTTCACACCCACACCCCGTCACATTTCACCCTCTCTCCATCCTCCATACCATCTACATTCACACTGTTTACATCCAAAAGTGCACACACACACAAACACACACACACTGAACTGTGTTAGTTTCTGTCTGATCAGACTCCTCTTCTGATCCTGCAGCTGTAACAATCTGAACTGTGCACCACAAAGTCATTAATAGTGGATTTTCTAATCAATGGCTGTGGCTCTGTCTTGTTTGTCGGATCAATGTTTTGCTCTAATGCTGCTTTTACTTTATCTGACATGTCCCCTCGTGTCCCTGCTCTGCTGTGAGCTCCAGACTAACAAAGGGAACGTGCTTTTTCGGAGTCTGTGCTTCTAAACGCATTCAGATATAAAAAAAAAATATAGGCTTTGAGAAGAAATTCACATTATGATCAACATCTCATGAAATCAGACCTCACCTGTCCCTCAGGTGTCTCTTCATACCAGATGATAAGTGGTCAGTTTTCTGCAGTGTTACGTGCTGCAACATCTACAATCTCTGCTTCTGACCAAGGAAAATGTTCTCCACTGGAGCGCAGATGGCCTAGTGGTTAAGGTCGCGCTCCATGTACGCGGGCGGCCCGGGTTCAAGTCCGACCTGTGGCTACTTTCCCCGCATGTCACTCCCCACTCTCTCACCCTGTTTCCTCCTCTATCCACTGTCCTACCCTATCTGATTAAAGGCATAAAAAGCCCCCCAAAAAAAAAAAAAAAAAAAAAAAAAAAAAAAAAAAAAGTTCTCCACTAGGGGGCGATATGGGACAAATATGTCAGGATGTTTTTATGTCAGGATCAGGATCTGAATTTGATCAGGATTGTTTTTCATTTTCAGACATTTTTCCCTGAAAACAAAATTTTTAGCCTCAAATATTTCTGATCCTATATTCTGAACTATTTTCCTGCATTTCATAAGTTTAATCTCGTCTTGTGTTCTCTGATGTGTTTTTTGAGCGCTCACATTTTCACATCATCATTAATATATTCATTTAAAGACGTCAGTGAGTTGTTAAGTTTCTGCAGTGTACAGAGCTTTAGCTTTATACCCTAGACTGTATAATTAATGGACGTAGTCTCCGCGACGTCACCCATCTGTTCCTGAAACGAACTTTTGAAGCCAAACGGCCGGCGCGGCCATATTGGAAATGAGGCGTGCTGTGGGTCTCCACAGTAACAACCGTAGGACGCTCCACAGTCACGTGATCAGAGCTGTGCCTCGGATTGGACGAACTGGCGAGCTTGATATTGTGGAAACTGCCGAATTAGAGAAAAATTCACCCCCCGTACAGTGCTTGCCGTTAGTGAAATTAGCGATTCAGACGGGAGACATTCTTTGTACCAGGCTGTAAATAGGCTTATTTTGGCTGTGAAAACAGTTTTTTTTTTGGCTTGGTGTGTACGTGACTTCCGGTACTTCCGGAGCCAGCCTCAAGCGGACACTCGAGGAACAGCAGACTTTAGCACTTCCGCATTGCCTCATATTTTCAGACCGGAGGTTGCCGCTTGCTTTATACAAGTAGCCTATGCACCGTCCAAATGTAGTTTAGTGAGAAGTTTCAAGATATACTTTGGGTTTATTTATTTATTTATTTATTTATTTATTTATTTATTTGGTTGGTTGTTTAATTGGTTGGTTGGTTGGTTGGTTGGTTGTTTGGTTGGTTGGTTGGTTGGTTGGTTGGTTGGTTGGTTGGTTGGTTGGTTGGTTGGTTAGTTAGTTAGTTAGTTAGTTAGTTAGTTAGTTAGTTAGTTAGTTAGTTAGTTAGTTAGTTAGTTAGTCAGTCAGTCAGTCAGTTAGTTGGTGCATTTGACAGAAAATGTAAATGTCAACATATCTTTATTCATCCCTGATGGGAAATTCAAAGTCACAGCAGCAATAAAAGAAAGTGTTAAGTGCAAAAATTCCAAGAATATATAAATGGAATAATGTAAAAAGTGTCAACTAGAAAAAAATGTGCATCAGAAACGACAGTTTGGTCATCACTCTCCAGTCAGCCACCACCTCCACAGGTCCAGGACTGAGCTTGACTTCTTCACCAGTTTGTTTAGTCTTGCTCTCCTTTACCTGTCCGCTCATAGCAGGTGAAATTCTTCCAATGTAGTGTTCATGTCAGGTGTTAGCTCCGTTAGCAATGCCTGTAAATAGCATAATGCTACTCTGCTTGTTTTCCCTCTGGTGCTTGGTTAGCACCACTAGCTCGATCCTCTTACTGGAGGTGGTTCTTACTTCCCCCATAAGGAATGAAGGAAAGGTGGATGTCATCTCTTTAGCTCGTACTAGCACGTCTTCTTCGCCTCCTTCTCCTCAGCTCATAGGGAACATTGGGCCTAGCACTAGTTAGCATTGACATGCCATGAGCCGCTAACAGCTGAAATCTCTTGGGTAAACAATGCGACAGTGGTTACACACAGGATCTCCGGACACCCACGGGAACAGGAAAAAGGTAAAAACACCAGTGCAAACACTACAAGTTTGATGTCAATGGCCAACAAATGAACCATAAAAGTAATGACAGGCTCCAAATACAAAGAGAAAAGAGCTGCTGCAACAGGCTGCAACTCAAGCAACGCTTAGACTAAGTGAGAAAAATGTTTTTGACCTTTTTTTTGGTGTAAAAATGACTTATTATAAGCTGCATGAGGACATATTACTTTACTTTCCATTTGTTTTGGCTGCAGTTGAAAAAGAACTTAATGCACATGTGCACGTCACTCCTGTTTTCTACAACATTGGCGCAGAAAAGCACCGATCTACTGTGCCTTTCAGTGTAAACATGATATGAAAACATTCACTACCATAACATCATTAATCTAACCCAGAGGGAACTTCACTCCAAACATGCATAAACTAGTTTTACAGTTGAAGAAACGAGAAAATCAGAAAAATGTGGCACACACTGATGTTATGGTATTAGCAGAAAAGGTCAGCTTATATTCCAAAACACTTCTCATATCAGTTTGTTGATGCCGGCTGTGCACTGAGAGAAGACATACTGTGGTGTCACCTCGTCATCCGAATTTAGAAAGAGCAATCTGTGAAGCCTTCTGCCCACCACAGAGCTCACATAACAGCCTCCTTATAGTGAGAAAATGGTTAAAACCAAACCCAAATCCTCCACCGGGTCTAAGAAGTTGGATAACAGAAGAAACCGAATGTTCGACTCTAATGAATGTGCACCGTTTTTCTGTTCGTTGGCCTCGTGTTCTAAAGAAAGAGGACAAAACCCCGAAGCTTTTGTTGAAATTCTACAAAATCTGCTCTTAAAAGCACAACATGGTGCAACGCGTTGTGAATCCAGGTAAAGGCTCATTGATTTCTCTTCTCTAATTCATCCCGTGCACAAAGCGAGAGGAGGAGCAGGAAATAGAGGAAATATATCGGTGCTGCACGTAGATCATAATATCTGAGGATGTGTCTTGGAAAAAGCACTCGGTAGTAAATGTCTTTCAGAGATGAGCAGCTCAGGAGGATTTATTATCATGGTCTTGTTTACTCTGTTTTCTCTAAAGTTACGCAGAGAGCTGCAGCGAGCAGAGAGGAATTTACCTCACTGATATCTTAATGATAAAATTCTGCGAGAACAACCTGTGAGATCGCTCCGATAAATTCTGTTGATAAGTTGCAGAATCTTTTTTAAGGAGTTTCTAGGAGGCATTTGAACATGTATTTGTGCAATATTCAGTACCTGCCTCTCTCTCTGTTCACTTTAACAGTCAAACACAACAGCACCAAGGATTACACACCATTTGTCCTGCTATCTGCTTCATCTTTATCCTTTTTCCACCAGTGCTCGTTCGGTGCTAGTGCTTTGTTGGTTCTCAGCAAGTTCTTCCTAAGAACCAGTTTGGTTTTCCATCGATAAGGAGCCAATTTGGAGCCACATCATCACCGTAAAGTGTTAGTACATCACTGCATACTAGAGTTCGATAATGGGAGATGTGTTACTGTTAACGAGTTATTGTGTGCTTAAGAATTTTTCTGCTCAGAGTTGTGTAACATGTTCGTATGAGAGTTACAGAGAGTAGAGTTGTTTTATCCGGTGTTGAGTAATAAACAATGAACCATAAACATCAAACCTGGAAGTTTTGAGAAACTCCATCAAAATAACAGACGACTCGCTCAGAAGCTTTTCTTTTTAAAAATAGATGTTATCCAGCGCCCAGCAAAGAGTTGGTGTTTGCTAAGAACCAGTTTATAGTACCTGGAGCTGGCGCTTTGTTGGTGGTGTAACCCAAAGAACCAGCAGTAGCAACAGCTCGGTGGAAAAGGGAAACTTAAGGTCTGAGTCCATAAAGTTGTAAGCACAAAAAGCCCACAGAGTTCTGCAGCTCTGTGCAGGTTGCTTGTTTTGCACCTGAATTAGATGAAGAGGAGCTCATATCTGTATCCTGACAAACTGTGGCCTATGCAAACAAAATTCCATCCAGTATTCACCTGCTGCATACAGAATGACAATAAAGTCTAAGTCTAAGTATGTACCAAATATATGTATCCATAGGTGCTTTAGGATCAGAGGGTCAAGGAACTTTTTGACTCCTGTTAAACCGTTTCCAAGAACCTGTGGCTCATTGTTTGTCTGCATTTACACCACAGCAGAAGATCTGGGTAGATTATGCAAAACAGACCAGTAGAGGGCAGTAGGACAACAACAAAGGCCATTCATCCATTCAGAAGGAGACAGACAAGCCGCCATCCCATGTGTAGCACTGCAGTTAGCCTGTTAGCATGGAGGAGATTTATCTGAAGTCCATTTTAAGACCTGAGTATGTTAAAGGTGACTTGTTGAGTTATTCGCTGTTCTAACATCAATGTTAAGGTAGCACGCAGGATGGATTACGCTGCGTGTTTGGTGCACTCCTGTTTTCTACCTGCACTGATCTGAAAGTGATGAACTGAAACCGTCTCATGCAGAACTAAAGGATGAGTACGTATATATTTACACCCCTATTCTCAAGCTGTCATAGGACTAAACAATGCACTGCACATGAGTTAGTTATTGCTCCTGAAGGGTTCATACCAGAACCCAGCGTTCTGGAAGCCTCCCTCACTGTTGCCATAAAACAAAATTGTGTTCTTCTTGTTAAAATGAGAAATGTGCACTTTATAGAAGATTCACCGACAGGTGCAGTCATGGTTCAGGCGAATCCAGCGCAGCTCTAAGGGAAATTTAAGTGCCACTTTTGAACAAGGCATCCAGAGCTCTCTGAAGTCTTATCTTTGGATTACTCAAAGTCGGGTTTAGGTCACAATTTCTGGTATTTCCTACATTTAGTCGTGAGGCACAACATTTGTTTTTAAAATGTGAAAAAAGCCACAGAAAGGGAATTTCTCCAAAGTTGTTAATCACAGAGGGGGAAAAGGCGTCTCGAAATATTCTCCTTCCGCTCAGCGAGCCAAACAACAGCAGGTAGCTCCGTATGCTCTCAGGCAAACACACACAGACACACACAGACACACAAACAACCATCAGAGTTGGCAGCCTAATCCCAGAGGCTGCAACCAGACAGAGGGCAGGGTAATCTCTGGGCCACTTCAGGAGACTCAACACACACACACAGAAACACACACACACACATAACAGAGGAGACAGCGTCAACTTGGAGCAGCTGGCACTGTGGCAGATACGGAAAAAAGACTGAAGTCAAGGCAGAGAAGATGTGGAGAGAGAGAGAGAGAGAGAGAGAGAGGAATTATGCATCTGGGATGGCGGGGAGCATTTTATGGAGAGGGAATTACAGAAATAGATATGAGTGAAGAGGAGAGGCGGGGAGGCAGGGAGAGGTAAAGAAAAGGTGAATGTGAGAGCGAGCGGGGCTGTGAGAGTGTGCGCGCTGTTATCTCCTGTTAGAGCAGATGTGCTTTATCTGCCACGAAACAGGAGGCCGCTTCCACAAAAGCCTCCTTTCACAGGTGAAGCCCCGGTCTTTACTTACAACACTCTTACTGCCAGTTTGGACTTTTTCAGATTGAACCTGAAATGGAGATTTTGTGCGGGCACACACACTCTCACACAAACACACATAGAGAAAGAAGAGAGAGAGAGAGAGAGCCTAGAGCCGCTCCTCTCACTGAATCTCTTCTCATACGTCTACCTCACCGCTAAAAATTTCCCAACATTGTCTGCAGATGGATGTGAAAATGCAAATGTCCAAACCCTCAACTTAACCCAACTTTATGCTGAATTTTCCAACCTGCCCCGGAGTATAAAAGTCTGCGTGAAGTGGGGTTGAGATGATGTGAGAAAGCAGAGTCTGCATCGTTCACCTGGATCGAGGGTCAGGGTGAAAACCAGGTCCAAAATGAGCATATTTGTGCTGATCCACCGTTATCATCCAATCTTTGCAAAGACGACGATTCCCCTCAGAGGCTTTGCAATCATCTAAAAGCAGTAAATGTTTTCTTTTTTGGCTCTGAAACCCCGAGGGCCTGTGTCCACTTACAGCGTTTTGTGCTGGCAGCCTCTTTTTTTCTGCTTGTGCAGTTGATTGTTTTTAGTGGCTAAAACATAAAAAAAAACTCAGCATCAGCTGTTTTTCTTTGTCTCACAGCCTTCTTTCTAGAAAAAAAAAAAGCTCAGTACTTTGAGGCTCATCATATCTTAATCACTGACTTATCAAAATGAAACAAAATGAAGAAGGAGCAGGACTTCTGGTTTTAACCCTACTGGCGGAAAGAGCCAATCAGCTGCTCCTGGACGTGTCTCAAACCACGGATGATTTCGACTTCAGGATCTCAAAAATTCTCCTGCTTCAATGCTGTGCTTCTGTTGGGTTAATTTTGGTGCCAGTGAAAAAAATGTTCTCTTATCATGAACATTAAATCTGGCCTTGGTTTTTGAGGACCCTGGAAACATTCTGCACTCTAGCGTCTCCCCAGACTCGTCCATAACATTCATCTGGAAAGTTTGAGGGTCTAAATGTGTTGATGTCTACAAACATGTAGAAAAAAGCTTGGCAGACTTTCTGTTCTATTGTTTGTTTTTTTTTTCCTCCTGCAGAGCCTCTCGGTGATGCAGAGCTTTTGGATTTGTCATTTTAAAGCTCGGGTCAAACGGCCCCTCTGGCTATTGATTGGCTTGTCCTCCTCTATTACTCCTGTGTTATGTATTGCACCCTTTATCAGAGCTGCGACAGCCACAAACACATTAAACTCGAGCAGCTTCGATCCGCCATAAAGTGCCACAGCGTGCGGCTGGCCGGGTGAAGATGAGCTACCGATCAAGGACGCGGCAGCAGTGCTCTGCCTGCTCTGTTTTCTGGAGTTACGACCCAAAGTCAGAGAGTCGTGGCCGGAGTGAGGATCTACTGCTCCCCTGTCCCAACCTATCACAGGAGGTCACTGACTGCTGCTCTGGAGAGAGACTGCTGGCCTGCAGCCGTGCACTGAATGATACGAGAGCTCAAAGAGGCTGTGCAGGCGTCTGCAACTTAAATTTAAAGGCCAGCTCTCTTTCTTTGTTGGTGTTTTCACTCAAAAGGGCCACAAATTTGCTGCTGCTATCAAGCTGCCACAACAGGAAAGTTTACTTTGATGGTCGATGTGTTAACAGAAGTAAAAGATCCAAAACAGGAAGAACAAGTTTACAGTGTCTTGGCAAAGCTGCAAGTTTTATGCATTTTAGTTTCATTTCTTGCCACATGGTACCGTCATTTGTATGTTGCATGTCTAAAGCGGGGTACACATATAATGGTTTTCTAAATCTTGAGCGATTTTTTATGTTAGAGAGCCCACACATGAAGATAAAAAATCAGGCATTAAACAGTTTTGATCGTACTGTGTGTCGTGTGCTCCGATAATCTCAACACAGCTCAACACACACACAACAATTATGTGTCACCACTGATCTAGAATCTCGTCCTCCAAGACAGAAATCTTGGGTAACGTGATCTACAAAAACGTAGAAGAAGAAACATAGCATAACAACCAGCTAACACCAAACGCAACATGGAAGAGGACAAAGAAAAGGGAATGATGGTTGACTTGGGATTATTTTTAATAGAAAATTCCAGAACCAAAAAAAAAAAAAAAAAAAGTGTGGAAAAAATCTGAACTTTCCAACCTTCCACGTTCTTCAGTCAGCTCGCCTCCTGATTGGCTACATTCCATTCTACATCACAACTCACAGAGTCATGACTCGGGAGTCGTCAGCTTTCTCTCCACACATGAAGATTTTTGATCGTAAATACTGAACAAGTTTAATATCTACAGTTGTCGGCTCCAACCCGTTTTAAAGCCAATTATCAGGACAAATTCACTCTTAGCACACCTAAGACCACAGGATTATCTGATAGGACTTGGGCGTTGTCTGTCCTTGGTGGAAAAGGAGGAAAATCAGGATATAAAAACCTGACAATTGTTATGTGTGTGTCCCCCTTAAGATGGCTCACTGTTTTGGGCACGAATCCTGTAAAGACGTTACTGTCGCTGCATGTTTAAGTCAGAGTAAGGTGAACACAGTGGACACTGACTGTGTAGGAAACACACCTCTGTTTCCTGCTATTAGGAAAAAAAGGTGAAGCTAGAAATCCACCGGTGATGTGCTCTGAAGACAGTCTGGTTCAAGTGGAAACACATGTTGACGCCTCAGATATTGCAGTCGCGTCTGGTGTATTTCAGCCATTAGCTTACAGAACAGAAGATCGTGTTGATCGAATACAGACACTCATGGTCTTTGTTATGTTTCTCTGAATGATCCTCAACTACTTAACTTACTCACTGTAACACGTTACTGGAGCTGCATTTGTCAACAGAGCTGTCAGTGTCATATCCCCTCATTTTAACATCAAATTACTGATAAAAAAACTTATCAAAAATTTAATATATTCATGTTAGAAACTATGTTTGCACTGCAAAAACTGAAATCTGATCAAATGTTTATGTCTCAATTTTAGGGAAATTTTTTTTAGGCTTATTGGGCTAATTATGAGCCACTATTTACCCCGATAAGATGTTACAAGACAAAAATGACACCTGAATTGCTCGTAAATAGGGGAAAAAATCTGGGTAAGAAAAGGTTGCTAGTTTGGTTTCTTGGAAGAAGACAATATTCTTATTTCAAGAATCTTAAAGGCAGGGTTGGTAGTCGCGGAAAACTAGCATGAATTTGATTGTAGCATCTCTTCAGGACTCTGTTTAGTCCCCACCCTCCAAGCTCCTCCAAAACAATGCCCCCACTTTCTGCCATTCTCCAGAGTACTTGAATCCCTCTTGGTTATGCCCATTGAATCGAGGCAAGTGCATGGCGGCAAAATGTACGCGCAGGAGGCGGGCAGAACGACAGGAGGGGATTTAATTGGTTTAATAATTGGATGCCAATTGCTAGGATTGGTTGGTGTTTTCCCAGGTTTACTCCTGCTGGAGACAGCAGATATTTTTCACTCAGGAGATACAAATCATTTTAACTAGAATAACAAAAAATTTATCTAAATCTGGTTACCAACCCTGCCTTTAAGTTCATTTTTATTTTTTATTCTTTACTTGTAAGCAACTCAAGTGTCGTTTTTTGTCTTTTAAAATCATGAAATAAGCCTTTTTTTAACTTGTCTGGTGAATGTGTTTCATATTAAGTCGAATAAGACGTGTAACTAAAAATAAGACAAATATCTGCTTAGATGTCAGTTTCAAATCACCTGTTTTTAACATCAGATAACTAATCATTACTCAACTTTAAAAAAAAAAGAAGAAGAAGAAAAACGTCTTTGTTTATTTTCACTTTAAGAGACCTTTATTTTGGTAAGTCCATTTTTGATTTGCTGGGAAATGTGCATGTTGCATGTCTTGGGGTTGGCACGCTATTGACACTGAATTTGTTCTCGTTTGGTGAAAAATCAGCCGAATCTGTGAATCTTTCTTGAATTCAAATGTTCTTTGCTTTTGTTTATGACTTGTAATAATTTAATGGAGGCTTATTTGGTTATTAGTTAATTTTCTTATACGTTTTCAGATAAAGCTCTCCTGACCTGATGCTGAAGTTAGAGGAGTGCGTAAATGATTACAATCTTTTAGAGTTCAAGCCTCATCAAAGTTTTTCTTAATTATATCAAATTAATTATGCAACATGAAATGAAACGTTTCCCTCACAAAAGCTTGTTTCTCAGCATTCAGATATCAGAGTAATGTTTAATAAAAGAAATACATTTCCTGGCTCTCCTTCAGATGTTTAAAGAAAACCTTCATGTTCATGTGGGCGAGGGAATCCCTCAAAGACAGAAAACAGCCACTTACATTCAGTGAAATAACCGGTATTGATGTGAAAAATTAAATTAATTCACTGAGCTGCACTGGTGCGCTGCTTTTGTGGCTGCGAGCAGATGGCTGCAGTGACGGAGTTCACAGGAGCAGCTTAAACAACATCTGAATGCCGTCCAGTGGAGACCACTGCCAACACTTCGCTCAGATCCTGCAGCTAAAAATTCCTTCATCTCACTGAAGGCGTTTGGAGTTAAGCTCACCTCATGTGTCGGCTACAGTCAGCTGTGCTACAGAGGATTTACTAATCCACAAACAGTGTTTTTATTAATGCAGCTGTGCAGACCAACCAACAATACGACAACAGCTCCAACAGGGAGGGTTCATCTCTTCCTGCTTTAAAGGAGAATTACATCAGCAGCACAGATCTGTCAGGAGCTCTCTGAGGGTCGACACACACGCTGTGAACTGAAGACAGTCCTGGCCTTTTTTTTGAGATGCACAACTGAATTTGAAGCCAGGCCAAATTTCAGCTCAGCGGCATTGTTTACCCTGCCGTGCACATGTGAAGGCATCAGAGATGATCACAACCTGAACACCTGCTTCAACCCAATTGGATGAATTTACGAAATTGAAGCCAATAAGGACTCAAGCTGTCAGACAATTTTTTTTTTAAATTTTATTTTTGCAAATGAAAAATGTTTTTTGAACTTCTGTGCCAATACAGTCCTCTTACATGGTTTTTATTCATTGTTATTTATTCTTATTATTGTATCTTTTAAATGTTGTTCTCTCTCATTTTAATTTTGGTTGGTGGAACCAGAGTACTACTTTTAATTTTTATTATTATTATTATTATTATATTGCTACAAAAGAAATCTACCTCTGGGTACAAATAAGGCCCCTTTGAATACCACAACGGTTTTTGGATGAAACACAAAAGTTTTGTTGCGTTTCAGCTTTCCGTTTATACGGAAAAGCCATTTTACCCCACCTAAAACGCAACTTTTTTAAAACGTGCTCCAGAGTGGAATTTTTCTGAAACGCTGTAGCTTACGTTGCCGTGTAAACGGCAAGCCAGAGTTTTCAGTGGAAATACCATAGACTGTATAATTAATGGACGTAGTCTCTGCGACATCACCCGTCTGTTTCTGAAACTGACTTTTGTAGCAAAACGGCCGGCGCGGCCATATTGGAAATGAGGCGCGCTGTGAGTCTCCACAGTAACAACCATAGGACGCTCCACAGTCACATGATCTGAGCTGTGCCTCTGATTGGATGAACTGGCGGGCTTAATATTGTGGAAACTGCCAAATTCTTCTTCGGCGGCAGACTACCAAAAGACTCTACAGTTATATCACCACCTACAGGCCTGATATGCATACTACAGCATTTTCAGTCCATCAGTGTTTTAGCGTAAACCCAGATTATTTTTTTCTGTGTTTTTTGTGTTTTGGAGTGAAACGCTGTGAAGCGTTGTCGTATAAACAGGGCCTAAAGTAACTTAACCTCACCTAGAAGCTGTCTTGCTAAAATCATTAAAGGCCTCGAATCTATCACAGACTTCAGATGGAAATTCAACAACAACAAAAGAAACCACATGTCTATATCTAAAAATCCATAGTTAACCATATTTGTCCACATACTGATTTTGAAATCGCTTGCTGTGCACGATTGTCTGTAAAACCTCTTACAATAAAACTGTTATTCAACTCCAGTCATTGAAATCCAATTCTGTTATTTTGGATTTCTATTAGTTAACAGCTAGGTCAGGAGACAGATGAAGAAAATGTGGAGGTCTATGTGTTTGGCTAAAGGAGCGCTCTCTTTAGAAGTCATTGGAGGATTATGAAGTCCGTAATGAGCGTTGAACAGGACACCAGTGCGTCGAGGAGAGCAGGAAGCAGCAGCAGCCAGGCGTGTTAAGTCTTACATGTGAGTTGGAACGAAGACGAGCACAAAGATACCAAACGCTTAAGTAAAGGGATCGATAATCCTGTGAACTGGACTCCAGCCTCATCCCTAACTGACCCCGGTGCTGTGTCTGTGCGGGCTCACTGTCCAGACATCACAGAGTCTGTTACATAATGCATGACTACCCTACCCGTAGCCCAGAGAGGGCTCTGCTGAATCAGCGACAGAACACCGCCGCTGTCCACTGCTGCTCCGAGGCCCACAGCGGCCAATGAAGATAGGCATCCCGTCCTGCGCCCCCAAACCCACCCCTGAGGAGAGCACTTGATCGCCCAAGTAACCTTTCGCAAGAGTGCACTCAATCTGCCACTCAGCAGAGAGCCGCTGCAGACACAGGGCAGACAGGGGGCATTAGGTGGGATTATCGCCCCCGCTGCCCTTTGTTGTTTCAATGCCTCTGCCTCGCCAACACACCCACCAGCCCCTCCCCCTCTGCATCCCCTCCCTTTCCTCACCCGCCTGTCCAGCCCTGGCACAGCTACAGAGAGGCCGTCCACTGGCAAGCTCCCCTCTGCAGCCCCGTCTCACCGCCACACGCAAACACACTCTCACGCAAATTAAACCCAACAGGACACGGACTGTACCAGATAATGGGGCTGCTTTCTCCCTTTAATGAAGGACATGATGAGGTGAATCCAGGTTAAAGCCATTATCGCTCATTGATTTCCTTTATTAAATCGAAAATGTAATCACAGAGATGAAATGCTCATAAATGGAGGGAGAGGAGACTTTTCATGCTCTGTACGGAGGGACACGTTCAGGCTGCATGTGTGAAAACCTCTCCGTGTTGGTGTGGATGAGTTGAGTTCAGAGGGGCAAGAATGTAAAAATACAAGATTTACCTCTAACTGAACAATAATCTGTTCAAAGAAGCTGAGAATATAGAATATATTGGATTAAAACCTAAGAGATGCAGTTTTACAGCAGCAGACCTGCTCTAGCTTCACATTTCCAGAGAGAAAAACATCATCTGCGTATAGTGTGATCGTCTTTAGTGACAGTACTATAACCATGCACTATTTCAGTTTGGTCAAGCCATATTGATAAAAACCCTTTTTCACATGCAGTAGATATTATTTCTATAGTTTATTCTAAACAATTTTCAGTGTCTGTTTTTTTTTTAGCAGTTAAGTCGGCTGAAGGATTGAATGAGAAAAATTAAGTCAAAAGGACGAGTTTTACAATTAATATAATCAGTAATTCACTGTTTAACACAACTACACCAATCTAAATGTAAAAAATACATCTCATATAAAACATATTCAATTTTTCTATATTGTTTTGTTTTGTTTTGTTTTTTTGAGGGGGGGGGGTAAAGAAAAATGTGCTTTGAAGCTCAAACTGACTGAATGTTTGTCAACTTGGCTGAAAATGGTTCAAGGTTTAAACTACTGAGAAGTTACTCTTCAAGGCATCCTGCCTCACATCGTTAATGATGGATGACGTGGTCGGAGATTTGCGCCGTTTCATCCCGTGATACAAACGCATTAATCCTTTCACTTCGATCAGATAAAATTAATACCTCAGACCTGCAGATATCCTCAGCAGATCAGCTTTCATGTTTCTCCTTTGAATGCTGCAGATTTAAAATCAGTTGTTTATTGGAAGGAGCCGACCAAAAATTCAGGAAAATTTCAGATGTTTGAGAAATCCTCCCACCAGACGGACCAAAACAGTCTGAGCATATAACCTTGTTGGTGAAGTGAGAAGTGCAGAAATGATTCTGCTTTCTTATGTTTTCTTTTTCCCAGACTGCTCACAGATGGAAGGACTATCACTAAATGTCTCTCTGAATGCAAATATTTTTGGGAAATGAGCAAAATATCTCACCACTGTGTGTTCAGCAGCTGTCGTCGTCATATCGCAGCATATTCCTCGGCAGATGGAGTCTTCTCATTTCAAAATTGGGAGAAAATCCTTAAAATTCTCAGCTACAATAGAAACGCAGACATTCTAAAATCTGTGAAACAGATTAAACGTACATACTCAGGTGAAGACCATGAGGTTTCACTGAGAGATACTAAACTAGCCTGAGACGGCTTTCTGAACTTGTTTACAGTGACAGATCAGGCTGTGAGCTGCAGACTACAGCTGCATTTTACATGATTTAAGCATATTGCTCTCACTCGTCAAACATCGCTCCTGAACTCACCCAGTATGAACTTAGACCGAAATCACCCCTGATACAAGCAGATAAACTGGAGTTGTCTCAGCAGGGTGTCTCGGTTCACCTTTAGAGGGAGGTTAAGGAGCTCAGACATCCGGAGAGAGCTAAGAGTAGAGCCGCCTTGGCATGAAAAGAGCGAGTTAAGCTGGCTCAGAAATGTTAACAGGAAGCGCTTCTTCTTCCTTTACATTCACCCGACATGACGACCCCCGAGGTAGACCCAGATCATACTGGAGAGGTTACGAATCTTAACTGGCCTGGAAACCTTTGCATCCCAGGAGGATCAAGAAGTCATCTTTTATCATGAGCTTAATGTAGTGATCAAAAACACAAGATTGCAGGAAAAAGAGGCTTCTTAAGTCCTCAAATATTAGAGAAAGGCTAAGGAGCTCAGACATCTAAAGAGAGATAAGAGGTGAGGTGATACGTGCAACATGGATCAATCAATCTTTATTCATATAGTCCCACACGTTATCTTCAGATTTTTCCCACAAGACAAGATAAAGAGTCTGATCTCATCCTAACCCTCCATGAGGAGAGAACCTTGCAGCATTTAACAGGTTACTTTCTTTAACAGACAGGAACCACGAGCAGAACCAGACTCATGTTAGACCGACATCTGCTGAGACCATGTTGGGAATAGAATGAGGAAAAGAGGTTAGACTACACTGATAAAATCTTAGTGGTCTCTCACAAATGGCAACAAACAGACAACAGTGAAGATTTGTTAAGCTAACAATAAAAAAGGTAAAGATGTAACAATCCTTCCCGAAAATGTCCATTGAAAAAATCCCAAAAAGGCCAAAACAAAGCCAAAAAAAAAAAAAAAACTTTGAGCACAAGGAAGATGCAGGGACACACAAGAAAGACAGAGATTAAATACACACCAGGTGCCGAGCAGCAGGTGTGGACACAGGTGGAACTAATGACGGTAAGCAAAGTGGAGGGAAACACACAAGAACAGGAAGTAAAGCTCAGTCAGACACAAAAGGGTGAAGAACTACAAAATAAAACAGGAAATCAATGAGAAAATACAGAATTAACGCTTCAAATACACCACATGTGACTACGGTCCGGGTCCACTGTGATCCGTGTTGACTGCATTCGTCAACTCACACCAGCTGCATGTTCAGTCCATCAGTCCAGCAAACCGCACGACTGACAGCTAGCTGGAGTCACAGACAGAAGAGTCCCCGTGCCGTCCACTCCACTGATGAGCCTCTCCTTGCTTCTGGTCTGGCTCCGCTCATTGTCTGTCTGATTGTTGTTCTAGTCAAGCTAAACTCCATCTGTTTTTGACACAGTTTATTTTATTTAGAAAGTAACGGACTCTTTTTAGGTGGTTTCTGTCCACAACTTCCTGTCGTGCTTCAGCTTCCCTTTAATGAATTGACGCATCACAGCTGCTATCTGCCGGACCAGGCCTGCAGCCGGATTGGAAACCTTTCTGTGACGGAGCAGAGCCAAACCAGAGACGCATCTGGTGTAATTCAGCAGTTAAAAAGAGCAACTCATAACAACAGCCTTACCTAATAAATTCGAGGAACTGCAGTTTTTCAAACTTCTTTTAGCTGATGGATTTTTTTTGTTGTTGTTTTGTTTTGTTTTGTTTTGTTTTAGCACTTGAGGTTGTTGCTTGGTTTGAAAGCCACTTTAGGCCAATCATAGGCTACCAATACTAACAGTGAACCCTTGATGTTGATTTTGATCTAAATGTGACCATTATTTTGAAAGTGAACTTCACGCTTTGTTTGAGAAGATCAGAAATCAGCTGTTGAGGCCATGACGGTACAAAGAAAATGTTCAGTACACTTAAAAAACACATGAGAAGAACACTTATTTCCCATCTGGTTACATTTTGTACAGCGAGGCTTCTACTTTTGAACATATAGTGGACCCCCCCCCCCCCCCCCCCCCCCCCTGCTGGTCATCAAAAGAATGCAGGAAGTTTTTTTTTTTTTTTCCCACACTGGCTTCAAAATGAGTGCAATAAAATATTCCTACCTTGACATTTACTTAGTTGTCACGTCGTCTTAATCTGATAAAGTTCCAAACATAACTGAGTCGCCCCCTGCTGGCCATCACACTCAGTGCAGGTAGTTTTTCTATACTTGTTTTCTGAATGACTGAAAGAAAATATTCTCACCTTAACCTGTACTCTATTTCAGGTCATCAAAACAGATTTTTTTTGTATGTGTGTCATTAATCTGCATGTTTTGGCATCTTTTATCGATGGTGTAACCTTGAACGCACTTATTATGTGCATTACTTAGCTTGTATTCAACAGGGAAAGCAACAGAGGAGAGCCCGTTTAACTGGACACCATAGTGCACCTCTGGATATGTGCTGAAATGTATTTCATTTCCCTCAAACGTCCTCTGTTGCAGTAAAATAAAGTGCGGCCTGAATATCTCTTGAGTGTTGCTCCCTGACCTCCTCTGTCCCATCTCATCCATCGTGCCATGTTGCAGCTCGACTCTGTCCCTGAACTCGTGGCACAAAACAGCAAAACAAAGCTGCCGTCTGCCCTGAACTCTGACCGTCACGACCCAAGCTCCTCCTCTCAGTGTCAGTTGATTTTCCAGCTTCATTTATCCTCTCCAGCCGTGTAAATCATCTGATCCTCGCAGACATAACTGTCCATATTCACCCTGATTTACTCCAGCGTGTGTCTGTAAGTGTCTGTTAAAACAGACACATTTTAAACATCACACCCCGGCTCTCTATCCGTGTTACCATGGAGGGTGCTAAAGAGGTCAAGCTGGGTTTTAGTCAGTGACCTTCGCACTTATAGTCAGCCGTGTTCAGGGCCGACCTCTGACCCTGAATACCGCTGGTCCATGGGTTCAAACGCAGACCGTGACCCAGCCGTTGAACTATGAAAGGAGGGAGGGAGAAAGCAAGGGGAGGGGCTAGATGAAGCCGCGTCTGCTGCTTTAAGCCCTCATCAAGGATGCTTCAAACATCATACCTCGTGTACGATGGTAGTCATTTCTTTCAGCTGTGAATCAGATTTTTTTTTCGCAACATATTTTGGTTTGGAGAAGCAAAGTTCCTCCAGAATCTCAATCAACACAGCTCACATCCCTACATATCTCCATCCTTTATGTCTAAAAGCAACAGACACAACAGACAGAGCTAAATCAATCATTCAGTCCCCCCGGTCACCTCACACTTTATTACCATAATTAACTTCCATCAGCCGAGGTCTTCTCACTTTCATATCTGAGAGGATCTCCAGAGAGTCTGAGCAGATCTCGCCACAAACACAGGAAGCTGCTGCTGCTGCTGCACATGTTTATTAAATGATTTAAGAGTCTGGTGTCAGGTTTAGGATGAGATGGGCTCTGAATTCAGAGTTATACGCCCTGAAATAATTTGTATTTTTATGATGTGTAGTTTCTGATGTAGATTTTGATTTAATATGAAGTCATTTCACTGAAGTCCTCTTTTTTTCCCAAGTTTTGGTGACAAGATTTCTGTAGCAGTGATATGATAGCGCCCTCTGCTGGGACTCTGAAGTCTTGATTTTGCTCTCCTGTTTTCTGAAGCCAGTCTGCTGAATCTGGCCTCTTCAATGGGTAGATGTAGATGTAGAATATTTTTCATGGTGAAAATGCTGTTACCTACTTACAGTGACTAGACACCATTCAGAGGGATTCGCCTCATCACCACTTTGAAGTTCATGCGGACACAATGGAGTCAAACTGCAAAAGATACTGTGTCACCAAAAGACACCAGAAGTGTTTTTCCTGTATACAGATCTCTCATCACTGTTGTTAACAATGTTGATATCAGAAGCCCCGCCCCTTCTTGACTGTGATTGGTTGTTGAGGAGGACGCGCAGTTGATGAAGGCACTATTCAAAGTGCATATTCAAATAACATAAACAGCATTAAAACTTACATATCATGAGGCAAAAATCAGGATTTAAAGGTGAGATATTTCAAAATATAGCATCAAGAGAGGAAAAAATGAAAAATATTTCATTTAAAGTCATTTATCGAAAGAAAAAAACAACATTAAAATCATTAGAAGTCACTAAAAATGCAAACGTGGCTCATTTTTTAAACACGTTATATCAGCTTTAGGTTAGGTTGGGTTACTTCATGTGAACCTGTCGGTAGATTTGTTTTGCAGCAGGTTGATGATGATGAAATCAGCTTCGACGTTTAGTCAAAAAACAAACATAACCACAAAAACCGTACAAAACAGTCAGAATTGACTCGTTATTAAAACACTAGAACATGCTTTAAAAAATTACTCCGGCTCCACCGACCATAATTAAAAAGAGAGAGAATATCATGTGAAAGATGTACCCATAAAAATGAATAAAAGCTACAATATAGAAGTAAAAACAACAAAAGTAACACCAAGCAAAAGCAATAATAAAATAAAATGAAGATTTGTCCGGTATACTTTTTTGTTCTCCGGAAGTTTAAAAATGAAAGCAGGTGCTGTTCAGGTATTTGAAATGAAGAATGTAACCTGTCCTATTCCCATTCACATACAATTTTTTTTACATGTTATTTTTGTTTGTTTGTTTGTTTGTTTGTTTGTTTGTTTGTTTTTTCAGATTTACAACATTTTTTAAAACAGGAACTCTGATATTTTCATTGTTGTGTACCGTAGAAGTGATCTGGAAACACTGTTCTTGTTGCACATAAGACACAAACTCAAAATTAAAGCATTATATTGTGTTCTTAAACTGGAACATGTCTTCCAGTGTTGTTTAAAACCTGCTAAAACTAATACACTCTGTGCAGTTATCAGATTTAACTCCCCACCAGTGTTTTTAAACTCCTCAGAGAAAGCAGTAAAGCAGAGAAGCAGTCTGCTCAGCTCACACAGCCTGGCTCTGCGGCCCTATCAGCTGTGAAACACACATCCTGAACATGTTTTCATTGGAGCGCCCAGCTTCCTGAATCACTCCATCTGCAGTGACCCCAGCGTCTGCTTTTCAAAGGAAACAAACTCAATCTGAAGAAAAAGGCTGAACCTGTTGACGATGATTTACGGTTGATCTTTTCCTTTCTTTGAAATACTTTAATACCTCCTCGTTTAGCATTTACCATCTTTGTTTCAAGCAGACGATAGTCGCGTTGACCCTTAGTCCTCTTCACTCTGATGACTTCCTCCTGACGGCTCTATTACTTCTGCTTGGCATCAACACCCCGAGTTTGTTCAGAGTGCCCACTCTGCGAGTGTCTCGCCAGCATTAAATGAATATTAAATACTTATTGTAATAAATCTGAAAGTGACAAACAGTATAAGAACTCACTGATGACGGATGAGCTGCGTATTATTTAAGCATTGTTGAGGCGTTTTATTAAAAATTAAGCTGATGTCACTTCAGGGGGTGACTCTCAGAAGACTTGAAATAAGCAGGATATCAACAGTCAGTATGACAGGCTCTGATGAATTATTAAATGATGACAAAATAAAGACAAACATCACGAGAGCTCAACGCAAAATATATGAGTCATCATAATAAACATCCAGTCTTCATGTTGTGTTTCTGGAGAAAGCTTGTCATTTCTGAAGCATTAGTCATGAAGGAGAGGCAGTGAGACGTTGTTTTGTTAGTTGGATGTCATCATCTTGCTGCAGATACAGATGAGGTACCTGAACCTGGAGAGTCCTGAAGCAAGGCCGAAACTCAGACTGCGCCAGCAGAGGTGCACAGGTATTCCTTAAACAAGGGTGGTTATACGAACATCACAGAGGAGTTTCGAATTCAAAAAAGAATTTGAAATAGAATTTGAAGAAGAATTCTAAGAAGAGTTAGAAGAAGAATTCAAAGAAGAATTCAAAGAAGAAGAATTCAGAGAAGAATTTGATGAAAATTAATGATTTAATAAGAGGTAACTGAATGTGACGGTTTTCATCTTTATCACAATCATGAATTATGACCCAGATAGGACACAAATACAAGATCGGACTCAAAGCAAATGAGTCCTGCACAAATTACAGAGATAAAAAGAGGGGTAAAATAGAACCTGAGTTAAACACATTTGAAAGCCAGGGTGTAAAAGTGAGTCTTGAAGTGCTTCTGAACAAGTTCATATTTTAAATGACCTCCAGCAGAGCCAACAACTTCACACAGAGGGTCTGAGGGGTCTGGTGATGCTGTAAGAGTTTGGTAGTTCTTGTACATTCAGCGGTGAGACCATGGAGAGATTTTTTTAAACAATCAGAAAAATTCAGAAACATTTTCTAAAGCAAAAAATGCAGTTTCAGGGAGCAGCAGTTTGTTAATGGTTATTCATAGCTTTAGAAATACATGCATATTTACACAACTGCTACTGGACATTTGTTTTTATTCCTTTTTGATCATTTGTTCATGTATTCCGTATTTGTTTCATTCATGTTTATCCTAAACAGCATTTTCAGCAGATCAGATGAAAAATGTGATGCATTTACCTCTCTACAGGAAGCCTAATGAAATAAACGATTTCTGAATACAAATGACTATTTCCAAACTGAACCTTACTTGAGTGGTGGCGCCATCTGCTGCTACTCACATAGAAGTGCAAGACCTTCCTGAGGAAACCCCTTGGCGTTATCTCTCTACATCTTATTTGTTGTGTTATTTTGCAAATACAACAGCAGCTTTGCCTGAGAAGTACTTGTGTTCATTTTTGTGGTGTTGGGACTTCAGATTGCATTATGACTTAAAATCCACTTCATATGAGATCCAGCTAATGTAGTTTGTTCTCTGTGTAAGCTTGAGTCAAAGCAGATTTGTTGTCTTGTCTCATCCTGCTCTCCTCTCATGTTACCATGTTAATGCTCGAGTTCATCCACAGGTCACTGTCTCAGCTCCTCAGCAAACAGCTCCATGGTTACAGTCACTTAAGCTGCATTATTTCTGAGGCTGTGGTCCACGGTCAGCTCTGCTCTGGAGACACGGTTAGAGAAACACCAGCCTCCAAGATCTGTTCTACCTCTGAAACCTACCTTCACAATTCAGCCTCAGATTCCTGTAAAAAATACAAACTTTGAGTGTCAGTAAATCTGAAAAAAGTGTATTTGAATGACATGAATTGACTGGTGATTACAGTATCTTAACGAGTTAGTTCAATTATTTTCCATTTATAGCACCGGCAGGACTTTAACCTTCTTTCTGTAAGGCTAACCACTGCACCACCATGCAAACTTTTTCTACCTGAAACCATTAAATTGCAAATTTCAGTCTTTAATTCAGTGTTTTGATTTCATTGGCTCTAAAGAAAGCTGCCTGAACCCGTTTACTCATGTACACACTTCACACACAGCTCTTGTGTATATCTTGTTTTTCAACATTCCTCTCATTTTTTAGGCTTTTTAGTTTCTTTTATATCAACTCAGTCTGAGAGAGTTTTTTCAGTTCCATTCCAATGTTTCCTTAAGCTCTTAATCAAGGATTAAATTGTTTATACAGATAAAGTAAATAAATGTAAATTTACTAGAAGCAGCAAAACAAGTATAAGCCAGTTTCTCCATTGAAAATGTGTGTACTTTTTAGTTTCATTTAGTTTCAGCATTTACTTTAGATCAAACATGCATATGAAAGCAACAATGTGAAAATTTATTTTCTGTATTGATGATGCACGTTTCATTACTATTCTTTGACGTAAGGCCCTGGTTTTTTAGGTATTTTTATAGGAACTTGGGAGGACCCTCGAAAGAAAAATTATTCATGTTATTTGTTTCTCTGTAAAATCCAAGGAAAGAAAGGCCTGTGTGAGGAAGTGTTTCAACCTTTCAATCACTTTCGATTTATCACGAAGAGTGAAATAAAATGTTTAAAGGAAACAAAATAAGCAGAAAGAACATTTCCAGTTCAAGACTTCTGCCTTCAAAATAAAATACAATCGGTTCTCTGTGCCATGAGCATTATTGGGCTGCCTTTTTGGAAGTTTATTAGACACTTCAATAATATGTAGAAACCCAGAATTATACAGAAGTGATTGTAAATTTTACCATGCCGGTATTTGTCAGCCAATTTAAGCATTTCTATTACGAGTAACAGAAATGACAATTAATGACTCAAATCTTAACTTAGACTTATCCTAAGCAAAAAAAGGCTTATTGATAACAGTCACTAGAGAAATTTAATCTTTTTATCCTGCTGTTTGTTTCCTTTGTTCTCCATTTTTATTATTATTATTATTATTATTATTATTATTATTATTATTATTATTATTATTATTATTATCATTATTCCTTAATATTTATATTTTTCTACGTTAGATGTCTTGTCATTTGACGTCTGTGTGTTTGTTTTCATAGGACCCCTCAAAAACGAGATTAACATCTCAGGGGTCTTTTCTCAATTAAAAACCCCAAAACTCATACACATGCTTTGATGGTAGGCTACATAATGTCTGTGTTGTATTGAATTTATTTTATTTTATAATGCATTTCAATTTTGGTTGGGCAGTAAGCTCGTCAATAAGCGTTTAATTTGGGCTATTTTAATTTTTTTTTCCCTATCATGCATTTGACAGGAATTCGGAAAATTAAATAATCATCTTAATCTAGCAAACGTTTCCTTTGTTCCCTGTGGCTTTTATTTTGAAAGAGAAATAGCGGAAGCTCTACGTTGAATCTGGCTCGTGCAGACGTAGGAGGAACTTTCTCTTCGTTCCTTCACAACAAGATGGACTGGACTGAAGACGACAACGTAAGACGCATTAATACACATTTATTTACAATAAACTGTGATTTTTAGTGTTCTGTTTCTTCTCTAGGGGACGTTACTGACTCAGTTTGACTCATAATTCAGCTCACTGTTAGCATTAGTAGCTAGTTCTGCTGTTTAATGTTAGGTCGTCGGTAATAACCTGTCCTCACTGATCGACACAGGCGGATCATTTGTCAGTCGGTTAGCTCCTGTGGGCGTTGGTAGCATGCAGCTAGTTACCTGCTAATCTCGTTTTAACCTGTGCGGTCAGATTTAGCTGGTTTTCGTCAGTGACGTCCACCTTACAGGAAAGTGATATGTGTGATTGACACGACGGTGCACTGACAGCCAACGCTGTTAACCGTTTCATTGCGGAGACACATTTCTATTCTTCAAATTTATAACGCAAGTGTCGCCTCTGCTCAGCTCCTGTCTCTGATAACAGGTCGTCAGCTCGCATCCACATGTGCTGGCTACTCACAGAGAGCCAGACAGCGGTTAGCTGTTTACCATATGTTTAATGTTAGCCATCTGTCAGGGTCATGCCGGAAGTCTGTCATTTCAAGATTATGACATCTACTAGCAGTGATGGCACCTACAGATTCAGCCCAGAGGGTGGAGATTAGCAAAAGGTGCTACTTGTCTCATACTACAATGCTAATCCAGCATTTACAGTACAAACCCACATGAAATGAAGTATTTCAGTTAAAATCTTTACAGTCAGGTGTGTCAGCTCCTGTGGATCAGGGTCTTTTAACAATGATAAAGTGTGGATTGCCTGTGAAATGACTAAGAAATCACCAGTGTGCATTTATATTAATTTGTGAAGACTGATCAAACTGAGCTGTTGCATTCCTGCTCTTTAAACCTCTTAAAAGCTTCACCAAATTTGTTCTACATTAGATTTCTGCCTGAATATTTAAATCAGGGCTACATCATTGCTATTTATCACAATAGTGGACACAGTGACTATACTTGCTACCAGATGGATAAAAGTGTGAGATCAATCCTCAAACTAATCAATACTGCAAGTAGCAGCTAAGTTATGAGAGTATGTATCAGATGTCGTTCCAATTTCTTAACTAAATCTTTGCTCTTTAAAGGCTCAAACGCATGTCCATCCTTTGTAAGGTTTCATAATGTTGTGGGGATATTTAGGTCACAAGTCGCTGCGTTTGGTGCATTGCTATCCTCAGCTCTATGCCTGTGAAATCAAAAAATCCTCCCCCAAAGAAATTCATCAGTCTCACAAAGCATAAAAACAGCTTTCATCCCTTAAATCCCCAGGAGTCTGATTGTCTGACGTAAATCAGTACTGCTACTGCACCCCCAATATAAGCTTTCATCAAATCTGTGTGTTTTCTGCGTGTGTGCGATGCAGGGTCACAGCCACATGCATGACGGCTGTCAGCATGGACACGGAGGTCACTCTCACAGTCACGGACCGAGGGCTGCTCACCCCTACATGGCTGGTTTTCACGGACAGTTTGGCAAAAGCTCGGAGCAGACGATAAACCTCAGCCAGCAGCCGAAGAAACGCTCACACATGGACGACAGCAGCACCTGGGACATCGTGAAGGCGTCGCAGTAAGTGATGAGACATTTGAATGTGGGGTTTTAATTTTTGTGATTCACGACTGAGAGAGAGTCATTAAGTTTCCAGCAAACTGCAACTTTCACGTCTGAACATGTACAACACGAAGGAGTGTTGAGACAATAATACAGGCAGTAAACAGACCAAGAGCTGAGCCAGAGGAGGCAAGCTTTCTTTCTTTAAAGTCTGGTTAAGTGGGTAGTAAGAACAATCCCTCAATGCATTGATACTGTTGAACCACAGAGAGCACAAAAGGTCAACTTGAGTCTGTCTGAGTGGAGCTGGGTGACAAAAATAATTTATTTTCTTTCGACACTCTAATCTCTTCTTAACTCTCCTTCCTGACGTATTTTACCATTTCCAAAAAAAACTACACAAGAACAGCAGCTGTCAATCATCATTAAACAAGACGTAAAACCCTGTTTTTAATGTCTTATAACTAATGAAAAAGAAACATTTCAGATAAAAGAGGACTTGAACAGAATGCAGCCCAATATCTGAATATCATTACAGCATACGGATGTGAGAAACATTTCTACGAGGTGTATTAATATTTTAAAGTTTGAACACAGCCCATCTGGAATGAATGGAAAGACAGAATTTTGGACCTATACTGCAGCCAGCCACCAGGGGGAGCAGTTTTTATGGCAACCTCAGTTTAAGCCGAGCGCGATGACGTCCAATTTTTTTTTTTTTTTTTTTTTACAGTCTATGGTGTTATCCATCATGTTTAATTTAAAGTATTGTAGTAAGGCTTGTTGAAGTGATGACCCAACCTAGAAATGAGTTATTGGTTTAGTTTATTAAGAATACATTGGTAAATACTAATGTTCTTACATCTGTATTTATAATCTCAAATTGTGCAAAATTTGACCATTATATCCATGTTTCCTCTTTCTCTAAAGTTTAAGATCGGCCCCAAATATCTTCCTTTCACTAAATCCTGAATCAGTCGCAACAATCAAATACAGGATTTTCCTTCAATTCCAACAAGTGTAGAAACATTTTGTTTTGACTCAATCCTACCTCTCTATTAAACATGTTGTCACTTGATTCTTTTCTGTGAGTTTCTTTTTATTTATCAGAGAACAAGCTCCTCATCTCATCGAGCGCACTGTTAGTTAACACTCCTGAGTTGAGCAATATCAGGTGTTGCACAATCATAAAACACTAAAACAATTGTTTTCTCCTGAGAGAGCGACAGGCATTGAGAAGCACTTGATCAGTGTTTACACAGAGTTGCGCAACAAAGCTCGAGGAATTCACGGACCCTTCGGAGCTCAGTGTTTCATCAGCTGTCAGTAATATTTCATTTGTTTCTCTTCAGTTTGAAGTTTGAAACAATGTGCCGCTAACCTTTTTGAGATCAGTGCACAGTAGCTTGTTTTTACTGCCCGGTCAGTCAGTGTGGTTGCAGCAGAGCAAAGGTCACTTTCTTGTAGGACTGGGGGAAAAGAAGGAATTTGTCTCTCTGTCTTTAACCCAGCATCCGTCACTATGAACGAAAGTCTGAGACTATTATTTAATTATGAGTATTTGATTGTTTTAATGTCCAGTTAATAGCCTACCAGTCTTTATTGCCTCTCTATGATCACAGATGTCTTTCCTGTGTGATTCTTTCAGGTTCGGCATCCTGGAGCGCTGCAAAGAGCTTGTCGAAGCAGGATACGACGTCAGACAGCCGGACAAAGAGAACGTCACTCTGCTGCACTGGGCGGCCATCAACAACCGCTCCGAGCTGGTCAAGTAAGTCCTGCAAACATCATCTTTATCTCACTCCTGCTGACTCAGGAGAGAGGAATCTTTGTGTAAACATACAAGAATTTCTCCGCATGTAACCCAGCAGAGCACATGCCTGACGTGTGGTGATGTGTCAGTTAGTAGGTCAGTGATTTTGGGGTATTTCTCGCCATTATGCAAGAATCTGTGGATTCTAGTCTGCTAGTTCTGACAGTCAGGAAAAGCTCCCTGAATCGACTTTCCAGCAGTCTGTTGATGTTTGTATCCAGTGATTTGGAAATGTCCCGTAAAAACATCCTTGGCTTGCTCTGAAACATGCTGAACTTAGAACATCATCATGATGGCTTAATCAGAATGAAAGAAATCAGTTTTTTTTTTTTTTAAATCAGCTTAGAGTCCGTTTCCTCATGGAGGCCTGGAGAAACCATGGTGTTAGATTTTAAGATCCAAGAAGTCTTTTGTTGAAACCGAATCTGTCTGAGTGTTGCTGCTGTGGGGTCTTTATGTATTTTAGAAAAGTCTAAAACCAAGTTTATTGATTTTACTGACTCACAACAAACTTCCAGAGAAGAAACTGAACTGAAATATAACAAACATCAACATCAAATGTTCTTAACAGCTCACAGTGATGTTTATCTCTGCATCTCCCCTGCTGCTCTCTGACAGGTATTATATTTCTAAAGGAGCGATCGTTGACCAGCTCGGAGGAGACCTGAACTCGACTCCTCTTCACTGGGCTATAAGGTGACTGAATTAACATTCAAGGGTTTCTGGATTGGGTCTGGTCTGCTTTGTGTTGCAGATTCTGTTGCATGTTGTTTAAAAATCAGTCGTTACTCCATAAATTGTTTGACATTCAGCCAAGGAGGTATTCAGTGACGTCTTACAGGTGATGTAGACAGTAGGGAAGGTGTAAAATTTTCTGTAACTCTCAAATGCAAAAGCCAAACCTCAGATGGATTCTTGCTTTCTCTGATTTTACCCATAATTCACTTGAAGGTCTTCAAACTCCACCTGCTGATTGTCAGACACCAGAAAAGCTGCATTTTGTCTGCGCTCTCTGTAGCATTTTAAAATAACTGGATTTGCAACACACTCAGCAAATCTTTCTTAAAGCTGTGTGTGGCTTTTTGTCAATGATGAGGCAGGGACACCTCCCCATGGTGATCCAGCTGATGAGATACGGAGCAGATCCCTCCATCGCAGACGGAGAAGGTTACAGAGCCCTGCACCTCGCCGTCCTCTTCCAGCACATGGCTGTAGCTGCTTACTTAATGGCAAAGGGACAGGTCAGAGAACTCTTTAACTCTTTACAACATTTCTTCTTCTCTTTTGTCCTTTTTCTTAATGCCAGTTCAGCTCCAGTCTCCACCATCACTACAAAATTAACCCCAGAAATCTTTTTCAGCAGAGAAAAACACAGATCTCTCTTCTCACTACTGAACTTTGTCATCCGGCGTGGTGTTGTCATAGAGACTTCAACGTGCTGTAAATCAATCTGATCTAGTCTGACCCAATCAGGAAGCTAAGAAATAGCATTAAGAAATAACCAATATTGGTGCTGGTAATCTCAATCTAAATTGTGGATTATCTGGCAGATGTCTAGAAGTGAAACTTTTTAAGATCACTTAAAAAGTCCTCACAGGAGCTTTGATAACTGGTTTTAAATAATCTGTATAGTGAGTGACTTATTTTTCTCTGTGTTGCAGGAAGTTGATGGTCCAGACTGCAATGGACAGACACCACTAATGTTAGCTGCTCAGAAGATTATTGGGTAAGAGTCCATAACGCCTCTACTGATTTCTACTGAACTGATTTCATCTCATGGTCAGATAATTGACGTGTGTGTAGATTTGCTTTCTGCATCACGGCTGTGTTTAATTTTTTGGTAAATTTATTGGAAACAAAAGTTTGTCTGGTTGAAGAAGAGACATGACCAATATTGAATTCTTTGGAGGATCGTATTTCAGTTCAGTTTGAAAGAAGAGTCTGACCCTGATCATTTAACTGCACGTGTTGTTTTCTTGTCTCAGGCCTGAACCCACAAACTTCCTAATCAAAAACAACGCCTCTGTGAGCGCCGTGGACAAAGTGAACAGGAACACCCCGCTGCATTGCGCCGTGCTGGCAGGAAACGTAGACGCCGCCCACATCCTGCTGGAGGCTGGGGCCAGTGTCGACGCAGAAAACATCAACGTAAGCCGACCTGAAAGTTTGCAGTTTGGGCTCCATGTTGGATGAAATCCTGGACTGTGATCTAGCTGTGAAAACACGGATATTGCTGGTCTTGTGTCACCAACATGCATCAGTCTTTGTTGTTATTGCAAAGTGTTGAACTCTCAGTTTCACTTTTGTATTTTCTCTCTGTGTGTTCACACCTTGGTTAAACAGATATCACAGCTAGTTTGCTTAGTGGTAGTTTCTACTTCTGTATGAGGTTCAAACCTGATCTGCACTCAGGAAATAAAACTCTGTTACTGCTGTTGTTTAAAGTCTGAACTCCTTGTTTAAGGAGAGAGTTTGACCCTATATTTTGAGTTCAGTGATCAGTGATGCCTGGCTTGATTTCGTTTTCAACGCTTGCTCCTCAGGGTCACACCCCCATCGACTTGGCCCACCAGGTGCACAGCCCGCTGCTCATCCACATGCTCAACCACGTCAAACAGGAGAGGATCCGCTCCAACGCACGCTGCCTACGAATCCTCAACAGATACAGGGTAAACTGTCGACCACACACATCTCAGATTACAAACATAAACAAAAGGATTATGTAATCTCTCTGACGCCGTCCTGTTTGTGTGTCACAGGTTTTTATACAGTTCTTGCTCTGCACTGCCTTTTTCGGATGTGTGGGCGCCATTATTGACATGAACTCAGAGTCCTGGCTGCTTAAAGGGATCCTGCTGGCCTGTGTGATAGGTGTGGTTAATCTGACATTGAGGTGAGGACATGTTTCCACTGAGCTGTTTCACTTCAGTACCTGTTTTCTATCCAAAAGTTGTTGCTTCAAAGAATAAATGTTTGTGTTTAAACAGGAACTTCCCCAGTTTGGAGTTTCAGTCTCTCCTTCCAGCTTCAGCACTCATGGCCTCAGTCTTCTGGATGATTGTCACCTGGTGCCTCTGGTTCCTCCCAGATATCCTTTTAAGGAGGAAATACTCCACAGCAACTACGGCTGGTGGTGATGTTCCATCAGGGTTTATTTTTCCGTCTTGATAATCTGCTGTTTGGATCGCTCTTGTAACAGAAATTTGGTGTAATGAGCTCATTTATGATAATTCTTACACAAAGAACAAAAAAAACAATGTGCCTGTAACAAGCTTATGAATGGGACTTTCCTGACCTTTGACCTCACATGGCCCCAGTGCCACAGTCCAGGTCTTATTTACTCTGAATGCCACTGCTCTGCTCTACTACTACCTCCGCACCTGCAGGACTGACCCAGGCTTCGTCAAAGCAACCGAGGAGGAGAAGAAAATGGTAAGAGAGACAAAAACAAAAAAACACGTAGAGTGATGCAAATGTTTTTTTTTTTGTTTTAGTAATCTGAGTTTTTTCTCCCCATATATTCAGAATGTGTTGGTGCTGGCTGAAGCTGGCTGTCTGGGGCCCAGAATATTCTGCACATCTTGCATGGTGAGATTTGAAAACAAAAAGCTTTATAAAAAACATTGTTCTATCATCACATAGTGAAAACCTGCTTTGATTTTATTGATTCATTCGCAGACAAAGAAACCAATGAGGACGAACCACTGCTTCTCCTGCGACGCCTGTGTGGCCAAGCAGGACCACCACTCAGTCTGGACTAACTGCTGCATCGGTGCGACACATTCCACGTTCATTTTCATTTATAAGAAGATGAAAAGTTATTAATTTAACGTCTACTTTGAGTGTTTATCAAAAGATAAGTTCTGATCAGATCCATCTGTTCTCCTCTAGGAGCGAGGAACCATCACTACTTCATCCTCTTCTTCTTCTCCCTCCTCCTGATGGGAGCCTGGATGTTCTACGGTTGTTTCAAATGTGAGTGACTTTACAAACGATGTAATAAAACTAAAACCGCTACTCGATAGATATGAGACGTATGTGCCGTGTGTTTTTCAGACTGGTCGACTCACTGCGTGCTTCATTACGAGGAGCAGGGTCTGTGGGGTGTGGTCTCTGCCCTGGTGGGCTGCTCCCCGTGGGTGCTCAGCGTCTTCCTGCTGGCCTTACATCACACCTGCTGGTCTGGCTTAGTCCTTGTGCTGCAGCTCTACCAGGTCAGTCGAACTCTTAAAGATCAATTTAACAGGGTTTGGAATCTGAAATAGAGACGACTTCTGATCTTGGTACAAAAATTTGGAGGGGAAAGGATCCTACTCTCCCAGAAAAGATTGTAAGCATATCATAACTTCAGGCGAACACTCTGATCTGTTCGTTTTTCTGTGTTCTCTGTTTCTGAGCACACTCTCCTCTTGATTTAAGAGAGTCTGAAATAATTTAGTTTTTATGCACAGACTTTTCTTCTTCCAAGTGTTAAAAAAATTGTACAAAATAAGGATTTGACTACCTTTTAAAAGAGATAGAATGATCTTCACAAACAGAAAGCTGTCTTTTTCTGTCTGTAGAAATATTTTAAGGTTTTTACTGCTGTGAAATTAAACCTTTTATTCTCAAAACAGACATAAAATCTTAACAACTACTGTTTTATGTTTCATCCTCTGATGAAATCTGGATAAATTCTCATTGTGGGGAGAACAAGCTGTCGTGTATTTTTCATCAAGCATCATTAATAGTTGCTTTTTTTGTTTCTCGGTGCAATTTTAATTGCAGCCTGCTTTTCCACCGTTGTGCAATGTCCAAATTTATGTAAACTCAGCTTATCTGAGAGTTCAGTTTAAGGCGGCTGTAGAGTCTGAACCCTGTCAATCTGATGTGTTTATTTATTTTTTTTTTATAGTGTTTTCTCTCTCCCTTTTTTGGGACTGATGTTTTTCCTTTGTGTCGAGCAGATTGCCTTCCTGGGACTGACCACAGCTGAGCGAACAAACCTGACACTCCACCAGATGAAACTCGGAAAATCTGTCTCCCTAAGACAAAATCCATACAAGTGAGTCGTCATCGGTCCAGAGCACTACTTTTACAGATTTGCAAAGTTGTTGTTTTTCCCCCCACTCTGGTAAGGAACTGTTTCTGGATTAAATTTGTCTTTAAGTCAGCCATAGATTGGTTTTTGACCTCTGTCTTCAGCTCTGTGTTGCTGTGAAGCTTTTTATGGTCAGTCAGATTCTTTAAATCAGTAAATATTGGTGGGTTGATGTCTGTTGATGTCTGGGACTTACTTGGCTAAAAGCACAACCACTCATCTGAGAAGTTGTAATCTAAAACAGTCTTTTAGAGGTTTGACTGTAAATCCGGTGCAGAGGAAAGAAACTGACCTTTGATTTAGGCCAAAGAAAGTCCCTCAGGCGTGGAAGTGTCATGAAAATTCAGACCATACAAGTGTAGGTTTAATTTCTCTGATCTTCTTCGTGCAGTCTGGGCGTGGTGAGGAACCTGGTCTCCTTCTTCCAGCTGCGTTGCTGCGGCCTCTTCAAACCAGCCATCATCGACTGGACGCAGCAGTTTCCACCCGGCCGCGACCAGAGCATGTTTGGACACACTGACATGGTTTGACCTCCCCTCCACCCCTCGCTCAGGGTCAAAGGTCGAACTCTTAGTGTTCTGGACCAAAAGCACAAAGTGTATTTATTTATTTTTTTAAAGGGACGGCTTCTTGTGAAGAGAGGTGTTCGAAATAAGGGAAACACAAAAAGGAATGTGTAGATATCGTTCGAATCGGTTGCTCTTTGTACAGACTGCTGCTGCCTTATACTTGACCGATGGAAGTGAATTAAAAATCACAAATGTTTTAATTTGGGTGAAGTTCATAAACCAAGAAAGGCCTGAATTGTAACTGAAGTTTTGAGATGTTTTATATGAACACAACAAGCCTATTTTTTATCATCCGTTCTGGGAAAAAAACGTCTTTGTATGTGTACACACTTGGTTTATGACTTTTGTAAGAGCTGCATGTGTTTAATAATGAATGACCACTATAATGCGTCAATAAAGCAATGTTGTGCCTGTCTTTGAGTGAAACCACTGACTTTATGAAAGGAGCATGGTCCTTTGAAGTCTTCCTCTGATCCATCCTCAGTTTCACAAACCATTTCCTGCATGACTGGTTTCACAGGTGCCATCAGTTTTCAGCAGTGTGTGGCAGATGCATCTGAAAATGTAAACCCAGCAACACAAACCCGTGTGAGGTTTTCAGCTCTCTCCAGTCCCCAGTCGAACAACAATTCAGGTTCACGTCCTAAATGCGAAATAAAACGAGCTGAATGCTTATTTTTTCTTCCACCTGCAGGCATCTGATCATAGTTTTGACATTCATACTCATGAGACCTTTGCTCGTTCAGCTGCTGGAGGCTGACGAGTTGCAGGGTGAAAAATGGGTGAATCTGTGCTGGAGTGACACTTCAGTTCTTCCACCTGCAAAGCTGAGCTGAAAGATTCCCAAAGATGTCAGAGAAAAGGAAAGAGGTGGCAGCTTCTCACACTCCAGTCTGAATAATTTTTTTTATCCTTTTATCCTTTTGATGGGAGAGGATAGGACAGTGGTGAGAGTAGGGAGTGACATGCAAGAAAGTCGCCACAGGTTGGACTCGCACCCAGGCTGCCCGCTCAAGGGCTTTTTGTCATATGAAGCAGAACCTTAACCACTAGGCCAGGGGTGGATAACCTGCGGCTCTTTGCCTATCAGTGTGTGGCTCAGTGAAGAAAGTCAGAGGAGTGGAGTGGACTTCGTCGCTATATTTAGTGACTTTTCAGACCCCTCTAGCAACTCTTTCTTTTTTAAAAATGACTAGCAACAAATCTAGTGACTTTTCTGGAGTTTGGAGACTGACGTGAAAGCATGTATTGATCTCAAATGCCTGCCCCCTCACTCATTGCAGTCCCTCCATGCTGCATCCTGAGCAGACGACTGCGTGCAAATGAATCACGCTAGTTTATCTCTTTTTCCGGTCAAAGCCCAGAGAAAGGAGGATCGTTTTTATTGTGACATAAAAAAAAGAATCAACAGAAGAAAGTTCATTTATAGTGATAAACATATTTACAGTGTTTTATTTCTTACACGCTTTCTGTCTCTCCTACGATTTTATGCCTTTCTCTTTCTGCGTCCATGACAATATGTTTGTGTCTGTAGCCTGAAAGTTGGAGAGAAGACAGAACAGGGGAATGGAGAGAGAGGGAATGTGTGTGTGTGTGTGTCTGAGAGAGAGAGAGAGAAGAGGCTTTGTGTGTATTTTTACTCATGGGCACTCAGTTGTGTGAGATAAATAAATCTGACTTTGAAAATTAGAAATGCATTGATTGTGATGGAGAGATTGTGTATGATGTGGCTCTTTGTCGTACCTTGGTCATTTTGTGGCTCTTGGTAGCTGACTGGTCGGCCACCCCTGCACTCGGCCCTCTGCGCTCCAGACTGAATAACTCATAAGAAGACCCATAATTTATGTAACTGAACAAATCTTGGGGCTTTACGCCGCTTTGAATGTGTTTACACTTGATTACTGGGCTGAATGTAATCAGAATATTTCCTGTCAGAGCTTTGGATTACGGTATTGGTTGCATTCTGTGCATTGCGCACATAATGATTTAAAGAAATAATTACTATAAGCATCTGTAGGATTTATTAATGCATTTATTAACTCTCATTCTGCAGCCACTTTTCCTCCATCTGATTATCTCTGTATGTCTAATTTAATAATGCGAGATAACAGCTCCGGTTTTAGTCGTACAAAAACATCCGATCCACACTCGCTCTGCATGAAAGCTCACACATAATTGTTCGGGATGAATCAGCACATTGTGTTTGTTAATCACCTGTTTCTTTGATTAGACTAATTCATGATGAATTATTTATGAATGCAAATAAGGGTTTAGTCATAATTGGCTCTAATGGGATGAGTCACAGCTTGAGTCCTCTCACAGGAGGAAGAAACCAACAAAATGATGACATAAATCAGATCACTTCTTCAAACTGAGTATGTTAACGTTTTAATAACCTTTATTGAACAAAAGGATTAAGGATAAAACTCTAACCACACAACTATTCATAATAATAAAATACTTTTTATTTCATAGTGTGTAATTTTTTAAAAAGTAGTAAGGTCAAGATGTTCATCCTTATGTGGCATCACCCATAAGAAACAAACATTATCAGTGTTCAGATAAAAGTCTGACCTTTTTTTAAGCAAAACAGCAAGTTTATTTCTTCATCTTAATTTTTCTAAGACAGAATTCTTCACTGTCGTTCCTCCAGCATGGCCTCGTTCCCCAGTCCGAATCCTTTAGGGCCGAAGTTCTTGGCGTAGCAGACTGAAGAGAAAAATTTGGAAACAGAGCTGAGAAGATGAGAAACAGCATTTCAAATCTGATCTGTAAGTTTCTGATGTATGAATTTCTACGGATGACTAACAAAGAACAAACTTAAGTCTTGATCTTTAAGAGGCTGTGAGGACTGTCTGTTTGAAGTGGATCACAGCAACACCTTTTGGCTGGAATTGTGTGCAAGGTGTGTGTTTGTTTTAGAAATGAATGGAGATCAGATCTACTTTTTAACACTACTTTTCTTTTTTTCAAGACAACTTCTTACCGGATACAACATGACGAGGTAAGGTATTTATCAACAGTTACACAGCGCTGCTGTTTGAAACATGACAACAAGCAAACTTTGTCAGTTTGTACTGTAGTTTAGTAGCCAGTTACATTTAGGTACTCACAGCCCGGTGCTATGAGACGTATCCGTAGGCTAACATGTAACGTTAGTGAATCCTTATGTCCTGCTTATCTACCAATCAGAGCTAATGTAACCTCACTTTTCATTTTATTGACAGACTCTCAAGTTTGATCAGATCACTGCAGAATAACTGCTGCATGTGGGTTGCAATGAACATTATCACAGTTTAGCTCGTGTTTTAGCTTTTAGCTAATGCTATCGCTCTTCTGTTTAGCTCTGACGTCCTGTTTCTGTCTGACAGTTCAGCTCTACACTACAAAATGAAATCTATCTCAACAGAGAAAAACATTGATCTTTCTTCTCACTTCTAAACTTCATCAGCCGGTGTGGTGTTGTCATAGAGACTTCAACGTGCTGTTAATCAATCCGGTCCAACCTGACATGATCAGGAAGCTAAGAAATAGCATTTAGAAATAACCTGTATTGGTGCTGATAATCTCATTTTAAGTTGTGGATTAGGATCAGGCAGATATCTAGAAGTGAGACTTTTTCAAGATCACTTAGAAAGTCCTCACAGGAACTATAACTTCGAAGTGCTTTTGAGGCTTTATGGGCTTTGATTTTAAGACTCAGTTTAGAATAAGGTGTAGGGTAGTTTTAAGAAGCAATCGTGTGTTTATGTGCGTACCTTTACAGTACAGCTCTCCATCTTTGTCTGTCACTGTTGTCGACTCCAGTCCTTTACCACAAAGGAGGCAGCGGAAACAGGTCTTATGCCAGGGCTAAATACACACAGACACAGACACACACACACACACATACGAGATAATAAACAGACAAAGTGAGAAAAGTCTTGATCTGGGCTCCCCAGTGTGCAAACGAAAGACAGAAAATGAATCTGGCAAAAACAAGCCCAGACTAAAAACCAGTATTGTGTGTAAAGCCGGGTCAGTCCTCACCTTTCCTGCTCCCATCACCTTCTCTGCTGCATAGACAGCTTTGGAGCAGCGAGGACAGCGGTCAGGACAACCAAACTTCTGGGAGACTTTACTGCTGCTGGAGCCAGAAGACGCCTGGCGTGGTTTGGATCTAGAGACAAGTCAAAGTAAAGAAAAAGTCTCGTCACATCTCTGTTCTCCCTGATTTACCTGTAAAAGGTGGAGTTTTGTTGCTTTGGATGACAGATGGACTTCAGATGGATTGACCGTACATACTCGTTTTGCTGCTGGTCCATATTGTGTCCTGGAGGATCAGAGCTCAGAGCTCCAGCTCCCTGCCCGTAGCCGTAGCCTTTTGGCCCGTATTTCTTGCCATAGCAGGACTTGCAGTAAATCTCTGACTCGTGTGCTGCAACTGTGGTGCTGTCCAGAGCTTTTCTGCAGGTCACTGTGGGAAAAAACAAAATGTAAAATAAAAAAAAAAAATGTTATGACTAAGATTATTATATTTATGATTTTCAGTTTCTAGTTTAGATTTCTAGTTTCATCAAATTTTCATTAACAATTCAAATCTGAATAAACTTTTTTTTGTCTTGGGTTAACGAAATCAGTTCCCGTGTGACATAATTCTGACTCAAATTGAACCCCAAACATTTGGACTTCTTGTCCTGACCCTGATGCTGGTTGCCCTGGTTTCACTGGGCACTGCCATGTTGGACTAATGGAGGCTAATTTAAGCTCCCACTAGCTGTTTTTATCAGTCAACAGTGACATTACGCTCAGCCAGATGTCCTGTGTTATGTCTTGTGTTTCTATTTAAGGGAGAGAGGAGAGGGTGAGCTGAATGTTGGAGAAAAGATGAGCAGTTACAGATGGATGAGCTTATCGCAGAGGCCTTTCACAGCTCCCGCTGGAACAATCAGCGGCTCATCCAACTGGAAAGTGTTTGTGTTTGTGCAGAGGACGGTGAGTCTGTGTGAGGTGTGGGGGCACGGAGAGCTGGGTATGGCCCAATGAACCCTGGCTGATACCAACAAGACCACAACTCACATTCAGGTCAGGACAGCAGGACCAAACAGGACAAGACAGAGCTGCGCCCTCAAAGAGTTACCACTCAGCAAAGAAGACAGGACAAAAGAGTTTTATAGAGCGAGGGCGAGATTTTAGTGACAGGGAATGGTTATTGCTGGTTAAAGTATAACAGAGAGTGTGGAAATAAAAGTGAAGAGGAAGGGAAAAAAAAGCGAGGCAACAAAAAGATGCTGGAGATGTGCCAAGGAAGGCTGAATTTACAGACAGATAATAAAGGAATAACACAAAGCAGAGGGAGAGACATTAGAAAAATGAAGGGGCATTAAAAAAAAGCAAGGATGGTAGAGAGAAAATTATGTTGAAATCAAGAAAAGGAGAAAAGAAAAGAAGGAAGCCAAACAGAAGAGGAAGCAGCGTGCTCACTGCAGATGAAACAGGTCTTATGGAAGCTCCTCCCGTTACACTGGATCTCCTCGGCATGATACGCCGTCTTCTCACAGGCCGCACACTTCGCGCCTCCTCCCCAGTTTGGCATCTACGAGACGCAGAAAAACAGACTTTAAAATGCAGATTATCACACATTTACTTCAAAACTGTTTACATTACTCACTTAGCATTTTTACGTTTTTAACCAGTGTTTCACCCCCTGAACGCAGCCTGCTTATTTCACATCACCAATGAAACAAACTCAGTTAGTTGCTCTTTTTACCCTAAAGGATGATTCAAGATAAAATATTTAACATTTAATTTAAAAGAAGACATTTTTTGTTGAATTAAGGGTCATGTAATAAAAAAAACATTCCTGCAGTGTTTGTTAAAACCCTAAAATACTTCAAATATTGTTTGTCTGTAGATATTAAACAAGACGTCCTGAACTCTGGAGTACGTTTTGCTTAATGACTGACAAACAGACCATAATTTGTTAGTGTTTTTTCAATTTCATCCCCCAACAGATTCTTATTTCAGAAACTGAACATGGAAAAGTTCATCTGAAGATTTCCAGGCAGCTGATCTGATATCTAACATGTCCTTAATTCAGGTCTTAGATATTTGATTTTCTGTTTTTGCCTCAAAACTTCAGTTTCTTCAGTTTCCTGAAGACACTTAAAAAATAAACATCTGAAGCCATTTCTGACAAATAAATAACCATTTTATTAAGGTATCAAATCAATAAATAATCCCTCAACGCTGACATTTGTTTTTGTGGTTAGGATTTCAAAATGACTGTAAAACCTCAAACAGGTCAACTGTCAAGGACTCCTCATCTGGCTTTGACCCAGACGTCCTCACTTCATCTGCCGGCTTCACTAAAAGCCTGGATGTGTGACCGGGCGGCTCTGTCTGACATTCCAGTTTCCTGTCATATCAGTCCGCACACCACCTCACAGGACTGGTATGTGATGGATCCAAGAATAGAGGCTTTACCAGGACGTCAGACAGACAAAAGCCCAGCTGCTGATCCATCAGACAACATGGGGAACGTCTGAATTTCATCCACACAAATCAGAAATCTCACATGGATGTTGAACTCACTCCTTCTGTTTGTGTTTATATCAAATAGTCTGATAAATTCAATTTCCCTCCACTTGATAGACTGATATGTAAAATTAATGACATGATTTCTTAATTATTTTACTGACAAACTCAAAGGAAGTTTAGAAATGAAGTGACAGACTTCTTACCTTGAATCCAGGCCTGCGTGATCCGTTATAAAATGTGGCACTGAGCGCTCCCGGCCCGCTTAAATACCCTCCATCTCTGCATCACCGCGATCCATCAGTGACGCTTCAGTGAAACTATCCTCCTAAAATAACTTGTGACGGAGCAGAGCCCTCTGACCCTTCATCACCGGCTCAAAGAGGCCTGAACATCAGACGCTCACATTTGTTGTGGACTCACAGACAGACTCAGGAAACTCTAACCATCAGTATCTCCACCGTCAGGCAGCTGCAGGCACAGAGGCATGGACGCGCTGTGTTTAAGGATTATGTTTGTAAATGATGGGAACTCAAAGCATGTAACTGACAACTGCAGAGCTGAATGTTAATGCACCAAACCAGCAGGAGCCAAACCCTCCCCACAGGAAGAGAGGAAAGCCTGATACTGAACAGTCTGATCACAGCGATTTGATGACAGTTTTTAAACAGTTTTAAGATCATTAATGCCATATTTTAAGTTTTTAAAGTAAATCTTATCACATTTAGGGTGAAACTCTGAGGAATACCAGTATACTGATTGAGTTTTCAAAGATGACATCATTTACATATTCTTAAAAAAAGAAAGAAAAGAAAAAAGTATTGTTTTGGGGGTTTTATTTTTCAAAAAACTTTTTTTGTTCTTTGCATATATATATATATATATATATATATATATATATATATATATATATATATATATATGTGTGTGTGTGTGTGTGTGTGTGTGTGTGTGTGTGTGTGTGTGTGTGTGTGTGTGTGTGTGTGTGTGTGTGTAAAAAATAACACAAAAACAGCAAACAACTGGTAAACTAGGCAAAACTAAACATGGTTAACAACCAGACAGGACAGTTAAGAGAAAAAGAATATTATTAAAAAAAAAAGAAAAAGAAAAAGAAGGAAAGAAAGAAAAAATTGGGGGAGAGAGAGAGCACAGGGAGCTTATTTCAGCATTTTTTTAAAAGAAAATAAAGAGGATAAATGCCTCATAGGGAGAAATAAAAATCAAGATTTGGAGAAAATAGATCATAAATTTACAAAAATAAGGTTGTAAAGTTACGAGAATGAAGTCCTAAGAAAAAAAAGCTTTCAGTTTACAACTTATATGACTCAAAAAAAAAGTTTAAAAAGAAAATAGCTGAAATCAAATTTGGAAAAACAAATTAATCTTCATTAATAAGGCTGTTTTTTTCCAGAGTGAGTTGGGAAAAAAAATTATACACTTATGATTAAACATCTGGTTGATTTATTAAAGTCTTAAAGTAAAAAGTTGTAGATCTATGACTGTTAAATGTAGAATTAATTTCAATAACTTACCAGTAATGACTTTAATATTTCTTTTAGGTATATTATAAGGTGGCTCTGATATATTTTTAGACTTTAATATCACTTAATCTTTTTTTTTTTTAAGTTTCTCACGATACAAGGAATTTAAAGACATCTTGTACAAGTTGATATTTTTCAACATTCCTCAAAATTAATTAATTTCCCCTCGAGAGATCAATGAATTATATCTGAATTATGGTTATATGCTAACAGACTGATAGACAAATTTATTTTTTGTAAGGATCATATTTGAGGAGCTCTTTAGATCGGGAAACACAGACATGATTTCGGATATTACGATACTGATGTTCAATGACTGGGAGACATGTTGCTCACTCCCTGTTCCCAAGAGTCTCTGGTCAGATCATTGATAGCCCACAGCTTTTAAATACAGACAACATTACTAATGAAAGCTCATCAGTCATTGAATGGTGTAATGATGATCTCAGATACACCCATGATTAACAATACAAGTGCTAAACCTTTTCCTCTTCTGCCCCCATGATGTAACAGGTGGCATCACACAGCTTTTAGTACGTCACTCTGAATCCTCAGACATGTTTCAGTGCTCAGTAGTTCAATTATAACCCCGTGTTTGTTTGGCTTCTTTAGTTCTCACAGGTGGAAGAAGTTATGGTAATGTAGTACACGTCTGTACATATCTGTGAAAGGCAGAGTAAAAGAATAATTTGGCATCATGAACAAGGAGGTAGAAACATGCACAAAGCTTGAGTGGCCTGTTTCTGTCTACTTGTATTGGGTTTGGAAACATTTGTTTCCTCTTACAAAGGCTTCCTGCTTACTGAGAGACAGCCGGCCTTACCCAATGTGGCTCCCTTGGTGTGCTTTTATATGGAGCCCCCCTCCATGGGTGATTTACATACACTTACTTTAGAAATCAAATAGCTTTTTTTTTTTTTTTTTAAACCATTGTTTTTAATTTATAAAAGAGCGTGTCACCTTTTTACATAAGTGCTGCACAGTTTGACAACGTAGTGTGATTGTGGTTATTTTGGACAATATTGCAATTATAATGAATGATAATATTAGTCTATATGATTTGTTATGAAGGAACATAAGTGGATTATAGCTAGTTGTGAAAAAATAAACTTCTGAATTAATAACAAACAAGTATTGATTTTATACATTTTGAATTATTAAGTATAACTAAATAAAGCTTGTACAGAAGTATTTTCAGTGTGCTGCAGCACTGTTTAGTTAGTGCTTTTAGTCTAATTGATTTTTTTTGTGTTAAAGCTGTCACCTGTTAATTCTATACTTTTAATACATACAAATACACAAAAAATATTTATTGGAGTGTGGGCTCACATTATTTATTCCCCCCTGCATTAGTCAGTGAGGCCCCCCAGTCTAGAAAGTCGGGACACGCCCCTGCTCGTCAGCGCGTGCCTCGTTTCGGGTACGTCGTTGCTTTGCTCATTAACGGATGGATTTATGATAAATGGAGGGACCCGACTTTTCATCATGTAGAAGTCGAATAACATCACTTACCTGTCTTTTTGACGCTTCTTCTTCTCTTTTCTTTCACCTCTGGTCTCCAGAAGTCGGTCAGTACGCGTGGAAATGAGCGGTAGTCCAGAAAACTGGCGTTTTTTTTTTTGTTTTTTTTTGAGGGCGCTCGCGCACATTGCAAATAGCAGAGATCGTCGCTATTGTTTGAGACTCTGGAACCATAGTGAGCCAGGAGATAGAAATATGGTCCAGAGTGCTAAATAATGTGATGAAACTTACCATAAATACAATGTCTGACTGAATCTGTAGTTTTTGGACGGTTAAAGTCTGTTTTATACATCACGATAATACGTGTAAAGCCCTCTACGTATTTACGGGGATCGACATGACGCAGAAGTATGACGCAGGCTTTATTCCTGGTTTTGAAGACGTCACCATGAGCGCTTTCAGAGTTTTAATATTTCAAAGACCTTCAGTTTGTCGTAAAAGTAACCATTGATGACCTTGAGATGAAATAATCAAAATCTTACAGGTGTGGAAATATGAAATAAAACACAAACAGATCAGTTTGATGTTCTTACAAAACATGTATTAAAATTCAAGAAGTATTTTACATTAAGCAGGACATCAGCGATGAATTTTCTTATAAATTAACACAAAATATGTCTGATTATTTTCAAAATGAGTTACAAATATCCACATGTTTTTAACATTTCCATGGGTAACAGTTAATCATTTACATTTGTGCAAAAGTCGTCTCCAACTCAGAGACAAAACGATCAAATAACCATGTTTCCAATCAAGCTTGTCTTTCAGTCAGCGCCGTCCGACTTTAGAGCACCAATGAGACTTTTAGTTCTAATTTGAAGAAGCTAAATGTGTGGTCATCCCAACCGAATTAAAAAAAAGGACTTAAAATTATACAAAGAATAAGGAAAAGAAAGTAATTTCATGAAGTAAATGAGGTTCTGCAGATTTTGTATCGGGGATCCAGTCTCCACCAGCGTCATTATGAGTCTGGTGAAGTGGGTTCGAAATCTCATCTCCGTGTGTCCACTGGGCACAGTCAAAGTCTGCATGGCAGCTATTAATAGAGCCGACTGAGAGGAGACTGACAGTGAAGCCCCCCCGCTGTGAAACTCTCAGAGGTAATGAAGAATATAAAACACTAAACCAGAAACTACAGTCACCCACCCACAAAACAAACATCACCCACAAACACACGTCAGACGTCAGTGAGGGTCCGTCAGGGGTTACAGGAGTCTTCAGGTGTGACGTCCAGCTTCCTCTGAGGGATGTAAACAGTTTTGGTGGCCAGGTGTCCACCGGTGGTTACCATGGCAGCCAGAGGGGAGAGGGAGACGGGGGTGTGGAAGAAGCTCGGCTGGGGGAGGCTGGTACCTTTAGGGGTGGTCATCAGAGGCTGGATGACAGAAAACAGACGGTGAGAAGTTTGTCAAATGATAAAAACTGCTTCATGTATCGAATGTCTGAAATATCAGAAACTCTTTTTTTGTATTTTGACATTTAAAACTGTTGGTATGCACTTAGTTGTTGTTTTTTTTACCTGCTGCAGGCTGATCAGAGCCAGCGGCTGCCCCGACACAGTCTGTTGAACAGGCACAGGCGACACCGGCTTGATGAACACCATCCCTCTCTGCTGCAGACTCAGCGGGCTGGTGAGGGCGCTGGCACTCTCCGGAGTCTGGGGGTCAGCTAGGACATTTCCTGGGCTGGAGCCTGAGATCAGACCCAGGTTCTGTAGGGTGAAGTTGATGATGGCGGGGCTGGGGCTTTGGAGGCGGCGTGCCTGCTGGGTGGCCTGAGGGGAGGCGACGGGAGCCGGTTTGTGGAGGCGAAGGTTTGTGGGGGTCATCTCCTGGGCTAGAGCAGATCTGGAGCCTGAAAGGAAGAAAGAGCTCGTACTTCAGGAAAAAAGTTTCCTTAATTCTGCTTGTTTCATGATTTTCAAAGAGAATTCACGAAAATTATAATGATCAATAAATCATTTAAGGTCATTTCTTGTGAAAAGATTTTCTTTTCTTAGACTCAAAATGATCAAACACACGATGCACAATATTCCCTCTACTTATCAAGTGAATATTCTTGTGTTTTTGCATTTTTGGATGTACAAATAGTATTAATTTACTTTCTCTACAAGTATTAGACACAGGACATGTCTCAGGTATTACCTGCTGTAGGTGTTTGGAAGATGTTGTACGTTTGAGTCGGAGCCTTGTTGCCCTCCTTCCCTGAACTCTGCATTTCCTTGTAGCCGATGAGGGACTGCTGAGAGATTGGGATCAGGTATCCAGCCGGAACCAGAGTCTGGATTGAAAGGGGAAACAAATTTCAGACCAACTGCTCATAAATAAATTTCTTAAGCAGATGTGACGTCTTTGTTTACCTCAGTGTGAAGTTGTCCCGGTGTAAGGGGGACAGCTCTGACGGGTGTTAATCCCGCCTCGCTGTCGGAGTTTGCAGTCTTGTCCTCTCTGTCCAGGAAAGTTTCCAAGCTCTGCTCGAGTGCCTGACTGGCTGCAGGGGCGCCGGGGGTGTTGACAAACTCAGGGTCCAGATGAAGGGCTCGAGGCGAGGGTCGGCTTGAGAGTTGAGAGCCGCGGTGAGCCTTTAGGCGAGCCTGTAGGATCTCACACAGCTTGGGAGTGGTGTCCTGAAGGAGGAGGGCGAAGGATAGAAAGAAGAGAGACACTCAGTTAGAATCTCAACATTTAAGAATAAAAATAAATTAAAACATGACCATTTATGATGCTTCTGCTGTAATATAATGTCACCTCATTCTTACTTCTCTTTACCTTAAAGTTGGGGTCTGTCCGCTTGGCTTTGGACGGGCTGTTCTCTGAGGCGGAATCTGATCGCAGCCGTTTCAGCGTTGATGGGCTCCCATCTGCCGCCCTGCTGGAGGCCAGCTGGCTCTTCGCTGCGCACTGACCCGTAGGACTCTGCCCGGTTCTGTCCTCAAAGGTCATGGAGCGCACAGCCAGGCTGGTCGGCTGTGGCCGAGCCAGAGGATTTGGCCTCGGGGAAGGAGCTTGCAGATACACGGCGAAGGGCCCGCTTCCACGCTGCTGAGGTAACAGGACCGGGATCATGGATGAACACTGAGAAGGGATGTAAGCGACAGAGCCAGCAGGGAGGGCTCCTAGTGGCGTGTTGGGGGTGAGGTGGACAGTAGTGTTGACTCCAGGCTCGTGGGTTGGAGTTAGTAACGGAGCCTGGGGGGGTTTCATGGGACTGGGGGAGGTCTGCTCTGGCTCTGGATCTGCAGCTTTAGGTCTGGAAAAGAAGCAGGACTCTTTTTAACACTCAAACTTTCCCATTAAATCACAGCAGATTTGTTTTAAAGGTTACGTTTTAAAACTTACGCTGACTTCTGATCCAGCTCAATCATACAAATAGCAGCAAGTTGGGCCATTTTGTTTGGGAAGTCGGCGTTCGATGAATCACCTTTAGAGAAGAGAAGAAAAGGTTTTAACACCCCCCACAGAGACACACACGTGCCACAACAATAGGCTTCTGCTGGGATCTGTTTTTACTCACAAAGGGCACTCTTCACAGGACTGGTGGGGGCAGAGCTGATCTTGCGGCGGTCATCCTGAATGCTCTTGGCTAGTTTTATGAGGGAGGGGTGCCGGGTGAAACCGCGTTTAGTCCCGGGTGATGAAAACAGGTTTTTGGCACAGTTGTCTACGGAGGCACGGGACTCCAGGACTGTTTTCTTCTTGGGTTGGGATTCTGATGTAACGCTCTTCACATCTGAAGGAAGAATCCGATAAAAAGACTGAAAAACTGGGGCCAAAAAATAAAAATGAAAACAAACACTTTGATATAGATGAATGGATGACATACAGGTGAAAATCTAAACCTGACGTTACCTTTGACTTGTGGGAATTCCTCGGGGCCGACCCATTCGAAGGCCGGTTTCCTCCCCCTCTCCTCGGTTACGTGGACTTTCTCAATGAGCTTCAGGCTCCTCAGCACATTAGCGATGTCATACAGCCGCCGCACCTTAGCTGAAAACACACAAACACACGGTTACATCACTGATGAGATTGATTCTATGAAGTATTCCACATGCATTTAAAGCTTATCCCCCTATAAGAAGCACAAACTCTCTGTGAGTAGTTTTTCATAGATTTGCATATACAGATGTGTTTCTTAATAGCATAGCTTTTATCGCTAAAAAAAGTTCCTGTAATACATCTCATTGAGGCTTTTCTGACACATGTAATGAATTATTATTTCTATTTTTTTTAATAGAAATGGGAAAAAGGAGTTTTAGAAATGCAGCTCCTGCAGCGTGGAACCTGTTGCAGGAGAAATTGGGTTTTAGGGAGAAGGTGAAGGGTTACTGGAGGATGATGCATTAGGTTGTAAATGCTTTGATGGCTGATTTTCCTGATGCTACACTGGATATGGTGATCTGTTTTTGTCATTGTTTTTGTGTTTTGCGACTTGCTGCTGTCTTGGCCAGGACACTCTTGTATAAAACAATAAAATTTAACCTAAATGAATCTTTCCTGGTTAAATAAATCTAAAATAAAATCAATTACCAGTTAATGGCAATCTAATAAATGCTTTAGCTGGTCTTTAGCCTTCCAAAAAATCATTTACATCTTAGTTTTAAGTATAACAAATAAACTTTGCAACATTTATAGTATTTCTGCAAACGATTTTGCAGATTTCTGCAAAAAGATAAAACAAGCAAATTTAGAAAACAGCTTCATCAAATTGACAACACGTGCAGCATTTTGAAAACACGATGCAAATACCACAACGGACATGTGCATCACTTTTAAGTGTCCTCCTGAAACACTTCTGTTGTGTTGTGGTCTTTACAGTGTGTTTTAATGCTGCATGTGCTGTCAAATTAATGAGGCTGTTTTCTTAATTTGCCTGTGTTTGTGTGTGTGTTGGTGTGAGCTCTCATTTATCTGCAGCAAAATGCGGTCTGAAACCCCTCAGCTGCATCATTCGACTCTAAACTTGAAGCAGTTACACACTGATTATTCCTGTAGATCGTGAATAGAAACTTACTTTTGAACTTATTCTTGTCCTGATCAGCACCCTGGTCCTCCCCAATCAGGATTTTGGCGGCCACATCCAAACTGACTACACGAGGATGAGAGACCAGGAAGAGCATGACAAACTTCTGGCTCATCACCCTCAGAGATTTGTCCTTCCGACTGTTAACGGAGGCTGCACAGAACACACAAGGAGTTAAAAATATGATTACCACACAAGAAACATAAAGTACGAGTTTTTAAACACAGAACTGCAGTGCTGTTGACAACATGCAAGTCCATCCAGTCATCTAATCCAGGTGAACTCAAACTGTATTTCTTCTCACCTGCTTTGAACTCCACTCCTGGAAGCTCCACGAAGAAGAGCTCCTTCTGTCCCTGTTCACCGTTCTCCAGGTCCACCACCTCCTCGTTCTCCTTCTCCTCCCCGTCAAAGACAAACTCCCGCTCCAGGAGGCGCTGCTTGATCTGCTGCATCTGCTGGCCGTACTTGTGCTCCTCGCCCACCTGCTTCAGGATGGCCAGAGTCTGAGCCAGTTTGGTGCGGCCGTGCCACGTGTAGCGGTTCTTAGCTGAGCGGCTCACCATGTGCAGACTCTCAAGCACATTCATGATGTCGTAGATCCTCCTGCGCTCGACGCCTGGAAGGGAAACAAAATGTGTCAGTTTTAAGAGAGCAGGTGATAAAAATACAGCACGGATGCAAAGTTTCCTAACAGCATAGACCAGACAAGAAAGAGGCTGTGAAGAACATACTGAGCTCAGTGGCCACATCATCCAGGCAGATGTCGTTGTTAAGAGCGGGGTTTGGATAATCTGGGTACCGAGCGAGGAATTTATGACAGAGTAAACCCAGACTCTTCTCTTTCCTGCTGATCAATTTCTCAGACTCTTCTCCATTTTCAGTTTCCTATGAAGAGAAATAAAATAAATGCAGGTATGCATGTTGTTCTTTTGTCTCCTTAGCTTATCATGGATTGCTTTACATGGGTAAATGCAGTAAAATACTGTACCTGTGTGGATTCAAGACCATCCTGTCCGTCGTTGTCCATGCACAGCTCCTTCTCTCGGTTCCTGATGTCAGGACTAGCTGCACTAATGAGCATTTTAAGGTTAGAAGTTGGCGTCCAGGGATCAACAGAGCCAGGTTCCCTTCCTTTTTTAGGGGTGGTGAGGGGACCCATGGTTGGATGGATCTCCAGTGATAAAGCCCGATGATGAGATTAATTATCTGGGGTATTTGCTGGAGCCTGAGGTGCTACAAAGCCATCATCCTGGTCAGCAAGGACGAAAAAACAGGGATAAAAATTAATTTAGCTGCCAACCATTCCTACCTGAGTTTTGTAGGACATATTGGTAAAGAAAAAGAAACTCAAATTTATTTTGGCAGTGTGGTTCCAGAATTGAAGTTCTATATCTAGCACCGGGGCTCATTAAGAATAACAGAACTATCTCTAATAGGATTGTGGATATTCTACATCTTAAGATGACGAGAAAATTTCACCATGAGTCACAGAATAAGAGGCAATTAACTTATTTTGGCTGACATAGTCCGGTTTAATCAGTCCTGGTTTATTCAAACACACATGCACATAGCAATTCTTGTAGTTAAGCCATCACAATGACTTCATGAGCATTATCACCGCGTATCTAAATATTTTATTATTGCCGTTATTCCATAATTGGGGCTTTTTTTTTTAAAAGTTATTACAAATCAATCTTACCGCCAGTATCTTTCTGGGCACCTTCGTTTTAAGTATATAACGAAAACAATGCGTCGAAGAACGAAAATGTTTAAATCTTGGTAAAATTATCACAGAATCGATTTTAATCTAATAAGTACACCAGATTCATATTGGCGGTAACTGACGTTCGCTCTATCGAATCCCAGCGCCCAACGGACGCAGAGGTCCCGCCCTTTTTGTAGAACGCAGCCAATGGAAGCGGCGCGCGATGCAGCAAAGCGGAAGTGGAGAGAGTATCCCGCGCATGTAAACAGTTTTTGAAATCCTTGGCGCGGAACGTTTTCAACACACCGGCGGCGGCTTTCTTCTAACTTTAAAACATTATCGACATTTAAAGGCATCGCTTTAATATGTCTTTAACTTTTAATCTATTAAAAGGTAATAAAACACACACTGCCCTGAAATTTTTCTATGTTATTACGTAGTCAGCAGTTAGCGCGCGTCGCCTGGTGGGGTTTAACCAACGTCTGTTAAACAACATTACTGGATAAAACCGTACAACCAAGTTTATACACAAAAAGGCTTGTTTTAAAGCATACTGTAGCTCCATCAAGTAATTTTTTATCGTTAAAAAGAATGGAAGCGGTCTAGCAAGAACGGGCGGTAACAGCAGCATCGAAACCAGAGCTTCAGCAGGAGGAAACATCTATCCTAAATAAAATGATACAACAGTCCTTTTAAAATACAAAGATAATTGCTGACTTACCCAAATCCGCCAAATTTGCCTTGCTCATGAGAAACTCCTCATCATCCCAGTAATCCCAGAATCCTGTAACGTAATTTCCCACAGAGAAGTCTGGACGCTTGAGTAGTGATCTAAACACACGTTTTCACGTCGAACTAACGTAAAACCGGAGGTCAAATAGTGTTAATTCAAGCCTGTTTAGTTATTTTTCTTGCGGCTCGCAGAGGCAGGAGCCCGTTTGGTCAACTTTACTCCAGTTGTGAAAAGTTGCCCCAGTTGTGGTGACCACTACTACCATTTGTCCCGCCCAGTTCAAGCATGCGCGCTGACGTCAGCTCAACGCTAGAACTCATCACTTCCTCCCTTTAGCTGGCTCAGCCCTGCAAATGTGTCCCAAGTATGATTGCATAGGTTGTACTAGATAATTTAAATGTGATTTATTGACTTTACCAGCTGCTGGCCCCTCAGTGTTTTAGGTATAGTTTCTTTTGTCATGCCTTTGCAGTTTATTATAGCATAGTAAATAGTATAGTTCCTGCAGAGATCATTGTTGGCTCAGAGGCCCAGGGTAGGGCTGTGCACCCTGTTGAGCAACCCTGACCACCTTCCCCCTGCACTCAGTCACACTTCCCCACATGCTGCCAACTCAACTCAAACACTTCTGTGCAAAAAGCAAACAAAATGTTATGTGTGAAGATCACTGTATATACTGGATACACTACACCTTGTGTAATTGTGTCATTGCTGTAAACACAGGGATTTATATATAAAATCAGATGAATAGTTAGGGAACATCTGCTCAAGTAGTCTTACAGCTTCCTCTCCAAATGCAACATAGTAGGCTATTCTCGGTGACTTTTCAAAGACTCCCAAACCATAGAGTTTGCATCTGCTGAAAAACTATGTCCTAGCTTACTTTTTCGCTTTAGTCAGAGTGAATGTAAGAAACATGGACCTACATAATTTGATTTTATTTCTAATAAGGACTTTTTATATGTGACTTTGATTTCAGAAAACTAGCTCTGCATTTTCTTAAGCTCATGTTCCAGTTTCAGATTGATAAGGTCTACATTCAGATGGCATACAGTATGTGCAGGAAACAAAGCTCTATGCTTGTGGGAGGCTGAGAATCTTATCAAATCAGAACAGTTGACCTCCTACTCCAGTTTGCATGACTGCGCAGTTGGCTAGTTTTTGGGATGTTATTCAGAATGGGTTATTAAACACTTTGCAACAGTTCAGTTGTAGGATGAAAAGAGAGAAGAAGAAAAGGAGGGAGATTTTCAAAGCTGGAACAGAGAAAAACCAAAAGGCCCAAAGTGTCAGAAATTATAATGCATACTGCCAACTCTTTCAGTTTTAGCTGAAGCTTATTTGTTTTAAAATATTCTTTAAAAAAAGTATGATATCAAGACAAGCAGTTCCTGATTTGCTTGTTCTGAGGATAAATGAGCCAAAATCTAGTTCAGGCAGGGACAAGGTTGGCTGTAACATGAGTTTGAACCTGAGTCTGTAGGCAAATGATTAAACCATCAGATAAGAAATATACTAAAAAAGGACAGCAGAGACATATTATTGTTTTTTCCTGATTTAAAGGAACAGGGGAAAAAAGGACTTAGATACAAACAGGCCCGACAGCTCAAACTTAATCTCATCTTTATTTATAAAGCATCTTTCATTCAAACATGCAGCCCAAAGTGCTTCACATAAGAAAAGAGATGATAAATAACAGCAACAACTGAGACGAGTCCTATAAAATCATTGAAAGTAAAAATAAATGAAAAGATTTGATAAATATCATAAGAAGGTGTGAAAAAAAGTAGTGATAAAATCTATAGTGGTAAAAATATAGTCAAGAGCTAAAAATAAATAATTCACAGATACCTAATCCTTCCTTTTATTTTATAGATTGTTGGTTTTTGGGGATGGAGGTGATGTTTTCAGATCCCCCCCCCCCCCCCCTTTTTTTTTTTTGTCGGAATGGCAGTCTGTCACTCAAATTTAATTTGTTTACAGTCATGAATTGAGAGAAAGAAAAGAGGAAAAACAGCATGTCCATGTATATTCTTTGTTAAACTAATTAGTTTATAACCTCTAAATCAAAATTCAGTTAAAAAGGAAGATAAAAAAGATGCACATTTATGCACATTAAGGCTTACGGAAATCAAAATAAGAATAATATGACCATGGACATGGTAATCCCGTTTGTAATTCTCTGAATTCATCCCTTCACACTGGACTCCCGTTTACAAGCTTTGTCATTGTCGTTTTCCTCTTGGGCCGCTAGATGGCAGTAGATCACTCCAAAGCAAGAGTCGTCATGGAAACCAATAGGCGCCTTCAAGGATGCGGAGTGAGGAGCGGAGCTTGAAGCAATCAGTGACGTAATGATACGGCTGCGAGAGAGAGCGAGCGGGACCCTGATGCTGCCTTCAAGTACTACCCGTAAATTAGGCCATCCACACGAACCTTCTAATTAGCATTCTTATGTTAGTAGAGCTGTGACTCAAATATGGATTTCAAGTGAAATCAGCCGATGGATAATATTTGAGTCAGTGTAATATTGAGTGTTTATGGGTGGGTCATTTTTTGATGTGAGACTTTCAGCTTTAAGCATTTTTTTCTTTTTTTTCTTTTTTTTTTTTTGGGGTGGGTGGGGGGGTAAGATAATCTTAAACAACAGTGAAAAACCAAATTTAAGTTCGAGAATTAGTTAAATTATTTTGGTTAAATCTTGTAGAGTACAGATGTAAATCGGTTTTACACAAAGGATAAATATTGTAATTTAGAGATAAAGACGGGTTCCAAATGAGAACAAAACTCAGGTGTACCAGCAAGTGAATGATAATAATGGAAAAATTAAAAGCTGTTTTTGTGCTGTGTTGTAGTGTGTAAATAAAGACACTATGTGGGGAAAATAACAAATAGCAAAATGGAAAAAAACAAATACAAATACAAAAAAGACTCACCAGCAGAACAATATGTGCAAAAAAAAAGTGTTATTCTTGAAGGAAGCTGAATGAAGGTAGACAGTGTTTGGAGTCTGGAGGTTATTTATTAAGTTTCAGTATCAGCACATTTGGCCATAAAATCATGATAAAAATAAAACAAAACAAAACAAAAAAACTCCCTATCTTCCTTCAAAGATGTGTGGGAGTTAAACAGAAAACCTTTTTCACTGCTCTTAAAACGTTTGTCGTACGATGTTCCTGACGGCACCTGAACGCAGCAGCTGGCTGCTCCGCTCGCAGCCCGAGGAACGGACAGCGTTGCGCACGAGGCAGGGACCTTCTCCACCGGGAGCGACAGAAACAGACAAGTGCGAGGTGAGCATCCTCTCCTACCACGCATACAGCTCTTTAATGTTTATTTCTCCTTGCATTTCATTCATGGTTGTTAAATTCAGGCAATTACAGACAGTTTGCAGAGAGCTCAGAGCAGCAGCCGGTCTGTCAGGCAGCCTCGGAGCTCTCGCAGGTTCTGCTGTAGGGATGCTGCAGTAGCTCAAACCTTCAGCAAGCTGCAATTTGTTCCAGATTGTAACTACTGAGTTAATGTTTGTGCGATGCAGAGTGCATGCTGAAGGGCTGTGTGTACTAACTTGTAAAGACTGATTAGAGGACAGTGATAATAAGTTTTAGTGTTTGAGTTTAAAGTGTTTGGAGACTCGTGCAGCAATAAACAAGGAGTGTGTGGAGACGTTCAGGATTGTTTTTTACACATTTATTCCCCCAAAAGACTCACATACACAGATTAAACAGATGCAAATTGTACAAATGCTTGGATTTAAACATTTTTTTAAAAGTACTTTGGAATACTAAAAATGTAGTTTGTCTATGTGACCTTAGATTACAGCCTGCTGCATTGCTTCAATCTAACTCTATCTCCTTTCTCAACACAAGCACTTGTTCTTGTGAGGATGCCTCACTTGACCTTTGAACTGTGAGTGACACCAGCTCGTTCTCATCTATTTTCCTGGACTTGGTTTTCTGCCTTTCTCTTACTCTGGTGGATTCTCCCTGGAAAACTGACAGCTACATTTTTTTCTTGCTTTCACTGAAAGCTGCCTGCATTTGTTTTCTAGCAGCAGACTGGATTCAATCTCCTCCAGCTGAGAGGATCATGAAGATCAGCTCCATGGCGGGGATGATGGTTCTGGAAGAGAGCGCCTCTCTGGATGTCTCAGGTTCCTGTTCTCGGCCCTGATGCTCAGCCTTTCAGGATTGAAGGCGGCAAAGAGAAACCACTAAGTAACGCTATGACTGAGACAAGGCTTGTGGTTGAGGTTGGGTCCTCGCAGAGATTTGGTATCATCTTTCTTATAGAGCAGAGCTGATGGAAAGAGCGTTTTTCCTGTTTCTGGATAGACATTCATACACATTCAATTGGAACTAAGTGAAGACGGGGACTTCAGTACTTTGAGCAGGTATTTCCCTTCGTTCCCTGGAAGCTTGCTGTGAAAGTTGGATATATTAAGCTGTGGGAGAGCCTCACTTATGGGAAGATGGAGGGAGGAGCAGAGGCTAGTCCACAACAGCACTCAAGGAGGAAAACTGTGCTGCACTGCTTGGAGGACCAGAAAAGGGTGAGTAAACGACTGATCCTCTTCTGTTGAGCTGTCTGCGCTGAGTTGCATGAAGACTTAAGAGCACAAGGAGGCTGAGTGGATGCACAGGAGTGTGAAAGTGGAGGAGAAATTGAGATGCGAGTTTGAATGTTGAGAAGTTGATGCAAGGGAAGTCATACAGCCAAAAAACAGAACTGTGAGAAAGAGTTAAAAATGTTTGTCTGGTGGTTCTCGCATCCTCATGCAGAGGATTTGCCGTTGCATGTTGATGTCGTCTGCCCTTCACCAGGAAAACCATCCTTGGCGCCCAAAAGCATAACTGGATTGATTCAAAGAGTCACTGAGAGCATCAAGGCGTCGCTGCTGTCTGCTTTGATGCGCGGTTGTTGTGTAGAATTACTCCAGCAGTCTGCATTAAGATTGATGGAGCGCTCGATACTGTGACTCATTTTCCCTGTTTCAGCTTCGCTCTGCATTTTCCACATGATGTTGATGTGCTCTTGTTGTGTGCAAACCTCACGGCTCCACGTCAGGATGAAGACACACATGGATCTAAGTCAGGAAATAGTCAGGTTCGTGGTGATGGGAAGCATTTTAAGGCCGTTCTGAAATGTCAGAGTGTGACAGAAGTTTTGGATGAGCTGACATTTGGAGCAGGTAAAGGTTTTCCTTTTGCTCTGACAGTTGTGACAGACTGGGATGGAGGTACAGACTGACAGCGCATGCTAAATAGATGTCTGAGTTGATTCAGAGCACATTATTCTTCTTTTCACGTGGAGGCGGACTCAATATCATCCTCTCCCCTGCGATAAAAACTGAATCAGCTGACCTGCAGCTTTCATGCTGCATTCAAAGATATGTTTACTCGAGAGCCTGATGGGGATTATGGGATGACAGTCTAAACTGGTATCGTTACATTGAAATAATGATTACACTGTGCAAAGGTACTCAGAAGGCTGTTTTCCCAACTATAAAAGACTTTTTACATGAACGTTTTGGGCTTTAGTGCTTTTTTATTGAGAGATAAGATGGTGAGTTGATGGAGCAGCTGGTGAGGTAGAGTGAGGGGTGAAATGCAGGTCAGAAATGAACTGTAGCCTCTATTCTGGTACATGAATTCAGCTGGTTTAAACATTTCGATTAGTGATGGAAAAAGCAGTTACTTTCAGTGTGCGGAATCATTAGAATCAGTTCAGCAAAGTGATTCGTTCAAAAGATTCGTTCACCGAATCGTTCAGAACCTCTCGGCAGTCCTGCCAGAAAATCAGAATTTAACAAGTCAAAACGCTCGTGATCGTTCTGAGAACGGCTGGAGATGAATAATCAGCCAATGAGCTGAGAATTTATTGGGATAAAACCACAGTTTGCAAACTGAAAGCTGCAAAAAGAATCACACATATTTCTTGAACATTCTGCTCCGTACGTTCAGATCACTCACTGACGGTCTGACTGAGAACTGGAGAGAAACTCAGAGAGAAATCGAAGGTAGCGTTCCTGTTCAGTATGTTCAGTGAATGACTGACTGACTAAGCTTGGACATCTGAGCCACAGTTACACACACACACTATAGTGACTGAAACACCATTGAATGAGACTGTTGTTGGCGGTAAAAACAGTCAGCTGTTATATATTTGAGCCATTTGCAAACTGACAGCAGCTATAAAAAAAGCTCATAATTTTTCACATCTAAATGTTGAATAAAATATTTGCTACTTCTTCAGTTTTGGAGACATGAGAAGGAGCTGCAGGGGCGGGTTTGAGCGACACAGACCTCCTGATTGTATCACTGACATGAAAAGGAGAGGGAGGGTGGGCATGGGCGACTCTCACGATTTAGAGTGAGAGACACGAGACGCTAGAGAGTGAGAGCGCAACTGAAGTTGAGAAATGAACGACTCTTTTCAGTGAGTGATTCAGTTCAGTTCACCCAGATGATTCATTCGTTTTAAATGAATCGTTCACTAATGACTCATCACTAATTGTGACACATTGACAACCAGCTCTATAAACTCATTCGCTGCCAGACATTTTCAGAGCATTTTGACCGATTTTTCAAGACCCACATGTAAACTCTAAAACTACCAAAAGAAAAAAAGAGAAAAAAGGAAGAGTAGACTCTTTTTTCCACCTCTCTTTTAACAAAAACTGAGAAAACACTCTTCCCTAGATAGCGCTCATCTCTGAAGCGCCATCCTCAAATCCTCTTCATGATCTCTGTCGTCTTTTCTCAAGATCGCGACACTCTCTCTCTCTCTGAACTCATCCAAAAAGAGCACCGCTGCCACCTACAGTGACATTGATAGACAAGCTCCACCACCCCCACCTGCTGAAATACAGACCTGATGTCTATAGATGCAGTCAATGTTTGTGATGAAATTGATGTCTATAGACGTCAATGGCAGCCAATGACCTAATGTGATGCAATGCTATATAGCGGCAGTGGACGGATCATCTCTGAGAGATACAGAAAATCATTCATCCCTGCAGCCATTAGGCTCCATAACTCTTGAGCCAATGGGAGATGAGCTGAAACTCTTGTTTTATGTGTTTTTTTTTTAAATAATTTTATATGTCAGACACCTTTATTTCCTGTTTTGTGTGATCTCTCTATAATTTGCTCTGTGGTAATGTAAGTGTGAGGCTGTGGTTCAAGGTTGCAGAGTGTTAGAATGAGGATTCCCAAATCTGTTCCTGAATCCAGGTGGGAAACCTCATCAGGATCCATCACCTGGTGCAGCTGGAAGGCAGATCATAGACTATAAAACACATGGTTGTAATCTCTGTGACATCACCCATCTGTTTCTAAAGCAGAGTTTTCCAGAGGTTGCTGCTTTGGTAGGATTGATAATGAGGCTGAAGAAGTCACAGCTGCACGTCTGTTTGGTTATTTATCACTGGCTCTGGTTCTGCTCCAAAAATCCCTGAGATTTATTGGATTTAAAGCTTTCTGCCATAGGTGTGCCAGGGATCAGATACTATAAGTAGGTTTATTTCTTTCTCTTCAGTCTTTTCTTTCCACCCACTGTGAATTATTGATTTGATCAGGTGTGTTAAATTAGTCACTTGGGATTATGTCGTACATGAATATTAATTGATGCCACCAAAGTCCCAGCTGCTGTTTTCCAATTTTCCAGGCCACAGACTCTCCCTCTCTGGATGCTAAGTGACACACCGAGCAGTGGAAGGACTTCAGCGTCTTGTCCAGTGTTTGGAATCTGCTCAATATTTATGTAATCCAACACAAACTTGTTTTTTTGTCTGTTTTGTTGCTATGATACCCATTCCAGACACCATTCATAAAATCAGTTTTTGCTCTTTGCATGCTCGATCAGATATCAGTAGTGACAAATCTAGATTTCATCAAGAGCCCCAGTTGCAGCCGTGGGGGGTGGGTGCAGAGGAGGCCAGACGCTGCGCTCTCTCCAGGGAGGAGAGGTTGTTCTAGACGGAGCCAAGACTCACCTTCCCTCTTAATGGACATCAGCCAACTTAAATAAATTGAAAGCAGTGAGGTAGTAGCGCGTACACACGGCGCCAGTTGTTGGAGAATTACTTCATGCTTCCATGCAGCAGGGTTCAATGTCCCCCGACAATTACCTGGCTGCGTGAGTTCAAGATCCTCAACCGATACTCCCCCCCAGCAGGAGGTAATTGGATTTTGTTCCCTTTGTAGATTTACTCTCTCACATGTCCCCTGCTCTCTATATTAATGTTCATTGAGTGGCAATCACGGGCCGACATGGGGAGGCGACATGCAGTAGATGAGGATCAGGGATGTATTGTATGGAGCAGAAAGGAGACTCTGTGTTTGATGGAGCAGAACTGCAGAGTTTGCTACGAGCAGAATGTAGAGTAATTGATATTCATTGAACTACGATTCCAAAAGATTGGATCATCATTGTTATGAATTGACCTGCTGTAGACGGGACATGGTTAAGGATATACTGTGTGTCCTTTTCATTTGTGCCTTTATATAGTCTTTCTTTGTCAGAACTGAACCCATGATGTGCTGCAGATAATCCTCTTACTTTACCTTTTTATTGATCCTACCTGCCGCGCAGCTACAGCATTCATAGGTTATGAGGATTTAAAGGTTCAGTTTCAAGGCCCCTGCTGTCAAACTTTTTCCTTTTATTGTGCTAAAACCTTTGCTGTCTTGTTTAAGGTGGAACTGCACTTTTTTATAGCGTATGTTAGGCTTTCAGCACAGAGAGGCTCTCTGTAACCTTGGTTGTCCCAGCTCAAGGAAACAGCTTCGGATATTTGCCGCTAATCCTCGCTGAAACCCGCTTTGAGTTCCAGAAACTGCCGTCAGGACAGCCCTGTGACTTTCAAATGAATCTTCAACTCTAAACTTGTTTCCCGTAATATTTTCTCCTCAAAAGAGTTTTCATTGACTCTTTCACAGCAGCTAGATAAAGCTCTTCACTGCAAACATGAGCCTTCATATCTGTTTAGATGAGTCTTGGGTCAAAGGTGGGTTTTAAAACAGGTCTGAGGCAAATCTGAAACATGTTAAAGCTTCTGCGAGCGACTTTTTGTGGATTTGGCTCCTCAAAGCTGTTAACAAAGACCTCATCTTGGCTTCTTTTGATAGTCAAATCTATCACTTGTTTGAATAATAATAGCAGGGGAGGGTTTTTTCGGGATCTTTGTCACCTATCCCATAATATCATTGAAAACTACATTAAAGAAATGTTTAGTCTGATCACTAATGGTTGTATATGTTTAAAAGGTCATAAAGAGGCATTAATATTTAATTATATCAGTTTTACTGTGAGTTAAAACTGCTCACAGGAGCTTCAGTTAATCACTTTATAAATAATAATAATAAAGCTATGAATCTAAATAAAGAGTTTCTTGTGTTTATGGACATAGCATCTCTTCTAGCGCCTTTATTTTGGAGAGAGCACCAATAAACCTTAAACGTCTGTGTTACTGAACTGCTCTTTGATTTATTTTGTAACCCAGACCCAGATATTGTAAAGATTTACAGCGCTAATGTCCGACTTGGTGAAGTGCAGCCCTTCACGGACACGACCTTGTGTCCGTTTAACGCCACCTTTCTGTTTGGTGAGAAAACAGTGTGACAGCTTTATTGCACGCACAGCCGTATCACAAACAAAACGCTTTGGTTTGCTGAGAACATGTTTGGTCCTCCTCACACGCGTTACTGAAGAACATTAAGTCTGAATTTGACAGCAAATCTCAACACCTTCCACAATCACCTGATGGAGATGTCAGAGGGCATCCACAAGGTGACAGAGAGCTTTCTGTAATGGAACCTATTATTGATTCATCTCATGAGGATGAGAGGGATCGTGACGCTAATTGCTCAATCAGAACTATTGGAAATTATGAATTTGTTTTCACTCGTCATCGCTGACAGCTCATGAAGAGGCGTTTGATACGGTTGGGTGGGGCTCTGTAGGATAATGAGGTGTTTGCAGGGCATGTGTGTGCAGCTGACTGCTCCGCTGCAGTTATTCTCCAGCAGCCCCATAATTAGCTGTGAGTGGGAAACCCTATACGGTTTTGTTTATGACCCTCTCAAGATGGTCTTAATCCTAAACCTCAGGATAGGTTTCAAATTCAGCGAGGGGGAGGAACTGTTAATGAGCATTTCTTCTCATGGCTTCAGGGCTATAGGTGACTTCAAACCTTTTAAGGCTTTAATGTGACGTGATGATGGGTCACTCACTACTTACGCTGTCAAGGTGGATTACTGCAAGGCACAGTCAAAAAGACGGATGAAAATGATCAATTCTGCTGTTGGTTTGGTACATTAACAATCAGTCTCACTCTTGTGAAATCATATTTGAAGCAATTTTAAAACAGTTATCTTCCTTATAACGGTGCAGTGTTTGAGTTTTTCAAACTTTAATTAAGGCAAAAATAAGAAGATAGAGTTTGGACCCTCAGTTGGGTCTGACAAGAGTGTAGTCAGACCTGTTGCTGCTGCTCACAGGACTGTGGCCCCCTTTACATGGGTCCCGTAACTGCTGGGCTAAACCGCCACTGCTATGTGACCCTATCAAGCAGTCATCCACCTATTTGTCTATCTATTGGTCCATCCATACTTTCCTCAGCCTATCTATAGATCAATCCAATGATCTGTCTCTTAGTTCTTCTTCTGGCTCAAAAAATCCATCCACTGGTCCAATCAGGTGGTCCCTCCATGCATCCCTCCATCTCCATCTTTTGGTTCCTTTATACGTTCATCCATTGGTCCATCAATCCCTTAGTCCCTCTATGCATCCTTCCATGGATCCAACCATTGCTCCCTCCTTCTAACCTCTGATTTGTCTTTTGTTCCACCCATCATTTAGTCCATCCAATAATCCCTCTTCTCTCCAATAATTAAGTCATTTGATCTCGCCATTCATCCATTGGTCCAACAATCCTTCGGTCCCTTCATCCATCCTTTTGTGTCCCTCTTCGCATCCATCTATCCATCCATCCATCCATCCATCCATCCATCCATCCATCCATCCATCCATCCATCCATCCATCCATCCATCCATCCATCCATCCGACTGTGATATTCTTCATTCATCAAATCTACAACTTTTTCTTTTGTCTTCCTTTTTGGAAAAACCTTGAAAAGCCCAACAGAGAGGCATCCTGGAGTCGTGTGGCTCAGATGCTAAAGCTGAACCACATTAAATGGGTATTTTTTCTGTCTCCTCTCCCCTTTATTTCACCCCCTCATCACTTACCGGTGAATTAAACCCATTTCTTCTGCTTGTATGCACAACCTTCAGCTTATGCTGCTCTGAGGGGCTGGAAGTACAAGATCATTAACTGGAGGACTGTATATTTCAGTGACATTGATCATTGATTTTAAGTAGTGTAGGACCTTTAATTAAGTGCCCTTTATGGATTTCTTAAGAACCTGTTTTCTGTTTAACATGTTTCAGTGCTGAGGCATATTTTCTCTTTAACTACACCCAGCGTGGTGCATCTGTTAACAAGATTTTTATTCTGAGGCACATACTCTGTCAGAGAAAAATAAAATTGAGCACCGATTTGTCATAAACACAAGCTTCAGTCATCTTACATGTTCTTATGAAAATAATCCGCACAGCATTTGCCTCTCTCTGGACAGTGCTTCCTCCATCAGTGGACATTTATGCAGACATATGGGCAAGGTCATGAAGGCCATACCCTCTCTGAGCTGCCAACCTGCTCTTCAGGATGGCAACATCTGTGCTAACCAACACTCAGATTGCTGCACTCACAGCCCTCTCACATTACTCTCTTAAACAAGCTCGAGGCCACATTTCTCTCTCTTCGTTTATACTTTGACCATTATTTCAACCAATCACGGTGATCATTAGCTGCTGGAGCTGGAATGCCTTCGAATGATAATTCATCTCTTTCTTTTCGGTGAGATTTGACGCTGTACTCAGACTCCAAGTTGAGGCTGTCATTAGACTCGCTCACCATCAGGAATCCCCTCTCCGCTGCTACGTTGGCTCATTGCCTGGATATGGAGCGAGACAAGAGTGATGACAATTTGTCATTGACGGGATTTGATTGATAGTATGTGCCAGCCGCCCCGCACTGCTGGTATCTGAAACTAATTGAATGTAATCTCAGAGAGATAGGATAGCCTGATGACAAACGAGCAGCCTTGTGAGATTATTTAGAGCCTATTGTTGACATTCTCCTTCTTTTAACAGGTCCAGCCCCTCACTGGACCCCTCAGATAAGTGATTACCATCTTTAGTGATCTGGTTCTCTGTTTTCTTTTTTTATTTCTGGTACTCTGGAGCTGAAGCATCCATAAACCATTTCCTTTTTTAAAGATCCCCACCTACAGAAGCAGCATAAGCAGCAGGTTCTGGCACTTTGTGATAGGAGGAATCTTAATGTCATGAATTCTGTTTTCCTCCGTAAAGATGAGGGCTCTTTCAGGCTCTGCACAAGCCTTTCTTGCAAACCAGGCAGCTGCAGAGGAGAGACAGGGGATTTATCTCGGTAAAGGACTGTGTTTGCCCAGTCATGCAGCACTGACGAGCGCTGGGGCTCAGGGGTTTGGATTGGGAAAGGCGAGGGGGGTCAGTCGGAGGGTGGAGGTGGGACCGGGCATGTAGCTCCGAGGCTGGGGGTTGGGAGGATGCTGCACTCAGGATGCTGCGTGGCCCTCAAGAGCCATCTGGCCCTCACCCTGTCCCCACAGCCTGAGGGAGGGTGAAGGACAGGTGGCAAGAGCTGGTGGGATGGCCTGGACTTTGGCTGTAGGGCAAAATGATTGTGGCTAGATTGTGTCCAGAAACACCAAACCATCACACACCAAACACCTTCATGTCAGGACGGACATCTTTGACGACCCTGGAAAGAAGTCTTAGAGTCAAGAGTACAAAATAAAAGTGAAAAAAAATGCATATTAAAAATATATTCATTGAAGTTATATAGCATAAAACATAAGACTTCTCCGCATTGGACAAAAACAGACAAATCAGGGAGTAGAAATTACAATCAGGCTGTAAATATGTTCATAAGGTATTTGCATTGTAGTTGTATGAATATCTATCTTTTATTTGGGGTCGTTTTGGGCCTTTTTAAAGAGAAATTGACCAGTTTTGCACTAAAGAGATAATTCGTTTTAGCATTTTAAGGTACATCAAGTTGTAAAAATATCAATAAATTCGGAAAAGTAGAGATCAATTTTACTTGCAAGTACCAAATATTATGTTATTCCATGACTATTAATGGAAAAAAAGATAAATATGATTGCTAACACTAAATTCTGGTGATAAACAAAACAAAAAAAAAATCACACAGAAACATAAAAGTGCTTCATTTTTATTAACAGTTAAGTTTTCGTCCTTTTCTTGTCTTTCATCCTGCCCTCCTGAGTCTGCACGGCCTGAGAAATGGTGCTGTTAGAGACTCGCCCAGCAGGGTGTGTGATGGTCCGGCTGTCCTGACTCACACAGCATTGTAATCTGTGTCTGGGGGTCAGTGGGAAGGATCTGGTGCAGTCTGGTTCAGCTGATGAACAGGTGCTTCAGCCTCTCCTGCGGTGATGGGATTTCCTCTCCACTCTTCCCTTTTTATATCCAAATTCAACCACATGCACATTTTAATCTCGTGAACTGGGGGCGGTTTTTATAAATTAAAGCGTCTTTTGTCTTTGGTTTCATTTCGATGAATAATGAAGTTATAATTAAAGCTGAGAGCCGGCGTTTATCACATCTTGTCGGCCTCTGTTGGACTGGAACGCTGTGACCACTTTGCTTTTTAATTATATTCCCCGTAAAATGAGTTATTGTGACAGGATTTGCCAGTGGATACATTTCATAATATTAGATACGCATTTCCGTTTTCATTTCGAAGCTCATAAAAAATATAGAATCCATCTGCAGCATGTGGTGGGATGGCTTCGGGCTCGGGTTGTGCTAGGAAACAGAAGGTAAGATTGTAGATTAAACCGGCGCTGCTTTGTTTGTTGGTGCTGCAGATTGAGCAAATGATACAGCGTGTGGATTCCTTTTTGTTCGTTGTCTTAATGTGAGTCCACTTTTTTCTTGTTATTTTTTGTTTTTTGAGTGTTTACATCTGTGTTTAAGGACGGGACAAAGCTTTGTGTTCAGGACTTGTTTTCCCAGCTTGTTGACATGATGTTTTCTCCAATCTCTTCCCTCCTCATCCCAGAAATGCAGCTGGAATCTAATTTAACACACCAAGAGTTTTTCCAAGTGATAAGGCAGAACAGGGGTAAGAAAGGTGATGCTTTTCATTTGTGGCCCAGCACACACTCTGCGACCTCGTGCCTTACCATCTCTGCGCCTGTGGAGTAAAATTGTTGCATTTGGAGAAGGATGGGAATATTGCAGCTGCCGGTAAAGAAAAGCAGAGTGAGAGAAAGTGGGAAAGCTTTTCTCTGTATCAGCATCCTTTGTTGAGGGAAATGGAGATTTCTACCGTGTGTTGTTCAATGAAATATTACTGGACCTTGTTTGCCTGCGGGGCCGTGGGGAGCACAATTGGCACAGTGACAGTGAACAATGGTCGTGAGGCAACACAGGGGCTTGTTTTCAAATTCTCTCAAGGCAAGAAGACAAAGCTGTTGCTCAAGTTTTTATTTCCTCTCATTTTTTGTTCACTTGTTTACCTCGGAGAATGTGAAGGCATTCATCAAGACAACAAAAGCAAAGCAGGCGCACAGAGGAGAGTGTGTACACACAGGTGGTTAATGGAGTATTCCCAGCCCATCCTTTGTGGTACATATGTTTGTGTGTGTATCTACCTCGAGATAATTTGTGTGATAATTTATCTACAGTTTCATTGAAGGATTAAACTTCAGCGCCTCTTTTATCTTTCCGAATTAATAATCCGTTTTTTTTTATTCACGACACAGATTTTCCAACCGGTGTCTCTCTCAGCGTGTAATCCCCTGAACAAGAAGTGATGAATCAGACAATGATTTTCTGTCTCCTGCACCTTCCCCCAGCCTGCCTCCACCTTCACACGCCTTCACGGTCTCTCTGCATTTTAATGCACTCTGCAGTCAATGTGCTGTGAGGGAGTCATGCTACTGTTGGATCTGGAGGATGCAGAGGTGGGAAGAGGCTAATTATGTCTGTTTGTTTCTGCGCACTCGAGGAAAGATACTCGCTGCTCAGAGGTGTTTTTCTTACATTTGCATGTTTGGTGGAAAACGCCCACCATGGACCTTGAGGAGTGATTTGTGTTTATCATACCCCCTGCGGTTTGATTATTGGAGACTCTATAGGTGCTGTTCTTCATTATTCTAAAGCAAAAACAGCCCAATTTTATTGACCTAGAAACACACTTTTAAGAGCTTCTGTTTGCAAACCACAAAAGTTCAAATTCAAAGGTAATGTGACAAGTTTTGAAGGCAGTGTGTGTTTTTGGGCGGTATTTAGTGGGGATGGCCCCAGATCCAGATCTGACTTTTTAGTGGGGCTAAATGATTTCAGAAAATAATCTAATTGCGTTTTTTTTTTTTTTTTGGACCAATATTGTGATTGCGATTTAGCATGCGATTTTTTGGAGGGGAAGTTTAAAAACAAAGGATCCTGTCAACATATGAACAGTTCTTTCCTCGATGGTTCAAGGTTTTAGCCATGCAGTTGTCACACATGGCCTTGTGGTGCTTTCCTAAATGCTGGAACAAGTTTGTCCCTAAATCCAAAATATGTCCAGACAACCAACGTGCTTTTCCTCTTTGGCGCCAAAGTCGCCTCTTCTGTGTCCTCTTTCGGTAATTCTGCTGAGGCCGTTTTTAAAGACGTCAACAACAATACAACAAATCAAAACTTAATGTGGCTGAAGGTGTTTTCTTCATCCTCCGCTCTTCTCTGAGATTTTTGGCCGTTGGCAAACCAGCTGAAAGGTGCATTACTGCTACCTACTGCATGGATGTCACAGAAGGTTGTGTCTGTGTATATGAAAATTGCATTCTGTTACATTGCGATATTGTTTTAAATTTGATTAATTGTTCAGCCCTACTTTTTAGTCTTGAATACCTGCCGATACGGTTGAGTTTGCAGAGATAATAATCAGAATCAGAATCAGAAATACTTTATTAATCCCAGAGGGAAATTCAGTGTGACCGCTGCTCTTACATAGTACAGAGGTAGGAGAGTAAAGCTGCACACTGTGCCTTGGTTTAAGAAAATAACAGTTATTTCCTCAGAAGTATATCTGTCTAGAAAACAAGGACCTCCTTTATTTTATACTCACCTGATCATGAGCTGATTCGAGGAACACAAACACAGCGTTTCATTGGTTTTCCGCCACAGTGGTTTCCTTTCTTCAGAATCATGTTTCAGCACTTAAAAAGTGTCTGGATTTCAGTAATCAGTGTAATAACTCATTATTTGGGGCACCACTCAGTTATTCAAAATTAGTTTGACTCTGTTCTCTGAATCTGGATTTTCTCTCCTGGGAAAACGCGTCGGGCCCCTCTATGACTTGGAGCTGCTGCCTCAGCAGTATTATTGAGGGCAGTGCTGCAGACACGAAGCTTTGTTGTAATTGAGCTTTTTAATTCCTGGGAGAGCTCTAAGCAGAGCGTTAGAACAGATGTTTTTCATGTGATTCTGTCCACAGCAAACACAAAATCAATGTCAATAAGGGCAGCTGGGACGACAGGCTGGTCAGGGTTACTGTTTCAGGAGGGAGGGGAAGCTCGGCAGTAAATATTGACAAGAGAAATAATTATTAACAGATTGTTAAGGCCCCCCTCAAAAAACCTGCAAGTCTTCATTAATTCATGACTGAATTTTTGTTATATATTAACAAAACTAATGTATTCAAGTGGACACAAACGCTTTGGTGTATGCTGTTTAAAGTCTTTTTAAAGTTACATTAGGGGGCTTTAGGGGAACCGTTTAAAGCTGAGGACATCAGGCAGAGTCTGGTTACATGAGTAAAGCTCTGTATCAGGCGTCACCAATTGGCAGACCGTGGTCCGGGTCCTGACCCAGGCGTCATGCTATGTGGACCAAGACCCCTGATCGGTAAATTACGAGGGGATTTTAAATTTGACAAAAAAAATTTATTTTCATCAGCACAGCTTTTACAGCATTTACAGATTTGGCAGAGTAGTGCTAGAAATGTACTGACCAATTGCATTCGAGTTAAGCCATCCCATGTGATGCTTCTCAGCTGATGAAGGTTTTGCAATCCTGGCTCTTAATATTGCCGCTTCGCATACGGGCGAAAGTTTAGAAGCCAGGGGCAGAAGAAAAGAAGATAAAGAGAAAAATAAAGAAAATGACACAGAATGAAAGGACGAAGAGACGAGTGAGCCGGAGTTAGAGAAAATTATATCCACAAATTACGCAGTCTAAGAAAAGTGGAGCGACTCAATTATGTCCATTTTTACCTTTGAGAGCACAAAATCACTGTCTGATGCTCAGAGACTGCGCACGATTACTAAACAACTGTTTTGATTTATTATCTCTTATTTTTAAATACAACCCTTCTTAAATTTTATAAGATAATAACGATTTCACTGTCTGCTGTAAATGTTTCTGTTTACTTAAATGTTAGGCCACCATAAACATTGTCAAATATGTGTTAATTTAACATTACAAAACAATAATATAAAGTTTTACACATTATAATGTTCTGGACCCTTGATACAATACATTTTTTCCTGATTGGACCTCTTTGAATTTTAATTGATTAACCCTGCTCTACACTGTTTCTTTCAGTAATAAAAATTTTTGTTAGGATAACTGACTGATTCGAAAACGGCTTTTCCACTCTTAGCTTCAGCTGATTTCTTGCATCGTTGAGCATTTTGGTCAAAATGTGCTCAGTTAAGCTTTGGAGTATTAGACATATACTCTGTTGCAAATTATAACTCACATCCAAAAGATAACAAGACTTGTCTTTTTCCTTGTTTTGCATGTATGTTGAATGCATGGCATAAAAATTGCTAAAGGTTTGGTTGAGCTGAAGAGAAACAAACATGTCTGGAGTGATGGCAGCTGGTTTTGATACCACATTGTGAGTGAAGTTACTCCAGAACTGGCTGCAGAACAGGTGGATTTATAAAACTGCTTGAATGTCCTTTAGAAACCTTTCATCCTATCCATGAATAAATGTTAAACTTAATTGGAACTGAGCCGCAGTCAGATCAAAGTGCAAGAATCAACCCCCACAGATAAGGTTTCATAAACTCATCCTTGACGGGGATTATTTATGGATTATTCCTGCATTGATAATACGTTTGACAGATTGAGATCAGGACTCTTCTTCATTTGGGCTTTGGTATGTCCTCCTCTCTTGATGCATCAGCCTCCCAATCAATAAAAACCTTCAGGACCCGGTCAAGATGGTCCTGAATGTCAACACCGTCTCGGCCTATAAGTAATTGGAGGTCTTGTTTGAAGTGAGGTACAGCAAATATGTTGCGGGGGTCAAACCAGGATACAAGAAGGGAAGGCCTGGAGTTCAGGGGTTCATCTGGACTGGATCAAAGAAAATGCTGTGCTCACTTTTATATAAAGGGACAAGGAAAGTGAAAAATAAGGGAGGCCAAAAGCAACCCAATCTCGAACACACACACACCTCACCACAGCAAGCCCACAGCTGTATCCCCGTTACGCTAATCCTCCTCCCCCTTCCTCTTCCAAAACAACCCCCATTCTAGTATCACTTACACACATAATCAATACAAGCTCTCTGCTGTTATTGATCCAGGTACGGTGTATACACAGCTGCCCAGCCCAGACTGGGGCCTCCTGCCTCATATCAAGGGCCCAGAAAAGGATACTTGATCACCCACACCTGGTTCTCCACAGACGTCTCCCTAAGATGTGTCCAACACGCAGAGATCCGCAGAGATCCGCAGAGATCCGCAGAGATCCACAGAGAATAGGGACATCAAAGGCTCTCATTTCACACAAGGACCATTAATCAGTTTTTACTTGGAAATCTTTCCCTATCAGCGTGACGACTCTCTGAAAATAATGAAGCACACATTGTGAAGACTGATGAGTGTTTTGTTTATCCATTGATTCTCTGAGGATGGTTTAAATGCCAGCACCTTTTAATTAAAGAGGAAGGCAGACACCAAACCAGAGAAAGTCTTATGAAGCTGAGGAGCGGCTTCAATTAGAAATGATGAAACAAAAGCACCAGGGTGAGTGAATTTTGAAGTGATTCAAAGTCTCCACTCCAGGTGTGATAATCCACTCCAAAAAAAAGAGGCCTTCACATCAAGAATATCTTTCAATGTGGACTTTTGTCTCTCGCCAAGAAATCCTTAGTGTCTTTGGAGAGGAGCAGAAAGCTGTTTGTTTGATTAATTCATTTGTTTCTCTGGTATGAACCAAAGAAGAGGATCATCAATCAAGACGAACAAAAGTCATAGAGGCTGGGATCATGTATTCTTCTATCACTGAAATATCTCACCAGGCAGGATGACGGGAGCCAACTGTCTGAAATATGAGGCGCTAATTAGGAGTGTTATCGATATAACACATCGATATTTATCACCATTTTTACCTTCCGCTTTTATTTTGAAAGTCCCCACACATTCTTGGTTATGACAGTTTCTGCTCAGCTACGAGTCACAACAGAGCTAGCAAAGATAGCAGATAATGGCTAGCAGCCGAGAGAGAGATAACAAAGACATTCCCTCCCCTCTCTGGAGTAAATCAGTGATATGGAAGTGTTTCAGAATCCAGAGAAAAGACGGATCAGAAAACGGAGCGCATGCAAGATGTAAACAAAGCTGTGGTGAGATAAAGTATGAAAGAAACAGGACACGTATGTCACACTGTTTTAGGGTAGGTAAACAGTACAGCACATAAGTAGAACCATGTGGATTTAACATGATAAAACACAAACATTACTGGGGACCCTTAATGATGAATGTTAAAAATAATACTGTGAATTTAAAACTGAAAACTGCAGCACTTTAAAGTGAAACACAAGCATTTGTTCACTTTGTTAAATAATGTTTTTCATGTAAATGCCCGAAACATTCAGAAAAAAAGTCTCAAAATGCAACAATATTTTATTTTCTTTATGTGAAAAGTAACAGAATGTGGTCAATCATCGGTAAATCACAATGTGATCTGATATCAATCGCAGGCATCTAAACCAAACTGACTCGAAATCGTGGCAGACTTTGTGATATTGGCAATTATCAAATGGTTGTTCTGAGAAGCGATATCGTATCGTATCGTATCCTGTCATGTCATGTTGAAAGTGGATGATTTACACCCCTAGTGCTAATGGGGCGATGTGTTTATTGTAGCTATGTAGCGCTTTTGTTTGAAACGTGACAACAATCAAACTTTGTAAACTCAGTTTGTGTCAGTTCCTCACAGCCCGGTACTCTGAGACGTGTCGTTAACGTGTAACGTTAGTGAATCCTGGTTGTGTCCTACCAGTGCTCAACGACCATGTGGGTTGGAATGAACATTATCACAAACAGCTTAACCTGTTTTAGCTCGTGCTCTATTACTCTTTTTTGTCAGTCCAGCTCTGGTGTCCTCCATTAATACAAAATAAATCCAAGAAATCCTTTTCTTCTGTGATGAGTTTAGTTTAATAAATCTTTTGTTTGGAATCTGCACCTGGGTCCTCCCTTTTGTTTCCAGCTGCTACACATGACATCTTCAAGACAAAGAACAGAGCTTGCTTCTCGCTGCTTAACTTTTCTGGCCAGCGTAGGGTCATCAAAGGGGGCTTTAGGTCTATGTGCTGTTTATGATTCATATTCTCCCAGGAAAATTCAACCCAACCAAGGACACTGAGAAATAGCATTTAGAAATAACACAAATTGAGTGAGAATTTTTCAAGATAATTTATTATCTGACTGCACAAAGCATTCAGTAAAGATGGAGGACGCTACGTAAGGTTCTCATCGGTGTTAACTCGTTCCATTCAAACACTATTGCCAAGCCACTTGGGAGTCATTTAGGGTTCAGTTTCTTGCCCAAGTACACTTTGGTAGAAGGCTGCAGGAGCTGGGATTAGAGTGCCAACATTTGGTTTGGAAGACTATAGATTTCACCACCGATCCCTAACTCCACTCTGGAGGTCTGAACAATCCTACCTTGAGATAACCAAACATTTTATTCAACAATATATGATCCTCAAAAACGTCTAAAGCTTTAATTTACAAATTTACGCCAGTCTGGATGTATATCTGTTACTGGTCTGTAATATAACTGCGCCATCTCTTACCTGATGGCTTCATCAAACTTCCTGTTGCGCAGTGAATTCAGAACACTTTGTACTAATAAATTATTCATAATCCAGCCACCTAATCTCAGAGTAACACTCATGCAGGATCATTTACTGGAACTCTGTGACCCGCTGTTTGGTGCACAGTGTTAGAAATCATCTGTTTCTGTGAAACGTGCTAAGATTTGTCCAAGTGACAGTAGTGTCTCAACAAACAAAATGTAAAAAATTGCAAAGTTAACTTTTATAATGAGTTTTTTTCCCAAAGCAATCAGTCTGGAGGCGTGATTGCTTCTCCTGCCTGATTGATGGCTGCCTGAAGGCTCTTCTGTAGCGTGGTGGTGGGAGCTTATATTGCCTGAAGCATCTGAAGGCAGCTTTGCCCGTAATGACAGCACATCCTGGGAATTCAATTACCTTTAATTTTACCTTCCCCACTTGGACGTATTACCCTCTGTCAGAGCCAATCAGCACAATCAAATGAAATCAAATATGATGTGTTTCCCTCTGACTGGGGCTTCCATGGAGTAATTAAATTGTTCCAATAACCTGCGAGAAGTGCGAGGTCTCACTCTTTCTGATGGGGTATTGGCGTTCATTCAATCAGAGGGCCTGATGGGATATCACTGAAGCCTTGTGCTTTGACAGATCAGAGATGATACCAGGATTAGTAACTGGGATTGGGTTTATGGGGGTTTAAGCGAGGATTAATGGAGGCAGGATTCACAGATTGGATTTGAGGTGATGTAGAGGAAACACATCGTTGACTCCCAACCTCACAGTGAGACGAAGGTTTGATTTCTACATCACAACTCTACTGGAACTATCAACTGGAACTACGAGCACTTTGTCAAAACTAGGGTTGAAATTTAGTTCTGGGGGATGAATTCACCCTTGAAAATGGCCCTACCTGGTGGGTCGTACTCTCTGCAGGCCGTATTTGCCCACGTCTGCTTAAGACCATGGCTTTGACAGTCTCCTCTCAAATACCAACAAACCTTCAGTGACATAAAGCACGCTTAAAACCAGCACAGGCTGAATATGCTCAATGCTAACAGGTAGATTTTGCAAAACAGGATGGTGACGTATGTAAGAAGAAATACAGGTAACTGCAAAACACAACCAGACCAGTAGAGGGCACTTAGACAACAATGACACCATAGAAGGGTCGGACAGCGTGATAGCCTACGTCATCTCCAGGAAATGAGAGTGAATTCAAATCCTTTAAGTTACCTTGGAGAAAATACAACTCTGATCGATAAACAAGGACATAAAATCAAGGATGAATGTTTGACACTTCATTTTTACCCTTCAACAGGTTAAGAAATGTCTGTTATCTTAATATTAACTCATGTGGAAGACCAGGAAGCCGTTTCTCTCTCTTTGTTTGATTTTTACCTCGTTTTCAGGTGAGGATTACACGCTTACTTCACTTGACAATGTTGTTAAAGTCCGATGATTGGATTAAAGTTAACCACTGCAACACGTGTGTGTGTAAGTGTGTATGTATGTGTGTGTCGTGGTGGCAGTTCCCATCAGTTTTGAAGGCAGAGGTGCTTGTGTAAGCTCTTCAGCAGAGGTCACCAACACAGGGCTCAAGGACACGGAGGTAATGTAATCTCAGCTGTTAATAGGACTCTGAGGGGAGTACGAGAGCCTGAGAGTGGGAAAGCACTGTAACCTGAGAGTGGCTCCTTACATCCACCACAGTAGTACACAAACACACACACACACACACACTCACACACACAAACAGAAACACATCTTCTGTATCTGACACATCGGTGCTCTGCGGTGCTGTTCTTAGAACAGGTCGACAATCATCTCATTAGGAAACACTTTTGTGAAGCTTTAAGCCTTTAACCTTTCATTCAGGTCTGACATTCAGAGGTTACAGGAGTACAGGAGTGTGTGTACATGTGTGTGTGTGTGTGTGTGTGTGTGTGTGTTCATCTAAACAGTGATCACAGTCAGTGGGGATCGATCAGGAGTGGATAAGGGCTCCGATCAATACCCATCAGAGTTCTGCTGATCAAATATTTATCCAGGAAGCGAGAAGAGAATAGACTCCCTCTCCGTCTGTCTGTCTGCTTCTCGTCTGTCTCTCCGTTTCTTCTTCTGCTGTCTGAAGCCTGGTCGCACTTACACCTCCACCTCCTAATCTGCATGGAGGACTCCTCCATTCGAGCTTCACTGCTCTGCTGCGCAGACCTCTGATGGGTTGTTCTATCCGACGGAGACAAACACATTAGCAGCTCCTCCTCAAACAAGATCCATCCAAAGCACTCATGATAAGGACATGTAAAAACATGTTAATTTATTGGCTGTTGGAAGCCTCAGCTAGCTCTCTCTCCCTCTCTCTCTCTCTTGTGTATCTTACTGGGGGAAAAGGATTACTTGGAAATCTAAAGATGGGAATCTAGATTTTTTTATTCTGATCGTGTTGTTCGGTGTGTTTTTTCTCATGTTTTCGTCCCTCTCCAGCGGGTTAAACGCTCTTTGAGTCCTACAGTTCACGGGGTTAATTCAGTGCTTATGTTTTCTGTCCCATTTGAGCTTCTCCGTCCAGCTGTTTGAGCCAGCGGTGAGCTCCTCTGAACACTCTTACATCAGCCTTCAATGGCTCGCCCGGCTGGAGCTTGAGGTGCTGCAGGAGAGCAGGAGGTGATGCCAGTTGGCTGAAGCAGCGAGAAAGTGAGGAGGATTTTTTTTTTCTTGCTTAAGAGACCCCCTGTAGCTGCAGTGATAACAGAACGATAGTGTGTGTGAGGCTGAGGAGCTGTGCACCTTGATGCACTGCTGAGCGGGAGATAAGACACACACACACACTGAACACACTGAACACACTCTGTCACATAAAAGCAGCCTGTTTGGAGATGTGTGTGCGTTTGAAGCAGTCGAGTGGTGCAGCAGCAGCCGTGCAGAACGCACAGAGTTGAATTGTGTACAATTCAAACTTCTGTTGCAGCAACCCACAAAGCAACTCCAATTTTAAACTCGACTTTCTGCTTTCTTTGAAAACCCCTCACCCTCGTACCAGAGGCGAATAAATTGCCTGGAGCGTAATGAAGCTTATATTAAATATACATATTTAAGCTGATATGAAATATAAATTAGCGCTACAGTTGTTGAGCTGGAGTAAATGAGCTTTATAGTCTCATTAGAGGACTTTAGATGGTGTGTAGAAAAGCTATCACACACATTAAACCCCTGATACAGGAGTGTCTTGATCTGATATTGATATCAGATATCAGTCATATCAGATTAAACCAGCTGGCTTCTAAAATCTGTGATACAAGCAGTCCATTCCAGCACTGCTTTCCGGCATGCAGAGCCCACATGATCACAACAACAGCATGTGCTAAGGTGCTAACAAAGTAGCAAGAAGTACACTGCAAAAACTGATCAAAGCAAGTGTGTTTTTGTCTGATTTAAAGTAAGAATTGCCTCATTATACTTGATATGAGCCACATTCAACAGACAAGTCCAGGAACGCGTCTTATTTCAAGATATTAAAAGACAACAATAAGGTTGGAATTACCTGCAACAAGTAAAAAAATCTGCCAGTGGGGTCAGAAAAATTTAGAATAATGTCTAAATACAAGAAACTTTCACTTACTCCACTGGCAGATTTTTTTACTCGTTACAAACAATTCAGAGCTGATTTTTGTCTTTAAATATCTTTAAATGAGACATGTTTCTGGACTGGTCTGATGAATGAGGCTCATATTGAGTCTAAAAAGACATTTTTACTAAAAATAAGACAAAAGCATTTCCTAAGATTTCAGGTTTTTTTGCAGTGTAGGACAGTGGTGTGGCGTGGGGATTTTTTTTGAGGAAGCCAAGTGAGACAAAGCCTCAAATCTGTATGTTTTATAGGGAGTTGGGTACATAAAAGACTATGTTGCAGCTTGTATATCGCTATTTCATGTAATGGAATGACCGGTTAAGAGAGCGTCCAGAGAGCGCCTATTTTCTAAACTCTAAATCTTCACCCTCCATCACTGCACTTGCTATGTTTTGCTAATAAAGTGTCAACACAAATATGCTAATCTCCCTCCTTTTCATTCAGCGGCTCGATGATGACGACACTGTGATTTGATTGGTTTGAGGCCAGAGACGGGTTGGCTTCCCTTGACACAGTCTTGACTAATCACAGATGAGCAGTGTCAGGAGGGCGCTGTTGTACACTGTTGTAAAATGCTCAATAAGTAGAGGAGAGAAATAAGGAAGAGATGACAGTGACAGAACACAGAATTATCGAAACTGTTAAAAGGAGTATTTTTATTAAAACACAGCTACAGTCTGAAAAAAGAGAGGAAGCATGGCTTCCCTTGGCCTCCGGGAGAAAACGCCACTGGTGTAGGAGTGAAGTCGGCCGTGTTAGCAGTAATTTTCCATTAAAAAAAGATGTTGCAGGTGAGTGCAAAACTTGTCATGAACAGGTTTCCTGTGATGACACAAAACTGAGGAAGTTTAACACATTTAAACTTTAAACATTCCCCCAGGAAGACCTACAAATAGAGCTGAACGTCACACCTATCGTGCTGGAAACTTATCGGCTCAGAAGTGAAAAGGTCACCCCTATAAATAAAGTGTTTAAATGTATTTTAAGATTGCTTTTTTACATTTGTATGTAAAATATTTGAATACATGCAGCTAAATCTCTCTGTTTTGAGTCTTTCTACACAGAAATAATGAGATTATCACAACATATATGAGTATTTCTAAATGTTTTTTCTTAGTAAAATAGACCAAAAGTTAAGCAGTGAGAAGTAAAATTGGTTTTTCTCTCCTGAAAAGTATTTTTGGATTTATTTTGTTGTAATGTTGGACACTGGTAGTGAAAAAGACAGAAAAAGGACATCAGAGCAGAAGAAAGATAAACAGGAAAGTGATAAAGCATGCGCTATTATGGGTTAAGCTTAAGTTTGATTGTTGACATGTTTCAAATAAGAAAAGTAGTGTTAGAAAAAAGATCTGCTCTCCAAAACAAATGCACATTTGAATAACGTGTTGACCACGCTGTCATGGCTCGTCAGGGAGAAAAGGCGCCATCATGTGAGAGTTTTTGTTGTGTTTTGTGATCTCATACAGTTTCTGTGTCTCTGCGGTGTACTCGATGATGTCGTCTCATCCTTTCTTTTGCCCTCTCATACCCGCTCGTCTCTCCGCGTCATCCTCTCTGCCTCAGTGATTTTTAATGCAGAGCTGCAACACCTGCTGGTAACTCCCCCATCTGTGTCTCCCCCTCTCTCCCCTCTCTCTCTCTCGCTCTCTTTGTCTCCCTCTCAGTCCTGTGGAGGCTCTCACTGATCACTGTGGGATTGTGCAGTTGTTGTTTCAGGGTATTTTAAAGTTAATTGATGGAGGTTGTTGTTGTTGTTGTCAGCAGCCATGAAACAGCCGTGAACATGTTTGGCTTGCAGCTGTATCAGATTTCTGAATATTGAAGGAAAATCAACACAGGCTTCACGGGAAGCTATTTTTGGAAATGCATGCCCTTCAGTCCAATAACAACAAAACAAAACATGCCAAATGATGCTCTGTTATAGCTTTTGGAGTAACGATTTGCCTGTAACAGAAACAGAAACCCATCTTTCTGTTTTACAGATTCAGTGCCACATTTTATTTTTCCTGCTCCATCAGTCGGTCTGTGGAGGAAACTCCATCGTAACTGCCTGAAATGAGTATTTCTAACTGTGAAGGTGCCGATTCTTTATTACCCCACCAACAAACCAACCAACCAACCAATCACTGCAGTTACATAAAGGACGGGAGCTGCAGAGAGTCACGCTGAACTGAGAGTTTATGCTGGAAGTGTTTTATCAAGGTCAGTTTAGACTCTGCAGCACCTGCCAAAAACTGAAGACTTTCCTCATCCGGAATGCAAATGAGGCTGTTTGTCTGTTTGCATATCTTAAATTGGACGACAGTAAGCACTTTTGACGAAAGGCTAACTCAGATTTGGAAGCCAAGCCTGCAGGCAGTGGAGTTGGAGCTGCTGTGGACTGATGCAGAATCCTCAGGAGAGGGATGTTTGTATGCATGCGTTCATGTGCAGTATATGAACTGTAGGTTTCAACGCAGGAGAAAAAGCTCATTTATCACGACATGCTCTGGAACCTTCCAAGGGTCAGCCTGCTGTCCAAGTCTTCTCTAATGAAGAACCCAGCCGAGCCAATCAGAGCTCACTATCAATGAGGCGGCCCTGACTGCGGGCCAATCGAACGGGTGAGGTTCAGCAGAGCGACAGGCAGAATTGATGAGAGGAGTAAGTCCCAGTGAAGGATCACCATAAGCTGCCTGAGATAACACCATACAGGAGCCCAGAAACACTCTGCTCCATGGAAATGCAATAAAGCCTGAACCGTATCTCAGTGTGGGCCGATGGCTGATAACAGACCTGTTGTGGTGTATGGAAAGCAGGCCATTGAAATGCAGCGTGGAACACACATCTATACCTTTAGAGCAATGGGAAAAGGATGATGTGTGAATACAGGAGGTTTGCTGTATTACCTTTCGGCCCTTCTTTTCTCTAACGGGACAAAGAGCGAGCCGCCGAGGCGATTTGTGAAATCATCGCTGTGGAGAAGCTGCTGCTGCTCCCGTGAGCAGAATACAGATTACACCGTGATCCATAGTTCACTCTGAGGGCACGCTGATACTGTACTTCAATGCATGAAATAAATTCTTCCTCTGATGTAGTTTCTAGCACTTCCTCACATGTCTATTTGAGGAAACAATGCAAGTATGAAGCACACTATCTGCTCCGTCTCGCTGCCGTTCTTGGGGTCTTTGTATCCTGGATGCATTGTACTTCTCGGTTGTGTACATTATGTCTGTTCTGCCTCAGAGATTCCTCTGTTCCTGCTCCCGTTCGTGCGCTCCTGCCACGTCTGGAGCTGCGAAGCGAGATGTTCAGTCAAACTTTTGTCTGAGAAGCAGAAAGAAACTTCGCAGACTGAATCCAACAACCGTCGTTGTTGTCAGAAGCAATAAGGTTTGGTTTACGAGTCGCGTGGGTGTCATCGTTCATTGTTCATCAGTGGATACTGGCTGTTGGCTGTTTTTTGCTGTCTCAAAGCTAACTAAATGGCTTCACCTGGCGATGATTCAGCGAATAATTTCTCTGAAGAGATTCCTGCAAGTGCAGCGAGTTGTCTGCTCACAGATTTTGTTCCTCCTGATGCTGCTTGTCGATCTCCCCTCTTTGAGAATATCGAAAAGAAAAGGAAGTCTTGGTCAGGTGAGTGTTACACCTGAAGCCTTGAAAAGTTGGTCATCATCCAGAGGCGTCTGTTTTAAGATGACAGTTTAATTCCTTTTTTTTTCCATCTTTAAATTATGTGCACATTTACATTTTCTGCTAATTTTCATTTCATTTAGTGGACAGTTTTATCCAAAGCAGCGTATAACACTGAGCAATGGTTGTTCAGTGCCTTGCTCAAGGGCATCTCGACAGTGTTCCAGCTTTCAGCCCAGATGGCCAAGCCATATTGAACCGACTGTTTTGATGACATTAATCAGCACATTTAGTAACTGTATCATCGGTTTCTGGTGTTAACATCAACTTTTTATTGTTTAATAAAAACTACTTGATTGAAAACAAATTTAAAAACTTAGTGTGAGACAACAGAAATGTGCAGAAGATCAAATTGGAAATTAATGCATGTATTACTGTTTGCATTAGTTTCATTAAGGTCACAAATGAAATCAGAGTCTATCTGGTAACGTCTCACCAAACTCCATCTGGACTGTGCGTAGGCTGCTTGTCTAAAGCTAAAGCTCTGTACATTCTGCAGAAACTCAACAACTCTTACAGCTGACGTCTTTAAATGAATAAATTTATCATGATGTGAAAATGTGAGAGTTCAAAATGCACATTAAAGGACACAAGACCAGATAAAAGTCATGAAATTCTGCACACAAATAGTTCAGAATGCAGGATCAGAAATATTTTGGGCTTAAGATGATTTCAGGTCAAAATAGTCCATCTAAAATCCTCACATCGCCCCCTAATGGAGAACGTTTTCCTTGGTCAGAAGCAGAGTTTGCTGATGTTTATGCAGAAAACTGACCATTTATCATCAGGTATGAAGAGACACCCGAGGGACAGGTGAGCTTTGATTTCATCACTCTGTGATGATGGAACAAGGAGGTTTGAGCTCACTGAAGGACTGATTCTGATCCAGAAAAAGAATTAGTCAACAAATAGAGCCCTCACATGTTACTTTCAGGGTTGATGAATATGCCAGTAAGAGCTGCTGGGCCTTTGTCAAGAAGCATTTTTAAATTTAAGAATTAAATCACTACACAAACCTAAATTCTCTGAGCCTGACGGTTACTTTTAGCTCATGTTAATGATTATTGCTTCTGGATCCTGATGAAAGATTCAGCAGCGGGGTGGGAAATTTACACCAGCCACAAGCTGAGCTCTGATAAAATATCATCGGAGCTGAGAGCTCAGCTGGTGGGTGGTGGATGTTTACATTTCAGAAGTTTATTCCCTGTTAAACACTTTAAATCAGCGCACCTTCCAACTCTGTTTGGTGCTGAGGAGATTTCCTCTCCTGTGCCTGGAAAATTAAGCTCAGGGGTGTCATAATATTTAATCATCTTTTCTTTTTTTAAAAAAAAAAACAAACAAAACATCATTTTTAGTAAATAAAGCTGGAGTTATTGTAGCTGCTTGCTGAATGTGGATTTATGAAATTACGGAAAATCAACTCGTCTCACTCCAGAGTTTTGTTGTCATCCAGGAAGAGTGACCGTTTATCGAGGGCACTAACTTGTAATTTTAAGAAGTTAAGGCAAGAGAAAACTTCACTTGAACCCACATATGATGTGGAATGCTCCTCACCTGAATCTCAAGCCCTGAGGTTGGGTTTGTTTTGACCGCCGTCTCATTGAATCTCTTCTTCAGGTGTGTTTAGACGTGATTAATGGTGACTTTGTCAGCCTTGACCAAAACGATTGGTGCGTCTCTTATCTTATCAACCTGCTGAGATGCTGGAGTCGGGATGAAGGTGTCGGTCACAGGAAATAACTCCTCAAGGACGACGCTGTGTTGACATGCAGTAAAAGTGTGTCACAAGAGCAAAATCCAGGAACTGTCTCCCTCCCTGAAACTTGGCCTCATTTCACAACAACGCTGAAGGCTTTACAGACGTTATAAATGAGACCAGAGGTATCTGACCCGGCTTAAAGAGTTCATCTGAGCTCATTTAGAAACAGACATTTAGCAGGATTGATCTTGTACAAAAAGAGTGTTTGTTGGCCGTTATAAGGAAACAAATAGCCTCTCCCGTGCTGTCATATCAGCAGCTGTTTGCCCGGCCCGTTTTGTAATGCACGTTTGAGATAGTTGAAGAAAGAAAAACGACCGTCAAACTCTGATAACATCGACTGGAGTCCTGAGACGCTGTCGCCTGCTGATGATGTATGAAGTGAGGAGAGGCGTTCATCAACGAGCGGGAAGATTACTTCTCCATCCTCGAACATTTCTCTCCGAGTGAGGATCCATCAATTCCTCTCTTCAACCATCGCACCGGCTCCTCTCCGACACATTTGATTCACTTTCTGGATGTTTATTGATTCTTCTTCGACGCTACGCTGAACTCTTGATCAGAACCGTTTCGGTCGCTGCTCAGTACTACATGACAACAAAAGAAACATACGAATATCAGATTTTTTGATACCTTATTAGATATTTATGGATTTCAGCTGTATTGTGTGACATGTGTTTATAAGATAGAGACTCACAGCTGTTTTTGGAAAGTCTGAGGAGGAGCTTGTTGACGTGAATAGTCACTTTGTACTGAATGAACCCGTCTGAAATCTTCCTGATTTTCAGATCTTCGTCTTTCATCATTTTTTCCAAGTTGTACCCAAACTACTGGTATGAGATTCAATCTTTAACATTTTTTGTCTTTTTGTGGATTTGAGAACACGTCGGTCTTTTTTTAAGTCACGTGGTTCCATTTTTTTAAAACATGCAAAGAAAAGGAGAAAAACTTCATTTTAGACTCGCGCGTTGACTCTACGTCTGAAACTGTATCTCATCTGATATGATGTTAAAGGGTCATTAGCTGCAGCTTGTGTGTAGTAAGTGTCTCCTGAAACGAGTGTTAAGAGACGGTTTCTTGTCCCAGAGTGTGAAATGTGAAGGAAGAGAGAGAGATACACGCTGTTAGTCAGAGAGCAATGAGCGCAATAACTCACACACTGGTTCATGTATAGAGAGATAAACAGCACACACGTCACATGGAGGTTAAAGACGTCAGCATTTCTGTCATCTGGTCCCCGGGGGTTAAAGGTCAGCAGACTTGCACAAAAATCTTTCTTTCCTTTTCTACAAAAACGCCTTTAAGATCTTTTTTTATAAACTTCAAAGCCTGACAGCTCGGCGGTGTTGCTCTTACTCATTACTTTTGTCACCGAGCGTGGGAATCACAGCTTTTCAGGCCCTTTTGCTCATCACGAATCCTTCACCTGATGATGAAATCACCGGCCAAGCTGCAGCAAGAACACCTCAATCCAACCCCAGAGACCTTGAGTGTTTCTGTGAGTCAGACTAAACTCTGAAGCTTTGAGACCAGGAGGGATGGAGTTCGATTCAGTTACCAGGGGAGCCAAAAGTAATCATTAAGAAAACCTTTTTGTTGTTTAGCTTCTGAATCTGTAGCCTGTGGAATCTGGTTGGTGATGATTTTAAGAGTCAGGTGTTGTAATAAACTGTGAACTAAAAGTAGGGGAAACCGGTTAAATGAGCCTTAAAATTAAAGTCAGATCACAGTACAACAGGAAGCATTTTATTCCCTCTCGCTGTGTCATAACCACTGCTAATACCAGGTGTCAAATTAAATCAGAGATATTAAACCTGTTATTAATTCAGCTCTTTTATTCATTCAGAGGAATAAGGAACAGGATTAGAGGGGAGTTCAGGACCTCAGAGGTAAATTGCAGCTCTTCAGGATTAGCTGCTTGGCCACATTCGACATTAGAGGCTGATGAGTTCTGAGTGTCCTCGTGGGGAACATTTCCATGAGTGAGAGCTCTACAGGAGCTATATGAGCGGCGACATGAGGTCTCAATAATCCTTGAACAGTCCTCTCGACCGTACCTGCTCAGTTTTTTTGACTCTGTGTCGAACCCCACAGAAAAAAAATGGTGGAACACACGATCAACTGCAAACAAGTAGACATATTTTAGAAACTCAAAGACATCAAAAAGACCTGAATCTCGACACATAACCGCGACTAAAATCAACAAAGCAGCAAAATGAGAGAAGAATCGTCAGACGAGAAAGAAAACGGCAGGAGTTCATGCACAAATGAAGACTTATGATATCACTTTCCCATCATTAGTGCGCTGCAGGGAGGCGTGAGTTAGTGAAGCAGAGCATCACACCGAGACAGATTAATGTAGATTTAAACATTGATTCTTTGTGCTACACTGTAAAAAATAATCCCCTGGATTTTACAACATTCAACCGTAATATAACAATAAGTTACCGTAGTATCACTTCACAGGCTTTGAACAGTTCAGTGTCGTAGTTTTAGTGTCATCAACTGTAAATATGTAGATTAAAGGACAAGTTCACATAAAATTACTGAGAAATTGCAGTGAAGGTAATTTACAGTAAATTTATGAGCAGCAGTAACACAGTGACTGTGTCACATATCAGGAAGACAAAATATTGAAGGTGTCGTAACTCATCAGCAACAATTTTCGAGCCGTCTGAATCCCCTGATCATAAAACCATCAGCTTTAAGCCTTTACCTACTAAATCATCGTGGATGGTTAAAAATCACAGACTCAAACTGGTCCTCAACTGATTGTATTTTTTTCACTACGTTACCAGTTATCGGGGTATAGGTAGTTTTTCTCCAGCGTACTTGGATCCCTCTTGGTTATGCACATTGTATCGAGGCTTGTGCACGCCAGCGAAATGCAGGAAGTGGGCAGAACAACAGGTTTTCTCCTGCTGTAGATGGCAGATGTTTTTCGCTCTATTTTAAGAACACATCATGTATTGATTGACATCAGGACATAAAGATCATTTTTACCAAGATAACAAAAAGTGTATCTGAATCTGATTACCAACCCTGCCTTTAATGAGCTGATTTAAACTCAGCTCTGAGTCCATGATCACACCCAGATTTCTGGCATGGTCAGTTGTTTTTTAACTTTAATATCTGGAGTGGCTCACTGACTTTTAATCTCTCTGCTTTGGCTCCAAAAACAACAACCTCAGTTTTATCTTTGATCAGCTGGAGAAAATTTATGCTCATCCACTTATTGATTTGGTCAGTACATTTAACCAGAGCCTGTGTGCGGCCATGACGCCGGGTGACATTGTGATGTATAACTGTGTGTCGTAAAAAAGAAACGGCAGGAGTTATAAAAGTAAAATTAAATCCCAACACTGACAGAGAGCTGAGGAGCTGTGCTTCCCTTCAAGTCTCACTAAACTCCTCAAAAAATCAAGTTTTGTTTTTGTTTTTCTTCTTTACACCACGTGCAATAATTGTTTACCAGGTGTTAAATATTCAAGTTTATCTACCACTCGGGGAAAAAAATGGCTAAAGCACTCAGACAATGAACATTTTCAGACCATGACAACAAAATATGTCTGGACTATTTTTAGCCTCAGAAGACGCAGATAATCCGGTTCAGGCAAGCAGACGTTGACTCTGAATATCATCTTAATTTACTTTCTCTCATCATGTCATATAATGTAACATTCAATGTATCTGGAAGCTCCAGATAATTCATTATACTTTGCACTGAAATGAAAGGCTGTGAACTTTTAGTAGACAATTAACACCTGAGTTTGTGGCAACACGTCGTCTCTGTCAGGCTGCGGCTGATGGAGAGATAAAGCCTTCCTTCAGTGATAATTAGTTTTTCTTTTGTCTTTCGTCTCCTTGGGCTCATTTCCTCCTCACAAATCCGGCGGAACGCATCACCCTGATGAACTCTCATGGTTGAGTTGGTGCAAACATGGCGACATTTCGTTGTGAAGGTGGACGACAAAAGAAAAGGACTGTCTTGTATGTCAAAACACGATAAAAAAAGAGACAGATTTTTGTATGAGGGTTGTAATGATGGGGGAAAATTCCAACCAAGGTTGTCCAAGTGTGGAGTACGAACAAGGATGAAGGTTAGAGTCTCATTGTTTGCCTTTAAACTACACACAAAAGCATCTTCAGCGTGTGAGTGGAAGATAATCGTTAACATCAGCGTGTAAAGCCTGGATAAGTGAAGACCTCTTTCTATTTCTGCAAAATAATTACTCTCCCTGAGAAATACAAACAGGCAGCCATTCTGTATTCATTTAGCTCCTACATGCACACAATAACACCTGAAAGGTAACACCGTGAATATGCAAAGAGAGTCATCATTCTCTTTTTAGCAATTTGTCCTTGTCTGACCAACACATCTGAATATTAATGAGCACGCTGCATTTGCATACAACCGCCACCGCCGCCTGCAAGACCGGACCAAAGATAAATGAGTAAATGGATATGTAAATAGGTGGAGGTGAGGTAAATAGAGTCTGGGTAGAAAAAGCATGAATAGTGCATGTATCCAATTGATTCGGCTTCCCTGCACTTTAACTCATTTACTCAGCTCAGGGAATACCTCATGAGCTCCAGGAAATCTGTGCATAAAAGGTGTTTGTCTCTTGTGGAGCACTCAGGGTTTAAGATTATGGATGTGCCCTGTGAAACCTAGTCGTCGTTGTAACTGGGGACGGCGTCAAATGTGTCCAGAAAAAAAAAGCTGACCTGCGTTGGTTTCATACAGGCGCTTATCCACACAGAGATAATAAACTGCACACACAACATTCAGAACAGCTTCCTCCAAGCTCCATTTTGGATTATTAACGTTTTGTCATCTGTCTTTAATCTATCTCCCGCCTCTTTTATCCACTCCCTCTTTGATTTCCCACTGTCTCCATCTTGTTTTATGTACCCGGAGGAACCTCTGCGTATGAAATCAATAAAGAATCACAACCCTCATCGTGATTTTTCATACCTGCACCAGCTGCTCAGGAGATTTAATGCGAGAGCAGAACAGGCGGTCGTGATATTGTCTGGACGTTTCGCACGCTTGATCTGGATGTTACACATCTGCATTGAATAACATGAAGGGTTGGTTGTCTGAGTCTGAAAGTTAAAGCTCCTGTGCGTGTTTTTTGGCTGATTGTGAAACAGACGGATGCCTCTTTGACCCACAAAAGAAACAATAAAAGCAGACGTTAATAAATAATAATGTAAATAAATAATCATAAATATTCAAAGAAGTTCTAAACAGAAAAGCAAGGTTGTGTAAGTGTAGGGCTGGGTCCTGAACTTCACTTCTTTTATAGCACCGACTGAAATACTTCCGTGGTACAGAGTATCAAATTATTCCTCATCTTTCAGTGCCAAGTTTCGGCACCCAAAGGGTTAATCACGTGATCAAGATCTGATAATGCCGTCAGTGATTGGCGGTAAAGTTACATGTGGTTGCGGCATGCAGGACATTGTTGCCAACTTTGCGATTCTGATGCTGTATTTGGTGACTTTTCAGATCCTTCTAGCGAACCTTTAAAAAAAAAAAAAAAAAAAAAAAAAAAAGTGACAAATCTAGCAACTTTTCTGGAGTTTGAGGATGGAGTGAAAACACTCACAGGCAGACCCTCCAAGCTGCAGCCAGAGGGTCACTTTGCCGGTCAAAAGCACGGATAAAGGAGGAATGTTGATATTCTGACATAAAAAAAAAACAAGAATCAAGAGAAGAAACTTCATTTGTCATTATAAACACATTTACTGTGTACCTAGTTTATACTGACCTGTCACTTGTTTACAACTGTTCTTTTGCACTGGCAAGTATTTGTTGTTTATTTTCTTTAATGTAAGAAAACTGCTTGGAGTGGAAAAATACTAAAGCTGAAAATTAAAACTTAAGAGTTGTACCACAATGTGATCAAAGTGAAGGTATTGGTTTTGGTACACAGGTAATGAAATTTTTTTTCAATAAAATGAAAAGTGAGGTTGTGTTAGCTCTGCTTGGTGAGGTTGGAGTTGGTAGATGCTCATCTTCTGGACACTAAACTACGCTAACAATTGAGTTTACAAAGTTTGATTGTTAGTTTCGAACTACAATTAAATACATTACCTTGTTCCTTTGCATCCTGGGAAAAGTTGTCTTGAAGAAAGAAAAGTAGAGTTCGAAATAAGATCTGCTCTCCAAAACAAATGCACACCTTGGTCACGTCTTTATGAAAGTGAGTGAGGTGCTCATGGGAAATGGTGTCTTTATCTTGGAAAAACAACCAATCCTGGTCACAACTGTCACTGTAATCAAAGAGGAAGTCCTCACAGCGCCTTCAACGTGAACATTAACAAAAGACAAAGAGAGCTAATTAAAGGTTTTGTGGTCATCAGAATTTTGGATGTCAAACAGTTCTTCAGTGAAAATAGCAGAAGATTAGCATAGTTCTGTTTCCAAAGACATGTTTTCATGGCCAAAGATCTAATTTAACAAACATGTACGTCTTTGAGTTGACCGTAAGTACATCCTGTTTTTTTTCTTCATTCTTACGTTTCATTCTCCTCCTTGAGAATATTTTTACCTGCCTTCCGTTGTGGGCAGACAGCTGTGCTACGGTGTACCCCTTACTGACCTGCCTCCTGGTAACTGGGGGTTAGGGAATGTGTGTGTAAGAGAGAGAGAGGGGTAAAGAAATATCATCCAGCAGTGTTGCTAAGGTAGAACTCTGCAGACTGACACCGTGTGTGCTCTTTTGATGTATCTCTCCTCCTCGTTTTTTTTTCTCCTCTGCAGTTTCTCCGGCTGATCGCTGTGAGCCAGTTATGGAGTGAATGAATGCTAATGAATGGAAATGTTCTGTGGTGTGTGTGTGTGCTGCAGTGCTGAGAGAGATAGCAGATATCTGGTCGTTAATAAAGCAGCACAGAGCACATCTGTGTCTGCTGTGTTCCCGATTCTTTCTGCTTGTTTCTTCGCCTGTTCTGCATGAACGGATGCTCCCAGAAAATGCAAAGCTGTGATTACATTTCTCAAACATGCGGTCCTGATGACTTCCTGAATGTACTTTATGTCACGAGGAAAGTAATTCTCCAGCAGAACTCACTTCCTCACCGCGGCCTGATTTCTGCCCCAGTTTCTTTTTTGTTAAAAAGTAGAAATTATAAATTAATCACACCTTTTTGGATCAGGAAAGAAGCAGATCATCTATCCAGAAGGAGCTGCCCTGTTCAGGTATTTTGCATACTCCCAACAGGGAGGAGACCTTGGGGCAAACCCAGAACACACATCTGGTTTGGGATCACCTCAGGATCTCCAGGAAGAGCTCGAGGTTGTGGTTAAGACGGAGGATGTTTGGGCTTCTCTGCTTTTCTGGAAAAGACCCGAATGAGTGGCCTAAACAGCACATGTGCATGGTTAATTTTCAGAGTACTGCTGAGCTGTTTTTTACGGCTTTTAAACCTCCCATGATGGCGAAATTGCCTCATCTGTCCGTGTCTTTCAGAGCTCAGTAAGACGCCATCCTTCAAGCTGAAAACGCAAACGATGAAGACGGTTCAGGTTTATTGAAACATGACCTGTTAAGGACCAGGAGGAGTCAGCGCTCAGAGATTTCGTTTCACGTGTTGAATCTTATTTAAATACATGAATAAATAAAGTTGAATGAAGCAACTTACTGAGATTTTATCTGCTCTCAGCTCTGCAACGCATGCAGCGGTGAAGTATGATGCATTTCTCAGAGTTTAAAGGAAAATTTCTTTACGTTTGGATTGTTATCAGGATTATGATTCGTTATGAATATGGCTGGTTGACGACTTGTTATTGACAGCCTGATAAAACACCTAATTTCAATAGTTAATTGCGTTTTGCATTTTGCTCTGTCATCTTGATCAGGATCAAGTTTCATGTACCTGTTACACCCTTTGTCTCTCCACCAGAGTAGCGGGTTACTGTTTGCAGACACAGGAGTGTTCGTCATGTAGGCTTGCATTTCTGGGATGTAGCCGACGTTTCGAACGGGTAATTAGGGTTAGAATAAAAAGTGACAGCCTTAGTCTCCCTCTGACAGTCTGATTGGTGCGTCTGCATGCTTAGTTCAGAGGTGGTAGCTCAAACGAGAAGTGGTTTTCGTTCAAAGAGGAGGAGACCCAGGTCTAGGAGCTGGAATCCTAAGACCTGGGAATGCCTAGTGCTTGGTTTATGCTTGATGCGTCCAAGAGGAGGACGAATGACGTCATTTCAAGCAGAAAATTACCGTGTCGCACACTTCTGAAAATTTCTAACTTCCACATGGATGAACAGCAGCTCCCAGCATCCGAAGTATAAAAATACTGGAATTTGTGTGATTCATCATGCAGAGATCACTGTGATGATCAAGCGATGAACAATTCCAGAGGTAAGGAATTGGTAAAAAATAAAAAAGTTCTAAACAGCGTAAGCAAGTTCTTCTACTCTCGTTCAGTACTGTGGTAGATATGCATTTGCGATACAGCGCCACCCACAGTTTGGAAACGGACGTCACACAGAGTGTTAAAAAGCTTAAAAGCCACACGTGTTCTCTTTTTGGGGATCTGGTGTGTCTCATTTGGTGCGTCACGTTTGTGTGTTATCCAGCCTTAGGATCCCCCAGGTGATGTAGGAAAACGTTGCTAAGGAGAGGGATGCATGGGTTGACTTGCTAGGACTGCTGCCGTGGCGACCTGATCTGGGATAAGCGGATAAAAATGGATGGACATGTTGCTTTAAACTTGTTCAATGGCTAACAGAACCGATCAGCAATGTTTTCTGTCATGATGGAAGCAGGAAGACACTGCGGCAGCTGGACTACGGTGTACTGAAGGGACAAAATAGCAGATAGACCTCAATCATTTTGTGATTAAAGTCTTAATTCCTAAGAGTTTCTATGATACTGCTTACTGCATAAAAAACTAGAGTTTGGATGTCAAAGGGAGACAGTTATAAATATAAAAGTAGAACACAAATATCCGTTCTTCAGATTTAATTAAAAGGAGCTTGGTATTATGCTAAGTCTTCTCATTTTACGGCTCTTTTGCTTCGTGTCTTTCCTTTTTAAGGGTGTTTACAGGAGCATTGATAACAATAGTTCCCATCAGAATAACAGTTCAGTGTGACTTTCACCTCAGCTGGTTCAGACTCATCCTGCAGCCTCTCTGTTTTTGTTTATCTCTGCATTAATTCTGTGAAATCCTTCGGGTCACTGCAGGTTTTTGAACCCGAGCGCCTACACTCTTCATAATTGGCTCCTGTGTGTTATTCTGTGCGTTTATACGGATGCCACTCGCCCATCTCAGTCCATCCATCACGTCATTACTATCCTCCCTCTGGAAACACACTCTGACCGTAACCTTCTGCTCTTCATCACTTCCCTCTCCTCTTTCAGCATCTTCCCATTTTCTCCCCCCTCTCCCCCTCGGTTTCGCTCACATGTATATTTGATTCTGTTCCCCCGGTGTCGCTGCGCTGTCGTCTCTCTTTGGCCCGAGGCCATGCAGGTTTCTGAAGGGTTTTTGCTCTCATTGATTTTCTTCGAGCCCCTCGCTGTGAACGAGACACTCCAGGCCCCTCACCCACAGTGCTGATTTACACAGGCTGTGATAGCATGATGTTTTTCAGACGAGCACCCCCTCCATCACACAAACACATGCTCCCCTCCTTGGCTGGCAGGAGAGGGAGCTGGACACCTGGCTGAGGTATTAACACGGCGATGAACCGTAGGATACCGAGGCACAGCACGAGACACCGAATGAGAAAACACAAAACAAGGAGATTCTCTTTTTTTAGAAAAATGTTTGTGAGCACATTTCAAATCTCATGCCTTACCTGTAGATCTGTTCACTCACGCAGAGACAAATAGAGAAGCATCAGCGGGATGTTGGTGTTTTAAATGGTAAGCTGCACCTTAAAGGATGTTTTTAGCATCAGAAGTGTGACGGCGCAAAGAGGAAAGACAAGCCACGAGAAACCTACGTTTTTTCTTTCACTGCAAAAACTGAAACCAGTGTTTATGTATTGTTTTAGTAAAAAAAAAAAGATCCAATTGGACTTAATGAGCCACACTCACTTGACAAGTCAATAAAAATGCCTTAATTCAAAACATTAAAAGGGAAAAACAATGCCTGCCAGTGGGGTGAAAAAATTTGCCTGTAAAATTTCTTGAAATATAATCGTCTTAGTACATCTTTTGTATCTCATTGGCAGATTTTTTTTTATTTTTTACAAGCAATTAAGGCGTCATTTTTTTCTTTTAATATCTTTAAAAAAATAAATTTTTCTGGGTTTGTCAGGTTGCTAAAAATAAGACGGAAACACTTGATGAAATTTCAGGTTTTGCACGTGAAATGCAATAAATAAGATTGTTTGTGCTTGTTTCCATCCGAATTGTTTCTTTCTGATTCTTTCAAATTATGTTTCGTAAACTTCTCTTTTCTGAAAGATAATCTTTACAAAATCATCCTCTGACATCAAATAGAACGTTACAGACTTTTCTGGAGGAATCTACAAAGTGCAAATATCATTTGATCGAGCTCTTTGGAAACCTTAGTTTCTTTTACCTTCATGTTGTGTGTTTGTTTCTGTGTGAAGTGAGGTCACCCTACTCCACTCATCCTCGGCGGTCACTGACCGGACAAAGAGGAAAGCCTTGGTCTCTCGTCTGTGGAGGTCTGCTCGGCTTTGTTCAGAGTCTAGAATTCAGCAGAGAGCTCTGAAAATGAAACAGTCACACTCCTGAATACACAATGGACTCACTGTGTAAACCGCAGGCACTCGTTTTCCTCCTCCAGCCCGCTCTTTGCCTTTAGTCTTATCTCTGTTTTCGGTGCTTTTTTTTTTTTTTCTCCCTCTTGGGTAGGTGTGGAGACCCAGACGGTGCAACCTCTGCAGAATATCAACACACTCTTAATGCCATCTCTCTCTCTCTCTCCCTCCCTCTATGTCTCTGGGCCTCCAGAGAGCTGCTGGAAGGAGGAGAATATGGAAGGGCGATGGAGCAGGATGCAGATCCAGACACTGATAGTGTTGGCTGGAGTAATAACTCAAAGGAATCAGTATGCACATGTCTGCATGTCTGCCTGCACATAAAGAAGACAAAACCTCGAAATCCCATTATGATATTTATCCTCTTTGTCTGCATTCTCCAAATTGCTCTAACGGGCATTAAAGAGCGTCTGTTTGCTCATGTTTATTTTAAAATTAAAAATTCAGCTTGATCTTCAGAAAAGCTTGAGAAAGGAACAAGGTTTAGTGATTTTCTAAACCTCAGGATGGTCCATCGTGGTTCATGCAGCTGAAGACTCAGAGTTAAGCATTTTGCTCATTATCCTCCAGCTGTTACCTCGTACCTCAAGTGGCACGCTAAAATACACCAGACGTTACCTCTTGAAGTTATTTTCCCCAAGTTTTTGTCACTTATGGCCAACATCATTGGATCGGTCATGTTTCTATTCAAGTCAAAGAGTTAACTCACACTGGCTCCTCTCCGGTTCATTCCTGCTGCGGGTCTGAGCCCTCCAGATCAGATCCACAAATCAGGATGGGTATTGATAATATTTGATTGATACCAATGCCCTTATCAATTCTGCTTATCGATCTGATTCTTTATTGATTCCCTCATCAATTCCTCCTGTGGATTTTCAGCATACAAATGTAGGCTTTACAGGTTTTCTGTCAACAACATTTTATTGAGTCTATAAATAAATAAATTTGAAATTGGTCAATAAATATGGATATCTTTGAACATAATTAAAAAATAAATAAGAATCTCATATATCACGTGAGTCAGTATATTGTTTTGTTATATGTTATTGACTGAAGTAGGCCATCTAGTGGCTCAAAGTGGTTAAAGCAATGCTTTGAGTTGTTTGGAACCTTGAGCTTGCCGTAGTTTTCTTCTTTTCTGTTCCTGTTTTGACATTTAGAGTTTTCAGTTTTGTTTTCAAAGAGTAAATGTGATTTGTTTCTGTGATGAAAGTTGAAATTCTGTTTTAAAACCAAAGTTATATGGATGTATGCTAAATGCTAGCATATCAATGCAATTTCTCATATACGTTAGCATCGAGCTAGGGCTATGTTCTCTGAATTGTTTTTGGTCCATTGGGAGAGGTGTAACGTGTTGAATGTATTGAATATGAATCTCTTGTGAGGGAGTAATGTACATTTCTTTGGGTGTTTTGTTTTTCAGGGCTTCTGAAGTTAAACTTGAAGCAGAAAATCCTGAAATTAGAGTTTTGTTCGGAAACTGTCGTCCATATGCTAAGCTAAGCTAGCTGGGGCAGAATAGTCAACGTAATGTCCGGCTGCTCCTGTTAATGTAAAGAATCCACTGGAGAATTGTTAAGAATAAAGGCTAATGATGTTGATGGATTGAACCATTTCTGATTGGTTTGAAACAGGAACCAGTTATCCGTACCCATCCCTATTGGAGAAAGCAGATCATTCAGGACAGGAAGTGGTGCACTGAATCAACATTCAAACATTATTTTACTGTCTAAATACTCTTATGTACAGCTGCCTGCTGAAGTAATACTTGTTCCCTCTCTGTGTTTGCTGAACACCATGTCTGGACTTCTGATTCCTCTGTGGCAGCTTGTCTCTCGCTCTCTCTTCTCCCCGGCTCAGGGCCAATTACTCCCATAAGACCTCCGCCCGTAATGTTGCTCGCTTTGACCTTTTTACTTTGAGCCTGAAGTGTGACTTCAACCTATCTGACACCACACAGTACAACTTTTCAGAGCTCAGGGTCGAGTGCAAAAACCTCCCCCTTAATCCTCACAAATAACTACAAGAGAAACGTTTGTCAGTTTCACTTGGACTTGTTGTATCAGCTCTTTTTATTCGGTTTATTTTTTGGGGGTTTAGGAAAGTGCAAAGATCACCTTCAGTGCACACAGGCCGTTGGTTTCTGACCTTTGTTTGAAGCTAAGGGTCAGGGTAAGTTTGGTCTTATCCCTCCTGTTTTTGAAGCCAGAGGTAACTTCTTGGATTAAAAGTCCAGCGATTGAGAGCTTTCTATGGTTGCATTTTGCCTTTTCTTGTCTGTATTTTTTTATTTTTATCCAGGGCTAATCTATAACACATTTCATTTTTTATCACAAGTTGTTTCTAAGTTTGATAAAATTCTAATTAGAGGCAGAATTTGTCAAAGAAAGGCCCAAACTCTGATACACTCTCAGGGGAGTTACAGAAATGTCACAGATTAATAAAACTTTTATTTCTATCAGTTTTATTGAGGATTACGAAGGAGAGATTTTCTGGTTTGGCATTAGTTTTTAGTCTTTACATTTGTCTCCATCTGGTTTCTCGTATCGTGTCTCTTTGCCTGCTGCTTCAGGCCTCACTCACGCTGCTTCGCTTCGTTTCCTCCTCCCGTCCAGCGTCCACCAGTCCGAGGTTTCCTCTAGTTAACTCCCATCGATCGCTCTGCTCTGGACGTGCTGTTTATCAGACAATCTGCTCCTCACTGCAGGGATAACAAGACTTCAAATATTAGGCTGACTTCTGTGTCCCTGCACATTCAGGTAATGAGACGAGGGGAGTCGGGGTGAAAAAAATCAATAATCTGCACGCAGACCGATGGTACTGACTGTATGGAGGTGATCTTTGGAGAGAATCCGAAGGAGAAAATGAAATCCTGGTCTTTTTCTCAGTCTTTTCTCTGCATGCAAACACTCCCTCCTGTCTCTGCTATGGTTATTATGCTCTCTGTTCGTTCATTCAACTGATGAGTGAAGATGTTTGTTTAATTCTGGGAAGGAGTTTGTTTATCAGGATGATGAGAGCGGTTCAGAGAGATTTCCCTCACAGGGTGGCTGGTTGGAGTCCTGTTGAGTTGAAGAATGATCTCCTGTTTAAACTCCCTGTTGCAGATGTTTTAAAACTCACTTTAAAAAATGAGAACAGAAATCCATTTATTGTTAGATTAGTTTGGGAAAGTTAAATCAGAAAAAGTTATTTTTTACCGTCTTTTTGTCTGCTGAACAAATCAGAAAACTTATTTAAAGAAGTAACTTTGGCTTCTATGAGCTCGTGATATGAGTTGATTTGGTGTTTATGCTCCTCTTTACAGAGAAATTACATTTAGTGTATGTAAAACACAAAACTAATAAAACTCTGGAATTTTATTCCAACATTTACTCCAAGACAAACACTCCTCCTCTGTTGGAAATGTAAACCAATGCCTCGCCAATAACCAGTATGTAATCAAAGTCCATAATTGGCCGTAATTACTGGAACAATTGGCTGATCTTTAGATGTCTGTTGATCCGTGAACATTGATTACTAAGACTGCTGGTGAGGATCGAATGAGAGAACCACTGTTCGCTGGCTGTGGTCTGGTTTTTGAAGTGGTTTTGTCGCAGTTATTTGTCTTCAGTTTGCGTTATTACACTTGCTGATCAACTCAGCCCCTTTGTTAAGAAGCTGGGCTATCGATTGCTCGTAGACTGAGTCAGTGTTGCCACAGAATTCATCTGATTTTATGCAAGTCTTTCCTGAGTGTAAGTTAAAGAGGGGTACTCTGTTTTCTTGTATTTAAATGTGGATACAAAATATTAATGTTGGATGTTCATACTTAACACGTGCAGAGTTTCAAACCTCTACTCCCTCATATGTTGTAGAAATCCCAGAATCTGACTGTAAACTCATCAAAATAGTAAGTTCTAGTAGTCGTTTTCCTCTTCAGAATCATTTAATAGAATAGAATGAAATGAACATGGCCACCGTCCCGCTACTCAGACGGAGACCAAAACAATTGATCACAAAAAACAGTTACGTTGATCTGCAATCTGCTGTATAATCTAATTCAACTAAGTCTCACTTTCAAAGAAATATAGAATATAAGAAAAGATTTTAGAAGTTCTTGAAAATCTTATGAACTACTATTTAAGTTTATGGTCTAGAAAACTATTTTTTTTTGTAATTATCATTACAACAAAAAAATATATAGTTATTAAACAGAGCTGGATAGCATAAAACTTAGAATTATCCCTTGGACTTCAGCTTGTCACATCATCACACAAGGATCTCGTTGGAGGGGTGGACCTCAAAAACCAAGGTCTTCCCATAGCTCTGCTTCCAACAGGCCTCCAGAGGCAGAGGGAAGAGGGGAGCCTTAAAGAGACAGCAGCTTAAACAAAGTGTTACAGATAATACGGGAGAGATAAAAAGATTTCTTTGAGCTATAAATCGTGCACAGATACAACGGGGCCACCAGAGAAACAATATGAGGCCTAAAGAACCAATACCTGCTCTTTAACCCGCTGATAAATATATATGAATATATTAATTTTTAGAACATTTCAAAAAAACTGTTGATGTATCTGGATGTATTGGTCATCATTAGTGATAGACAAATGAAATATAAAGTTTGTAGATGAGAAAATTCAAATGACACAGATGGAACCAAACTGTGCCAGAAGACAGCTCGCCTGAACTCTCTGCACTAAAACCTCTCTAATTTAGTTCTACTTCACTTTATTAGAGTCAACCTTTGCGGAGATAATGTTCATATGTTGGTCTATGATCTGATAAAGGTGTAGTAGATGAAGTTGCACCATTTTCAAAGAGATAATCAGCCTTAAATGTCTTTTTCTTTTAGGGGGACCTACATTTTTTAAATTTTACTGGGGGCAGTCTTCACCTTCTCTTTACTGTTATCACATACACTCGTGTTAACACATCTCAACAAATCTCACAACTTTTGTCTTTACTATAACACCAAATTTATTCAAATAGACCATCTGGTTGCAGAGATATACCCATTTAAATACGGCTATGCAAATCGAGCGGAGACCTGAAAAATCAGATCAGGGTTCAAAGGGTTAAAGATGTTCAGAGACTAATCAGAATCAGAATCAGAATCAGAAATAATTTATTAATCCCAGAGGGAAATTCAGTGTGACCGTTGCTCTTACATAGTACAGGAGTAGGGAAATAAAATAAGTGATAAGATAAACAATAAGATAAGCAATAGAATAAAATACAAATAAGTGGTAAGTACCAGGAGCGATCAATAAGTAATAAGTACTAACAAGATAAATGAGATAGAAGAAACTATTTACATTGTGGGTAAGGCAGTGTATAATATTGTAGAACAGGTATTGCGCTTGTGATCTGTGTTAAACCGATGCTGCACTTAATGAACAGTAATAACAGATATTGCACATAATAATGGATATTGCACATAAACAAAAAAGCAGGTATTGCACATTAAACCGGTATGTCAAAAAACCGGTATGTCAAAAACCGTCAGTTGGTTAAAACATTAAAATACAGACAAGTCAAAAAGTCCCCAAAAAATGTGAGAAAAAGTCAAAATAAAGCATAATAACACCCAGAAACAGGAAGACAGAGTTTGAGTCAACAGGTTTGCTCAGTGTGGCTAATGTTAGCAGAGCTAGCATCACCAGCTTTCAGCCTTCTCTTCGTTGGGGCTCTTATCCGCACATTTTCAAGAATTGGTAGTCGAGGGAGCTTTTCTGAATCCAGGGGAGCTGCTTCCTCCTGTTAACCTGTTCTTTTCTCTCTCTGTCTTCCGTTGTCTGGTTTTCTTCCTCCCCCCCGTCTCACACCTGCAAAGGTTTTCCTCCCACTCTCTCTCAGACTCACTCACATTCCAGGCGCCTGGAGCTGAGCAGGTTTATCTAATAACAGGAAAAAAATCTCCACACATTGAAATTCAAAAGGCACCGGGGTACTTTGTATTGGTGCTGGCATGTTTCTGTCTGTGAGAGAGAGAGAGAGAGAAGATTTTCTCCTCTGATGGAGTTTGCTCTCCTGATGTCCGGATGTTTCCAGATTTTAATTACACGCCTGTTTTTCTCTTTGTGTGCGTTTCTTCATCATGCATCATTATTTTGTGGTAATACTTTGGGGATTTTTATTTGAAGACAGTTATTAATTCATTGTGTGTCACGAATTATAACTCGTTATTGTGTTTTCAAGTTGCTGGAATTAGTTTCAGGCACTTCATTGAGAGTCAGTTGATCATGTTATGAATTTCTGCGCTGTTTTCACACATGCACTGCACCTCTGATTCCCTGCTTTATACAGCAGTGCACGTGGGAGCACAAAAAGACTGAATCAAAGCAAAAAAAAAAAAAAAAAAAGAAAATTTTATGAGACTTAAAATGAGCCACATCCACCTGACAAGTACAAAGTATTACATGAAGATATTGAAGACAAAAATGAAGCCTGATATGCTTAAAAAAATCTGCTAATTGGGAAAAAATGTATGTGTTTAGTTCCTTGATATGAAACATTTTTTTCAAGAGACCTGAAATGAACATTTTTCCTACCCAATAGACTATTTTTAAGTAATTCAGACATAATTTTACTTCTGATAATATTTCAAATTAGATATTTTTGGACGTGTTGGATGAATGTGGCTTATATTAAGTTTAAAAAGATCATTTTTAGTAAAAATAAGACTTGTTAAAGATGTGGGAGGAAAAACAATTCCAGACAATGTCAGGACCTGAATGTCTTGCAGCTGTCTGGACATTGTGGGGTGTTCCGGTGTAAAGAGGCTGAATTGAGGGACTCAAAGCAGATACAGATTGAAAGCACTCAGGCTCAAAGATAAAAGGTCTGACATTATTTTACTGAACTTTGAAAACAAATGCGACACCTGTGGGCAGCTGTGAAAGCTGCAGTTAGCTGTCTGAGTTCCTGTGAGGACTTTCTAAGTGATCTTGAAAAAGTCTCTCTTCTAGATATCTGCCTGATCCTAATCCACAATTTAAAATGAGATTATCAGCACCAATATAGGTTATTTCTAAATGCTAATTTTTAGCTTCCGGATCAGGACAGACAGGACTGGATTGCTTTACGGCACATTAAAGTCTCCATGACAACATCACCCTTTATTTTATAGTGATGGTGCAGACTGGAGCTGAACTGACAGACAGAAAAAGGACAGAAGAGAAGAAGAAAGCTAATTGGGAGAGTGATAAAGCACAAGCTAAAGGCTAAAACATGAGCTAAACTGTTTGTGATAATGTTCATTCCAACCCACATGCAGCAGTTATTCTGCAGTGATCTGATCAAACTTGAGAGTCTGTCAATAAAATGAAGAGTGAGGTTACGTTAGCTCTGATTGGTAGATGAGCAGGACACAAGGATTTGCTAAAGTTATGTGTTAGCTTATGGATACATCTCAGACCATCGGGCTGTGATTGGCACTAAAATAGCCTCCAGTATAAACTAACACAATTTGCTTGTTGTCACGTTTCAAACAACAGCGCTGTGTAACTGTTGATAAATACCTTACCTCTTTGCGTTGTATCCGGTAAAAAGTTGTCTTGAACAAAGAAAAGTAGTGTTAAAAAGAAGATCTGATCTCCATTCATTTCCAAAACAAACACACACCTTGTTAGGAGTCATGTCTTCACGACTGTGCGCATGATGCCAGCTAATAGGTGCCGCTGTGATCCACTTCGAACAGACAGTCCTCACAGCCTCTTTAAATAGATATTGCCCACTGATTTGTTTTATTTACAGCTGCCCCACGGGAAAGTGACGTTGCTCCTCTTAGCAGAAGCATTACTAAGCGAAAGTGCTGCCAAACTCTCCCTGCAGCCGCCTCAGAAGTGATGATTCTGCAGGTGGAGGGATTTTCCTCAGCACCAACCAATCCTCTGGCTCTGACTCAGCGGGACATGCAGCTCTCTCCTTCTCACCCCTTTTTTTTTTTTTTTTTGCACTTCCCCCTTTACTCACATGTGAAGAGCTGCACTCAGTCCTGAGTCCTTGCAGAGCTCCCATGAGCTTAGCATCTGTAGGCTTACTGACCCAGACTGTAAAGATGATTGACGCTCGGCGCTGTCACTCTCTGCTCTCTCCGTCTCTCTCTCGGTCAGGATATCGACTGATTGGTGGAGATAGCGGATGAGACTAATAAAATATTAAAACGTGGGGGCCAGTCTCTGCGTTAAGCCTCATAACGTGGTGACATGAGCTATCGAACCCGGGCTTTTATCACCACTGAGGAAGAGCTCGTCGAGTCAAAGCATTGATTTGGAGTTTCTTTTTACGGCCCATTTTTTAATGACAGAAACACTTAAAAGTCCTTTCATCCTCGTGGTGTTGCCTCATTTCAAACAGGGAAGCTGCTGCAGCAGGAAACTGGATCTGCTGCTCACACACACAAACCAGCAGAAATGTGTGTGTGTGTAGAAATGTGAGTGTGTTTTGGGGAGTGCATGAATGGAAGCAGCTTTGGGACTCCAGCCAACGATGAGCCGGGCATCCTGGAAACCTCATCCTCTTTATAAATAATAAAACAAGCATCGTAAAAAAAAAAAAAAAAAGAAAGAGAGAGAGAGAGAAAGAAAAAACCCTGAGTCCTCACTCACATTCTGCCAGCCTGCCAGGCGGCCTGGCTGGCTGCACTGGCTGCTGCTCCATTATATATTTATTATTCACTCTCTTTCTGTGTGTCTGTTGTTGGAGAAAAGGCGCGTGGTGGCACTGTACCGCTATCAAGCCCGGGCTTTTGTATCAGGCTGGAATGCCAATGTGCAGCCATCAGGGATCCGCAGGAATGGATTCATTTGTTTCCCTTTTTCACCTTTTGTCGATTCACTCCTCTGCTTCACTCAGTCGATCTGCACAACAAATGAGCTCCTGCAGGTGCATGGAGACTCATTTAAATGTGCTGGTTTAAGATAAAGAGTGTGTGAAAAAAGAGAGCGGAGCTTTATTTGTGTGCAGCAGCCCAGGATGCGTTCGAGCAGAGGTGTGCAAACTGTTTTCAAAGAGGGCCACATTTGAATTGGTGAAAATGGCTGAAAAAAGAGGTCACTGGTGTCGCCAAACCTCCTCGTTCCATCATCACAGACGGATGAAATCAGACCTCACCTGTCCCTCAGGTGTCTCTTGATACCAGATGATCAGTGGTCGGTTTTCAGCAGTGTTACGTGCTGCGTAAACACCAGCAAACTGCTTCTGACGAAGGAAAATGTTCTCCTATAGGGGGCGATGTGGGACAGATATGACAGGATGTTTTTGTGGCAGGATCAGGATCTGGATTTTATTAGGACTAGAAAGGGGTGGAAAATTTCCGCTAAAATTTCAGGAAAGATTCCTGAAAAATTCCATTTAAATTTCTGCTGACAAATATTGGAAATTTTCAGGGTTTTGTTGCCGTCAACTAAAATACAGTACGTTTCTCCAAAACCACTCAGGAAATGTACATCATTTATTTATTTATTTATTTATTTATTTATTTATTTATTTGCTATCAACTTCATTTCCAAATCATGCATTAGACATATTTGCATGCATGTCTTCTTATAACAAAACATAAGCAAAAATACATGTTTAATGTATTTTTGGTGCTTTTATATGCTTTTTATTTTACTGTTTTTAATTTTTTAATTTTGATTATTTTTATGTATACAGTATGTATATCTTAACATTTGAATTATTTTTATTTTTTTAAAACTATTTTCTGCAGCATTTCACATCATGATAAATACATGCATTTAAAGACATCGGCTGTAAGAGTTGTTGAGTTTCTGCAGAATGTACAGAGCTTTAGCTTTACTCAAGCAGCCTACGCACAGTCCAAATGTAGTTCAGTGAGACGTTAATAGATAAACTTTGATTTTGTTGGTGCAGAAAATGTAAATCAAAACATTATTTGTGATAAAGAAAGTGATTCAAATTGAGACCAGTCACCTTCGACAGCTGACCTGACCTTGGAGAGCAACGACGAAGAGGTTCCAGAGAATAATGGACGGGGGGTTAGGAGAGGAGCAGATCACTCTCAGTGTGATGAAGTGAGAGGTTAATGCAAAGGGGCGATAAAATGTCAAACAGAGTGTGAAATGTCAGGCTGCTGTGCCATCAAAGAGTGATCAAAGCCTCATCCTGATGCTGCTTCTTCGTTTATTAAAATAAAACATGGGGAATGATCCTCTTCAACGCGCTGGTTAGAATTGCAGATATATCAGGATTAAGTTTCCTGGATATAAAGAGAGACAGTTTACTTCAGCTTGTTTTATGTCTCTCACACACACACACACACACAGATCGCTGCTCTGCGTCTGTCCGTCATCATCTCTCTCTCTCTTTACCTTTCATTTGACAGCCTATTCTCTCGCTGCGTTAATTGTTGGTTTTCATCACTGACATGTTGACACTCTTCGTCTCCAGCTGCGGTGAGATCCCTGCGTGGGCTGATGTCAGTGTGTGTACACATGTGTGTGTGTGTATCTGAATCTGTCTGTCTCTGCCGTGATGTGCCTGTTAAAAATCTCCTCAGGGCTGCGTTGTGTGTGACCCGTGTTGATTTCGTTCCTCGCTACTTGTATTCTTTGCGTCTTTTTGTGCCCTTGAGCGCTCTCTGGGTGTCTGCGTCTGTGTGTGTGCGAGGTGGGTGGCTGGTAGTGGGGGGTCGTAGAGCAGGTGGTACACCTGAGGGTATGAATCTGTATGTCTGCAATAATTTAAAAGTGTCTCCTGCTTCCTGAAACACATCATTCTTCATTCTTGGTTCCACTTCCTTAAAATACTAACGAGTGAGAAAAGCTAAAAGAGTCTTACATGTGAGGTATGAATATATGAAAGCAGCGCTCTTTGGACTTTTTCCCCCTTTTTTCTGTCTTGCTGGATCATCGCGATTTAATAGTTTAAACAGCTAGCAGATTAGCCACTTTGGTACATCCTTAAAGAGGGTTTTTTTTTGTGTGTGTGGCTTTTTTTTGTCTTGATTCTCTGGTTCTCCCGTAGTACCTTTCCATGATTTACAGATTTAAAAATCCAGATTTTCTTACACTGCTGATTTCAACCTCTGTCTGAAACTTTCCTTCTAGCTGCTGTCTTTTTAAGGCTCCCCACTCCACAAACCACCTTTTCAAGGCCTGTTGTGGGCAGTTATGGGCAGACTTTGGTGTTTGAGGCCCGCCCCTCCAACATGTCATGCATCAGTTAGGCGCATAGACTGTTTAAAAAAAATGGCTGTCATCTCACGCAGCTTGCAGCAAGGTCGCCACAAAAACTGCTCCCCCTGGTGGCTGGCTGCAGTATAGGTCAAAAACTCTGCCTCCCCATTCATTCCAGATGGGCTGTGGTCAAACTTTAAAAAATGAATACACCTCGTAGAAATGTTTCTGACATCCTTATACTGTGATGATTAGAGCTGCAACAATTAATCGAATAATCGATTATTAATCGATTACTAAATTAATCGTCAACTATTTTGATAATCGATTAAGTCATTTAGGTAATTATTTTAGAAAAAAAGTCCAAATTCTCTAATTTCAGCTTCATAAATGTGAATATTTTCTTCTTTCTTTGCTTCTCTATGGCACTCCTGAATATCTTTGGTTTGCAAACCAGACATTTGATGATGTCATCTTGGAATCCAAAAAAACACTGACATTTTTCACCATTTTCTGAAATTTTATGGACCAAACAACTACTCGATTAATGGAGAAAAAAATCGAAAGATTAATCGATTATGAAAATAATCGTTAGTTGCAGCCTTAGTGGTGATGTGATGGTGATGTGATGGTGATGTCCTCTTTTTTCTGAAAAGTTTTTTTTTTCATTAGTTATTAGACGTTAAAACAGGGTTTTTATGTCTCGTTGGACGATGACTGACAGCTGCTGTTCTTAGGTAGTTTTTCGTGAATAAGTCAGGAAGGAGAACCAAGAGGAGATTAGACTTTGGTCACCGGCTCCACTCAGATTTTCTGCTGTATAGACTCTGGCTATACAATGGCAGCGCCTCAGATGGGGGTATTTTGGCTTCAAAACTGTATCATGGTAAAAGGCGGAGCCATGCTGTCCATTCTGTATAGGAGATCCATACATAATGACCTCATCATATCAGCAAGTCTTGTAAAAATCTTGTGAAGGTCTTGTGCTATTTTTAGAACAGACTGTTTTGATCAGGGATTTCTACAACATGTAAATACGTAACGGTATTTACGAGGACAGGAATCAGAATCAGCTGCTATGGTTTTTTTAGTTGGTGCATCTCTGAATTTGGATCATATTTTAAATGTTTTAACACATCTTTACACAGCCTACAACCCTTTCTCTCACTGGTTTCTGCTCATGAATTTGTTGAATGTCAAAACTCGGTCTCTTGTTATTTTTGGAGCCAAAGGAACCCACAGCTTGTTGCTGTATCAGCTTTATTTCCACCTCAGGCCTTTCTTACATCAGGGTTGAAAAGTGTATCTGATTTTTTTGTAACTTCATAAATTTTTCAGGGTTTTTTTTGTAATGAATTAAGTTTCTCAAAGGTCAAATAAAGGTCAATAAATAAAGCACAGATTCACGCAGCTTAAGGCGAAAACATCAGATGGATTCTGGAGTCATACCAACATCTTAAATTCACGGTCAAACTGAAACAGCGTTGAAGAGAAACAGGATTTGATTCGATGAACCTGACAACAGCTGTCCTCTTAAAGGATGTATCCGTCCTTTCCCCCCCTGCTTTTTATCACTGCTGTTGTGGTTTAAGACGACATTAAAAGCTTGGCGGTCATTCCACCTTTTTATGCCTGCAGCTCGCTTATGCTCAGCTGAGGCATTCTGGGAGGATTTCATGTTGAAGAGCGTCGCTAAGTGTCAATAAGAGCTCGACGATGGGTTATCCCCAGCAGAAATCATCCTGCTTCTGCTTTTCTTAATCTCCCATCCGTCATCCACGGCGTGTAGAGGGCTGTCAGGGCTTCACATCCAGCTGATACCTCCCTCCCTCACCCCCTCCAGAGCGAGGGAGCCCCTCATTAATGGTGACAGGTGAGCATCCCCCGGAGAGACCTGAGCAGTCAGGCCGGAGGGGTGGATGAGGATTTGGATGGAGGAGATGGGAAGATGAACACGGGGTGGATCCTCTTTATGATCCTGTATCAGGTGTAGAATAAACTGTCCCTGGTGGGGGGCCATTAAGGGGGTCTTTACTTGAGGAAAGGAGGAGGGAAGTAGGGAGGGAGTGTACAGATGAATAAAACAGGGCGGGGACGAAAATGAGAGCTTTGAAAAATGAAGTGAAGTGTTTATTGGTTTGATAAAAACCTTGTTTGGAGTTTAAATCTTTAAATGCTGTTGACCTGTGGAAACGAAAACTTGTTAAATCTGCTCTTCTCTTGCATTTCCATTCAGTCGGTAAACTCCCTGTTTTACACCTCAGCTCTTTGTCCTTGCTCTCACTTTATTTTTCTGTTCTTAGCCACCTCCAGGTGCAACTGGCACAAAAGAAATAGTCAAACATTGATAACTAAATAAGCAGAATAATGATGCCAGCTTTATTTTTTTATGCTAATTGCTGTTTTAGTATCCAGAACTGGTGAGACGGAGAGGGTTAGAGGCTTCAGAGGGTTTTTAGTTTAATTGAAATGCTCCAAATTGTCTTCAAGTGTCTGAATTTAAAGAAAATATTCCAAAGTTTTGAACAAAATCAAAGTCCACATCAACACTTTAGTCTTTTTTCATCTTAAAACGTGAAACAATCAGGGGCATCGTTATAACCTTGCAGTTTTTGAGGCAAGCCCTAAAGTGAGTGGCTCGGCTTTAAATCAAATGTGCACGCATTCCTGCTCGTCACTGCTCGCTCTGTTTCCTGCTCTATCCACTGTCCTGTCCTCTCCCATTAAAGACATAAAAACAAAACAAAATTACTTCAAAAAAATAGAAAAACCTTTTTTTTTTTCAAGAGCATTTCCGCAGTTTCTACCAGAATCCTTCAGGATGCACCACAGGATAATCCAAAAACACTCTTGGGCATGCATTTGTGATCATGAACAGTGACACTTGTGTTGAAATTTTCAGGGAAATTTCTGGTAAATTTCCTGAAAATTTCCATTGGAATAAAGGTTGCAAAGGGGAGGAAGATTTTCAGGAAATTTCAGGAAAGTTCCCTAAAAATTCCCATGGGAGTTTTAGCTCAGGAATATTGGAAATTGTCAGGGTTTTGGTACCACCAAGTTCATTAAATTTCTTGAAAAATTCCTGGAAAATTTTGTCTCAAAAGTTTAAGAAATTTTCCAGTTTTTCTTCAACTTGATTTTAAAATATTTCATTAAACATATTTGCATGCTTGTCTTCTCATAACAAAGCAAAATATTTAACATTTATACATACATATATGAACAGGTAAATGCACTTAATATAAATTCCCAGAAAATTTCCATTGATTCCTGAAAATTCCCATGAAAAGTTTCCAACACTGAAAATTCCAGGAATTTTGCAACCCTAACTTTTAATTGCACAGCAGTGGCACACATAGTCAGCATTCTCACCTCCAAGTAAGGAGATAAAATCCTGGTTCTGTTAAAGACTTCTGACGCAGTTTTTCAAACCTGACAGTAACATTTGAGCTTTTTGACCCTGATGTTAAGTGTGAGTCCAGTGATGAAATGATGTATCATCTCCAATTTTAAAAAAGTCTTTCAATCAAGTTAAAAAAGAGGTGAAAACACAACCTTCGTTACCAAACATGCCAGCTCTGTGCATCAAGTTTGAACCTCAGAGTGTGTTGAAAGTCTGCAGGAAAAAAGCTAGTTAGCTTCGCGAGGTTAGCTAGTTTGGTGACATGAGGTTAATTTATAAGCCGTTCAAGGTCGGGTCGGCAAAATGAGTAATGTGCAAAGTTTTATCAACATGAAGTGTATTGTTGCCTCATCTTTGTACCAAATAACAGGAGATTTGATCCTGGAATCACTTGAGACTCAGCTCGTTGAAGACTCTGCATAATTGTCTCAATAACAATAAAAATTAAAAATCTCTATCCTTCCTAAGCAGCAACTGGGATCTGCTATTTAGTTTACATTAACTGCCGCAAATCAAGGTTAAACTTGTTTGAATCAAAAAGTCCTAAAGAATTGGGAGAGGAACAGTCATGACTCATTGGTCCCAATCAGCAAAATAATGTGGGTGTGTGTGTTTCTGTTTCCAGGAATATCACTTCTCAGTCAGAAAATCAGTTTTTAAAAAATACAACAAGGTCAGCAAAGAGCAAAACGTGTCAAAAATGCCAGAGAAGTGTCAGTGCAGAGGAAGAAACGTGGCCTTAGCTGGGGTCAAATGCAGAGCTGAAACCTGATGAAGTCAGCATAAAGTGGGTTTCAGTTTGTGAAGCTCCTAAAGCCTCAGCACACATCCTGCTCCACTGCATACAAAAATACTAATTTGGAGAAATCCTTGTAACAAGAAGAGGTATACAAACCTGAAGGTGTCTGATGCTGAGCACACCCAGCTCACACTTCCTCTCGTGCACCGTCACTCAGTCGTGTGTTGCTCGTCAGATCTCTGGTTCTGTGTTTTGCTCGGGTTTCTGCTGCAGGGCCAGAGTGAGGAGATCAGAGGCTGCAGATAACCTCCTCTCCACAGAGGAGGGATGTTTTGAAGGAGTGGAGGAGGAAGGGAGGCGTGAGGGAGGGGGGGGGGCATCTGGAAACTGACAGAATAGCAGATCGACACACACCACCTTGGGTTAATTTTAGCCTGCTGCTGACACCTCCTTATGGGAAAAAGAGAATTTCCACCCAGTGAGTCATTAAAGAACACATTTTCATTTTTTAGCAGTGTGTTTGCATTCATTTTTCCTTGCTGTCAACACTAACGCTGCTGTGGGGTGGAAATATTGATCAAATCTGTGCAGAGACAGAGCTAATTCAAATTTCCACCCACCTAGCATGCAGGCTTTTACCCCAAAATGTAACTGATGTGGTGTTTTCTGACACCACGTTCCAATTGAAAGGTCGTCTCATAATGAAAACCTTCAGGATCTCAATGGGCTGTTGTTATCTTTGCTCCTCAGCCATCCTGCAGGTGTTGGCCTTTCACCACAGAAGAATAACAGTGGTCTGATGTCTCCAGCCAGCAGGTTTGAGCGTGGTGATTTCACACCTCCGACGTGTCACTTCCCAGTCGTCTCTGTGAGCTTACTAAATGGAAAGCTGTGGCTACCTCTGTTCCCGGGCCACCGGCATAGTGTGTACATACCATGAGCTGGAATCAGCGACCCGTGGAGACTGGTTTTAATTACCTGTCTGATGAGACAGCATGGAAAGTGTCAGGGCGGGCTTTTCTCACTGCATGGTTAACCAGCCTGGAGAGGGAATCACTCACTCACACACACACACACACACACACACACACCGAGGGAAACAGTGTGTGGTATAATTCAGCTGCACATTCATAAAGTAACAAGTGCCAAATTTAATACTTTGATCACATTTTTAAATGGTTTTAACTGAGTTGAAGGTGGAGCATTTGTTTAAAGGCAGAGTGAGGCGGTTTTAAAATAGAATTATCAGCAACTAAATTGGTTATTTCTTTAGTTTGAGTTCCCCTGTTTGGGAAAACTGTGCTGATGTTCAGCCTAAACTTTAAAGAAAACTATTTAAAGGAAAGTTGCAAAGAGGTGGAAAATTTCCACGGGAATTTTAGCTCAGGAATCTTGGAAATTTTCAAGTTTGTTGCCATCAAAATTTAAAAAAAAAAAAAAAAAAAAAACTTTTCTGAACAGAAATTTTGAATTTCTTTTCCTTTGCATCAACTTGAATGAAGTTTTCAAAAATGATCTCGGTTGAAACAACATGACTGAATGCAAATTCAACTGTGTACCATGAATCACATGTGCGAACAATTCCAAGCACGTTTGATAATCATCAGTATCCACTTCACGAGCCTACAGCATTTCCACTGAGACCACATTTCTGGATTTGGACTCTAGAAGTCCTGTTAAGTTAAGTTTTTATGATTGTATTGATGGTATGGTTCAACTTAAAGTAATGGATACATTTAAGTTAAACTATGCCAAATATTTAGGCCACAACACAACAGTTAGAAAAATGATCTAGAAAAGTCCCTGAAAATTCCTTCATAATGTCATTTAAAAATATTGCATTAGACATGTTTGCGTGCATGTCTGCTGATAACAAAATGTTTAATATTTATGCTTGTATATAGCCAGGTAAATGCAGTTAATATAACTTCCCAAAATTTCTTTTAATTTCCAAAAATTCCCATCGAAAGTTTCCAAGATTGAAATTTCCAAGAATTTTGCATCTCAGATTTAAAGATCTTTTGGTAAAGTTTGACAGTGAGAGGTAAGCCAGCAAGGATTTTCTTTAGATATATTTTGTATTTATGACTGATACTGGAGCAGCCAAATGAAGACACTCTGCAACCAGGGCTTTGCTAGCTCAAAGAGCAAAACTGCTGTGAGACAGTGTTTAATGTTTTATACCAGTGTGTGAATGCTTCTCTGCTTTTTGAGGACGAAAAGATTCCAACTGTCTTCATATTTGCATATTTATGTGCGTCACATATTTACATGTGGCTTCAGGCCAGTTGTTTTCTTGGGCTGATTATCCAATGGGGGACTGAGGCGATGCAACATCAATGGATCTTCAGGTGCTTCACCTGTGTAGAGGAAAGCTTTAGAAACGTATCTCTTCGATATTGTGTAAGTCTGCTTTGAGAAACACCCCCAAAATAAAAAATCTTATAAAAGTTTTCCATAAAATGACATGATGCATTTAAAAAACAACAGAATAAACAAAATGCATAGATAACACATGGCGTCTTGATTAAATTGTGTCCATTGGAAGCTTTCCGTAGCATCTTGTTCTGTTTTTTCTCCCTTTCATAAATTACTTTCTCTTTTTGTCTCGATAGCTAAATTTCCCAAACCAGCGCTAATGAATATATTGCTGGGACCAAGGAATTTTGGATTGAACACTCTGCAAAGACTGGATTTTGATGGCTAATAAGCGCATAAAAACTGTAAGAAATGATGCAGTTCTCCCTACTGCAGGTCGTACTTGTCTTTGTTTGTCACCAGATCTCTGACTAAGAGAACACAAATACACAAATCGGACATAGACACAAAATCCATCTCAAGCTGGGAATATTGCTGAGAGAATATTGTAAATGTCACCGGACCTTGATGCTTTGCTTGTGGAGGAAGAGAGAAGTGGCTTTGGCTTGCTTTTTACTCTCTTCAGATTCTCCGCTCTGTCAAAGATTTGCTTAGCTGTGCAAATAATAAATGACTTGCCGCCTTTCAACACGCTTGATCATCTGAAAGCTGCAAGAAAAGGACAGCTCGTCACATGAGTGTGTTTCTTTCCCGAGCCCACCCAACATGTTGTCTTCTTAAAGCAGATTTTTGATGGTAGAGTTTTGAGAGGACCTGAACGTCAACATTTCACACAAGTTTTTAAACATTTCTTACCCGTTTGTAGGAGACTAGAATGGCCTCTTACCTCTACATATGATTTATAATATCTGCCAAACCTGCTGCTCCATCTTTCTGTCTGCATGTTTTTTATATTCACATGAAACGGTGGAGGAAATGTGGATCAAACGCTTGTAGAGATTTATGCCTCTGGACTTGAGCTCTTAAGAAGAGGACGGTTGAGTTATCCAACGAAGCTGCTGAAGGCTGTGAGCTCCATGTACGCTCAGGTCCAGCAGGACACTCACACATGCCGCCCAGATGCCGGGAGCTCCTCAGTGTGATGCTCTGGAATTAGAGACAGGCGGGTTTCATACCTGTGGGGAACTACAAAGACTCCCTCCTGCTGCTGGCTGCACGCAGAACCAGCAGAGTCCTGAGAGTCAGCAGAGCCGCTTTACAGCCTGAATACTGTAGGCAGCCTCAAGGGAGGACTCCACTTTGTTCGATTCCCTTCCTGAAATCATCCATAGACAGTTTCACAGTGATGAAATCATGGTTACGTGGGTTACATTTGTTGCATCATGAACCACAAAACAAAACATGTTTTAAATGAGATGTTTTTAAGCTTTTCTGTACAGAATGTGAATATTTTACAGGTCTGTGTGACCACATTAACGGAATGTGTCATTCCTTGGCAGTTCAGTTTAAGCATTTAAAATAAAATATGAAAAAATATTTAAATTTATGCCTATATTCAGTTAGACTCGGTTAAGGAAAATACCTGAAAATTCCCTAAAACATATCATTTAAAAATATTGCATTAGATGTTTGCATGCATGTCTGCTTACAACAAACCAAACCATAAACATACATTTAGATATACACTCACCGACCACTGTACATTGTCAGTAACAATACTCAGGTAGGCTGTGGTGTTGAAACGATGCTCAATTGGTACTAAGGGGCCCAAAGTGTGCCAAGAAAATATCCCCCACACAATCACACCACCACCACCAGCCTGAACCGTTGATACAAGGATGGATCCATGCTTCCATGTTGTTGATGCCAAATTCTGACCCGACCATCCGAATGTCGCAGCAGGAATCGAGACTCATCAGACCAGGCAACGTTTTTCCAATCTCCTGTTGTCTAATTTTGGTGAGCCTGTGCAAATTGTAGCCTCAGTTTCTTGTTCTTAGCTGACAGGAGTGGCACCCGGTGTGGTCTTCTGCTGCTGTAGTCCATCTGCCTCAAGGTTCGACGTGCTGTGCGTTCAGAGATGCTCTTCTGCATACCTCGGTTGTAACAAGTGGTTATTTGAGTTACTGTTGCCTTTCTATCAGCTTGAACCAGTCTGGTCATTCTCCTCTGACCTCTGGCATCAACAAGGCATTTTCGCCCACAAAACTGCTGCTCACTGGATATTTTCTCTTTTTCAGACCATTCTGAGATGGTTGTGTGTGGAAAATCCCAGCAGATCAGCAGTTTCAGTCCCGTCTGGCACCAACAACCACGCCACCTTAAAAGTCACATAAATCACCTTTCTTCCCCATTCTGATGCTCGGTTTGAACAGCAGCAGATCGTCTTGACAATGTCTTCATGCCTAAATGCAGTAGCTGCCATGTGATTGGCTGATTTGAAATTTGCGTTAACAAGCAGTTGGACAGGTGTGCCTAATGAAATGGCTGGTAAGTGTATATAAGACCAGGTAAATGCAGTTAATTCCTGAAAATTCCCATGGAGAATTTCCAACTTTGAAATTTCCTGAAATTTTTCATCCCTACTTATAAAGCAACCAAAAAAAAAAGAATAACAAAGAACCCTCAAACTGTTGAGCTGCTGAAACCTTACACTTTGTGCCAACTCTTTTGGCTTTGCTGTCGTTCATACAGTTACTAATATTTACTTTCCAACACTGGCGGTGAAAACATGTATACGTTTCCAGCATAATTATCAAGCTTGGCTGCACATTTCAGTCAGAAAGTTAACCCCCTCCTGTCCGCCCACGCAGAGAGCCGTGCCAGCATTCCCACGCTAACGTACAGTAAATACAGCGCAGGAAGTCGCTGCTATTGTTCCAGAAAGCTTCATTAACATTCTTCTTTGTGTCTGTCTTTGTACGGACGGTGAATTTTAATTTGGTTGGTATTCAGGGAAACCTCAGCTTGATGACTGTTTTTGATGTTGATGTATTATTCTGTGTTCATCTCCAGCCATTCACACACACACACACAGACCATCTGTGTATGCATAAATGTATATATGCATTTATTTACACACAGACACACACACTAACTGCAGCACCCAGCACAGCTGAGTCTAACAGCTGGTGCTGGTATCCTGTGGTGTGTGTTGTTTGTGTGTTATGGGTGGTGTTGGTAAGGACGGGGGGTGTTGTTGGCAGACGAGCTGGCTGGAGATGGCACAGCAGCACCAGCAGCAGCAGCAGCAGCAGCCTGGATTAAGGGATCAGTACTGGTGTCAGACAAACATTGGATTAGCTCTGTAATCTCGCCCTCGCTGGTCTGAGCCTGAAACTGAGAGGCAGGACTGTCCTTGCTGTGTGTTCACACACCTGCCTGGATGAACACAGAAACTAGGCAGACCTCTGGCCTCTCGCGCTGTAATGAGACGGATATGTGATAGAGAGGCTGACATTAGTTGTTAATGCCAACCATTGAGCCCCAGGGGTTGATTCACCGGGAGGGTGGAGACGCAAGGCCTGCTGTGTGTTACATAATGTGTTCAATCATCTTAAATAACAGGTCTGAACGACAAAAAAAATAGAAGAACTAAATCTATGAAAAGTCATAGATTTATGAGATTAAAGTCATAAATTTACTAGAATAATCTCCTAAATTTAGGGGAATAAACTGGTTATTTTATTCTACAGCTTGTCTATTACCCCTGATTCACACATACAGCGCCAGCGCTGCAGTCCGCCAGCGCCGCGATCAGTCAGCGCGAGCCAATTCACACTGCATCCGTCTCAGGAGCGGAGCGCAGCTCAGCGTACTCATAGCAGCTGGATACAAGAGATCACAAGATCACAGGAGAACCACATGTTCCCGCAGGAATCACACCCATGACCACTGCTTTCATGATATTTAGTAGGTAAAACTCACCTGCCCTCCCAGAGCTTCATTCGTTTCTTTTGAGGATGTGTTGTATCGTATATAATTATAAGGTTTTCCGCCTCCAAAATAAACTTTTCCTCGTCCATGGCGTCAGATTTCCTCTGGGTCTGACCCGCTGATGACTGCTGGCCCTGTGCCACTGTCGTAGTTTTAATATACGAGGATAATTTTATGATCGACAGGCTGAACATGGTGCTTTATTTTGAAAAGACCGGAAACTCTGATCGTGTTTTGTGTCTGATTTCCTGTTTGGAACGATCTGCTCTGCGGAGATTGATGCGTCTCTGCAGCGCACTCCGGCAAGAATAGACTCGCAGCGAAACAGCCGCGAGCAGCCGTTGGTAACGCGCGCCGGAGACGGACCGCAGCGCGGGCTGTGTGAATGCACTAATTGACTTGAATGGCAGCGAAATACAGCGCAGTGCGCGGCGCTGACGGACCGCTGCGCCAACGCTGTATGTGTGAATCAGGGGTAAGAAGAGCAGCAGCCTCCTGTACAAAATGCCTCTCTGAAGCCTGCAAACACTTGCAGTCACACTGTGTCCGTGCCCTTGGTGTCTCCACTGTAACCATAAACAGTACCTGAAAAAAGAAACCAACACCGCTCCAGATCACAGTTAAAAGAAATAATTGAAATAACTTAATCAAGTGGATCATTGCTGATATAAAAGTCCATCAAAACACAAATATATAAACACAAACTGTATTTCCTCAGTTATGTAACAGTAACGCTCTCTTATTTATTGAGATCATCTCTTAGGACTTCTTGATTGTATCTGTCCAACCACACACACGTCCGTATGTTTCACAACCTCTCCGTCACAGTAAAGAGGTCAGGTAGGACGTTCCGCCTCAGGTCCAAAGCTCGTTGTTTGTTTCCTGGCCTTTAGAGATGCCAAGCTAACGTCACATGTACAGCTCAGGGGTCTCTGTCGTGCCGTGACATTTGCCTCGACCTCCTCTCGTCCCTCACATTCAGCGGTCTGAATGAAACAGCAGGAGCCGAGCTGGAGGGGCGAAATGTGAAGAACTTTGTGACCTCTGATGAAGATGCTGCAGAGTCAAAGCAGCCGTTACGTCCTAAGAATACACACTTCTCTGTGACAGCGGAGGGAAAGTTCACAGAGAGGTCCAGAAATAAAACAGATCACACATTAAAAGAGATGAACTGAAGGTTACATACTCAATCTTCCTCAAGCATCTTTTTATCCCCTCTGGTTTGCGGTTAATCGTGTCATTTGTGTCACGATCAATATGCTTTAATGCTCCGTATGAAAAGATGTCTCCGACTGTAATATGCAATAACACGGCTTCTGAGTGGCTCAAAAAAAAGCTCAACTTGTCAATAAACAATTAGCTGAAAAGCAAAATAACCTCTGCTGGGTATGAAGCTGGAGGCTGAGCTGATTTGGCAAAGACAAAGCTATCATTAGGTCTGTTGTCTCCTACTTGGGGCTGACTGATGAGTGGAAATAAGATATGTACTGGAAGGACTCCACACTTCCTGTCTGAAGCAGAGACAGGCAGCGAACGGCGGTAAGTGAAGCTGCAAGAAACAAGCTAATGCAAGTTTGATTGTTGGCGCAATTTGATCTAATTTTAAGATCTTGACATGTAAGCAAGTTTTGCACAAGTGTTTCATGCTCTACTGGTTTACGTGTGTTTAAATGTAAGATGTGTACAGGATGGGTTTGGTTTGTTGCAGTTTTCTCATCCAAACAGGATTTGAGACTTTGCAGATGTTCGTCTTTTGAGCAGCGTTTTGTTAAATTATTTGGCTCTTGCAGATTTGCTGTAGGCTAAGGCTGAGAAATTTGGCAGTCCATCATGATTGGCTCAGCTCCTGCTCGGTAATTTAGCAACGTGTCTGTGTGTCTGTGTATGTGTGTGTGTGTGTTAGGGTTCAGTAGAGTTATATCTGCCCGTCTCAGGTGATTATCAGCCTGCAGAGTTACTGATAGTCCGTCTGACGGTGAAGCAGCTGGAGCTCTCAGTCAGACAGACCGAGCAGGAAACGGTTGGTGAAGAGGCTAATGTGGTTTCTAAGTGTCTGGCAGACTGTGGCTCCAACATGCTCAGTGGAGGTCTGGTTAGCATGTTAAATAACTCAGAGCAAATAAATAACTTTCTGTTACACATCCTCGTTGCAGTTTCAAGTTAGTCTTGAGGGAATTGAGGTAACCCTTTAAGTTGTGCTCTTTACATGTCACTTATGAATTGTTGCAAAATGCAACAGTGGTGCAAAATAATATAGAAAAATGTTTAAAGGAAGGAAAATAAAGAAATTAATGCCTGCCTATGATGAAGACTGAAATAGGATTGGTCTTCATATCTTAAAACTCTTTAAACCCAATTTTACAAGTGCTTTTTAAATTACCATACGTCAATTCAAAAAACCCCTTACAGTAGAACAGAAAAGCTTAACAGTGATATTCAGTGTATTATGGTACTGCATAGGAATCCACAAGCAACAACATCCCAATTACAGCCATTAACTGATGCAAGCTCTTTTCATTACCGTAACTCTTTGACCATTTGGGCAAGAGAAAACAATTCAAACGATTCCTGAAAAACCTGAGGAACCGTTCTGAGCTCTCAGGCCAAAAAAAAAGCCTGGGTGGCCTGTATGATATTTAGGTGACAAAGGGTTAAGTTAATTAGAGTGTGACCTGATGTCAATGCAGTGATGGAAATAACTAACTAAATACTGAATTCATTAATAGTGTTAAGTTTATTTTTTGTGGTGCTGGAAACTTTCCTCAGATATTCTGCTCCATATTGACATGACAGCATCACAGATTTGTTGGCTGAACATCCATGATGAGAATCTCCCGTTCCACCACATCCCAAAGGAGCTCTACTGGACTGAGATCTGGGGACTGTGGAGGCCGTTGGAGTCCAGTGAACTCGCTTTGTGACATGGAGCGTTATCCTGCTGAAAGTCTCCATCAGAAGATGGGTACACTGTACTTATAAAGGGATGGACATGGTCAGCAACAAGACTCAGGTAGGCTGTGGACTATAAACCAGGCTCAGTTGGTACTCAGGGGTCCAAGGAGAGCCAAGAAAATCTCCCCATTATACACCATTAGTCCATGGTTTCATGTTGTTCACTCAAAATTCTGAGCCGACCATCTGAATGTGGAGCAGAAATCCAGACTCATCAGACCAGGACACGTCCAGTTTTGGTGAGCCCGTGTGAACTGTAGCCTCAGTTTCCTGTTCTCAGCTGACAGGAGGGTCACCAGGTGTGGTCTTCTGCTGCTGTAGCCCGTCTTCTTCAAGGTTGGACATGTTGCATTTAGAGACCGTCTTCTGCAGACCTTGGAATGTTTTTTTTCTATGATCTCCAATCAGTCTGTCCGTTCTCTTCTAACCTCTGGCATCAACAAGGCATTTTGTCCCAGAGAACTGCAGCTCACTGCATGTTTTCTCTTTTTGAGACCATTTTCTGAACTTCAGCAGCCGGTCTTCACCACGTGTACATCTAAATGCGTCGAGTTGCTGTCATGTGATTGGCTGATTAGATATCTTTGGTAACAAACTGTTTAACGGGTGTCTACAATTCAGCAGTTTCATTTAGCAGACGCTTTCGTCCAACGCGACGTATAACACAAGCAAGAATTTAGACAGGAAGGGAGGTGTTCCTCATCCTGTGGCCGGTGAGTGTGCCTCTTTTTATTACTGTTAATGAGCTTCCTGTCACTTTTTGAAGCTTCAGGTTTTTTTTCTTCAAAACGTAGCGCTTTGAAACTTTTTATCAAGAGGATTCAAACGCCTGAGTAGTTCATCTGTTCTACAATAAACTTAGTCTCATTTTACGGCACACCAAACAAGTTATGAGCATGAGCCGTGATATCAGTCGACATAATGAGACAGTCAGGGAGCACACTCTGCTGCAGAGGCCATATTGGATTCCCAGAGTTATTAGCTGCATTAGAAGCAATTTGGACTTGTAACACAGAAATGATCCAAGCTGTTCATCATACGGTGTACGAAATGAGTGCAACGTAACGCTAATGTTGGTCTGGATCAGTAGTGCTTACAGTATTCAACATGGGAGAGTTTAAGTAATGATGAATGCATCCATTAGCATGTATCTGCTAATTAAGTTTTCATACATGAACACCTTTAATGCATTCATGTTAGTCAGAAAATTCCTCTTTTATTGATTTAAAAGAATAAAGTGAGGGTAAAGCTTTGGCCATAATAAATGAAATGGAAAAAAGGAAGAAAAACATTTACAGGTGAACATTTTTCCAAGAAAACTCAGGGCAGAGCTTCTACGTCCATTCACACCTCATTCTCTCACCTGTCTAAAGCAGCATACAGTATAAAAGCCTGTCTGTAAAGCAGGCAGTTTGAATATATTTGATGTAAATTTGCATCACAGGATGTGTTTGTGACAAGAAGTATTAGATCCCAAGTTGAGTAGCATTACCGTACATCCTGTCAGGTGTAAAGAGAATCACTCCAGTGAGAGATCAATCGAACATAACCTCATAAAAAATGCAGCAAAACAACCAACATCATGATTCTCTACGAGCGCTTTCAAGCTTTTCTCTCACCCAGCACGCACACACTCCATGCATATTCAGTAAACTCCAAATCAGAATGCACAATTAGGCAGTGTGGAGTGAAGGTTATAAAGGTTATCATCATTATTGTTTGAGTCACACATGAGTCACACCGTGGGCCTGCGAGGAAGCGCTGTCTCATTCACTCTGCATGCAGCACACAAACAGAAAGCTGATAATGAAACAGAAGAGGAGGCCGAGAGCCCGGGAGCAAAAAACCTGCAATCATACATTTAGTATCAGAGGTCAGCATCGTGCTCCGACTGGGGAATGGATGATTTCATAGAAAGATGCTAAATATTGAATGATACCTGAGGAGATGTAAAAGTTTCTGTTTTTCATTCTCGAAGCATCACTCCGTCTCAAGATGATTCAAATGAAATCTGAGGCATAAAATCTTTACCTCTGAGAGTCTGACTTATGAATTTTATCACATTGTAGGATTATAAGCAAACCTTAATACAACCCCAATTCCAATGGAGCTGGAATGTTGTATGAAACATCAATAAAAATAGAATACAATGATTTGCAAATCCTGTTTAAACTATATTCATTTGAATACATGACGAAGACAAAATATCTATTGATTAAACTGATAATTTAATTATTTATTTTTTGCAAATATTCACTCATTTTGAATTTGATGGCTGCAACACGTTCCTATAAAGCTGGGACAGGATCATGTTTCCCACTGTGTTCCATCACCTTTCCTTTCAACAACACTCAGTAAGCGTTTGTGAACTGAGGACACCAATTGTTGAAGCTTTGGAGGTGGAATTCTTTACCATTCTTGATTGATGAACAACTTCAGTTGCTCAACAGTCCGGGGTCTCTGTTTTAATATTTAGTGCTTCATATAATGTGTCATACATTTTCAATGGAAGACAGGTCTAGACTGCTGGCGGGCCAGTCTAGCACCTGCACTCTTTCACTACAAACCCACACTGTTGTAACATGTGCAGAATGTGTTAACTGACAATGGGTTTTTTTAGCCTTGCTGCTTATGTGCAGAGATTTCTCCAGATTCTCTGAATCTTTTGATATTATGGACTGTAGATGATGAAATCCATCAATTCCTTACAATTGTACATTGAGAATCATTGTTCTTAAACTGTTGGACTATTTGCTCACGCAGTTGTTCACAAAGTGGTAAACCTAGCTCCATCCTTGCTTGTGAACAACTGCGCCTTTCATGCTCCTTTTATACCCAATCATGACACTCACCTGTTTCCAATGAAACCTGTTCACCTGTGGAATGTCCCAAACAGGTGTTTTTGGAGCATTCCTCAACTTTCCCAGTCTTTTGTTGACCCTGTCCAAGCTTTTTAGGAATATGCTGCAAGCATCAAATTCAAAATGAGTGAATATTTGTAAAAAGAAAATAATAAAGTTCATCAGTTTGAGCCATTAATATCTTGTCTTTGTAGTGTATTCAACTGAATATAGGTTAAACAGGATTTGCAAATCATTGTATTCTGTTTTCATTCATGTTTTACACAACGTCCCAACTACACTGGAATTGGGGTTATAAAAAAAAAATATTTGTCTTCTCTCTGTTTTTTACTTTGCTTCATCATAGATTTCTGTTTGCCCCCTGTGATTGTTCTCCTTTGGGTTTCACTTGTCTTCCATTTCTCATGCAGTCCAGTTTGAAAATGTGAGAGCAGCGTGTGTGAAAGTACAGGCTGCAGAGTGTGAGAACGGTTAATGGTGAGGCAGTGGTCTGTAGAGCTATAATGGCGTTTGGCCCTCTCAGCCTGAGCGGCGCTCTCATTACCCGGCCTGTTAGTGGGTGGCTTATAACGTGGAGGTGACAGCTCGAGGCTGGAGACAAGATAGGCTAGGATTTGCTCATTTCAGAGCCTCAGATTTAGGTAGAGAGTGTGGAAAGGATTGGCAGCGGACAGGAGGATGGATATGTTCTGCCAGCCCGTCTAAATCATGGCTCAGGTGGATGAACTTTAACTTAAGGCACAGAAATGACAAGAAATTAAAAGAAAATATAATAGAATTACTGATTTCTTTTTTAATTTAAGATTTTTTTGATGGATCACTCTCTCTCTGGATGGGGAGAGAGTCTTTGCCATCATGATAAAGAGGAAGCTGAGCTGGAGGGAAAAAGCGCAATTTATCAGTCGATCTACGTCCCAACCCTCACCCACAGTTTGGGCTCAGACCCACTCAAAGAATGAGATTAAAACTGAACATTTTAAAAGATGTATGTCTTTCATTTTAATAAAACTGACGTACGCACAACTATGGGCTTAAACAGAGCAGAGAGGGCCTAGTGGTTAAGGTCACGTTCCATATGGCGGAAAGCCCTTGAGCAGGCAGCCCAGGTTCAAGTCTGGCCTGTGGCAACTTTCCCGCACTGTCCTGTCCTCTCACATTAAAGGTTTAAAAACCAGAAAAAATAACTTAAAAAAAGAGGTCTTAAACCGTGTGTATGAAACCGTGTGTATAAAACTTCTTAGACAATGCAGAAGTACAAATTAGGGGTGTAACGATACATCGATCTGGATCAATATATCGATCATTTGAGCAACGATCAGTCAAATCGATTGCAAATGTTAACATTGATTCTAGTTTCCGCTTTTATTTTGAAAGTCCCCACACTTTCTTGGTTTTTACAGTTTCCGCTCAGCCACGAGTCACAACACCGCTAGCAAAGATAGCAGATAATGGTTAGCAGCCGAAAGAGAGAGAGAGAGAGAGAGATAACCACATTCACTCCCCTCTTGTGATTTACAGCCCTAGTGCAAATACGTACGTACAAATGATGACGACCAACTTTGTCACTAAATATAAGCACATGTATTAAATAAATGTGAATTATTCTGATTCTATCCAAGGTGGCCTGAACAAAGTTGGCTGGTACACGTGTCTTGAATCTGACGGTGATTTTGTGTACGCCCTTATTTGATTCGCAGAATAAGAACATTTCAACGTATTTGTTAGTAAATGAGGCCCGTTTTGAAGAACCTTAAAGCGTGCTCACTATTCAGAGACATTAATAATTTACAGGGGATTACATGTAGATAGTGATTTGTTTCTGGAGGACACAGATTGGGAACATGTGTGTGTTTGAAGATGGGATTGAAACATGATTACATTCATTTCTGATGGCATCAAAATTATTTGTGCTGCTTCTTCTTTTACCCCCACACTGCACCATTAAACCAAAAGCTCACTGTACCTGTCACTGTGTTCACACATCTCAAGTGAACCCTTTGATTTTAAGTGTTCCAGATATGCTGCCGCACAATTTAAAACAACATTAGCATATCACTGTTTCTCTCTCTTCCATTTTTGTCTCACATCATCCTTTATCTTTGAAATATTCTCCAGGTGTTCTTTCCATTTTTCCTCTTATTTTCCAAACAGCGTCCCGTGTTGGAGTACCCATGCAGGGATGTGTAGTTATGAATATCTGCTCTTCCTTTCATGTGTCAGACCATCTCTTGAGACATATTTAAAGCAAAATGTTTGTCTTTGTGTCTGCAAACATCGAGCTGAGTTAGCTGTTAGAGGCAGCTGGAGAGGAGAGGATCTTTAAATGATGCTCTGTATATTTACCTCTGAATACATAATTTAAAACGCATTTCTTTTTATGGCAGGATCAGGATCTGGATAATATTTCTCATCATGCATTCTGAACGTTTTTAATGCACCAATTTTGATCTTTTCTGCTCCATTTCATAACTTTGCATTTAAAGACGTCAGCTGTAAGAGTTGATGAGTTTCTGCAAAATGTGCACAGCTTTAGCTATCAGAAGCAGCCTGTGCACGGTCCAGATGTGCACACACTCCAGACCATGATTGATTTCAGTGCCATGGTTAATGCATTGCAACATGAAAGCTGATTCTCAGATTGGTTTATGTTTCTTGCACAGACCGACCTGGCGTTCCCAGAGCTCAGCGTTTACGCTGGTGGTGAAACTGCTTCTCTGAGTGCTAATGATACTCAGGGGAGTGATGGAAGAAGTTACTACAAACACAGAAGGTTTGTGTTTGCAACCTTCGTGGCTTCATTCTGTTAATGTGCACAGCAGTTTGCGTTTCTTTCTCTTACACTCCGTCAGCCACACACAGCTCCTTAAAGGCAGTCTGTCTTATTTTTACATATTTGCATTTCCTCTCCAAAGGAGTTTTTTTCCTCTCTTAACCATACGCTTTTTTTTTGCAGCACAAAAAACGCCCACACTGTTAAGAGGCTGTTTACTGAGAGATATTTTCCAGGGTAAAATGTATTTGACAGGTTTTTGTCTTGATCTTTCTATCGCTGCTGTGCTGTGTTGAAGGTTTTTCCACGCAAGGTGTCTGAATGTGTGAATCTGACGCTATTTGAAGGCCAGCGTCCCACTGCAAAGCATTTAGAAGCTGTGTGGCGTCTCTTTGTGGCTCTGTCGCCGGTTAATGAAGGTCCCCCTGAGATTTACGTGTCCAAGGTCGTTTTTTCTATTCACACTGAGGCCGGCGGGGATCGACGCATCCACCGCTCCCGTTCAACCGTCGGACTGCTTTATGATAGATCCTAACTGGCTAATAAATCACAGCGCTGGTCATTACTGCTGCAGCTGTACTCGTATCTTGCTCGGGGAACACGCAGCATCATTTAGTCTTTGTAGAGAGAGAAGCAAAGCCAACAGTTCTCCTCTTATGCTTCTCAACAAAGACTTCACTCGTCCTTGCGTGCAGAGTCTCAGCTCCTCGTTATTCTATTCTTGACCATCGTTCTGTGAAACACCCTCGCCGTACATCCACCTCCCCAACCCCCACTCCTCTCTCCCTCATCTGCCGACCAAGGCCTCACAAATGAAGACTGTCTGCGTGCCATACAGGCTGTAATCACACAGATTTAATTCAATTTGTGTGTTTCAGAGAGGGAAGGATAGACAGAGAATTAAAGAGGGAGGAGAAAGAGCAGTGAATCCCTCTTCCTTTGTCAAACACCATCATATCCTGGGCCATATCCATATCTATTATCCCCGCCCCTGCTGTAAAATGTGCCATTTACTCCCCACCGCTAATCTGCACACTGATATGAACGCTTCAGTCTGATCTTATTTGGGGAGAATTTGTACGCTCAGAATCCTGCAAATGAAATCAATTAGTCGTTAATGAAGTCTCCAGTGATCTCTTCTGTCCTCGCCGTCTGAGCGCCGTATTACAGCACATACAGCGAATGCACCAGAGTCCTCATTAAACACTAAAGATCTCATTTAGAGCGTCTCCTGTTGTGTGTTTCTGCATTAGAAGACGTTCAGGTGTATATGGGCGTGAGAAAGCAGAAGATGAAGGCTCCAGAGCTGAGATCGTCAGTATCCTCTTAAGCCCAGGCTTCCTTAATTATCAGACATCAATATTAAATAAGAGCAAGCATGTCTTTAATTATCTGCTGCATAATGCAGGTGAGCTAAGAGCTTCTTCATTCGCAGAGGATTGCTCAGGTGGCAGATTACTCCGGTCTTCCTCAAGAGCTACAGATTAGCGAGTCTCTAGGTGATGTTTTTCTCCCAGAGATGCATCATCAACGTACAGCTACTTAGTTTGGTCTGATGCGATATTTCACAGCTGGTGTTAAACAGCTGACGGCGGCTCTCCCTGCAAGTCTGGGTGAAACGTAGATACCGCAGCATCGCTTGTATATTCCAGTTTGGATCACGATGTGAGTTTAACTGCAGAAAATGTTTCTTTGAAATGTAAAACACAAAATGGAAACTTTTGAACTTGTTGAAGAGGCAGAGAGGGGAGAAATCTGCACACTGAGGCAGGCGGGAATATTAAGAAGCCAGGATACGAGCCAGGTTGTGACAACACTTTGTGGTGAAGAGCGAGACGCAACACTGCGAGCACCTCACCATTTTTATCTTTGGTGGAGGAAATAACAACAAAGTGAGAGTTATGGTCTCTTAAATGCAAAATTAAGACTCAAAATCAAAGACTTTCAGTGAGGCTACCTGAGGAAAACACCAACAAGCCTCCTGCATTCACAAGAATATGAGACTTTTCCCGTCTTCTTACTTGAAATTAGAGCTGGGCAATATATCGATTAAATCGATTAATTTGAATTTTTTTCTGCAGAAGATTTATAATTAAAAATTTAGATTTTTTTTTCTTGCCTTAGTCCAATTGTAAGTTGTTGCAATGTTTGTAGAAACGTACAGTTTCCATGATGTTAGGTCCTGCCAGGTTTTGCACAAGGACTTTTACAAGGAGTTGTATTTGTTTTTTAAATGAGATTAAATATTGATCAGAGAGTTTCATGTTAATATACTGTGAAAATACTCAGCCACTGCTGTTTGATTTGGGAAAATATTTTGACAACATAGAAACAAAACTGTGATTCGTGTAATTTTTGTATCACTGGGGAAAAAAAACTGGCCATATCGCCCAGCCCTACTGTAAATACATCTTGGAATAGTTTGACACTCAAGATTTAGTCATCAAATAAAAGTGTTACCGTCACAGCATTGGAAAGCGAGAGTCGCCTTCATGACTGAGGCCCACTGTCACTCACAACCACAGAGCCAGGGGGATGAAACATGGAGAGGCACAGCGATCGCCTGTGAACTTATGGTGCCAATTTAAAGAAAACGGTTCTCACTGCAGCGGATACATTCAACAGTCAGGCAGCCTAGAAATGTGGTGAAACGGTGAACTGATTACGAATCCAAACAGGTCTTTTTTTAAGGGTGTAATTATAAACATGTTCTAAAACATAAGCAGACCTGTCATGGTTATGGTATTTAAATATAGATACAGATACCACCAGTGGATCGCTTACAGACAAAACAAGACACTTTTGTTTCATTTAAATTGCAGAATACATTAAAAACATGATTGAATTTACCTTAAAAGATGTTACGAATGATAGTCTTCCTTATTTTATTCAAGATTTTTTTATCAACATTTTTTTCTGAGAATTAGTCTTAAAAAGACTGATTGTCTCATATTTGAGCCAGTACAACAGTTACACCATCAATTAGTACCATAATTACATTGCCTATTTTATACAAATAAATTAAACTTGCTGAATTTCCCTCAGACTTCAATAATTGGCTGGCTTTGGCTCAGTGGTTGAGTTGTCGTCTTTCAGTTGAAAGGTCTGGAGTTTGACCCCAGCTCCTTCATTTACATGTTGAAGTGGTACGTGGATCGGTATGAATGAGGTTAGCTCGAACTGATCCATAAAAGGTGTCTGCCATCAGTGTGTGATGTGTGTCTGCATGCGTGGGTAAATGATAGCAGCAGTGTAAAAAGCTTGAAGTGGTCAGAAAGACGAGAGACTGGCTGAATAAATCCAAGTCCATTTACAGTTTAAACATAAGGAAAATAAGTTTAGACATTAACCTCAGTCAGTGTGCTGGAGAAGTTTATCCTTGAAGACTGATGCAAATGCAGCTTTGCTTTCCTTCCCTTTGGAGCCAAAACAGAGGAGAGCCTCCACAGAGAGGACTGGGTGGAGGGTTATCAAACCCAATTGCCTTCTGCTTGACATCTGCATGCTGATGATTGCTTTCTGCTCTGAAACTGTAAAAAGGCCCAAATGAGTCTCTTTGAATTCCAGTTTGTCAGAATTTATTAATGTGTGAGGAGGTCGGAGGGAGCTGGGAAATTTTGCAAGTCACTGTACGTGCAGAGACTGTTCAGGAGGGAGAAGTTTCTCTGTTTAGCAGAAGTTCTGGTTTCTTTTTCTTAGTTTGAGTCGTACTGACTGAGCAGCAGTGTTACAGCGGGGTTTGGGTTTTTTAACAGGATGACAGACCATGTAGGAGCCAAAGAGCAAGCCCTCAGTCAGTTACAGAAGCACCTCTAACCCCTTTTCCACCAGTGCTCGTTCGGTGCTGGTGCTTAGTTGGTTCTCATCACGTTCTTCCTAAGAACCGGTTTGGTTTTCCATCGGCAAGGAGCCAAATTGGAGCCATGTCATTGCATCATCATGAAACATCGATTTGTCCCTGCATACTGGAACAGACTTGGTGGGTTATTAGTTTTTGACAATGGGGATGTGTTACTGTTAAGATGAGTTACTGTGTGGTTAAGAATTACAAGGCTCAAGTGAATGCATCATCAGGGCTGAGTGGTTCAGCAGTCGACGTCTGTGCGTTGTTGTTTGTGTTTTTCTGCTCAGAGTTGTGGGACGTGGTCATACCAAGCGGCAACCTCCGGTCTGAAAATATGAGACACTGCAGAAGTGCTAAAGTCTGCTGTTCCTCAAGTGTCCGCTTGAGGCTGGCTCTGGAAGTACCGGAAGTCACAAACACACCAAGCCAAAAAAAGCTGTTTTCACGCCCAAAATAAGCAAATGTACAGTCTGGTACAAAGAATGTCTCTCGTCTGATTCGCTAATTTCAATATCAGCACGCACTGTACGGGGGTGGATGTTTTTCTAACTCTGCAATTTAGACAATATTAAGATCGCCAGTTCGTCCAATTAGGGGCACAGCTCATCTCAAGTGATTGCCAGGCGCCCTATGGCTGTTACTGTGGAGACTCACAGCCCACCTCATTTCCAATATGGCCGCGCCGTTTTGCAAAAATCCATTTCAGAAACAGACAGGTGAAGTCGCGGAGACTACGTCCATTAATCATACAGTCTATGGTTCATACAAGAGTTACTCAGAGTAGAGTTGTTGTTTTAGCATGGTTACAGCCAACAGTAACCAGTGTTGAGCGTTCCAATAAACCATAAACATCAAACCTGAAGTTTGGAATGAGAAACTCCAACAAAATAACTGCCGACTCGCTCGGCAGCTTTTCTCTTAAAACTGGATGTTTTCCAGCGCCGATCGTTGGTCACAGTAACCCAGCCTCCACTGTAGTCGGTGTTTTGCTATGACTAAGCAAAGAGTTGGTGCTTGCTGAGCACCAGTTTATAGCCCCTGGAGCTGATGCTTTGTCAGCGAAAACCTTGACGTTCCACAGCTGCAGCAGAGGACAAAAATCTTGTATTTTGCCACAAGGAGAGAAATCATCAGGTGATAGCAGATAGTTTGGAAATTGGTTGCCATGTCAGATACATAAAGGACACATTTAGCACGATTTATATCATATCACTGACAAAACAAGATGACCATACAGTTTTGAGTTCATTTAGAAGCTGGAGAAAATTTTGTTTCTGCTTTTGCATTTTGCAGAGTCGAGGAAAAAGCTTGTTTAACACAGTGAAGCATACTGAGGTGTTGTTAACTTTCACTTTGTTTCCCTCTTCTGTTTTTTTATGGCATGATGTCACCATTCACACCAGTCTGTGTCATCATCCCAGTTAATATTTAACTCTGGTCACCACTCTGTCTGATAGTTAAACAGGAAACAGAGGTGAAGAAATCTGGATTTGAAGGTCTAAGTTCATCTCCGTGTCTGCTGATTGGCTGATTGGCTGATTGTTCAGTTTTGAATCCGAACGGAGAGGTCACTCGTTAAACTCATGAAGGTGCAGCACGTGAATCCTCTCACACTGCTCACTACATTGCCTCACACAGAGTCTGCAGTTTGGTAAGCTGTGTTTTGCATTTTTCTACCCTAATCTTTGCTGGTTCTCTGTCACTTCACTGTCTGCGTTGTGGTTTTTGAAGCTACTGTATGAGCTCAAAGGGATTGGTTTCACTCCAGGGGAGCCTTTATTCGCTGAGTATAACTGACAGCCTCTGTCTTTTTGATGGGATTTAAAGATTTGGCCACCTCTGTGTTTTTTAACAAGAGCTAATTTGGGCGATGTGAGAAAGAGGGTGTGTTGTGTATTTGCATGTGTTTTATGACTTGTGTTACTCCCAGCTGTGACTCTGTAACGCACTGAGTGGCGTTTGCTCCACTGGACGTGCCTCACACAGATTTAATTATGTGTCCCAGGGAGGCTCCATCACCCGTGGGAAAAAGGGGTAAATCCCAGGGGTGGGAGGGTCACTGTCATGTGAAAAGAGCAAGTGAGCAGCTAAAGCGACGGACGCTCTTTGAAGGCTTTGTCTTTTTGTGTCTTTCCGAGCTACACAGAGAGACTCAGACTGAATGAAAGAGAAAGAGAAAGCTATTTTTTTCTCTATGTCTGGACATCGACTGGGCGTTGTAACGAGCTGATTCCTCCCCCATGGCTGAGAGCGAGCGCTGATGGAGAGGCAGGGAAAAAAAAAGGAGAGGAAATGAAAGACTAAAGGAATGGGAATTGAATAAATGCATAATTCAGTGACATAGAAAGAGAAAGAAAAGCAGAGGGATCACCTTGATCTCCCCACCTAGCTACCTTTTAATGTGACGCTGATGCCTTCGACGACTGTCACCACCAATAACCAGCGAAGAAGAGACGCAGAGAGAGCGGGTTTATTTATAAAGTGTAAGTCATTTCAAGTAAACTCAGACTCAAGAAGAAGAAACGATCAGTGGAAGAAATCATTTCATCAGGGTAGATTTTCTTTCCTCGGGTGAAAGACGCGGTCAGGTGGTAAAACCGAAAAATGTTGATTGGTGTGACCGTTTCTCATAAAAATCTGATATTGCCCAAAAAAAAGTTAACATGAATATGATTTTAGCAGTTTAATACACTGTAAAAAATGAATTTTAAAATTCTTTTCAGCCAACTGACCCAACAATACAGAGAAAACATTGATGTCTACGACATACTGAGTCGCTCAGTACAACAAAACCCATATTATCAAGTTTAGAAATCCAATATTTTAAATTTACTTTGAGGTGATATTTCATGACAAATAACATATTTTAGTAGTACACTTGCATAACTTACAGGAAGGTGAATTATTTAGTACTTGTCATGCTTCTGTGGTTAAACCATTTAACAATTTAACAGGACTGATTCTTTAATTGGTTAAAAATGGTAGAAATGTCATATTAATTACTTTGACACCAACAGAAATGCAAACTACACATTCAAACAAACGTCTAACATGTTTAAAGCGTGTTTGATACCAAGCCTTATTGGTCACTGTCCCCCTTACATCTGTTAGCCATACCGTAACAGCTCAAGATAAGATTTCCCACATTAAATCCAAAACCTTTAAACTCACTGTGGATGTTAATTGAGTCTGATTTCAGTCACTGATGTCCAAATAATTCAACTCTCCTCATGGCCTGTAGATTACAGTATGATAATGATGAAGAAGTAACATAAAGAATTGATTTGTAAACTTGATAACAGCTCATGAAGAATTAATTCATCAGAGTCTCTCGTTTGTTCTCTTGCAGGGCCTCATTTTTAAAGCTAATCCATTAGCAGTCATGTCAGTCAGTCTTTATCCATATAGCATCAAATCGCAGCAAAATCAGTGTTTCGTTATTAACAGAGACCCAACATCAAGACAGGATAAGATCCAGTCCCATCTTACAGGAGAGACTCTCTGATCTCATCTTAATCCACCGACTCTAAGACTGCATCAACCCGTGAAACACATCACTCATTTCTACATTAATAGATAATAAAGCCGCCGTAATGGAACATTTACTTAAGGATGTAATAAAAGTCTGGTTCATAACGGAATGGCGCGCTGCATGGGGGACACACAGTACGGACAGCCAGTGTGACCTCGTCCTTAAACTCTTTTTTTTTTCCCCATTTAAACTCATTGGAGGGCTAAAATAAAAAAAGGAAAAAGTTTGTGACAAAAAGTGTGGCTTCAGTCATTTTCAAATATTTTTAAATTACACAAACAAGAGGGAATAAAGTCAAGAATTGCCTTGTAAAACAGTTGAAAACAAACAAAAAAAAGCCGTAAAATTTGGTGTATAAGTGCACCAAAAAAAGGCATGACTTTAAACCTTAAGCAGGGTGCACTCAAAGACAATCAGACTCATTTTGGGCTTGATTCTCCCCAACAAGGTCTTGATATTCCCAAAGCTTGCCTTGTCAGCTTTTCCTTCAGTGTGAGGTATTTAAGAGTTTCTTCACTTCCACCAATTTGCAAGAACGTCACCGCTGCACCGCTTGTAAAGAATAAAACAACAGCCAAATGTAGGAAACATGGCACACAAAGCCAAAGGGACGTCAGAAATAAAGGATCGACTTGTTGAGTCATGGCAACAAGATTACAAAGTGTCCTGTTAAACATACCAAAGGCTAAATGGAAAGGACAGTTCACACAAAACCAGCTAGCAAGAGTTGTTCCCCGTGTTAAATTAGTCTGAAGTCAAGCTTGACTGCGAGAGGATTTGTAAAATTTACAGTTTTAGGAGAGTGAAGTCTGTTTTTTGGTGAGTGGACTTGGTAAGTTTGCAGTGTGCTGTTTCTGTCTTTTTGTTTCTTTCCAGACTCAGTTGGTTAAATTAATCATCATTTGTCATCATTTGAAGGGTCTGACATTTTAAAGGCTTATAGACATGTTTCAGAGCGAGCTGTACCCACCTAGAACATGTAAAAAACAGCTATAGTAAAGAAGAAGACGTCTGGAAATCTGACATTATAATTGGAAGTGTATATGTTTCTGTTCTGCTCGTATTAAAGTGAAACGGGTATTCCTGTCTTCACACGGAGTCGGGGGACAGAGGGAGCTCTGTGTTCGTATTCCTGCACACAAAGCTGATTGAACAGCAAAGCTAATTTTTTAGTACCTGAGCCTGGAAGGGGTGTGATGTCTCCCTGGTGTCCCACCCCTACACATCCCACCCACGCTCCGGCCGGAGGCTGTGTGTTTGTGTTTGATTTCTACATTTCTGCATACGCTGGCACTATCGCGCATGTGTCGGCGCCTGTCCCATGTCGGCCAGAACCAGCAGGCTGTGCCGTTTGACTCCTCTGCCAGTCGTCTTGATTGGTTTTTGGGGGGGATTTCTCTTCAATTTTCGCTTTGCTTGGGGTGCAGAGTCTGCGTCTGTGTGATCCTGAATATAAATCAGCCACCCCCCCTTCCTCTCTCCCGCTCCCTGACGCTTCTTTTCTCCCCTGTTCCATTCTCTGCGTTCTGGTTGCCTGGTTGGGACCCCTGGCAATGCTTATAAAAAGATTCCGCATGCCAGGCAAACTTCAAAGGTGAAAGTGTGCACCGTGATGAGTGTGTCTGAGGGGAGACGAGGTTATGAAAGTGGGGGTCGTGAGGAAATTCTCAGGTGAGTTGAAGACTTTACAAATGGGTACCGGCAGTGGCATTAATCCTGTCTGCCTTCCTCTTGTCTTTGTGTGTCTTCAGATTCCTCTGCTCGGTTTCATCATCTCTCTCCTGCCCTCTGAGTCACATTTGATCTTTTTATAAAGAGAATGACTTTGTCTTTTATCTCACCCTGTTTCCACTTCCATCTCTCCCCTCGTCTGATGCTCTCCCTGACATTCCCAGTTCTTCCTGAATTTCTGGATGAAACCCTGGATAGCAAATCTTTTCTGCTGTATTTTCTGTGTTTTGCCCTCTCCCTGTCAAATGTCACGGCTCTGCAGCTCCACCGTCCTCTTCTTTGTGGATGCAGGCAGCAGGGAGCCGGAGCTCTCATGTGGAACAGCCTCAGGGAAAGCAGGAGGAAACTGATTTCACTTTCTGGGATGAGGAGTCTTGACATTGCTGCTCCGACCATCCAGCGATCATCCATCACCTCCTTTTCTGTCTTTTCTCTCTCCTCATGTCTCTCCTGCTTTGGTTCTCTGTTTCTTGGTCTCAGGAGACGGAGAGTTGAAAGGTTTTCGGTTGAGTTCATCATTTACATTTTTCATGTAGATTCAACTCTGTCCTTTTTTTTTTATCGAACTGCATAAATGAAGACAAAAGAGAGACAGAAAGATCACATATCATCTAGAAGTCACTAAAAGGGTCTAAACTAAACTCACTAAACTGCATCTCGTTACCATCACCATCTCAGACAACAAGATAGACGTCCTTTTTACCATCTTTACCAAGAGTGTCTCTGTTAGTTTGGTGCTGCAGTATTTACATTGAATAATTGAGCAGAGTGTTTGCCAACCTTTGTTTTCTGGGCTATTACAGATAAGCTAATGAAGCTAAGCTCCAGAGGCTAACGTTAGTTTAACTAGAGCCCTTTGGACAACAGCTAACAATGATGGACGATCACCAAAGAACAAAAACTAGAACAAAATAGGCCAACGAACTCCAACAAACAAAGAGACATGACGAACAACGCAGCTAGGCGCTAACGCTAGGCTAACATTAGCAAATGTTAGAGATGGTAAAGATAACTTTCTTTTTCTTTCCAGCAAAGTGACAACATGTTGCCTCAAATACGATGTTGACTTACCTTTGCTCAGATGTAAACATCCTTCTTAATTTTATTCATGTTGAGTTGGTGTTGTGGTCTACTGCACAACTTTATCCAAAGAAGACACTTTTCTTGGTTGAGATGCAGATAAAGGAAAGGGTTAAAAATACACCTCATCACTCAGCCTCTCAGGGTACCTTGAGTTGGAGTTTCATATACCCCATGAACATCATGTGACCATTTTTAAACTTAAAATCTCAGAAAAAAAACTCATAAATCTGAACAAAAACTGACTTTCTTTAGTTCATTTCAGTGGACGTCCAGGCAGAGAATGTTTGAGTGTATGGAAATGGATATATGCGCTGTGATTGGCTCTCGCATTTGAGGGCGGGACTTATCCATTGGTTAGTTCAATAGGTTATCTCAACATTTACAGTAGTTTTCTTAATAGAAGGGTTCACTCTGAGCTAACATGAGCTAAGTCTCAGGATTAACAGATTAACTTGTTTGTAAATGGCATCTGTTGTTACTCCCCAAGCTTCGTGTCACTTCCAGTTTCCTCACACTTCATACTGAAGAATGTGGGATCACATGTCTAATGGATATTACAGAGCAGGTCTAACAGTTAAAGCCTACTTATTTATCTTTTTGAAGACTGAAAATGCCAAATCATCACAAAAAATAAGCTTATTTAAGGACCTGCGAGACTCCAGCAGGCTGCAGCCAACGCCTTCATCATTTCAACTGCTTTCACGCCACATCAGTTTCAATCCTGTTGTTGCTGAGCTTGCACAAAGCTGGAAAGTGAATAGGCTTCAGGAAGACGTGTGGTTACCATTTTCATTCCTCTAAAAACATTTTTGTTTTTGTTTTGTTTTGTTTTTTTTTGTCAGCTGACACAGGCGCAGGAATATTTTCAATGAATAGAATATTTCACAAGATTCATGCTGAAATTAACGCAAAACTATTTGCAAATGAGTCACACAACCAACCAACCTCCATGATGAGAGAAATGAAGCCGATGCCCGAGTGCTTGAAACTGCAGTTCTTTCAGATTCTACTTGAGACCAGAAACCACAGACCCACCAAGACAAAAAAGGAACTTTTGCAGCATTATTAAATACATTTACAGCCACGTTCAAAGAACAGCTCTGAGTACCTTACTTCTCTATAACTCTTTATGTTTGAAGTAATTAAACTTACAAGTTTTGCCCACATAAGGTCATGAGTGACACTGCCAAAGTCCCGCTTCTTTGCTTCATCCTAACTCAGACAAAGCTAGTTTGAGTTCAGCCTCACAAAGTGGCTCCTGACAGTCGAAGTTTACAACAAGGTGGGAAAAGGTGGGATAAATAAGTTTTCTCTGTTAATGAGTCACTGAAAATGTTAAGCCAAAACGACACAACTTAGACTTGTTTTTCATCAGAGGTATCAAAGTCATGCTTTTTGTGGTGCTCCTGTTGCTTCCTCTCGGTGTGCAGCAGCTGTTTACAGCACTCAGCTCTCCTGTTTGCCCCACTGTACCTTCCAATTACAGCTCTGTGACTCACTCTGTTCGCTCAGACTCTCCCTCAGAGACCCGCAGAGGAAAGTCTCTGTCACTGCTGCATGTGGATACTTCCATGTTGCTTCACTCCCAACCTCTGTACCCCTGTAATGATCCGGCTGCCATGGCTGCTGGGTTTAAAGTCGATCATTAGCATCGTGGCGGCCGCGGAGAAGGCTGTGGGACACTGAATATTATTCCTCCTAACAGTTGTGAGGCGTTGTGCGTTGTTGTGTCTCTCGCTCCAGCAGTGTGCTGACAGTCTGTGTCTCTGCTCTCAGGGTGCACAGGGAATAATACTGCCAGGGAGGCTTTTTTAATAAATCCTCAATATGTCCAGAGTGCCCCGTCTCTATGGTAACAGAGGCTTACATTGTGTGTTTGTGCTCAGTGAAGTCCAGCTTTGTCTTCAGTGTGTGTTTTCTTAAAAGCTCGGTCCTTTGAGGGGTTTTATATGCAGCAGCTTTGAGGGCTGCAGAAATTACAAATAATGTAATTGAAATTGAAAAATGGCTGAAAGCTGAGTCCAAATCACAGCAGCAGCACTTTTCTGATAAAAGAACAGTTCATGAAGAACCTGAGTCCAGGTCTAAAAACCTCATCGACTGATTAAGAGAGAGCATGATTTTTGATCCAGACTTTAGTAAATGTCACAAAAAAGGGTATAAAGAGTTTCTTGAAATGAGTTATTTTCATTCCTTATTTTCTTCTTCTTCTTTTTTTTTTTTTATATATTTCATTGTCGTCTCTTTTTTGGCCTTTCTTTCCATTTTTCTTATTTGTCTTTCTGCGTAATCTTTCCTTTCTTGATACTTTTGATATTTTCATTTCTTTTTATTGTTTTTCTTTTTTCCATTTTTAGATTCACTCATTCTTTTCTTTCATTTACTTTAGATGAAATTTCTTTATTCTCTTCTCCTATACTTTTATGTTCTTCTTTTTTTCCTTTCTTTTTTTTTCAATTTTTGTCCATCTTGTTCATTCTTTTTACTGTTCTTTGTTCTCGTCTCCATTCAGTAATTTTATTTTCCTTTTTCATTTTCTTGCTTAATTTTTTCTTTTCTTAATTTTTTACTTTTATCTGTTTTCTTTTCTTTTTTTATCCCCTTTTTCTTTCTATTTAGATTCTTTTTGTTTTCCTTCATTTTCATTTTCAATTCATTACTTTTCTCTTCTCCTGTTCAGTTCTTCTTATATATATATATATATATATATATATATATATATATATATATATATATATATATATATATATATATATATATATATATATATATATATATATATATATATGTATAAAGGTTTATATACACATCAATACTCTGTTAAAGGACAAATCCCCTAAAAACAGCATTGATCCAAGTCGGCTCATATTTAACTGATGGTGTTGGCCTGCACTCTCTCACCACCAGCTGTAGTTGTTCAGTTGGTTCTTTTATTCGTTTTTAAACTTTATTTTTTTGTTTTTTATTGTCTGCTTATTCCCTTCCTGTACTTTTATCCTTCTTTAAATGAGCTTTGTTGTGTGCTAGTAGGGCAAAGCGCTGATAGGTTTTGCATGATGCTAGCCCTCAAGGTCTGATAGAGAAAAATAAGTAGAAGTGGTGTGCTCAGACTCAAAAATACCCCAAATCTGCAGTGCTGACCAAAAAAATGATTATTTAAGCAGAAAAATATCAGCACTCACAATAAAACTCAAGCTTTTAATGTTTAAATAAAAAGCAGCCTGAGAAGCGAACAAGTTTCAGCTGTTTGGGTTCAGATCCAACCTGTGGACTCTGTGCCGCATCTAAGAAGAATCACATCATCATTTCATCCCAAGTAGTTTCATTGAGAAAAAGACTGTGATGAAACAATTATCATTTAATTTATGGTTTAAAATCAAAGTT